>WACJ01000008.1:0-1200000 GCA_008973525.1 Stenopsyche tienmushanensis | reverse complement strand
CTTCTCATCTCCAGTTATAATTTGCTACAAAAATGGATCTTATTCATACTGAGACATTAGAGAAGCACAGATTATACGCCGTAGATGACCTGAATTCCTTATTTGTGCAACTTTCCTATGCGATGAAGATGATCCCTAACTGTAGATCATCGATAGCCAATCTTCTACGATAATTTCTCGATTTTTTAACGAAGATCTGATTCCGCCATCGATTCAAGGATATCAACATCTAAATTTTGGGGTCGTCTTTTCGAACGATGTTTTTCAGATCCCTATTTTTGAACTATTTATACCATCGATGACACTTGTTTAGTTCCAGAATATTCGCGTTAGTATCGGTGGATTTTTTTCAGTGCTTCTTTTGCCTTCATCGATCTAACAAAAACAGCATAAAATGCCTAATAATAACTTTAAGGTCTCCTAATATTTATCTAGGACAGGTTGAGGATAAGTCTGCACGAATCTTCAATAAAATCAACCAGAGTATTGTATCGTAAATTATATTGTATTGAGACTTATCCATGTTATTTCACATTTGCTATTGTGCATAGTGAGAGTTCAACTATTTTTAAAAATCAGGTATTACAAATTACATGCTAAACTAAATGAATATTGGCATAGTATCGGGAAGAAACTGGGATACATCCAATGTCTTTCATTGCAATAGAAAAAATATCATGTTTAATTAATTAAAGACTTGCCTTGATTTCGGGATCTAATATTTTGATGGTGTAATCCATATTGGAGCCGCCTATGATAACAGGCGAAATTTTCCCAGCATCTTTCGATCTTGGATTGTCCTTCGAGGATAGGATTTTCAGATTTAATTCACTTCCCGGCGAAGGATGATTTTGTTTTAATCTGTGCAATTCCACGGCGATTTTAGCCCCGATTTTTGCGTTGTTTTTTATCAATGCCATATCTGATTGACGATGTAAGGAATATGATTCAAGGAATATGATTCAAATCCATTATAGCGTATTAAAATAAGGATACTAGTTTTTAAAGAAGCGCCTTTCGTAATTTCAGCGACTGCGGCTAAAATCAATGGCGTCACTTCTTTTCCTTTGACACCTTCTCGTTCAGCTTTGTTGAGTGCTTCTTTTATGGCGTCCTCCATTAAATTCTCTGCAATGAAAATAGGAGTTTATGTTGAGAGCTTTAATTCGATGCTATTTTAAATAGGGATTATATTTATACCATCCATGGAATATGCTTCAGGAACCGGAACTGCAATCAGTATACCGGATTTCAGCTCTAGATCTTCAGAAGCCTTTATCATTTTTGCAGCCTCGAGTGGTGATTTAACACAATAAGGAGATTTAAATCCAGATCGTCTTGTATAGAAGGCTGGGAAATCATTTGTAGTATCGTACGTAGCAACACAAACTCCATGAGTTTCCTTTTAAGCAAAAATATGCCTTTTTATGTATGGTAAAATAAGATTAAGAAAGAATCAATAAACTCCAAGTAACGCGTATAAGTTATGTATATATTCAGCATAATTATTTATGAGATAAAACAAGCTGTCCTTGCCAAGGTCTATTTCTATCTTTTCAGCTGCCGAATTCGACAAAAAACTCAAAAGAAAAAAAAATAGAGCATAAAAATAAAGAGGTCGTTTTTACATCGTATTATGAAAAGAGTATACTGAAAAAATTAGGGGAAAAAAGTTGTTTATATGTGTATAACTAGGTTTTCAATACAGTATAAGTAAACACCTCAAGATTTATATGTCCCGAGATAAAAACAGAAAACGGACGAAAGTTTGTGCTTATACTACGAAGACATTAGATCGACGATAATACAGTAATTTATGCTGTGTATGAAATTTCGCCCGAAGAACTGAAAAAAAAATGTATTTTTTCAGCCTTACCAAAAATTCAAGTGTCCTTTCTATGTCAAGTATCGATTTGACTCCGCTGGAAACGACACAGACTGGTGTCCTACCAAGTTCGACCAAATCCGCTGACACGTCCATGGTTTCGTGACCTTTCCTGTGTACACCGCCTAAAACACACAATGGATCGAAGATAAATCGCTTTTCTATTTTTATAGGAAGTGACCCATATCTATAGAAATTAAGTTTGTAAATGACCCATGTCTCATTGCGAGCAAAAATATCTACCTCCGTCGCCTGAATGCTCGATCGGAGAACATCAATGCGATTTTCTCTTTATTTTTCACGACTTCCATCGGAATGGCTTTATTTTTTAAATCAAATAAGACATCCAGAGTGATTTATCCACAAAATAAAATAAACACAAACACAGTAAACAAGGTTTAGACCTACAAAAAATAGCACATCAAACCGAAATATACCATCAGACACAGTGATAAAAACATTAAATTTCTCGAATTATTATCGCTTATTTTTTTTGGTCTGAATTCCCAAATGCTGTAATAAATTTACAGCATTTAAACTAGGTCCATTGTTGTAAAGTAAGCCACTAGGCCGATTTAAAGCAGATGATTGAATCATATCGAGGGAGATGAGATAACAATCCATGTGGAAAGATGGTTTCCACATGAGAAACCATGCAGCAGATGATATTCATCCAATTGGAATATTCTTATATCTGAAATGTGATATATTACTTTGCAATAATGCACATCAAACAAGCCAATACCTTATAACGAACTTAAGAAATCGAGCACTATCTGATATTTGGTCTGATATCAATGCAAGTGATTTTCAGAATTTAATTTGGAAATCATAATTTTAAAAATTATATAAGATCGCCTTTATATTGAAATATCAACTATATAAAGCCCAAATTTATAAAAAACCACGACAATAAATATTTTCAAATGAAGGCGTTAGGAGATTGTGTGAAATTCATAACTGTAGCTTAATTTGATTATGAACAAAATATATTCTCTGCATGAAATAAGTTCTTCAATTTGGAAATAATACAACGAAAAAGAGGTTATTTTAATTTTAAAATGGCAAGCTTTAACCACAAGCTTTTGGTACACAATTTTATGATCACGCAGTTACTTAATCTGAAAGACTTTTAATTAATTTTAGAAAAAAGTTCGTTAAACAATTTATTTGTATTGCATTGCTAAACATTGCTAAGAAAAAAACGTTCAATAACAAAATAATATTTCTAGCTATCCAAATTTTAGCAACACGATTAAAATGTATCTATGAGCTTAGGTCCTCAATTTTAAATGAATTATTTCAACGGAGTTCTATTGAAATTAAATTTACACGAACTGTGAATGCTGGAGGATCTTGACTAATAGATAATACAATGAGTTCTATGAAATTTCATTGTTGAGACACGTATGACCTACATTCAAAATTATTATATGCATAAAGATTTCAGTAGCGATAAGCATCCCTCCCGGCAAATAATGCAAACCGGAATATAGTACATTCATCTAACCGTTATCGTCCTAAGCCCTTTTCAATTCGCTTCCATTGAGTCCGTATCTATCCAACTTGTCGATGCTTTGCTTAATTGGGTATTTATATTAGGTACCATTCCACGACTATTTTTGTCATCAATTTGCTTGTGTAATAGGGTTGACCTCCTTACCGTTATCTTATTAAGCGAAAATATTGTTTTCGGCTTTGTTTTTATTATTCAGTCGTTTTCTTTTAATTTGATTTGATTTCGGGGACTCTTAAAAGCAGCCCGATAGCTTTGGCTGCGGGAAGACGTGTTCTTCCCCAGGCTTCTTTGATCTATTAACAGTATCTTGGTTAAAGAGTTATATTTTCATTACTACTTGACCATCTTCCACTTTCTCTGCGGCTTCTTCTGCGACTCGATAATGAACGGACCCACAGAGACCATACAATTTGAAGCGTAAACAAATGGGCGGGACACATATCGGAGCACACACTCTTTGACTCGGCGACCAATATTCTATTTATTGTTTGCAATTTTAACAGTGTTTTTCAAATAATGTCAACTGCAACAAAAAATAAAAATGCCCAGGATTTTGAATACCTGAGATCCATTCTCACAATGAGAAATTTAATAAGTAGCGAAATAATTTCTAGATTTTAACATGGTAATCAATGCTAATATGCCATAGTCCTGTAAAAAATATTGGGAAGTACTCATGAATATAAATGTTTATACAAAAACTGACATTCTTCAAAACCGGTTTTCAGTTTTCGAACGAAACCGTCTCTTTTTTTCTACACATTCCTCTACAAAATTTATTTCTTTCACGAGATTAGATTAGATGCTATATTTGTATGTCCGCCACTTATCATCGGTAAAGATGCACTTATCTGTCAGGACCGTCGCAGCATGTATGATTTTTGTACATAAATAAATGAACTGTCGATAGCACACAATATTCGGTCATTTCTTCAAGTAAACATAAACAATACACTTGAAATCGATTCATTGTATCATTCACACATCATTATTAGTCGATAGATTTGGGCAGAGCCGTAACTAGGGTACGAAGCGCCCGTGGCAAAAATGTAACTTAACGCCCCCCCCCCCCCCACCCCGGGAGATCCATTTTTTAAGTTAACTAATACTATTATAAATGCAATATATTAAATCCTATTTTAATGTATGTTTTAACATAATACACAAAGATAGTCCCAAAAGTACCCGACCTAACGTATAGATGGCGGCTACTGTTGATAGAATGTATGGTGGTGTCTAGAGGCTAACGTCGCTTCCGCGATCGTACAAATAGAGAATGTCGAAAAATGCCCTGAAAGAAGACGGAGGCTGGCCATAAGGTTTGTATGCTCAATCGGTCCGCTTTTCGGACCGCTGAATGAGCGACTCGCGTTTAGACGAAGAAAAGAGGGATTAGACAACTTAGTGTATATTTTAAAAATGGACAGAGTTAATCAGTGTTGATACAGTAAAGTAGAATGGTTGAGTAAAATAAAAACCATGTGTAACTCTCGACCGGGTTGGTATTCGGCGTTTTGCGCCCCAAACCCAGTTGCGCCCGTGTCGGGCGCCTGCTTTGCCACGCCCTTGTTACGACCCTGGATTTGGGTTAACGATCTATACAATCGTACGATGTACACAAAATACTCTCTTCGTCTCTGTCTCCCATTCACGTGCAAGACAATCTCCGTGTCTGTCCGTCTCCGAACTCAACGTGTAAGAATTCTCTTTCTAAATTACTGAAATTCCGGATTATCGGGATCAAAAATACGGTTTTCGGATGTTGTTTTTCAAAACCAGCTTTTGAAAACCAACAATCCCTAGTCTGAACTCATTATTTTTTCAAGTCGTCTTAGATTCGGATTCAAATATCAGCAAACTTATCTATGATGGAAAAATCAGATTGACAAAAATGCAGTGCATTTGGGCCTGGAAAATTAGAGAAAAGAGGCTCAGAGCAGATAAAAATAGCGAAATGTGTTGTCTGTAGCTTGGAATATTTTATAGGGCTGTGCAAACCACAAAATTAAAATCAAATTTATAATCCTCTTTCAATATTTCATAAGCGCATGATGATAATAGAAAAATGCTTTTTTCAAACTTGTTTCTCGGTGTAAAATATATTAGAACTTTTACTCACCAATTCCACCGGTAACAAAGATTGAGATTCCCATTTTAGCAGCGACGATCATGGTTCCTGCCACTGTTGTTCCTCCATCCATTTCGGAGGACAAAGCATAAGGCAGATCGCGTCTTGAAACCTTGATTGTCCTTCCAGGAGTCGACGCCTTTTCAGCGAGAACACTGAGGTTTGCTTCAGACAAGCCGACATTAATTCTTCCAGATCTAATCGCTATTGTAGCCGGAATTGCTCCCTAAAACATAAACGACCAATAAATATAACGAAAAATATACACATGAGTTTAATTTTAATATTTATACTTGAGATCTAATGATTTGTTCGACGTCCAGGGCACATTCCAGGTTTTTTGGATAGGGCATTCCATGCGTTATTATAGTCGATTCCAATGCGACAATCGGTTTACCGTCTGAAATGCCTTGTTTGACTTCAGGTGATAGATCTATCATGTCCGTGAAAGATCGACATTTTGTAGCGATAATGGAAATGTTTCTTTTGTGCTTTGAATTTATTCTCAGGTTGATAATTCTGCGCAGTGAATGCATTTTGTTGTTCTGCAAAAAAAAAAAAAAAAATTTGCCATTGAAAATATTATCATTGAAACTTTTCTTTTGTGGAGGAGCTTAGTGGCTGATTAAGTTTACGGAAGCATTTCTTTTTATTTGCCCCAGGTGTCAAAATTCCTCGGCGTGCTTTCGGGACTCAAGAATTCGTAAAGAGCCGCAAGAGACCTTCTTAAGTTGAAAAGTTTCGAAGACAAATTCATCTAAGACTGAATCGACAATTTTAGGCGAAAGCGTGAAGTATGACTTCGTCACAAAGATGACAAATTAGTACATTATTTAAGATAACAGATCGCCTAAAAATATTTTTAAAATAATTAAAACACTTCTTAATCTCATAAAAATGTCTCTTCTATAAAACATTTCTTTCATATAACACCGTCATATAAAAGTGGATGGCGCCATTGGTACAATTAAATAATATTTTACGCAGAATAATAAAATTATGTTTGATCAATTACGCACATCGGATATTAATGAACGGATCTGCCTTCGTAATTCACACCGAATGAAACCATATCGACAAACATATATTACAGACATGAAACGCTGAAAAACGCTCTCCGCCCCGTATCATGAAAGCTCCGAAATTTAATTATCTCACAAAGTTTCGACAGTCGAATTTCCAATGCGAATATGAACATTTGCATGGCGAAATCCAGCTGTCACATGCACTGTATGTGAAAGTTATCAATAAGCCATGCTTATGGATTGAAACTGGTCCATATTCATTGGAGTACATAAGCTGAAGGCCGTATTCCCGGTCGCTCGGCAACGGCACGTGCCCAAAAGGGTGTCACCAATTTTCTATGTAAATCCTAAAGACTTTTCATTATTTGAAAGCTCATTACGAAAATGTCTCCACTTATACTGACTGAGGCAATTTATTTGCAAGACGACGTGTGAAAGGCAAAAAACTCATTTCAGCGAATGAATTTGACACGGTATACATAAATTCGCTTTAATCTTTGGTAAGTCTTGAAATTTTACAACGTAGATGTTTTCCATTCCCCAAACTACAAATACTTAAACATCAACAAGGCAGTAGATTAAATGTGAATTTACTTGTATTTAGAATTTGAATACAATAAAATGCATCGATCGATAAATCACAATGAGGCCATTAATGTCATTGTGCGTGTTATAATATTAATAGTTCACCTGTCATCAATAACACAATTTTTTTCTATATATATAGAGCAATGAATAAATCTGGATTAATAATATTATTGTTTGCCAATAAATGATTTCATGATCCAAGCAATAAGATTTTCGAAGCATTTTGCAATCGATTAATCATAGAAAACGACGATGATCCATAACTTTAAAAAGGATGTTTGGCGTATGGACCGACATAATTTTTAGAGGTTTAGAGCGATCTTTAGCTAGGTTTCGTACATAAGCTCTATGTCCCAAGTATCAAGGTTGTCGAAATAGATTTTTTTTAAATACTTTTGAAAAATATCCAAAATTTCACCTTTAAATCGTCATTTTTGATTTTTAAGTTTGAATATGTAGTCGTAATAACACGAAATTATTATTTTGTATTTTGCAATATATTTTTCATCTAAATAAATCATTATGCAATTGATATGGCAAAAGTATGCAATTTCTAAATTATTTAAACAAAAAACTAACAACTGTTTTGAATTTAGTTTAGCTTTAAAAAGTTTTCTAGTTTAAATCTTTTTCAACGATTTTTTTCATTTTATTCAAATTGGTCAATAAGTCTTTAAACGACACTTTTTCCTTATTTCAACAGCATTTATTTATTCAAGTAGGATTTCTTTTGTGGGCAGTAGTGTACAATTAATTATTTTAGTTGTCCTATTCCGTTGCTCGCACGGTCTCCAGACCTGACACCAGTGGATTTCTTTGTCTATAAATATACCCTATTTCGTGATTCACACGTGACGGAAAGATAAAAATGCTGGATAGGTCAGAAATCTAAAATTAAGGCGCTTGGAAGTTTACGGAATATAATATCGATCAAATGTCCGCCGCGGCTTTGCTTGGTGACACGTATTCGAGAGGTCAAATTTTCGATGACTATGTTGCATAAATCTGACACTCGGGAAATGGAGCATTTTCCACGTTTTTCTGGTATTTTCAACGATCCAAATCTTGAACAAAACGTAAACACTAAGGCGTTGAATAAAATCATACAAAGACGTCTATGATTGATTTAATTTACAAAAATAATAAAAATACAATTAAAATAATACGATAATTTTAATACTAGCTCGTAGATCTTCTCATATCTAAAATTTCCATTCAAATAACCCTTATCTTCTTAACATAGCCATATGTGGAAGACAATGAGAAATCACCAACCGATATGGCACTTATGAAGAAGATTTCGTAAAATAATAAACGATCATATAAATTTTTTATAATATATGCAAATTTGGCATTGATTTTTTTGCTATTATTAATTTTACTACTCAAAACGATAGTTTCTGATATAATTATTTATATAAATAAACGATTTTATCGAGACATTTTATTTTCTTTTAGATTTGTGAAACTATCCACCAATTAAAAGCATGTTTTACCCTCTATTAAATGCCATCAGGGTATTTCTCTTGGTATTTAAGATCCGATCATTAAGGATAAAACACTTCAAAAAATAATTGAACAGGAAGTCATTCTCAGTCTCAATCATATTAATATCAATGCTTTAAGAGATTTAGTTAACAATCACATTTCTGAATTCATATATTAGGGGGACCGAAAAGTAATCAAAAAAAAAATTGCTGATGAAAAAAATTTATTTATTAAAGATATCTTAAATACTAATCAACAAAATAGTTTTTATCATTTTGTATCAGATTTTGCCATTGTAAAAGTAATTTATCAATTTCCTTAATAAAAAAGCTCTTTGACTTTTCACTGAAAAATAAATAATTTATTTTTTAGAAAAAATAAAATTTACAATCCTAGTTTCAACGTCATGTGTGTTTACTGTACCGTGTCTCAACATAAACTTACTGTGAAAGAGCTCATCGAAGAAATTTTGATTATTTTTCGGTCCCCAAACAATGATAACCATGTCAAAGTAATCGACAACGATTCCATAGAAAATAATGCATAAAAACTCTTTTTTATCTTTTATATTAAAATTGTTCAAAAGTGTTTTATAAGGGACGCCATATCTACACATGTAAATCCGAACTTTTCATTACACTCTACTATTGTCGACATTTTACGAGTATCATAAAGCAAAAAAGCATTAAATGACTAAAAGCGATAAAAGCATGCTGTATGATAAAGCAAAGCTATTACAATGTACATTGTATTTATTCGAGGATTTTTACCCAAAAGACATGAAGTGGGCACTGCGCTATTCAAATTAATTTCGGCACGCAATTTCAGCTCAAAATGCTCGAATATTTGTATTGTTTCATAAATAAGCCGTTTTTAGAATTGCGTAGAATCGCAGCCAAAAATAATCTTAAATGTTATCTACTCCGGAAACCCGTTACAGGCCTCAAGTTGTAGTACGTTTTCCTTTTTATAAGTAAGTAGCGGCACAGGTCGCAGACAAAGTCCCGATGGCATGAAAGGCCTGAGGTGAAAATCTTTCGTCGAATTTTTCCCGGAAAAAACACGTGTTTTTCGCAAACTTGCCCCCAGTCCGTCTAAAAGCTTTTGACTTTTTAACCGAAGGGCATATGAATTACGGGAAGCCTATAAGTCAACCCTTTTCTGAAGGAGAAAAAAGTTGACTTTAATTGGGGTAGTACAGTGATGAAGGTCTGTGAAATAGAAAACGGTAAATGTATCCAAAATCTCTTTCAGCCTTTAAAAAGGTCCAGAAATAATAATGAGGGAGGCAGGATCCCGAGATTATTTCAAACAGATACACAACGGAATTATTGAAAGGCGATGTAATTTAATCCAAAATGATACTTTTCAGATAAAAAACACACACTTAAATAGCGAAATACGATTGTAATACATTCTAAATATGATAAGACAGACATTAAACGAGAATGCCTTATGATATATAAGCAACAACTTATAAAGTTTCTTACAACATTTATATTTGAAGAGGGACAATAAGAGGTTGATGCTTTTAAAACATCGACAAATTGAAAAATCGTGCTAAAACAAAGCTGTATTAAATATACACTTAGTTCATTGATATTTCTAAAAACAATCTATTTTCCATACATTTGTTAGTCTCGCTTTACGCGGTTTCGTTCAACACGATGATCTAGCAAAACACATTTCCGTATTAAGCGAGGGATGGATTTATAATATAAGCATACAATTGCACATTACTAATCGATTTATTATTCAATAAAATATATTTAATGCAATTTATTTTTCAATGTTATACAATATGAGGCATATCCCGAAAGTAAGTGTACTGTGACAATAAAAGGCAATATTTTTTTTTTATTTTTTTAAGGGTTGGTCATACTAAATGGTGGAAGGGGATATTGTGAGATCCTAAAAAAACCCAAAATAAACCCAAAATAGGGGTATGCTGACGAGAGGAGTGTGTTTATTGCACAATGCCCGTCCTCACACAGTCATAGCCACCAAGACGCCCTTGGACCTATTTGGTTGGGTTGTTTTGAATCACCTCCTGTATTCCTCTGACTTGGCGCCTTCAGATTATCGTCTTTTTCCTTCTTTAAAAGAACACATGGATGGAATATAATCTTCAACCGACAAGCAGGTGCAGAAAGAGATTCTGAAGTGCGGAAGGAGCTGGCGAAGGAGTTCTTCGAGGAGGGCATAAAGAAGCTTATGCCACGGCTCCCCAGATAGGTGCATTGAATGGGGTTGCGATTATGTTGAAAAATAGTTTTAAAAAAGTGTATCAACAGTATCCTGGTTTTATTCAAATACACTTTTTCTAAAAAAAATATTAAAATTTAGTACACTTACTTTCCGGATATACCTTGTATAAATCATGTTTGACTTTTTAATTTTTTTTCATAATCTCTATAAGTAATATTTTTAAAGCATTTATATTGACAACTATCTTAACACTTCCACAAAAATTTAATTCACTCATAAGCGAGTTTTTATTAAAATGTTTTTTTTTATATTGAATTTTTATACATATTCAAAACTATACTCTTCGATTAGATTATTAAGCACAAAAAATGCACACTTTTATGCCTTTTATCAATAAAGGATAGTTTGCGATAAAATCATGATATGGAATAAAGATGAATGATTAGCGCTTTAGAAAATTGGGGGAGCAAATGGCATGTGGGTTTGATGATGGATGGTTAAAAAAATTTCATGGGAAGCGTAATATTCAAATCCCATCCTCTGTCGTTGGCCAAGGTCTCGGGACATTAGGGCATTTACAAGGAAGCCACGTTGTCCGATAATATATTCCGGGGTCCAATGACGAATAAAAAATATATTTATTGGACCGTAGGGCACGATTTAACCGGATGGCCCTAAACTTTGGAATAATTTTTCCACGCATAAAATATGCAAAGCGAATATTTGTACATAATCATTTTCGAATGCTTCATTGAAATCGAACATATGCGGATCGTGTGTGATAGGGCGTACGCTTCCTTTTGAATTTCCCTACTAAAAGGTTCGCCGAAAAGAGTGTATGTTCTTTTAAAAAGTTCCTCTAAAGCACTATCCATCGAGCTGCGTTTCGCCTAAATGCCTTAAGGCTTCTCTCTATGTTCGCGAAATGATCACACGTGCGTCCCTAAACTCTCTAAGACTTTGAGAACTTTACCGAGGTAATGGAAAGAGAAGCCGAACCCGAGATCATACACTAACTATTACTGTGTGTTCAAGCACTTTTGATACACTTGTGAATTGTTTTAATTTATTTAGAGTAATCTGTTTCCCTATTTAAAAATTAATAAGACAATTCTACAAAAAACAGCATTTCTAACTGGACAATCTAATATTTACCAAAAATATTTTTTTAATACTAAAACCCTTCGTTTTAATAAACTTTCAACGCCCATCACAAATATTGGACCCATTTCTATTGATCTATTTTTTACTCGAGTTCGATCATTTAACACTATGTACTTATTTGAATGACATTCGATTCGGGTTTATATGCACAAGCTCAGCGAGGATTTATTTAAGAGCTGCGGCTTAAATAAAATCGTTTTATAGGATCCCGGAAGCTGCGTTAAAAATACGGCACGTCTATTATCAGAGGCTTCGATCGCGATACCAAGTGTCCACAATCGTAAGATTTTCCAATTATACCGGAAAATCACGGTTCAAAACTCGTCGAGAACGGAGAACCGTCCTCGGGACTACAATAACGGCATCGGAAAACCGTTAAGATGAGCCGATTTTCGGCTCAAGATGGGGAGACGTGATGTTTTTATAACCGAAAAGCACCGGGTCAATGCAGGAATTGATGACTATATCCTTCGTAAAAATCCTCGGAATAAGAGAAGATTCGGTCACAGTCGGCACGGGGGTTGGAGTCGGCCACGCGAAGACGTGACACGAAAATCCGATAATATTAAATAGGTTGATAAATGCGGACATCGGCGACATCAACCGATATTAGGATGCTGGGAAGCATGAACAATAACGACGTCTATAGGAAATTTTAAAGCTTTCATGCTTACATGCTTATGTGCTTAAATAGCGTGCCAAAAATTAAGTGATTAACTTTCATCATATGGTGGTCACAAAATTATATTTTTTAATAAGGGTTGAGCTTGTCGTTATGAATGATAAACACTATTTTAACATATTAAAATTTAACTGCATTTGAATAACGTAATAACTAGATCATAACACGAATTTATACCTAAAATTTCTATTAAAAAAAATACTTATAGATCGTAATACTCGAACTCTAATGAAAAGCAAGAAGTGAAAAACAATTTAAGAAGGGAATACAGCAATTGACTCCTTGCTGAAACCAACCAAACACCAATTTCAGTCTTAGGGGAACGAATCGTGACCGTCTAACAGAAAATTAATCCTGCGTCTATCGAAAAAGACTTTTCTCACTAAATAAGTACGACATTTTATTGAAAGTTTTATTAAATTATAAATATTTTGCACGTAATTATTAATTTTTCTATTTATTGTTTAATGCTAGTTCGATTTGATGACCGCGTGAGCCCCCATTTTCGTATAATACCATCAATGTGACTGATAAAATTCCTTTCTGCTGAGACACGGACTGAAACTCGCGAAATTCCCGATTTCCCGACAAATTATTTATTTGCGTCGCTGCAAATGAATACTTATATACTATAATGCTTTGATGTGATTCGTAATTATATTACGGAGGAATATAAAAATTCTGAACCCCGTATCTATTATATTTCATATCGATATTCCCATTATTAGAGTCGAGGTGTAGTAAATACATCACCGGTAGGGAAAGATTAATTTACCAATTTGAAAAACATATATGTACTGTATATATTTATACATAGATTAGACAGTTACTGCCCCTAGGTGTTGCCTAAGCTCGCTAATTAGTAGTTACGCCAATGTTTTCAAGCGTCCAGATTTCGGCGGGAATATCTCAATTTAGTAGCCTTCATCGTGCTGGTGAGGTGTAAGATTTCTGTTAGATAAAAAAATCAATCCAGAATTTTTCGGGATTACGTTTACTAATCCCGGGATTCATGAGCACCTAAAACTATTAAACAATTACAAACGAGCACTCCCGCGCATATTCATTGTCCTAAATGCCGGATTTACACGAGCGTGGTTTCTTGTGCATGGTTGCTAGCATGCTGATTACTGCAGTGACCACGCGTTATTTCGGCACTATTTTTATCCAATGATGATTCTAGGGCTACCAAATTTGTCGTCCCGATTATTCAGAGATATTAAGGGTAACTAATGCTTCTATATTTTACGCATCGCATAAAAGTGAATTCAGCTTCATTATGCAAAAATAATTTTAATTTTAAACTAAAGTACATTCTAATTTCAAAAAAGATGAGGACAGGAAAGCTATTTTAAAGGAGTGTGTTTTCAAATAAATAATTCACGCATATATCTGTCTTTATAAAATAGAATACTGGCATTCCATAGATCAGAAATATTTCCATCGTTGTTTAATTATTCTTCTGCAAATGAATTAAATGTGTCAACAGTTTTAAAACATTTGGAGATAGAATTTTATTGGAGAATGAACACATTTGTTAAAAACCATATTTCACAACAAGTTTGAATCCATGACGATTAAGTTACTAATCCGTTAATAGCGGGGCTACCTACAAATCAATCACATTGCTCAAATTAAATTTAAATGAAGGTGTTTAGTTAGTTTTGGTATAGTCGTGTGTCAGTTGATGCAGCACGCGTGGTTACCCTACTCATCGCTCTGGTATTTTCAATTGACCAATAACTCTGTAGAAGCCAGCGTAACCATATGGTAACTATATGATTATGACACACATAATGCCACGGACGCTTGTCAACTAACGTACTTTGTGATACAGGATAATTTCGATTAACATTGAAAATTTCTTTGGAACAATTTGAATCATTGTTTTAAAGATATAAAAACAAGTACATAATATTTCCCACTGTACTACTTAATAACTATTTCGTTTATAAACATTGTACAATATCAAATATATAACTAAAGGCCTAATTTGCAACTTCAACGTCAATATAAGCACAATAAACTAAGGTCACAATGTGCTTTTAAACTATCCAACTTATGAAAAGCATGCATATGCACTATACCTTAATAACCACATCATCTCTTTTTGTTGTGAATATTGTGTTTTATCATTAAAAATGCTGTTTTTTTTTTAAGAAAAAATGTTACACTTTATAAATAGAATATAAAAAATCAACATATTAATATAATATAGCAAATTAAGTAATATTATTTCTATGTCAAAAAAATATTGGCATTGAGAGGCCATTAAAATTGTATAAGAAAATCACTACAATTCGATTCGTATTTGTACATTTTATGTCCCTTTATAGAAATTCGCTGAAATACTACAGAAAATTACTTTTGAATTATTAATAAGATGTCTCGTTACTCTATCAAATATTCATATGAAGAGACAATGAAGACATACAATATTATCAAAAAATTGCTTACATTTCGTGCTTAACATTTAATTATTTTCAATTCACAATAATCTGGGTTGTTACGCAAACGCATTTGGGTGGGAGGTGGGATATATTTCCCAACAAGGATAAAACTTGGATACTAAATCTTAAATGCTCATAAAACTCCAGACAATGCAACGTCGAGTCTCAGGGAATAAATGAGCGTGTTAAGAGATAAGGTGTATGTAATGAGTTGCGAGGATGGAGGTCTTTAAAACGTAAATACATGTAATATTCAAGTTTCTTCACAAAAGGTAAGCCTAGATGCCGTAGATCAAGAAAATCGAGCTAGACACACGATTACAGCAACCGGAAAACTCCCAACGAACAAAGACGAGATTTATTAAAATTTAATCAAGGTCCAGAAAGAAAAACAACCGTGGAATAACCGCATTTTTTATGAAAACAGCGACTGATCCCTTCGCAAGACGACAAGATGAAAATCCACGAGATGTCGTATCCGGCTGTCGCATCCGGTAGGAGCATCCGGTTTCGGAGAGGTTTACATTTCGGCGACGGTCCCGAGTCTAAAGAAGCTAAGAACAATTCTATTACAAAAACCATAAATAAATATTATATGACCGAACTGCTTCTGTGACGTTCTATAATTTGATTATCGGAATCAATTTATATAAACGTATTTTAAAAAAATGTACATAAATATATTTTGTACAATGTATTTGAACCATTACTGGATTTGATTGACCAATTGAGTAACGCTCTCCATTCAAATTCGAAAATCTATTTAAAATTAAGATAATAAGGCAATAAGACCTATAGATACTCCTACTATTAAGTAATAGGGTTCTATGAAAGACCATGTCAAAGTGATTAACAATGATATCATAAAGGCTATGTAATTTCTTTAGAATATAAATACGAAAATGGATTTAAAGAATTTCCATCAAATTTTTTGACACATTATAATAAAAACAATATTCGACCAAGAGTGCTATTCCTATATCATATCATGAGCAAGTGTTGGCATAGTGAACTAGTTCTTGGACCCTCGTCATAAAAGATCCATTTCAAATACAGGATGTATTATAAAAATAATAAATATTTAAGAGATCAGATTCCTATTTTATTTCTATTGGAACGATAATTTTGTACCAGATTTATCTTAAGCGAGCTATTGGTTCTGAAAATAACTGAAAAATTCATTGATCAACTAATGATGCATTATAAAAAGGACGAAAATTCGTTTAAATCACAACAAATATACAAACATTAATTTTTATATATAATATCTACTATAAGTTAATTGTACTATACTTATATTATTTAAGAAAGTGCAAACAATAAGTTGGCAAAGTTTTATCGCAATCGAATAAACGGTATGACAGCGCATAAAATACGAACAAACAAATTTTTATTTTTATATATTAGACTATGCCTATGTTACTCGCGCAATCCTTAGTAATAAGTGGACGAAGTTATATCGCAATTTGATGAGCAGTATGGCAGCGCATTACATACGAACAAACAGAGACTAATTTTTATATATTAGAAAAGATATGAGTATGCAAAATGATAAAAAAAAATAACTGGGAATCTTCCCCCCCACTCCGTATTTTCCTGATAGCGCCTTCAGATTATCATATTTTTCCCTCCCTGAAAGAACTTATAAATGGAATTAAATTTTCAATCGACGACCAGGTGCAGGTTAGTACACTTACTTTCTGGATATTCCTCGTACAATGGCAAAAAAACTTTGTTTCTCAAATTACAAAATCTTTACATTTTTCATGTCATGACGTTTTTATAAAACTATATGATCGTGTTTTACGAGGTCTAGTATTTATGTATAACAACATTGTTGTAACACATAACTCAAAAAGTTGGTAGGATATTTTTAAGCAATTGCGATTAAACAATCCCAAATGAAGATTTTTTTCCTAATAAGTCACATAAAACATGTATGTTTTTATAAAGAAGAAGATTTAAGTGCTATTTTTATTCCCTAAAATGTTGGTGTTTCGTTAAATTAAGCAATAGGCGATTATATACATAACATATGTAACGCGTGTCTTTTAGCATTTTTTTTTTTCGAATACCACCCTATGGTATCTTATTTTTCGTGGTGCGATTATTATCGAATTTTTCTCCTTTTTTTCTTATAGTCGTTTTGAGAAGAAAATGTGCAACCCTCGAATAAATCAAGTCTATTAACCCTTCACCTCCTCGCTGAATAAGGCATGAGGTCGAGCGCAGGCAGATCCTGAGAGACGGGAATGCGATGATTTATTATTGAACGCAGCAAATCCTCGTTGTATCCACATTATCCTTAGGGTTTCTTACACAGGCATAAACAATTCAGACATAAAAGGGGCAGAGCACGTCGGCTCGACGAGGACTATAATTCTTGCACCGGACGTAGACAGAGCCTTCATCGCAACAAATGTCTCATATACGAACTAATTATTCTTTAAATTTTGGCAACTTTCTTACAAACAACATGCAAATTTGCTTGCATTTCAAATCAAAGCAATAGCACTTTATTCGTCTGTCAAATGAGCAAAATTATCCAAGCAATTTGACACTGTTAAACTTCTGCGAATGCTGATGAATTTTAATGTTTGACGAGACACGTCGAAGACTACCACAAACTTGATGAATATACCGTAACCCTGGGGGGGTCAAATATCATGTTTTATGATTAATATTCGAATTAAACTGCGCATACGTGCGTATCCAGCGAAACAAAGGAGCACTCTAATGATAAATTGCAGAGGTCACGTAAGACGAAGCCTTTTGTATTATATCTCATGAAACTCCAGACTCTCTTTCTGAAATTAAAAATTCTTCACCAACCGTCTGAAGACATTCGGACACACTCCATTTATTTGTTTTTTCTCAATCGTCGCTATTTGTGCTTTATTTTGTAAACAACCGCCATACTAGAAACTCAATTTGATTTAAGACAAAGGCTAATTGCAATACAATTCCATACGTGTATTGTTTTCAGATTTCAATTGTTCCCGAACGAAAAAGACTCAAAATAAAAATCCTTATTTGGATTGTGTATTTAATCAAATTATAATAATTTAAAAACATTCTTGACGTATGAAATAAATCAATGTAAGCGCTTTAAAAGCTAAAATAAAACAAGATCGTTTCGTATTCATCCCTTGTAATATTCAATTTAGAACTGTTCCAGCAAATATTGGGATATATATTAGGCTTGTAATGTTCTCGCGGTCTTTTCTTTGCTATTTTTTATAATACAGTCGATAATTAGCACAATATACTGAAACAAAACAAAAAATGGGTGAGACTCGCGTGGTAGAAGTGAAAATTCTTAGCTCTTAGGAAAAAATAATTTTACGCATTGCTTTTTTCCATTTTTTAGCGAAATTTGTAAGCTAAAAGATGAATCTGTGTGTTGTGTAATATATAATAAAATAGGCTTGCTCCTGGTCCACTGGATGCTTTATGCTGCGTATGGACATGCACAGTATAGGCAGCGCAGCGCATGCGCGTAGCGTCTATAGTGTATGCGATGGACATAGATACACTATAAACGATTTTTCCTCTCTTTCCGATCAACTGTTGCTTAAAGTTTAATTTTTCATGATATTCAAGCCAATTTACCCTACCGCACTTATACGAGTTTTACTTTGCCAATTTACCCAACCGCACTTATACCCTAGGAGAAAGAGATATAGATCTGGCTGCAGGAGGGACAAACTCCCGCAACCAAGGCTAACCAACGACTCCTCCGTCTCCTGCCTCCTGCGCGTCACTACCCAACTGGCAGCGATGCACGTGCAATGTCTCCGCAGGGCCACGAGAGATGGCGCTGTTAAAAATAACACATTGCATCTGAAAAGAGATGGAAGATGTTGCTGTTAACAGCGTTACTACGTGGAGATGGTAAATCTCCCACGCTACACTATTAATGATTCGGACTCCTTTGGTCATATTCCACAATTACCGTCGAATTAAGCTCTCCTTTCGTTTCACTGTCAGTTAAATTAATAGCAAATGAATCAACGTAGACTGTATTCAATTTTAAATTTCTGCCTAGATAACTTATTATGTACGATAAAAAAAGATATCCTATTAATTGTGTAGTTATTCTAAGATGTGGTCTACGGAACAATTATCGGGGGTCCGTGAAAATATAAAGAAAACATTTATCTATACGAACAAGTTTTGTGGAATTCTTTACAGAAAACATTGTAAGAAGATCTATTTTGACCAAGAAATGTTTGTTTGTTTGAAAAATTAAGTCACAACGGTTGAGATGGGGTCTGGTCTGAAGTAAATGCACAAAGTACTTTTTGTTCAAATAAGCTCCTAAATTTGTAATTTATACCAGTTATCCTATACTTTAAATTCCCACTAATTGATCGTTCGGGATATTTTTCTCAGTAGCTCAATTTATGTGGATATTCGAGAGGCATTTATTTAACCATTAGCTTTTAAAATAAAATTAAAATAGACCAATACATTGAAGACACAGTCATACGTATAGAAACGTAGATTTGGATAAATTTTTCACAAAATTTTAGTGAATCAATTATTTTTAATGCATTAATTCAAAACATAGCCTTATATAAAAGAGCATTATAAAAAGAAAAGACTGGTCGTCATAATTAGGCGACGTTATTTTACAAAGTTTTACTGCAGGACAAACGTTGCAATTAAATTACGTAATGAGTCAGCTAGGGTGTACAGAAGTACTCCTCATATTTCAAGAGCTTTCTATTATTTAACCATTTTCTTTTTTTAACATAAAAAAGTGCAGAAGCGGCGAAATAAACATTGATTTTAAAAATAAGGCAAACATAACCCACGAATATAAGAATAATATGGATTAAGAAACAATTCATCTTCCGTCATCAGTTCTATATTTTTATATGGAAATGAGATACAAAGTTGATGGATAAATGCAAAACAGCTATTGTATATTCAACGGCGGATAATTTTCTCAACAGATTTTTAATAGCGTCCTTAAGTTGTAAAAAGGGTTCAAATAAGAGTGCGCGTCTGCATAATGCAGTAAAAAAATCGTAAAAACGCTTTACTCCCCCCAATTACATGCTTTACAGCATTATAAAGGCATTATCCAGGTCCATCGATTTTTATTACGTCTCACACACCAAGACATGTAAAACTTTACAGATTAAGGCAGCATATTCAACTAATACGTCGCCTGGTGCAAGTCGGTGCAGTTCCGCAATCAGGTTGAATTACACAACCATCCGAGATTCCTCTCCCCATTGTTTTACTTAAGTCAGTAAATCTTCCCAATATAAACAAGTAGGAATGGTCCCTTGGGGACGAATTTTTTTTATTTTTCTCAAATCCGAGCTACAGTCGCTTCTTTGGACCGGTTACTGTTTTAATCGTGAAAACCTTTTAATTTTAACGTGTATATCAACGCAATCGTTTCAGGCAAGATTCTAATGGGATAACCAGATGAAATAACTAATGCTTCTTCAAATATTACGACCCAAATATTATGTTCTTTAATTATCTTTCAATTGAAGTATATTATTATTAACTACTTGAAGACAGAAAGGCAGCTTTGTACATTTAAATTTAAAGTCGGTATGTACAATTATCTATGTTTCGAAAATTATTATTAATGCACGTCGTTTTCCCATTTATTTTTGATCGTTTTTGTCATTTCTTCCAAAAAAATCCTACAAACTTATTAAGTGATTTGTTATATTATACGTTTAATATTAAAACGTAATCTGGAGGATTTTTAATAGTAGATAACTCAAATTAAAGGTCAAAATTAGCATTAAAACGCCAAGAATAACGACCCATATTTCAACGTCTCTTATTTTCAGTGCAAAAAAAAGGTTCATATGTAAAATAATTAAACTGTTCTTTAAAATCTATTCGAAATAAAAGCAATCCTGGAGAGCACAAACATGAATTGGTGAACAGAAAAAAAATTATCTTGTTAAAAGGGACTAAAGAAAATAAAAATCGATCATGCAAATCACCATTATTCATGCTTATCACCTATTAATTTTAAGATTTTCCGACGTTTTCCGTATACAACATTTCATCAGTCCAATGGAAAACGTTAATGCAAAAATATTCCGATACTTCATATGACGGGATGAAATATATCTGTGCTCTTCAAAACTAATAAACATAGTAACCACTATAGAATTCATATTTATTTAGTGAGCTATATATTTACACAAAGTCTTAGCAAGGGGGTTAGAAGGGATAGCCTTTCAGGGCTTAAAGTTTTGGGTTTTAATATTAAATTCTGTAAAAAATATTACATCGTTTTTATATTCAAAAATTCATAAAGATTCATAAAAAAAAGTTGATGGAATACAATGTGGATCATTTCACATTTATAAGCATATTGAATTACATAAACGTATTTTTAATTAAATTTTATATTAGTCGGAAGAATAGAATCTGTCTTCTTTGCATTTTTATATAATTTTCGCTAAGTGTTTTATCGAATTCATCAAAATGCAATTATCAATATTATTTGTATTAACACATCAAAATTCATAAGCAACATCAAATTGTAACTTCTTTCATAATTATTTTCCGCTGAAATGAAAGGTCATACATATTTTACAGTTGAAGTAAAATTTTTTTTGAGTAAAATTGATACTCGGAATATATGAATATTTATTACTTTCAAGATCACATTTTAAGAACACAGCTTAAGTTATTCTCACAGAATGAAAATTTTATTGGAATATTTTTTGGCTTCTAAAGCTATTAATTTTTAAGGTTTTATTTAAAAAAATAATAATAAGTTATGCCTTTACCGCATAAAAAGCTCGATTGTTTTAACGACGTCTTTAAAATCCACATGGCCCTCATATAACACGGTTTTATACTGCACGGTTTTGATATAACACGGGAGATGAATTGTGTCATATAAATTTTAAAAAATAATTGATTAACCTTTGAAAAGGTATTAGAAGATATTGATCAAGATCAACCTGGGTCAAACCCCTCGAAATGCGCGGTATCATATTAGAATTTTATTATTACGCTGCACGTGGACGATAGAAGACTTAGTTTTTCAATTTTAGGTTCTTATTTCAACCAAAATTTCCGCATGCCGCGTAAAATTAAGATCGTGTATATCAGGGAATGAGAATGTCTCTTGAATTACGCGGTGGGTCAAGAACTACAATATTTGAATTTATGAGGCCCGAGACTCGAACCTTCTGCGCCTATAGGGAAATTCGCCATAGAATATAACAATCCACTTTAAATGCTTGCTGGAAAAAGTTGTGGCTAGAAGTAGTCCCTGGAGAAAATGTTGTACTACCATTTTTTTGTAGTACGTTGAAGAATTACTCGAAATGTTGGATGAACCTATTATAACTAATTACTGTAAAAGCACTTGCAGCAAAGTATCTGCATGTGTAAAAACAATAAATAAGATATTTTTTAATATAAAATGATTCCATAATGGAAAAAAGGGAAGAAATTCAATACGTTAAAAGGAGACAATCGCTTGTAACAGAAGGCAAAATCCAAAAATACTTCCGAGTCTTCCAATGATGAAAACTACCTAACCAACTACCAACTAACTAACATATAGAATTGTTAGGGATGATGAATGAATGTTCTATTAACACTAAACTCACCACGACGGGTCAAATGACCCATTTTAAACTTTTTGCCAGAGTTTCTTGAAAAAAAAACATTATCACATCGCCATTTGCTTTTACAACTTTTATTAAAAAATACATTGAATATATTTTCCAATATTTACTCCTCTCTTGTTCATTATTTTGCCGAGAAATATATGTAATTACTGCAACGAGTCATTTGACCCGTGCAAATATTCATGCACGGGTCAAATGACCTGTGCAATATCCATTTCTCTTCAGGTGCAATGTGTTATTTTAACAGCGCCATCTCTTGTGGCCCTGCGGAGACATCGCACCTGCTTACCGACCGATCTCTTCTTGCGCGTGCATCGGTACAGTGACGCGCAGGAAGTGGGAGTCGGGAGAGTCGTCGGTTGGCCTTGGCTGCGGGAGGTCGTCCTTCTTGCAGCCAGACCTCTCTCTCTCTCTATCTGTAGTGCGGAATAAATAGTTATCTTGCGAAGAGAGTCTTTCCATTCGATGTCCCTCGTATTTCTATCCATTCGTCCAGCAATATCACAGCCCGATAGAAAAACGGATCCGTGCAGTAGCGCGGCCATCCCGACGAGCACGTGGAGACGGGGAGCCGCCCGGGGAATCTGCCCCCAAGAGCGCCCCCGCCTCAAACGTTACAATATCATGAAGATTTGTATGTGTGGTTGTGATACAAAATGTTCTTCAATATTTTTAACCTGGCTGAAATCAATTCGTGGGTTTTATATTAAGAAACAACCAGCGAAAAAAAATCTAGATAATTTTTATTCTTATTAACTAAAGAACTTGCAGAAGATTTTCAACATGAACAATAGGAAGAAAAATAAATTTTACAGAAAACGTCAAAAAATTCAAGTTCGGATTCTCTTGTCTAAATGCGAAAAAAGTGCCAAATAAAGAAATCAAAACTACAAAAATCTGTTTCAAATGCAACAAATATGTGTGTGGAAAATGTGCCTTCGAGGAGCCAATAATTTGCAAAATTTGCGGTGAATATGAATAAAGTTAGCTTATTATTTTTTGTTTTCTAAATTTTTACAGTTTCCAAATTTTCACGGCTTTCCAAATTTAGGATTGAATAGAAGAATATTTAATTTTTCTCTTGTATTATTTTGTTTATGTTGCATTATTACTCTTGTAATTTTAATAAATAAACAATTTTGAATCGTTATTTGAAAGAAAAATGTTTTATCCATGTTCTAATCATGTAGTAAATTCTACTAAATGATATATTTTTCGCTATACATAGTAATATATATATACCATTTTAAAGAAGGGTCACTTGGCCCGCTGTGGTAGGAATAGGTGTACATGAAGTATTAAGATTATTTTTGTATGAACTTCAAACCTCGTATAACAAATATTTGTATTGCACGACATTTTCGTGAAATTATATGACCGTGTTATACGAGGACCGAGTGTATTTAATTCTGTTCCTACCTGTAATGTAAGCGAATAGGGCTAATGCATTGCATGACTGACGGGTTCAAAAAACTTCCACCACTATTCTTCCATTTTCATATAACACATTCGCAATATTAACATCCATAGAATAACAAGGTATTAGTGAGGATTAAAATTAAGCCACTCCTGCACTATAGTTCGTTGAACAGCCCCGTCTCATGGAGTTAATAATTTTATAAACTAATAAACAATGTACACTTTTCTCCTCCCGGAGGGAGCTGTTAACCTTTAAGGTATACTTTCATAATTACGGGCATTTACTTGAGGCGAACTAATTTTCCGACTAGGTAATAAAAATCGGGATTTCAGACAAATTTTACATACGAAAAACAAAATAATTATCATAAATCCATTTTTATAGAGCACATCGTTGCTGGGGAACGAGCGTATCTTATCCCTATTATAACGCTACCGTTTGCCATATTCATTAAAGACAGGGGTTGATATTAATTAAGGAAACCTCGCTGTTCAATTATGAAATATGCACCATCATAATATATATAACGCAAGAGGCGTATTTTCGTTGTACTATTATCGTAACATTAATTGGATGTGGGATCTTTCCGATTTAAATGGCGCGCGCCAATTTTTAACGACATACAGTTTTAGAACCACTGATTTTAATGTATTCCGTCGTTTTGGGTCACAATGAAATTCTCCACCTAATGTATTCAGTCTCGAGCAGCTCTCGAAATAATCGGCTTAATCTACTTGAGCGTCACTGCGCATGAAAAGTTCCTCCGGTGTGGTGGTATCCAGAGATCAATCAAAGTCTTCAACAAACATCACGTCCGCAAAGTGTTAACGTATTTTTGGAAAGGAACAATAATTCAGTCGCCAAAGTGAAACAATCCCAGCAATGAGTCAATCAATTAAATTTAACGGCCGCCGGCGGGTCTCAATCGAGAGCAAATAAAGCGAAAGCTTCAAAGCAAACGACTTCATGGACGGACGAAATCTTAGATCTTTTCATGAACTTATATCCCATATCGGATTCAATGTGAAAGCATTCAAAAGCCCAAATTAAATTCGACGCTTATGCAATTTGCATAATAAAATTCGTACTAAAGGGCAGCATCTATACAATTCCATCCACCGATACGGCACTCTTTTAACAGCGATTCTTGAATATTTGATGCGTGTACTGTGTATTTTTATTGATATTCCGGAAAGTGAGCCTAAAATTAGCATCTTTCGCGATTCGGATCGTTTTCTTTCCCCGGCTTAATTCCATTTTAGGCGTTATTTTCGTAACACAAAGTTTTATTAACCCCAATCCTTTTTATTTCTCTCCTGAGACTCCAGTCGTTGAAGCTCAACCGCATCTATTTCTTCATCTGTACGGAAAACTGTCCTCTTATTCTATTTTCACTCCCAGCGTTTTAAAGGAGCCATAAAGTGCTCAACATATACAACATAATTTGATGAAATATAATCTCGCTCAATAAATATCCATCCAGCGATGATATTGTATATAGATTCGGAAGAATAAACCATTGTAATACGCAACAATTCTATCAGTATACAGAATGTTTGGCACATGAACCGATAACTTTTTTTTGGGTATTAAGGAAGTCTTTTGCTACGTTTCACATAGTCCCTATTTTCTAAATACCAGGGTTGTCAAAATATTTTTTTTTTCAAATTATAATATAGATAAACATTAAGCACGAATAACTGTATTGTTTAATTGATGTAACAGGAAGAAAATAAATGCCTACTATACTTTTAAAATAACCCATCACTATAATGATTTTTAGGAAGTGCCAACATTCACGATTAATATTTATCTTACACTAGCTGGTACCCGGCGCGTTGCTGCCACACTATTTTCTTTCTGATAGTGAATGCATTTATTGAAATTGAATGATATATAAGGGAAGAGTATAAATGATATTTGGTTTTATTATAATGAACAAACATACAAACATTGATTTTTATATATAAGATCTACTATACGTTAATTGTACTATACCTATATTATTTGAAAAATTGCAAACAATAAGTTGACAAAGTTTTATCGCAACCGGATGAACGGTATGGCAGCGCATTAAATACCTACAAACAAACATTGATTTTTATATACATATTATATTATGCTTATGTTACTCGCGCAATCCTTAGTAATAAGTAGACGAAATTTTATTGCAATCTGATGAACGGTATGGCAGCGCATTACATACGAACAAACAGATATTATTTTTTATATACATATTATATTAAGGCACTAATCGCAAAGAACCATGCTATATCCCGACTAAAATGTGTTAAGATATAAATTTTAACCACATATAATGAATGAAATCGATAAAACTGTCCAACTTAACACATTCTGTCGGGAGAACACTGCGTGCCATTTTTACTCTATGGCGATTTTCCTCAAAACACATAGATTTATACAAATCGCTTTAATTTTTAAAACATTAAATGCATCAATCAACCAGTCATAAAAAGTTGTAATATATAATAATATCATTGTGGATGATCTGTTCAAACATAAAAGACCCTTTTAAAAACTGCAATGGGAAGTCAACATTTTGCAAGTAACAATAAATTATCTCAAGCATAGATTTCAATATTCAATTTTGTATAAAAATATCGCTAATCTGGTTCTATATTTTTTTTATAATCCAAGGGGTGCATTTGTATTAAATCAAGATGGATGCAAAGCTAAGTAATAAGACAATAATTGACTAGATAAGAACAAGATATATGTAACATCATTGACAAATATGAAATGATCGTAATCGAGAAAATAAAATGTATAACAACATTTAAGATTATTGATCATTTTGCAACACTATTTTTTATTTTATATGGAAGATAATGAGAAATTTTCGAATGAAACAGTATAATCTACAGCAATATCTTATATGTAGATCGCCGTATTTATAAATAAAGTCTATATTAAAACTAATGGATAAGATTTATATCCAACGGTCTTATACCAAATTCCCAAAATATACAATCAGATTTTTACGCATACTAAATCCAATTTTGGCCATACAAACTACGGTTATTTACAGCTGGTATCAAATGAAAATATATTTATCGTATGCGAGATATCTTTTGTGGGAATCTACATGTTCACAATTCCGTTTATATTATATAATAGAGGTTGATTTAAGGTAAAAGGGCTCCCCTGCAATAGTTCTATTTCCTATTAAATTTGCATACGACCTTAATCTAATCTACGTCCGAAGTTTTTGTCTAACAACCCTTAAACACACAAATAAAAGTGCCCGGCTCGTTATTTCCGAACTCCCTAAGGTTATCTACACGACCTCGCATAATTGTATGTTAGGCTTCCGCTCAAAAACTAACGCTTGCACATCGCCTAAGTGGCAAAAAATAACACCACCTTAACCACTTTCATTAGTCGGTCTGCTACCCGCTACGAAATCGCATTAGAAAATAAATTTCGTCTTTCCCAAGGGCCAGCTATCTTCAAAGGGAAGCGTCTGACCTCTTTGTGCTCGTCAAATTTGAAATGCAAATACTTTAATATATGCATGAGATATATATATAACTAGTAATAACAATGCAAAGATAATCTACAGGCTTCCTTATTAAATATTTTCTCTTATGGTGTACACATTTTTTAAAACGTGACTATTGCATAATTCAGCAGAAATGTCATGTATGATGGACGTAAATTGAAAATAAATAAAAAAAATCACAAACAATGACTCACATGGTTATTTTCATGTTAATCCATAAATTTCTATAATATATCAGAGGTTCTTAAACTTATATACTCCGAGAAACCCCTCTTCAACAACATCTTTTTTGAGACATAATATTTGGTTCTATAATCTCGTACTAGTGTTTTTTCTCTTTTTTTGTGCGATAGATGTGTTCCGCGAAAAATCGCAAAAAAAAGCTATGACTTACACAGAAAAAGTGAAGATGCGTTTCATGGATTTCAAAAACCGCATAACTTTGAAACAGCTATATAAAATATATCCAAAATTGCATTAAAAATGTTAATAAAAAACATACAAACAATAAGGCAATGAAAAAATTACACTTATGGTAACATTCAAAGGACGTCTTAAATGACTAGACATCCACTAGAGAAATCAAAATTATTTTAATTACAAGCTGTCATCACTGTATGATCATTTTCGTTGCGATTTTCAAAATGACTCAAAATTGCTCTCTTCTTCGGAAGAAATAATATATCCAGTGTCGTTGGCATCATTATTCTGTGTAATTCATAATTAGTAAATATGTCACTATAGTCCTGTAGCGTAGGCGATTTAATCCGTCAGATTAACAGCAACATCTTCCGTCTCTCTTCAGGTGCAATGTGTTATTTTAACAGCGCCATCTCTTGTGGCCCTAAGGAGACATTGCATGTGCATACCGATGGATCGCTTCTTGCGCGTGCACCGTTGCCAGTTGAGTAGTGATTCGCAGGAGGCGGGAATTGTGAGAGTCGTCGGTTAGCCTTGGCTGCGGGAGGTCGTCCCTCCTGCAGCCAGATCTCTCTCTCGTGTGGAATAAATAGTTATTCAGAGAAGAGAGTCTTTCTATTCGACGCCCGTCTATTCCCATCCAATCGTCCAGCAACATCACGGCCCGATAGAAGAACAGATCAGTTATTCATACCTTCAAGTTCAAAATGTCTTCAAATTTATTTTCCATATCCAATTTAATTTCGTTAAAGTGAGAAATTAATCTTTCAACCTCCTTGGAAGTTACATAATCTTTCATATATGCAACATGACAAATCCCCTACTATCAACTATCGTCAATATCGACTAAATTGATTACCACTATTTTATAAGTCAGTTGATTATATGTTAAATTACATATTTTGCTAAAAGAATCTCTGGAGGGTCTTTGATAGAGAAGGCCACTGAGCTTATATTTATTTTTAGAAGTTATCCTTGATCCAATCATATATTTCTCTATAAAATCATAAACTTGACCCAAATACAAAATATCCTGAAAGTCCCAATTCTTGAATTTATAGACCCTGAGCTTCACGCCTTAAAATATAGAACAATCTCCTCTTATCCCAATACGACCTGCAATCTCTCTGCTGCTATACAATAGCCGAGGAGTTGATAATGCTAAATCTGACTACCCTGAACCTGAACTGCCTCGACAATGCATTTAATTGTATTTCAAGATCTACTAAGAAAGTTACTGCGTTAAGATTAAAAGTGGAAGATCGATAAATTATTTGATCTGGGTTCGATATCCCACTTTCATTTTAAAATATTTTTTTATTAATAAATATGCATAATTGCTATTAAGTTCATTTTATTTCGTATTTCTTACCCTTCTCAAATTAAAGTCTAACATCGTACATGCAATAAACTTATACAAACATTTCTTGGTCAAATATTTGTCAAAATAGATCTTAATGAGATGGGTGCAGTTGTTTTCTTGAAATTTCAAAACTTCAGTGGAAATTATGGTGAATTGTAAGAATATACTGGCACAGAGGTCGAAGAACTTTAACTTTTCTTTGGTAAGATTCCTTCTGGATTTAGATTTAAGAGTGGCAAAGGAATATCTTCAAATTGACCTACTTACCCCTCTTCTCGCATGGATAAATCCAATGTGGTAAAGGCAACTCCTCATTATATGCTATTTTTTAAATTCTTTATCAAAGGCTAAAATTGATTTTTTTGTTCTTTCGTTTTGTTAAAAAATACTATCGATTTACTTATATCCTTACGTTTTTAAATATACTTAACATTGTTGTATTTTTAAATAAATATATAGTCTTATTAATGGCCTAGAAATCAACATCATTAATGGAATACCATATCTTGTATTTAACTTTGAGATGCATTTTATTTTTTGAGACTTTCCACAGAAACATAAGCGACAAACAAACGACATAATAGATTTTCATTAACATATTCGGGATCGCTAGTGTCGCCTGAACTCCACGCAAATTTCGAATAATTTACAAAATAATACTTCCTATGTAAAAATATGTATATTTGGTAAGAAGAAGACATTTTTATGACCAGCTAATCTATTACTATTACTTCAATTTTTTAAATGATTCAGTCTAGATTTACGATAAATAGACTCTTGCTACTAAAAATGTTTCTATTATAATTGTATGTTGAAGAAAAATGAATAACGTTAACATTAGATTTAAGATCCTATGTCGTAATATATCATCCCTCTCTAGCCTTTGACCGATCCAAATTATGATCCTCTCATGGGGCTTTGTAACAATTTATAATAAATAGAGCATCGTCACTCGGTCAAGATTATTTTGCGTTCATAAACATCAGGATATTTTTCCAATATTTCAAAATCGAATGATTTATCCCAATGGCAAAGACTGTGAGAGTAACCTGTGATCACTTTAATTACAAAGAATTAATTAGCAACATCAGCCTGATATAGGAAAGATCTTATACGTGGCATCTAAATTTAAATTACATGATATTAAAACGTTGATACATCAGCTGACATGGTGATAGAATTTTAAAAATTACTTCGAGACCCTTAAATTGGATTACTCGATATTTTTAGGGATTCTTTGTGAATAAAATTAAGATCGTAATTTAATTTTTTCATGATTCATCACATCATAATTCATCATAATAACTTCCCTTTTGTCTCTTTCAACTGCCAATTTGTGAATCTGGCAATAAAATCTCGGCAATTAATCATATTATAAGCCGAAGAGTGAAAATTATGAATTATGACCTCACGAATTGTAAATGAAATCTTCGAGGCGCTAGACGATAAACCCTTAATTGCCATTGTTGGAGATAACCCCGTGGAAATGGAGGGTGGTTGATTTATTGACTTATGGTGGTCGATTCGCAGAATTACCATTAGATAGAGAGACTTATAATTAATATCATATGAGCCGATCCCATTGTTAACCGCACTTCACAAAAGTGGAGCAATTTGTAAGACTTATTGGTCTGTCGCAAACAACAACCCATAACGCCTAATATCACAAAGTTCTTTACTAAATCTTCCAAAGGCCGAGTGTGATCATAAATCTCGGACGTTATAACAAGACAATTTAATGTGCTTGCGAAACTAAAAGAAATAATTAATCGCATCTGAAATATGTCTCACTTGCCAGGGTGAGAAAAACCGAAGGCGTTGGAGGGATTGCTTTTAAAAACGTTAATGGATTGAATATGTAAATTTTACAATCGAAAAGAATGGCGACGCTCGGAATGACAGCTTCATTAGGGGATGCATTTATCAATGCAAACTTTTGAACGCTGGTAAAATTTGATAAATCGACCGAAGAAAATGAATGGAAATGTCGCATGATCGATATATTGATGCTTATTTCAGGCTTTTATCAAAGAAGTCTGATCATTAACTTTTCGTATTATAGTTCTTATTTCTTCAAATAAATTGAATGATAAGACCTTACTGATTGTTTTAGGAAGAGCACAATGTTCTTGATCTATGCATCAAGCTATAAATACTTAAATATCATCATATTGCAGCCACAAATAGTCCACTGCAGAACTAGGGCCTATTCAATGTCCATTCATAAAAAGGAGCTACATCCATTTCGTCGAAGGTAGGATGGTAGGATGACCTCCGAGTTTCATTTAGAACGCTCACCCAGCCAGGATGAAGGTATCGAAGGGCGTTTTCGCGACCATTTTGATAAAAAGTGTAGGGCATTGGTAAAGATTAGCAGTTTTTCTATGAGTACTAGCCGTTGTGGAGGCTTCCACGATCATAGAGATCGTAGAATGCCCCGGGGATGCATTTCTTCCGATAACCTACGCAAAAAGCCTTAAAGACCTAAAAGAGGAGGGAATAAAAACAAGGTTTGTGTGTCCAACCGGTCCGCCTTTCAGACCACTGATTATAAGAGACATTGTAATATAGGCCAACTTTAAGGGAATCGCCAAAAATATCCTGAGCGACATATCGACATTTATCAATCAACTGTGTATCAGTAGAAACATTCGTAAAATATAAAATATCAAAACTGGGTATATGAACTGTAATTGAAAGCGTTCTATTCAAATTTATTTTGGCAATTCGTACATCATTTTAGTTGTCATAGCATTTGGACAGATCTCTTGCGTGTTGTTTTTATATTCAATGCCCGATAGAAAACTATGAATATTATTTTTCCATCGGTATTTTAACGTAGCGAAACGAAAGCCCCCATACTTTACAATACAATACAATGCAATACATTTTGTTTTACTATGATGGATACGCATTTTATATTACAAACTTACATGTAAAAATATAATCTGCACTAAAAAACGTGTCATTTCAATTATTTTTGTAATAATTACATAACTACCTGAAATGTCTTGGCACCCCCTAAAATATCTTGGATACAAATCTACAAAAGCCGTACTAGGCGACCACGTTTAAAGAATATATTTACGCTACGAAAAACAGGTCAGAGTGATCGGAAATAGAAGGGATTGCAAATGAACGATTGAAGAAATAATAACTACACATCCCTTTGTTAGGGACAATGCTTTATTTACATCATCGATTAAAGAAGAAAGAATTAAGATTAAAGAAGAATGATTTACAGGAAAATATTTGAAGAAATTAAAATAATTAGATAAGCTTGAATATTACCCAAAACAATTATGCTAAAAGACATGTTTTTAGATAAATCAATGATGAAATTCAACAATTTGAAAATATAGACTAAAACATCGATAGATCTTTGATTCAGTAAGCAATTACCTATTATAGTTAAATTTACAAGGATACATAGTAACAAATGGCTAGTTCGAGTTGATGATCGCGTGAGCCCTCATTTTCGTATCATCATCATCATCATACTAACAGTCAACTACAGAACTATGGGCCTCCTCAATATCCATTCACAGGAAGGGGTTACATCCATCTCGTCTGTATCATACATGCACCTCCTCATCCGCTCGATATTGAAGGTAGCATTACCACCGAGTTCGGACTAAAACTCACAAAATTCCCGATTTCCCGACAAATTATTTATTTCCGTCGCTGTAGATGAATACTTATATACTACAATACTTTAAAGTGGTTTGTAATTATATTGCAGAAGAATACAAAAATTCTGAACCCCGTGTCTATTATATTTCATATCGATATTCCCATTATTAGTATCGAGGTGTAGTAAATACATCACCGGTAGGGAAAGGTTAATATAACAATTGAAAAACATATATGTACTCTATACATGTATACATAGATTAGACAGTCACTACCCCTTCTGCTGGGAAGAACTCTGCCGCACGCTCGACTCCAACCCGTGGGGACTCCCGTACAAGATTGTGCGAGGGAAACTGCGGGGAGGAGGAGAAATAGAATGCGACAAGCAGAAAACTGTCGAGCAGATCAGGCAGCTATTCCCAGATAAACCCGGTACTGTCAAAAACATGGAAGAGAAGGGCCAGGAAGCGGAGCGAGGCGACAGCGAACCACCGCCACCATTCACAATGGAAGAACTCCAGAAAGTCGGAAAAAAAACCAAAACAGGAAAGGCCCCAGGACCGGACGGCATTCCCGGTGAGATCATTAAACTAGTGATCGCCGAGTGCCCAGAAATGGTGTTAAGAGCGATAAACGCCTGCCTGGCAGAAAGAAAATTCATAGAAAAATGGAAAACGGCCAGGCTGGCACTGATACCGAAACCGGGCAAGTTGACCATGAGACCACTATGCATGCTGGACGGTCTTGGGAAAGTAAAGGAAAAGCTGCTCCTTAACAGGATCCAACCAAAAATTGAGCAGAAACTGTCACCAAGGCTGTACGGATTCAGACCGGGCCGATCCACGCTAGGAGCGGTGCAGAGAGTAGTAGACATAATCCGAAAGGCGTGGATCGGCACGGTCAAAAGGAGCAGAGACGTCGTGATGGTCACGCTGGACATAAAAAATGCGTTTAACACTGCCAGCTGGGAACTAATCGCTGATGCGCTCAGAAGAAACTTCGAAGTTCCTGAGTACGCCGAGGAGCTCGTCAGCGATTATCTCAGAAACCGACGTGTTCATCACGATGAAACCGACACAGAAAGGAAACTGGAGATGGGTGTTCCACAGGGGTCCGTCCTGGGACCCACCCTGTAGAATGTCCTGTACAATAGCCTACTAGAGGTCAAGATGCCAGTAGGAGCACAACTCATTGCCTTCGCAGACGACGTCGCGCTGCTGGTGACAGCCCAACATCCGTGGGACATGGAAGCGAAGGGCAACGAAGCCCTCGCTAGGATAAACGCGTGGATGCGTGAGAATCGCCTGCAGCTAGCGGTGGAGAAAACGGAGGCAATGATATGCAGCAGGAGAAGGAGACCGAGGGTCAAAAAGCTTGTTGTGAACGGTCACGAGGTGGAATACAGCTAATCGCTGAGATACCTCGGGATCCTCTTGGACAACAAGCTGACCTTCAGAAGACACATTGAAGCAACTGCGCAGAAGGCGCAGAAGGTGGCCAGTGAGCTCGGACGGCTCATGCCCAATGTCGGAGGGCCAAAGCCGTGCAGAAGGAAAATCATAAATGAGGTTATCCACTCAATACTTCTGTACGGTGCCCCGATATGGTACGAGTCACTCCGTCACGAGAGCTATAGGAAAAAACTGGCTGGGGTCCAGCGACAGGGAGCGCTCCGAGTCACCACAGCATATAGAACAGTATCAGAAGAAGCGGTGCTCGTGATTGCAGGAATCCCGCCGCTGGACCTCCTAGCAAAAAAGAGGGCCTTGGACTATGAAGATCCCAAAAACCGCAACAAACATGAACAGAAACTGAAGGAAGCCTGGCAACAGAGATGGGATCAGTCCACAAAAGGAAGATGGACCCACCGACTTATACCGGTCGTAAGTCGGTGGAGGGCCAGAAAATACGGCGAAACGACCTACCGCTTAACTCAGGCGCTCACCGGACATGGATGTTTCGGAGCGTACCTAAAGCGGATTGGCAAGGAAACATCTGCCAATTGCCACCACTGCCAAGCGGAGGTCGATGATGCAGAGCACACCATCATTAGCTGTGAGGCTTGGGCACCCCAGAGGAAATTGCTGAAACAAGCACTCGGGGTAGCCGAGCTCAACGCCAACAACATGATCCACAGCATGATGGAGAGCAAGAAGAACTGGGACCTTTGGCGCGAATACGTGGAAGAGATTCTGAGCGCCAAAGAGGGCAGTGAAAGAGAGAGACGCAGAGCGCAACAGCCTCTCCAACAATAGAATAGGGCCAATCACCTAAGGCCAGACTACCTGTCCTCCCGAAGCAATGTGGAAAACAATACCAGGAGGACAGAGAAGGACAAGGGCGGGTTTAGTGGGCAGGCACGACCGAACAATCGTGAATCCTACACTGCCCAGCTTCACTGGGCGTCTTGCGAAGATTTTCTCGCCCACAGAAAAAAAAAAAAAAAAGACAGTCACTACCCCTAGGCGTCGCCTAAGTTGGCCAATTCGTAGTTATGCCACTGTTTCCAAGCATCCAGATTTCAGCGGGAATGTCTCGATTTAGTAGCCTTCATCGTGCTGGTGAGGTGTACGATTTCTGTTAGATAAAAATTTCAATTCTGAATTTTTCGGGACTACGTTTACTAATCCCGGGTCCAGGATCGCGAAATTGGATCCCCTAGTACCAAACTTATACATGTTTATAAGAAAAACAATAACTGTCATTGCAATTGCTGTAAAATTCCAAATGTCACCGATGAATTATAACTTAAAATTATAGCTTTATATAAATTTTTTTACATAAAAAATTACTTGCGTCATAGCATTATCGATGTAAATTAGAACAATAATTTTATGTAAGCATGTTTTAAATATCAAAACTACTGCTGCTAGAATACTTATCGATATTCATAGAATTTCATAAATAATCCTTATTAAAATCGTATATTTTTATGTCGACGAACAGATGAGTTTGTAATATTAAATGTCAGAAACATCTACAAATCTATAGCATCTTTATTGAATGAAAATATTCATGATATTTAAGAAAAAAATGTAGACCTAATTGGGAGATTTTACACGCAAAGCATTCCAAAAATCAAGAAAATCCCTCGGGCATAAATTGTCGAATCTAAAAATATTATTTTCAGTCAAGTTGTTCGCATTTATAGAAATGAGTGGGTGTCTCTACGAAATGTCGGGGGGAGCTACTGCGTGTATGTAGGCTTTCAAAATTTCCACATTATTTCATGACATCTTTTTATGGCGGGTATGAACATTTCAAAACTTTATGAACAGTCGTAAATTTTATTTGAAGCGAAACTTTGTAATGTGATTTATGTAAGAAAGCATTTTTGTTTACATCGAAAAATTAGTAACAGAATCGAGATGACGTTAACGGCGAAATTTGCGACGGGGGTGAGAAAATACAATTTTCGGCGAACATTTCGCTTTACACGGCCCGGCGAATTGTTCAGATATTACCAAAATACTTCGAGAATGTCGAGACTGAATTTTGGACGAAAATATCTTGACGCTTATTCAAATTGTCACACTAAGTAAAATAAATCACATAGTATATTCGAGCAAAGCTCATATACAATGACATCACGAGAAGAGATTGGATCTCAGAAGTCAGGTAAGGATGACCAATCCCCATACTTCCTCTTAATTTTTTGACTAATATTTTTTTGTATCTTATTTTTAATACTAGAACCCTTCTACTTAGCAATACTTTATGATGTGCACTTGAATCATAAAACAATGTAAAAAAAATAAAGAGTTCAGAGTCATTCTCGATAGATGCTATACAATAGGTATATGATAGTATTTAAGTTTAAATTTTCTTGTCGCAATGACTAAACCAGCCTAATTAAGTATCGTATTTTATACGTCTATCTATAAAATATTTAAATGCTAGTTCGAGTTGATGATCGCGTGAGCCCCCATTTTCGTATAACATCATCAATGCGACTGATAAAATTCCTTTCTGCTGAGATACGGACTAAAACTCGCAAAATTCCCGATTTCCCGACAAATCATTTATTTCCGTAGCTGCAGATGAATACTTATATACTATAATACTTTGATGTGATTTGTAATTATATTGCAGAAGAATACACAAATTCTGAACCCCGTGTCTATTATATTTCATATCGATATTACCATTATTAGAGTCGAGGTGTAGTAAATACATCACCGGTAGGGAAAGGTTAATATACCAATTTGAAAAACATATATGTACTTTATACATGTATACATAGATAGGACAGTTACTGTCCCTAGGCATAGCCTAAGCTCGCCAATTAGTGTTTACGCCACTATTTCTAAGCGTCCAGATTTCAGCGGGAATGTCCCAATTTAGTAGCCTTCCTAAAAATCATATTTGCGTCGTATTCTAATAGATAAAACGAAATCAGGATATCACTGAATATATTTTTTCTAATAAATCATTTGGTTTTTTAAAACTACTTCATATTTTCTAAAGCGATTAATTAAATAGCAATTGAATAAAATAATAAATTTAATTTATTCTACGATAAAAACGAACAAATCTCCCCTTTTTTTCAAGCGGCGTTATAGCACCTTCGAAACAACTTTCTTCAAACTTCATAGGTTGTTGTAACTCACTTAGGTGAGATAAAAGATTTCAAGGATTTTTTCCCTGCTACAGTCTGAAATCCACCCCGGAAATACTACGATACTTAGGGTTTGATAAAAAATATATATATCAGGGGTGCTTACGCCCAGATTCTTAAAATACTTGAAATTTCGCAAAAAATACATTTTCAAATATTTAAAACTCCATAAATATCAACCATGCTACAAATACGTGCCGTTTTTTAAAAACTTTAAAATTCAAAAACTATTAACCAAACGGTAAATTGTAATAGATTCAAAGGGAAAATATATTATTGATTAAAATTGTGTTGGTTTTTTTTTTTTTTTGTGTTCTTATGTCCATTTAATGATTTTTGTTTTTTTTTACGTCATATTCCGCCTTTAATGTACAGTGTTGCCATATGCACATCATGAGACAAATGTTTGATAACTTAGATTCAATTTTAAAAATGGTCACAAACATACTCTTTAAACGAAAAGTGATATTTTTTAAAATAGCTATTTTAATTTTTAAAAAAGTTGTTATTAAATTACATTTTAAAATAATAAAAACATCTATGTGGTGGTTTTTAGGTTATGTTTTTGCGATTCAGGGTAGGGTTGTTCCAATAACATCGTATACAATTTTAAGCTTATTCAAGAAAAAGCACAAAATTAGAATAAACTATCAATTAAAATAATTGTACGTTATAGAACAATGCGTATAATATTCGAAATACATTTTAAAAATGTAATATGTAGAAAATACTATTCAAATAATATGAGATCAAACATTTAAATCAACATAATATTTTTCACCCTTGACAGGTGCTATTAATGAAACGCGACAGGATATTTTACTATCACAAAGAGGCTTATCTTCATCACAAGCCTATGTAAATTTACTTGTCAAGTACACATGTAAGTCTTTGTTTAATGAAAATGATATTTATGCTTCTACTTTAAATCGCTGAACATACTTAGTGCAGTCAGATTGTTTTAAAAATGTATGCTTATCTTATAATTTACACACAACCATGTTAAATTCAATAAAACATTGCAAACTTACCAAAAGTTTGAGGTTAGGTTTTACAGAACTGTCAAACAAACAACAGCTGGGGCCGGCAGGGGGTGACCAAGCGTTCTGATATATATTTGGAGCGTTCATACACAAAATAATTTAGGAGTAAATTGTGGTCACACAAATAAAATTAACTTCAAAATTAAATAGGCCAAATATTATCACACTTCCAATTTTTAAACATCCCAAGATAAAAACTATGCTTTACTCTAATATAAATAAGCTTACGATTGGATCTCCAATTTATTACCGAACATAAATTTTATATTAAATGTATTTTATTTTGAATCACTTTACAAATTTAAAAACGCACATAAGATGCCAAAAAACATACTATATAAACAGAAATAATTCACCTTGCCAGCAAAAACTGCAAGCATTTATTTATTTTATTAATAAGTTAATTTCAAGCAAAATACTAGCAGAGGTTTTAAATTTTCCATTTTCCTCTATCCTAATAAATAAGAAATGTAATTAGATCATTTCAATATTATTGTTTGTACTTGACAACCTACGTTCTACTTCTTCGTACGAGAAATTTTACGCTCGTTTGCCTATAGTTTTTGATGACTCTGTGTATTCTGAATGTAATCGATTTTAAAAAATCAGTTTCAACGCGTCCTCGTAAGACAGATAATGGGAATAAACGTGAAATAACATGGCATTATTTATAAAAATATGCTTCCCATACATAAACATCATCGGACATATTAATATGCTTCCCGTATGTAATGTGTTAGATAAGGGATACAATCCCAAAACAAAAGTTTAAGCATTTTATATAAATGTGTATAGGCTAAATCACCAGTTCTTAAACTTATGTAGTTCGCAGATGTCATTGAGACTTAATATTACAAACATTTCTTGATCACGGATCCCCGGTAATGGCTTCGCAGACCCCAGTTTAAGAACCATTAATTTATTGTACAATATTTTTACAAGTAACGTTTATTATTTTTATAATATTGTTATTCTCATTACTTTATTTTAAAACTAGTGATTACCCGGCATTCGTTACAATGCCACGTCTCGCATAACAAACTGCGTACACAAACAATAGTTTTGCTGTGCCTATGTTATTACCGCAAGTGTAAACAATAAGTTAACAAAGTTTTTTGCAATCGGATGAACGGTATGGCAGCGCATTAAATACGGAAAAACAGATTAATTTTTATATATTAGATAATAAAATGCATTGTATATAAATATATTTTTTTAAAACATCAAACATTACATTGTATAGTTATAAAAAATACTCAATTAATAGTCACATTTTAAAATCCCTATAATGAATACCCTAATTTCGATTAATTCAGCATGCATTTTTAAGAAAGCAAAAAGAAATAAATAGTTTACGAAGTAGTAGTTTAGTTTATAATTTATTTAAGAAATTTAAATAAATTATAAAATGACATCAGTAATAACTATATTAAATCCTCAATAAACTAGATTTAGCTATAGCATACGATAATAATCAGAATTATCTTTAAAAATAACATATTTTTAAATTTAAAAACATGACTATAGAAGAATACTTCTGCATACACTATCCTCTACATATGAATGAGATTATATTCCTTACTGTATCTTTGGCGTTAAACCCTAAATAAATCAATGATCAGTAAGATTATATATTAAATTTACACAAATATATATTATTTATATATTTTTAAATAATGAATCCTTTTAGAGTATGCAATTATTCTTGAAAATATAATTAACTTAAATAAAACATTAAATGAATAACGCATCCATTATTTTAATCAAATACAAATATACAAAAGTATTGTAAGAAACATATGTTTCATGAATGACAATCTTAAAAATGAAAATACAAATTATAATATTTAACTCAATTTGAATTTCACCTTGTTTTTATTTTCATACAGACAAAATTTATTCAACCTGTATTTAAACAGCTTTATGCATAATAAATTAACACCGAAAGGTTGATATACCAAGCATAAATTTAATGAAAATCTATTGAATATTTGGAGAATTCAGAGATAAACTTAATATATATTTGTTCTAGTCTTTCGGTTATGGCATGATGTAATAAAGATCCCGCCAATCTGGTGGAAATCGATTATTTCTTCAACATTCAGGAGCTTCCGGGTTATATTCATATTTAAAACGTGCATTATTTACATTTATTTATTTAAATATTTCATGAAATACAAATATGGAATGTATTTAAAGTATAATGCAATGAATTCAATGAGCGAGATACAGGGAAACGACTCATGTACTGGTTCAAAAAAGGCCACATATGAATATTAGATTTACAACTAAGCTCTCAATAAAAATATGTAACATTTTAGTACATATTTCCTTCTAGATATAATAATAAATTAATATACATTTTTAAATTGTATTATGTAAAGTACACTATTACGATTCCAATCACGATCATTGTAACCAACATTCCTGCTATTAATATGAGTTTGTCTTGTCTGGCTCGCCTTTCTATAAGACTGATTGTAGTGTTAGATAAACCTAGAGTATTTGCTATGTCTATTATTCTTCTGTGAGCTCCCTTTAAAGTATCACGTTGTGTTCTTAAATTTGTTAATACGTTGGAACCTTTAATCAATAAAATAATTATTAATACATTTTTATTTATATATAAATTTTCATATTGATCTTCGTTGTTTTTAACAGTTTACCTGTCATAATCATATCATCAACTCCACGATGAGCATTTTGAAGAGAATTGTAATGTTCTGTGCTCGCATCTACTTCTATTGAAGTATGATCAGGCACATCCGGAGTAAATCTTCGATTTAATAATTGTTCCCTCTCTTGTTTTTCAATTCGTGCTTTTTGCCTTTGAGAACGCAAATTATTCAAAGCAGCCTGTCAAATAAAAACATATTTTTCATACAAAAAGGTCTATAGTTAAACGCTCGGAATATTTGTTAAAATATCGTCAAAATTAAGCACAGATTAGCACTAATCCAAAGGGATATTCTTGTACAATATGATCATAAATATAAAAACTTAATGAAGATTAATTTTTGCAAATATTGATAATATTTACGATATCTAAAATTTATAAAAGATTAATAAGAATATGATATGTAAAATTAAATCAAATTTATGACGTGGCATTCAGGACGAATAAGAATGAAAAATATATCTGATGAAATGACAAATTGATACTTTGCACAACTATTATACGTGATATTTATTTAAACCTGCATATGTTTGTTATCGTATTTTAACTGATCACATCGCATTTTGGCTATTTGTCTCTGTGCAACGGGAGCTTTAAATATCATAATGTCGAGTCGATCACAATTTCTGAAACACGTCAAACAAATTTTATCAGCTATCATATTACTAATAAGAAGAAACCTTACAAATGCAACGTAAAATTCATCATATTAACAATCAAATCCAACATAATTTAATGCTCATACATATAAAGTAAATAATTAAACTTTTATATCAATATTTTTATGAATAAATATTATAATTGAGTTCACTTACGACGTGATTGCATCTATTCTAGTTTGAATTTCATTTTCGATTTCCTCGACATTGTGCGCTTTTCTTTCTAGATTTTGAAAGCATTGATGCGTTTCTTGAATGAGTCGATTGGTTTGATGGTACAGAGCCTCCATGGCAGATTTGGTTTGACAGACGTCCAAACGTCAGCCACGTGTGATTATATTTATTTTAATTACATCATAAATTCAAACACTCATATATACAAGCATAGCCTAAAACTATTCCTTTTTGAATTTCTTTTATAAAATTTCGTCTGAAACGAAAAAATATTTAATTAATACATTTAATCCTAATATTATCTAAACGCTAAGCATAAAAAATATATTTTATTAAGCTAGTTAAATAAAAATTAATAATCTTTCACCATTTGGAAGAATTTAATTTTTAAATTTCAAATATTGTTATTAATTGCATTTGTATTATTATAAATATTTCATGAAAATGTGTTACTGTATTTATATTTTAAAATAGTTTATAAGCTATTGCACTACGTTTTTAAATTTACAAATCTGATAAAATAAATGAATTTACAAAATATATTAAATTTAAATGAGACCTGAAAAAAAATTACATAATAAATTTGTTGAATATTTGAGGCTATATGTCGAAGGGGAAATATTTAAGATATTAAATTTATCTTTATTAAATACATTTTTTTATTTGAGCATCGATTGTGTTGTATGTGTTGTCTATGGTAGTCTGTTAAGGATCGAGCAGTTGTCTCTGGTGGCCAGGTTATGTTTGCGTCTTCCAGCGGCTGCAGGTGAGCTAGCGACGGCCACGGCCATGGCCCTCTACGCGAGCATTCTACGGAAATTCCCTCATCAGTTTGCTTTCTGCTTCGCATACGGCTCAGCCGTCAAGCCTCAAACCGGGATCCAGAAAAGTCTCCAAATGGTAGACTTACTATTTACCGTCGACAATTCACCGCAATGGCATCGAGACAACTTGCAAACTAATTCGGATCACTATTCTTCCCTTAAATATTTCGGCGCTGATCTCTTGTCTCGCTACCAAGAGCGCTTGGGAGCCAAGGTCTATTTCAATACGCTGATTCCGCTGCCGAAAGAGAACGTCCTCTACAAGTACGGCGTCGTCACCAAGGACCATCTCGTCGAAGACCTCATCGAGTGGAAATTCATCTATTTAGCGGGCCGCCTCCACAAACCCGTCGAAGTGATAATTTATCCTGACTGCCCCGTTCTCGTAAAGGCTATACAAATGAATCTATCTTCCGCGGTACGAGCTGCCCTACTCCTGCTGCCCGAACACTTCTCGGAATACGAGCTCTTCCATACTATTTCGAATCTGAGTTACTCCGGCGACTTTCGTATGATATTCGGAGAAAACAAAAATAAAGTGAAAAACATTGTGAAACCGCAACTGGAGAGTTTCAATAAACTGTATAGCCCCATATTAAAAGACTTCAGTGAACACGTTCACCTGTCTGGGGATGGAATGTTTGAGCAAAATGTGACGTCCATTGCAAAACTTGATCATCTGTCCAAATTACCTCTTCATCCGAAAACGATCATATGTGAATCATATCATAATAAAAATGCAACGACGAGCGAAATACTGAAAAACGTATCGGAAGGCAACACGTCGAAAGTTGTTCACCGAACGCTACAAAAAATCGTTTGGCAATCTAGCGTGCGACAATCTATTAAAGGAATATTTACCGCTGGTTTATTTAAATCCCTCAATTATAGTGTAAGAAAAATCAAAAAAATGTTCTAGTCAATTTTATTCTTAATTATTCCGTGCCGCTTCGACAAATTAGCTTTAAAGTGTTAATGTTCAAAAGTAGTTTTTATCATTGTTAACGTGGTTTTACAAAAATTTTAATTATTAATAATAATAATGTATTTATTAGCAAATAAATCATTCAGTATTACAATATAATAAAATTGTTTAAATTCCCATCATTTTTAGCTAGTTCCGAAGCACCGCCTATGCCAACAGAGTGAAAATAAGCTGGAAACCTGTCACTTCGACAATGAACATTTCGAAGCTAACATAGTGAATATTAATAACGTTTGACTTAATAACGAAAAGAAAGGCCCGCATACGAAACAAGTAAGCATACGATTGATCGATGTCCATAAACATCAATCAATTTATAAAACCCGAATTATTAGGGTTTATTCATTTTTATTCTGTACGTATCGCTTTAAATTTTCCATATAACAGATGTACGAGCGTTAATTATGTATTTCATTTTAAAAAATGATTTTTAATCAATGAAAATATTGCAATCATCTGTTATATACATTTTTGTATTGTACAAAAGTCGAGGTATCTTTAAATTTAATTAAAATGTACAAATTCGTCAATAACCATTTGAAATTACATTGAACGTAAGTAACCCAAATTAGTCGTCTTAAGTAAAGTAAATTTATTAATTGATAAAATATTAATACTACTTCAAATTTGTAAAATTGATAAACTAATGATTTATGGAAAGAGTTACTTATGTTCAAAACATCATTTTTCAAGAACAATATCTTTAAATATTAACACATTATGCGTGGGAAACATTTAACCCTTTCCACTTGTAAGTCGACGTAGTGTCGCCAAAATTTTAAATATGAAACGTGAAAAATGCACGAAATTAACTATGCACAAAATCAATATCCCTAATCTAAAAAAAAATACAAGTGAAAAGGGTTAATATATTCTATATCAACTAGGGATTCTGAAGTCTCGGCTTTTTCAAAGTCCCTTATTTTCTCTTCAAATATGTACAGATTCTTTTAAAAGTAAATATTTATATGTGTTATGTATATATGTGTAATTTAAAATAACTATCTTGTTTTATATTTCTGAATTATCATTTTCGGAGTCACTTTCTTCAGTGTTTTGTTCATCTTCATTGGAATAATTTAAATCTTCTGTTTCTGTTATAATAATAATTAGTTTTCTGGTACAGTGTTTGAATTACAGCTAGATGTATAGCATGATTTACGCAAAGTTCATTGACAACGGGACTTTCACGCCATCAGTCATTGTTGCTACTATTTCATGTTCAAAAACAATTCCAAATTCACTCAACTGACTTTCAACAATTTTACGAATTTCAAAAGAATCATATTTTCCAGAAATTTAAACAAGTTCCAGATTAAATAAATCGTTTTCAGAATGTACTATAATATTAAAATATCTTCTATTTTTTATTCACTTCTCGGTACTATCCTGTTAACGGGGGGCAAATTTATTGTTATTAAATAAAACAATTATTCATTTGTTGGCAAAGTTTTATCGCAATCGGATGAATGGTATGGCAGCGCATTAAATACGTACAAACAAACATTGATTTTTATATATTAGACTATGCCTATGTTACTCACGGAATTCTTAGCAATAAGTGGGCGATGTTTTATTGCAATCCGATGAACGGTATGGCAGTGCATTTCAAACGAACAAAACCTAATTCATTTTTATATACTAGAAAAGATAGATGTTTGGGCTCCAATATATGTAAATATAATTAAAGAAAAAAGTAAACATCATTTATTCTTTTCCCTTATATATCATTCAATTTCAATAAACATATTCATTATCAGAAAGAAAATAAACTTCATTCTTTCTATCATTACAAGATAACTCTTTCAAATTTCAAACGATATTTTTAGAATTATTACTTCCGTGGCAGCAACGCGCCGGGTACCAGCTACTTCTTTATACAATTTAAAATTATCGTTTTCAATTTCGATTTATCGCCAAACGAATTCAACCAGATATTGATATAAATGATGACGTACTGTACCTCTGTGCGGGTTTTTTACGCCATTTCACTGATCCTCATGATATTCTGTGTTGTGAGCACCGGAGTTGGGATCGAGGAAATTATATTTATGGTTCACTTTAAAATGCTGAAATCCGGCTTATTGCAATTCTTTAGTTTTGTATCTGGTCCAACTGTCCGAGTATACCGGGTTCAATATTTTCTAAAATTGCCGCCATCATTGTCTTTGCACCACGATCAGGCACTTTGAACAAAAAGCATTCGCGTGTCTCCTGGCTAAATCAAACTATGCCACCAATTTTCTGCCTTGGCTTTTGAAAATTCAAGCAGTCAACGCACAAACTTTTCGTATGTGATTATTCTACTCGACAATTGTGTTTTTATTCACATTCTTGGACCAAAAATTTAAAAAAAACCTCACAAATTTTATACGAGTACTGACGAACCAATTTCCAGTGTGAATACAAACCATAGTAGATCTTCATTTCATGGCCGTTTTGACAATACATCTTCAGAAGAACACCACGATCTTGAAATAATTCTATTGCTTCGTTTTCAGTATGCGTTAACAGGATTGTTCCCACTTCTTTTAAGCCTTAATATTGGAAATTACTTCACTTATTTTTTCTTCATTAAATTTTGAGATCAATCTTACTACGCTGCATTGATTTTTTGCTAATAAAAACCCTTTTAGTGTAACGTATTCACAAATGGAATCACTATTTGTAATCTCTCTTATGGAAAAATCATTCAGTGCAGTCAGCCAGGTAACGATTTCTGAAAAAGTTTTCCTCTTTACAAAATTTATTATTGACGGTTGGACTATTTTAGTTCTTTTCATACTCTTTGAACATTCCACATTGGTGATGTTTTCTTTGGTGTTTTTATTCAAAAAAAATCCAATGCATCCTTTCAAGATGTCTCGTTAGTCCAGTGATTTGTTTTGGACAGTTGGTGTATTGGGCTATCTCCATTTTTGTAGTTTTTTTTGTAATGTTTCCATACTTACGATTGACTTCTTTCAATTAGGACTATAATAATCCGTTAGCCACCCATCAGAGAACAGACACAAGTACAGCACAAACTAATGTTAGGAGACAAACTGATATTGTATTTACAAAACATAGATCTTTCATTTACTCCTTCTGAATTTTTCTACGAATTAATCGAGCAAATATCCGCTCTATTGTTCTTGGAATTCTTTTGATGGAATTCTGGAATCTCATACAATATCAGTTGGGTGCAGACATGTTGAATTTTTTTAATGCCTTATATGCTGTTATACCTGCTTTCGTTCAATACAAATCGGACATTTTGACGAATTTCGAGGGTTTCGCGGGCGTATTTTCATAATTAAAATGTAAAATATATTAGGCACGTTTTAAATCACAAAGTCTCTCGTGTTAAGAATATTTTAATCGTAATTTTAGTTTTATATTTAATTTATAAAGATAGATTGAGATGAAGAATAATTAAATGACTGTTGAAATTTATTAACAAATATTATAGATGTTAATCCCCATGTATTTATAAAATTCAAGCAACTAATGGAGCTTAACTTGTTAACTGGGTGCGTCTTCTAATTACGCAATGGTCTCTTTATAAGGACGTGTTTTTATATTGCGTCCGATGTATTTACTTTATGGTTATTCAAATTTCTTAATGCGTACTTACTAAATATATGTATTTATATTAACCAACCCGGTTAACAAGTTAAGCATGTCAAATATTGAATGTATATACTAAAGACTTGTTAATTATATTTAGAGCAACTATTAATTTAGACACTTAAATACTAGTTTTACACTCAATTATTTTCAAATTTCATACGTTATCGTCTTTGTTGTTTCAGATATGCTATCTGATGATTCTACTTCAGATTCTGATACTGGAATTCGTTTCAAAACTGATTCAACTCGACGGCAGCAGCCTACCGCAGGTGAAGGAAGTTCTTCCAGGAATAATCACGAAAGAAGCGATCGCAGATATGAGAGTGAGAGAAAACGCGATTCATATCCAAGTGGGAGGACCAACGAAAGAGACTCCATAAAGCCGAGAGAGAGGTCCCCCATTCGAGAGAGTAGATATTCTAGAGACTCGAAAAGTAGATCGGACTCGCATCGAAGTGGTAATTCTTCTTTCAATAAAGATAAATCGGATCGTGAAAATGGTACATCGCGTGATTTTGATAAGAGGTTTTCCTCAAATAGAGATAAGTCTCAAAATGAAAGTAGAAGAAAATCAGATGATCGAAAGTTGCATGAAAGGAGTGAAAGATTTTCAATAAAACCCAATAAGAGTGATTATGAAACAAAAACTAGTGATCATCGTAGTACTCATACTAAAACTAAATACGATGAAACAAGAAATAAAATAGGTGAACACAAAAGTGCAAGCAATAATAGGTTTCTTAACGTTAAAAATGTCATAAGTAAGCATCTCCAATCCTCTTTGCACGATAGAAGTTTATCAAATGAAAGAGCAGTGATTCGCGCCACTCTTGAAAAAGAGCAGAGCACCGACTATAATGCAAGCCCCATAAGTAGAAGCGAAGACGATGCAAATTTAGATTCATCCTCAAAAGTTAGATCTCAGATAAAAAATACATGTAAAACGACCACCGAATCAAATAATTCCAAAGGTAAATTCTGTGATGATATAGAAGATGCGAAAAAAGAAAAACGACTTAAAGTAATAACCGTAAACAAAAAAGTTGAAGTCAAAAATACTCCCACCTTAGATGAAACAGAGCAATATTCCAACTTATCAGACACCGAAGATAAACCTGTATCTTATTATAATATGATCAGCAACAGCCTCCAAGATTCTCTACACAATGAAAAATCAGTAGATAAAGAGGCCACCATAGACGTGTCAGATTCCTCGTTAGACGAAAATACGCTTAGGGAACAAGCTCTTCTGCTAAAACGAGAATTACAAAACACGAAAGAAAAGAAGAAATCAAAGCATAAAGAGAGAAAGAAATCGCGCAAAAAAACCAAATCCACAAAGAGCGACGGCGACAGTGAACCATATTCGATCATATCAGCTTCGAGATCGGACGATTTATCATCGTCGACGCTACGAGAATCAAAAAACTCGCCACAAGATCGCATATACAAATACATCAACAAATCCAAATCCGACGAATCAAACGAGGAGGGGGAGATCGTGAGCGACTCCGATGAAAAGAACAACTTTGAATCGAGAACTCAAGAAATGCCGGACTTGAGAGAGAAACTGTCATCCAAGCTCAATAGAAACAACATATCCGGCTCGTTGCAGGATAAAGAAACAATTGAAATCGATGACACTGGCGATGATGAAGTAGAAGGTCCAGCGCTTCCGCCTCATCTCGTGAAAAAACCAGATCGAAATATAGGTATGTTTTTGTTAAAATTCACATTTTTGGAAGCACAACCATGAAAAATGCATAAATAAATCAATCCTAAATATGTATCTATGTAGAAGTAACTTATATTGAATATAAATTATTTACGTAGATTGCAGTTAGAAAAATATTCGATGATTTCTTTTTCGTTTGTATCACGTGGGAACGTTCGGAAATGAAAAAAGTGCCAAGATTCGAAACAAAAGTATAGCACTGTAACCGAATTATTTCCACACTGTACTTGTGGTCCTGATTACTGCGTTATATAATTTAAAATAAGAATATATTCATCAACCAAATACTGATTTGTCTAACGCTTTGGAAATATTTTACATGTAGGATTTAACTAATTTTCGCAAATATTTTCTCTCGTTATTCAATAAAATTTCGTTTTGATTAGCTTAATATTTAATTATATTTCTTGAGAATGAAACAGAATCTCCACCTACAGGAAATTGTAAGTCATATCAGACTTTATACATGACAGACTTGGACGAAACCAATTCAACGTGCTGAGACATTGTGGTTTAATTTACGAATAAAGTATTATAAGGTAGTAAGTGTAGCATTATCTTCATGTTACAAATTTAACTGAAATTATATGGTATATTATTCATTTGTATGCCATGTTCGTCGTTTTGCAGATGCTTTTTTTTAAATATTATTATTTATCGCTTACACATAAGCAGAGCCGTGTTTGTGATTAATTCTAGAAAATTGAAAAGTTTTCTTAGATCATTTATAGCCAATAGTATGAATTTAAAAAAATACAGATTGTTGTAACCCTGCATCAACATACGTAATTATGTCATTTCGATAATATCTTAATGCATGGTTATTTTAGTCAATATTGATATGAGTTATTTTAACCATTCCCTTACGATGCTACGTATTTAGTACGCCATATGACATTCTAAAACCCCGTATTTATTATATTTCATATCGATGGATCGAGATTCAATGTTGTAAAAATTCCCATTATTACAACTTTACTGCAACTCGACTCAGTGTAGTAAATACACCATAGTAAAGGAGAGGTTAACGTAGTAGTAGAAAAAAAACTAAACTCTTACGCAATGGGCTCAGGTGTCACCAAAGCTAGAAATTGTGATGAGGCGAATCCGCAAAAAAAAAAGGATTACATTCATTCAAACGCTATAACTTTAAAAGACTTAAGAGAGCGAATTAAAAGACACACAAGTTTCCCGTCGCGAAAGAGTTAACGTCACACAATCATCAAATTCAAACAAATTGAAAAATATACGTTTTTTATAATGAACATATGGAACACATCATTCAATAGGTTTATAGGATTCCACTTTAAACTTTTTTCATTTTTGAGGTCATTATTTTGCAATTATTTTCACAGAAAAAATGCTATGACCTTATTGAGTGATACGTTACATTACACTGAATGTCTGCATTATGTGTCATTTTTGGTATTAAAAAAAATCACATTTGGCCATTTTCACTTTGCAATATTAAAAAGTGTAATTTATTCACTCGTAGATATAATTAGCATGTTTCTTCTAATACATGTTTAAATATTATAAGATTGCTTAAAATTTCATCCCCTGTCAAGTCGTATAATATGTGTACATATTTTTAACAAATTAATTTTTAGATGTTCAACTTTGCTAACTGGCAGCGTACATTGAAGGTCATCTAACACATGTGAATAATTAAATAGTTGTATTCTGGCGTGTTTCTGAACTATCATTATGACAGTCTGGCGACTGAGTGGCGTTGGATTTGGGAGGGGATGGGTTGGGGGAATTGCTTTAAACTGTTGAGGAGCGAGCAAATTTAAAATTGATGAAGTCGTTGATGTCATAATCGCTTTACGCCGATTAATTTCTGTCAGCTCCTAATCAGCGTAAGACAATCTTCAATTGTAAATGAACACTTGATAGTGAATACAAGACCACATCATTTCTTTACATAAACAATGCACAAAAAATCGATTCATTTGCTCCTCCTTTAGAAGGAAATGATAATTGAACAAAGACTCATTCAACACGCAGATAAGAACGGCAAGCAGTTAAATAAACAAACACTCTCGATAACACACAATATTCGGTCGTTTCTTTGCGTAAACAAATAACACACTTGAAATCGAAATCATTATAAGTCGATAAATTTGGGCTTAACGATCTATACAATCATGCGAGGAACTATCCGTCTCAGTCTCCCGAACTGCGCTAAGTTCTCTCTTTCTCTGTCTGTCTCCGAGCTTCAATGTGCAAGAGTGCTCTTTTTGGCACATGAGAATTCGGACATACATGTATGTCGATGCTCCCCAACAGCTTAAAATACCTTATAATAAATAATTCACGTTTATAAAAACGCCAGACCAAATGGGTGTTGTTAACGCGTTGCCTTTTTTTTCTTTTCTCCTTTTTTAAACAATCTATACGTTGAGGGAAATTCAATTCTTCTTATGGCGTTGCTGGCTCGTGTAGGTCCCCATTCATTAATGAGGACCTAATGTTCTTTTTCATTTTGTAAGGGTATGTTTATCGTCAAATGGTTATCAATTAGTTCGCGAAAGACATTCCAGTTTGTGCGGTTATTGGTTAAAGTTAAGAGCTTTGGTATTTTCCTTACGTGACTGCTTATCGTGACTATGATGGAAGAATGATCGAAGGACAGATCAAGACTAGATTCTGCCTTGAAGTAGGCTGCTGATATTCCTTTTATTACACAAAAATCAATGGTGTCCGGGGTTTTTTTGTCAGTTGGCCAGTACTTAGGTTGATTTGAAGATACAGTAATGAGATTCAATGCAGTGATTGCCTTGTATAACTCTCTTCCTTTGGTGGTTATCAGTCTTGAGCCCCATTGTTTATATTTGGCGTTATAATCGTCGCCAGACTGTCATAATGATAGTCAGGAAACACGCCAGAATACAACTATAAAATTATTCGCATGTATTAGATGACCTTCAATTTATGCTGCCAGCTCTTAGTATATGATCTTTAAATTTAAATCTTGAATAATTTCTGAACTCTATTTGAAATCATAAGCAATTTTATTCCAACGCATTCATAGATGTATTGTTCAATTCATCTGGTTGTCTCAAAGTCTATTAAATTGTTTCGGTGTTCATGTTCTTGCATTTATTGAATAGAAATTTGGCATGACATAATCAGCAGCGGATTTTAAATAATTGATTACAAAATAACAAAAATCTGATCGACTATCTGTGAAATATATTAGATTCAATGTGTGATAGTGGTTTTTCAAATCAATATATGCAAATTTATTCTCGCTATTTATGTAGCATTCGTAATTCTATACGGCTGTTTCTTTAATCTTTAGGACCCTCGATATCTTCAGATGTTCGTAAAAAATTGGTGGATAAATCATATCTGTCGGACAAACTGGACGACTTTGAAAGTGACGATGATCCGGATGCATTCGGACCGCTTCCTCCTGGATCCGAAGGCAAATGGTCGAGCGCGCACAAACGACTCGAAGAACGTGCATTGCAGATGAAAATTTCATCAATCGAAGGAAGCGGTGTAAAAGTTTCTAATGCTGACATTCGAGAAGAATGGATGCTTAAACTTCCAGATTCGAAAATCGCGCATCTCGGATTAAGCTCCAGACAGTTCAGGGCTCGTGCTGGCCCAGACCTTAGTGATAGGTAAATTTAATTAACCGTTTTTTATTAATTTGTGTGTTTATAAATTTGTTTGAATGTTATATCATTTTACAGATCGAGTTGGACGGATACGCCTCGTGAAAAAGCTCTAAAAGCGGCGGGGGTTCCTATTGAAAACAATGAATTGGATAGGCACAAGCTTCAGAAAAATGCCGAAATGGACTACATAAAGCAAAGAGATGAGGAACAGGACAGTGCCATTAAGTGAGCTTATTCAGATTTATTCATTATATGCAATAATCCAGCTTTCTATTAAAAAGGCCTCCTTGGTAGTAAATTTATTTTTATTCTGTGCCCACTGTAAATCATTTCGTTTTTTTATTATAGAAAACATAAGAAGAAAAGTAAAAGAGAAATCAGTTTACTTGACTTACATCAAAAGAAACTCAAGAAAAAAAGAAAGGTTTGTTTTCTTGAATTTCAATCATTTCGATTATAGTAAATTATTTTATAAAAACAATTATAATATTGGGTGTGTGAATAAATTCCCGCCGTTTATCAGATTGCAGTATAACAATTGTACACATCTATATTGAAGTACTATGATTTAAAATCAGTGTGTGTCATTCCGTTAATCTTTTTGGACTGTAGAGCAGACATGCTATGCTCTAATATAAATCCACTTTACCTTACCCTGATGATAGCACACAATATTTCTTCGGAATATTTCTTAATGTTCAACATGCATGGTATCTGTTTTTTGTTGTTCAGCTATTTTTGCCTATTAATGTGTTACGAAAATAAAAGGACAGAGTTACCATGCAAGCTTGCCAATTTACTTCTGGAGCAGTAGATTTTGCAAAGGAGTGGTGATACTTGGCTAATGACGCCACTCCAGAACTGTCAAGGGGGAATAACAATATTGATCAACGATAAGAATGATGCGAGTATCTTAATTATCAAAACAAACGCCTACTCTCAAGACAACACAAACGAAAGTCATCTTTTCTTTGTTGAAAGAACTTAATAGCTTATCCGACGATAGCGATTTCAATGAGCGTTGATATAAATAATATGAACTTGAAGCAGATTTGTTTTTCCTAAATCATATGGAAAATGGAGGTCAAAAAATAACAAATTTTAATTCTCATTGATTCATTAAATTTACACCTTTACAAATAGCTTTATCAATGAATATATTTATTTTTTAAACCAATTTTTTTTACAGAAGGATGAAAAAGATAAGGACAAATCTTCGCGGAGACCATTCGATCGAGATATAGATTTAAAGGCCAACAGATTTGATGAGGCTCAGAAAAAATCAATTTTCAAAAAAGCCCAGTTACTTGATACGAGATTCTCGAGGGGAGAATCAAAATTTTTGTGATTAGTTAGTTTAATAAGTATGTAACTTCTTATCTACGGTTGTAAAATAATTTATTCAAAGATTTTTGATCATGTTTTCTCGTGTATAGTTAATTCACGCCGAATGATAGGTCTAAATTAAAATACTGCCAGAATTTGCCTTTTTTTCTTTATAAAAGATCAATAAAAGCATTAAGATTAAATTCTCCCGGTTCTTCAAATGTTAAATCTTTCCGTGTCGAGCAATTTATGTTAAACAGAGAAAATTGAAATTCATGAAATCGTCAATCTTCACTCAATTAATCAAAATGGTTTCCGATCCACTGAAAATTTTAATTTCCTTATTCCATAATATGCAATTATATTTATTTCCGTTTGGTTAATTTTATAATTATTATTTACTTTGCAAATTCTCATAACGTATAAAATTTATCATAATCTCACAAACAATGTTTTATAATACATATATAAAGAATAAATACAATTACCGTATTCTTTACCGTTTTATAATGTTTTTATCTTTCATAAAGGCTAAAGTATTAAGTATACTTTCCAAAAGGTCATACTCTAGCATATGTCTATATACGTATAACATTTAGCTTAAGTAGTCGTATTTAATTTGTCCAATATTGAATTTCATTGAAAAATACACTGTATCGATCTTATAAAAGCTGCGTCTCTCATAGATTTTAAATTGGAAGAAAGACATGTTGCTCTCTCAATTTGAGATTATCAAATTATCGATAGCTAGCCTATTTTGAAAGTAGATTCAATTGATCTAGGAACGTTAAACAACTATTAAAATTTCATTGATTGGATTGCATTTTTTTTGAAATGCAATAAATTTGCTGTTAGTATTAGTTTTATTTTACTAAGTATATTTTAAAATACATGATTACTAATTGATCTCCAGAATATCGTCGACATGAATTAAATAATCGGAGCAATTGATTAAGATTTAACCATGTGTATTATTTACGTTGTAAAAAATGTAAATCATATCGACTTTAAATGCATAATTCAGAATAGGAATGCAAGCTAAATTTAAACTGAAAGAAAAAAAATGCCTTCTGAACTATTTTTTTATGATTGTTATCTTTAAACTATTTCAAATTCAACCAATTCTTTTTTTTCTTCATTTTAGTTTATTATATAAAAGTGCAAAAATAAAAACAAAAAGAAATTATGTATTTTATTTATATGCAACAAATGTTTTTTTCCCTTCCAAATTATTTAAAAGACATCAAAAGTCACTCTTTGTGAGTCGGATCCATGGCAAACAATCGAGGAACCTTCACAAAGACTGCAATCCTCATAAATTGGAACACTGTGCAAAATCATTTACAGGATGATAGCAAAACAAATAAAATGGGGTATATGGATACCGCACTCCTTGACTGAAGATAACGAAAATGAGCGACGAAACGGATTGCAAATTGCCAGAAATATAGATTGTATTGTTTTTGCACCGGCTGAAGGTAAGCTTATCACTGGCTCTATGACGATGGGATGTCCACAGGGATCTGTTATGGGGCCCATGCCCTGGAATATCCTGCTTGATGATGCCCTTAACCTGGTACTCCCGCAGGATTGCTTACTAACAGCATATTCTGATGACCTTACTCTCACAACATGCAGGAATTCAAGATCAGAACTGGATGAAAGAACAAATACAGCCTTAAGGATACTTTGGACGTCAAAATCAAAAGCCGTTATGCTCAAGGGCAAACTCGTGCGTTGTCCACGCATTTGGCTGGATGAAGCTCGTATAGTTTTCGATAAAAACGTTTATTATACTTAAGTCTCAATAATTCACCTTCAAGTTCAAAAAGAAAATAACCAGTTGCGACTACGATATAATTTATGTCGCCCTTTGTTCTACTAGTAAACTATAGTTTTGTAGAATGGTAGGAGCAAAATTATTATAATTCATTAACATAAATTTATATTAAATCTAAAACAAAGAAATTAAAACCAAAAAATACCATTAACGCGCTGGCGGACATGTCTGCATTATGCATCATTATTTCATACCAAAAATGATGCATAATGCAGACGTGTCCGCGAACGTGTTAAATAGAAACCTGATTAAAATTATTCTTAAAACAACATAAATTTAGCAATAAATACAAAGTTTAATTATTTATTTGTATCAAAATTCATCACGCAAATGTCACAGACAAAAAAATTATAAAAATCTTATATATCATACTAGAAATGCAGTATAAAATATAATACTAAATTCAATAATGGGAATAGATATATAACTAAAAATAGTCTATATTATATAATAATGGGCACCTAAATATTAATGGAACTGAAAGATATTGATTAATACTTTTTTAACGTGTTGTAATATGAATTCAAACGGAATGTTGTAGAAATTATATATGATAAAGCAGAGAATGTAATAGCATTTTCATTACTGTGTGTTTTAATAATGGAATAGTTTTAAATAATAAAACCATCGATGTTAGTTTATTCATTTTAAATTAATAAGCATTAAATAGACGAAAAAAGCAGATTAATTGATGTACAACATGCATTAATATATATTCACCGTTTAAATACAGTCTCACCGTCATGGTAAATATATTCTTTATATAGTCAATGTTACATTTTAGCTACAATGTTTTTTTTTTTTAGATTAAGGATTATAAAATTTGATATTTCTGTTTTGTATTTCATAATAAATTGACAATTTAATTAGCAAAATATAAAAAAATGCTCATATGCAACCCGCAACACACCTAGTCCATTACTAATACAAGTTCATTGGAAATTCAATAAAATCACAGTGTATTTAGCAAAATAAACAATAAGTTTATAAAACCGACACTAATACAAATTTAATTCAAATAATTTATTGTTTATCGCTGAGGTGCCGGTTTTGGCTTAGGCATTTTGGCTAGTAATGCCTGAATCTCCTTCTTTTCATCGTAACTACGCCACATTTCATATAAATTGGTAATGGATCGCACTATTTCTTGAACCTGTAAATACAAAAATAATTAGATTATATCAATCGTATTTAAATTCAACGATGATTAAATAGTTGTACTTTATCCATGTCGACGTTCAATTCAGCAAACCAGCCTTTAAGTTCTTTCTGTAGAATAACGCAAGCAATGTGCAAACACCCAATTGCGATCTGAAAGAAATTAGAATAAAATAAAATATATTTAAAGATACATTTTTTTAATATAAAATAAATTGTTTGACCTGATACGGTGGATATAGAAGGCTGACATCTGTTCGTAATGAATCGTTTATTATTCGCCAAGCCACAGTCAGCAGTTGCTCTTCCGTTCCTATATCTTGGATAAAAACCAGCAATGGTCTATAAGGCTGATAGACTATCAGGCAGCAGTCCAAATTTTCAAGAAGATAAAATTCGCACTCCAATATATGATTGGTCCTATAAGGAAATTCTTGTTGGGCGTACGCATAACCGAATCTGTTCTTGATGACAGTCTGACATGTAGTAATCAGTCGAGAATTTGAAATTACACCGAATTCTTCAACTTTCGAAGACAAAAATATACAAGTCGGGGCTAATAGCAAAGGATCTATACACCGTAACGAGTTTCTGGCATAGAATCTTTTGAAATAAACGGTAGCCGTAGCAATAACTTGTTGCCTTAGTTTTAACTGTTCGCCTAAAACTTGAATGAGACTCGCGAAAAAATTGAAAATCTTTTGATACTCTTCCTCGGAGAGAAACGAAAGATCATGTTGGCGATCTCGGATCAAGTCTTGCTTATCTAATATCCATTGTTGATGATGTGAACTCTGCCAGAAATTGCCCGCCATAACGGGCGCTTTGCCCTGACAGTCGCGCTGGCGACCTTAACACGCTATTTATCGGCCAGGATATTTTTATGGCCGGCGAACGAACTGTTTAAATAATTAACATCATTTTCATACAAACGTTAAAAATATGAAACGCCAACATTTCATTTTTATTTATCATTAAATCGTTTTAAAAAAATCATTAATCCGTACGATATTTATTAATTTATTACATGTACTATAATTAAAATTAATTATATTTTTCCCCTATGGCTGCCGCTCCTATTTTTCTATCCAAATATATTTTTACTGTAAAATTAAACCATAATATATTTTTTAATCAATAACCACTACTGACAAAAATGACTCTGTTAGAAATAAAAATAAGACAATTGAATATTATTTTATGGTTTATAAAAATCAAAGATTATTAAAGTTATTTACTAGTTTACCCTTATTTTATTTTAAATATTTATAACATAAATTCAGCTTAAAACCCTATAATTTATTTGTATTTAATTATCTTGTGTTAACTTGTCTAATTATCATAAAAATACATATTATCTGTATGAAAAATTTTCTTTCTTGACAGTTAAAATATATTAAAAAAATAAATATGCAACTCCAAATTTGTGTTTTCCCACCAATAAGAATTGTAGAAATATTCTTAGCTGAACCGAATGTACATATTTATTCAATATAAAAATTGTCATTAAAATAATGTCTTCTGTAAGAATAATGTTTTAGTTATAAAAATTTATATTTTGGCATCAGTGAACATTCATTTTCAATAACAAAAGATACATTTACAACAGCACATACATTCATATTATATGATTCGAGGCACTAACTATTAATTATCCCACTTTTTATGTGTATAGTAAAGTCAATTATTGGCAACAAATTAGAACAATCTTATATATAAAAATGAATCTGTCTTTGTTCGTATGTAATGCGCTACCATACCGTTTATCAGATTGCGATAAAACTTCGTCCACTTATTGCTAAGGATTGCGCGAATAACATAGGCATAGTCTAATATACAAAAATAAAATTTTGTTTGTTCGTATTTTATGCGCTGCCATACCTTTCATTCGATTGTGATAAAATTTTGCCTATTTATTGTTTGCACTTTCTCAAATAATATAAGTACAGTACAATTAACTTACAGTAGATCTTATATATAAAAATCAATGTTTGTTCATATTTATAATAAAACCAACAAAACAAAAATCATTTATACTTTTCCCTTACATATCATTCAATTTCAATAAATGTATTCATTATCAGAAAGAAAATAAATTTCATTCTTCCTCTATACGTGTTAAATAAATACATTTCATAAAAATAAAGTTTAACATAGTTTTTTTGTATATAAAGTTGAAGTGATGAAACACAGAAATCATATCCAAAATCACAAAAATACCATTTTCATGGCCACTGATTGACTATATTACGATATTATAGAGCAGGATATGAAGATGATTACCTAAACTAAATTAGGTCTAATACCTCGAATACCCACAAAATTGTGAATGAAAATTATGATCCACAAGCTTAAAAAACAAATAAACATCGGCTTCCAATTATTTATTTTTTTGGAAAAAATTATAACTAAAATACAATTTTGTAAACATGTAATAAATTGCAAAATATGGCCATATTATATCATTTGAGCCATATTTTAATACACAAAAAATACTGCAATTCTATTGTAAATTCATATGATAAAAAATATTTAGCAATAAATTCAACCATATTTCATAGTCATATCAAATTAACATAATAATATAAAAAATAAACATAATGCCAAAAATACGAGCCGCTTAAAACACATATTGAAGAAATAGACAGCGATTTGATAGAGATTCTGATAGCCTACACATATAATCTTGCCGCCATAATTTTACCTGTGTCATTTATCAAATTACGAATTTATTAAACGAGATAAACGACGTTGAAGACCGCGCAAGAAGAAACATGATTTAAATGTTTTTAAATAAGCTGATGATGATGTTTTTCCAATATTAATATAATGCAAATATTCACAAAGGAAGTACATTCTTAACAATACATTCTTCTTATTTTGTACTTGCAATAATACTTTGTTTTATCGCATTACATTTAGTTATTTTATTAAACTGAAATATAAAAACTAACATTATATAAACAATGATGGATGTAAACGATGGTTATATTAAGTACTAAGAAGTTAACGAGCATAAAATGACGCATATTTTTGGCAATAGTGATAGAGCATTCGAATGTTTTTTACGACAATACCTTAAAAGGGATGATATCATTTTAAACCTTTTAAATTTTAACCTAAGGATCGGGAAGGCTTGTAATTTAAAGGTTTTTCGTTTGAAATACAAAATAATTGATGCACTATTAACATCATTGGCTAATGATGTTTTTTATTGTTCAAATAAAATAGTAATAATTAATTTTAATAAAATTTTACTAGGTGCAATTCTTTTCGAATATTTGCCAATTTTGAGGTCCTTAAAAAAATATATTTATATATTGTATTTTCTTAACTATGAACATCATCCGATAATAATTCGAGCTTTCTTAAAACAATATTACCAGACAGTAAAAGTAGTGCACATAAAAATTGCTGTTCTAAAAAGAGGATCACTAAAATTTTATTAATAGTCGGCACTTTCGCCACAAAAAATACTTGAACACTATCAATTTCTAAAGGTCGATAAAATTATATAAGTATGTAATGTGAAAAATCTAAGTTTGAAATTTCATCGTTTCATAATTGTGTTACTTTTATAATACATTCTCCATTCAAAAAATAATGAATACACCAAAAGTGATATTCAATAATCAAATATTTTACAAAAAAATGATATGATTTGGAAATTTGACACATTATAGAATATCATTAAGAAAATAATATTTTTTTGCAAAAAAAATCCAATCATTTTATAAAAAAGTATTTGAACACTGTAGTAATATTATTTAACAATACATATAATGGAAATATACAAAGTAAAAAAAATGAACAATTGAGATATTTCTATTAGAATATGAGGAATGATCACCAGTTCTTCAATTAGATAAATTATTACTTGCTTGCACAAAACGTCAACATTTCATCTAATTTTCTTTGTTTAAGCAAACACATTCGATTGAGTATTTTTACTAATATTTTTTTATAGGTCCACGGATAAAATATCAATTTAATCCGTATTTGCATACATTTTTTTTAATATTGGGAAGATTGATATTGCCTAGACATCATCATGCCACCGGGCTGATTGCCCTGCTGTTGTTGTTGCTGCTGCTGTTGTATCGCCAGCATCTGTTGTCTCATACGCGCCTGTTACAATCAATCATACGCATCAAATTAAATATCAATATAATCAGAATAAAGACTCACAAATTTAATAAAAGAACCACACTGGAAGCAGTGCAGAAAGCCGTAGAGACAATTCGGAAAACGTGGAGAGACTCAAGAAGAACTTCGAGTGCCAGAATATGTAGCTGAGCTCGTCAGCGATTATTTCAAGGATCGGTGTGTCCATAACAATGAGGCGAACATCACAAAAAAGTTAGAGAAGGGCATTCCACAGGGATCTACTGGGGCCTACTATACAATAGCCTGCTGGCAACAAAGATGCCTGAGGGAGCAGAACTCAGAACTCACTCGCAAAGGCAATGGCCTTTGCGAATGATTACAGTTCGTCATCTATGGGAAATAGAGGCGAAGGGGAACAAAGTTCTTGGCATAATGAACGCATGGATGCGAGGAAATCGCCTGCAGCTCGACGACGAGCTGCTTGTGATCGCTGGACCTTCAAGGAAAGAAGAGGGCCATGGACTTTGAAGATACCAAAAATCGTACAGAACACAACCAGAAACTGAAGGAAGCTTGGCAACAAAAATGGGATCAGTCCAGCAAGGGAAGGTGTACCAACCAACTTATTTTGGTCATAAACCGGTGGAGGCCCAGAAGCATGAAAAGACGATCTTACGCTTGACATAAAGTATTGACGGGGCACGGATGCTTCGGGGCATACTGTCAATCGGAAATCGACAACACGAAACACACCATCTTTGGCGAGAATACATGGAAGAAATTATGCGGAGAGACGCAGAGCGGCTCTCCAATACTAGAATACACATGACCAGACTACCTGTCCCTCTGAAGCAATGTGAAAAATAATACCAGGGGGACAGAGAAGGGCAAGGGAGGGGTTTAATCAGTAAGAATCTGACACCACCCTGGGATCTAACATAAATAGATATTACCTGTTGGAATTGTTGATTTTGTTGTGATGTCATAGAAGGTCTATAGGGCGGAGCAGGCCCACCCATACCTCCCATTGTAACGTTGGCAGCCTAAATAAAATTTAAGACTTATATTATAGACACAAATTTATAAAATATCGTAATAAAGCGGCATCAATTTTAAGTATTGGATTTGAAGAGCTCAATTGTGATAATAAGTAACATAAAAATAATATTACTCTATGCTACACACCTAAAAGATGTATAAATTACCTGCATATATTGTGGCCTTGTATTTTGTCTCTGTTGAGCCATATAAGCTTCTTGAGCCCCACGTCCACCCATCATGCTCTGAAAATATCCCAATTTACTGAAACTCCATTTTTACTATTTGCTTATATTTGTTTAAAAAAAATGTTTACCTGTTGGAATGTTTGCTGATTTGGAAAACCGCCCATCCCACCAGATTGTCCTTGATTTCCCATTGAACCTGCCTGACTCCCTGCCATGGGTACCATCCCGCCTTGTACCATTTGATTGACGCCCTGTCCCACCTGACCGCTTCCCTGACCCATTTGATTGACCGGCTGACCCATTTGATTGATGGCTTGACTCATTTGATTCATTCCTTGTCCCATTTGACCTACGCCTTGTCCCATTTGATTAACACCTTGTCCCATACCCTATTCCACAATAAAATTCAACATTATTGCCAAAACTCTCAAACGAACAATTTAATATTTAAGAAATTGTTTTATATTTCGTCACCTGGCCCATTCCTTGACTCATTTGTGCCATTTGTTGAGCCATCGATCCGCTTTGCTGATTCATAGGAACTCCTTGTTGTGATGGTTGCATCATTGATTGATTTCCATAACCGCCAGCTCCATAATTTTGATTCATGCTACTCTGTTGCATACTACTGTATTGCTGATTACCAAACATGGGCTGATTTCCTTGCGCGTTACCAAGATTACCCATTTGCCCCATCTGACTCATTTGTCCTCCCATTTGGTTACCCATTTGACCTGGAGCCATCTGACCGGGACCCATTTGATTGCTCATCTGTCCGGGTCCCATTTGGCCGCCCATTTGACCGGGACCAATCTGACCTCCCATTTGACCAGGTCCCATTTGTCCCATGCTATTCATCTGACTAGGCATTTGGCCCATTTGACTACCCATTTGACCCATCTGGTTACCCATCTGTCCCATTTGATTTCTAAGACATAAAAAGTTTTTTATAATTTAAAAAACAAACACAGGCCATATTAAAACATAATATTGACAAAATGCTATCTGTTACCCTTGTTGTCCAGCTAATTGCAAATGGTGTGGTGGAGGAGCACGCGGTTGCTGTCTAGTATATTGAGGTCTATGTTGTGCAGCCATTCCAGGATGTTGAACGCCACCTGCTGGCGGAAAAGTGCCAGCACCTGTACTCCCCAACGGTTGTCTTTGTCTAAGCATGTTGGATAATGCTTGTTTCGATTGATTCACAGGTGGTCGTTCCAAGCGGCCAACTATGATTTAGAAAGAAAATAGTTTAATAAGAGGAATTTAATAATTTAAAAATAAATTCAATTTGTTTCTATTTAAACCTGGATTATAATATGTTTGTTGAGCCTGCTGCTGGAACCATTGTTGTTGTTGTGAATTAAATGAAGTTCCCATGGTCGGCATTTGACCAGGTTGCTGAGGCATGGGGCCGCCCATAAGCTGACCGGCTTGACCTTGAGGAGTAGTAGCTCCCATCGCATTCTGTGCACCCATCATATTCATTGTAGGTCCACCCATACCTCCAACGCCCATTGGTTGATTTGGAACAGTGCCCATTCCACCGACGCCATTTGGGAATATCTGTCCAGGTACCATAACATTTGCAACCTGTACTCGCAATATGAAAGATAAGTAATGCAAATAACAAGAGTACTTTACAAGAAATTTTTATTCAATGCATAGCAAAAACACACACCTGAGGAGGGATTTTGTTTTTTCTTGGTTTCTTAATTTTGTTTCTTCCTCTGCCGGCTCCTCCAGGGCTTTCAAGTGCTTCAGTACCCTAAATTTAAAATTAAATATTATATTATAATATATAAACCAAAATATGTTTTTATAATTAATAGTATATATTTGTAAACTAACAGGTTTTTCTGGAGGAGGTTCTAGATCCTCTGGTGGTAATGGGAGAGGTTCAAGATAATAACTTGCAGGCTTGACCAAACTGTGAGTATGATATCGTAATAACCTACAAAAGAAATATATTCAATTAATTTAAATAAGAAAAAATTTGGCTGTTTTCAGACACTTTAAATATTTTTCATTCTTATTTTAATTTATAATAGATATTAACACCTACAAAAAAACTAAATATACATTACTTTCAATATACACATAATTTAAAAATCCAAATATTATATACAATCTGCTTATAAATTTATTTTTCCTACCGACCTATTAAACAATTTTGGTGTTGTAAATCTTACAATATTAATGAGTTATTGAATTTAAAATACTTCCGAATGGTACTCCATCTTTATTTTATATTCTTATCTGCACTTAACTATAAAATGTCTATCGTTCGTATTGTAATTCGTTCCGAAAGATAGCTCATAAGCCGAAAAATTCGTAACCCAAAACGAGTTTTCCTATAAGAAATAATGGAAATGCAATTAATTTGTTCCGGACCCCCACAAATATTACTATGAAAAATTTGGACGATTTTCTTCCACAAACGTTGGTAACTTGGTCCCATCGGACCGACGAAACTCCGAAAAACCAACGAAACTCGCTCATACACCAGAAACATTAATAAACCGAAGTTCCACTGTATTTGTTATAAATATTACTTAGACATTGTAAAAATAGAATTATATACTTGTGTGTATGTTCATATGTTAAAGGTTTTCGATCTATTTTCGTAGCTCCGAACCATGCCCATGAAAGAGGTGCCGGACTGCGACCACCTTCAACGATCTCCCAAGCAGACACTCTTTGTTTATCAGAAAGTCGAAGACCCTGAAAAAATTTGGAATTAACATAGCCCCTTGATTTATATTTAAGCAATCTATTACAATGAAATAAAGCTAACCTGTTTTTTATCAATGCTATCGAAACCGGTAATTTTGTTTCCCTTAGTATCGGTCAAACAGCCGATAGGCTCACAAGCAATCACCTTAAAATAAATTCATATATAATTAATGCTGATGATAAAATAAGAGAAATAAAATTAAATACATTTATTTAGAAAAACTTACTTCCATGATAATTTTTGGCAAAGGTAAGAGCTGTCTCACGCATTGTAATTCAGCGCTTTGCCTTTCGCCAACTTCTTTTTTAAGCTTTTTCATTAAATTCTGATACTGTTTTTTATTTTCATCACCTGATTGACTTCCTCCACCAGAGCTATCGCTTGCAAGCGTCCAATGGATCAACGTTCCTAGCATATCAAGTACCGTTGTGAAAAGAGACCTATAAATAATAAATTTGTTAAATATACACATTCAACAAAAAATCGTGTTCTAAAGAATATTTTAACTGTCATAAATCGCTATCGTCAGATAAATTATTAAACTCTTTCAACAAAAGATAAGACAACTTTCGTTCGTGTTGTCTTGAGAGCAGGCGTTTGTTTTGATAATTTAGATACTCGCATCATTCTTATCGTTGACCAATATTATTATTCCTCCTTGACTGTTCTGGAGTGGCGTCATTAGCCAAGTATCACCACTCCTTTGCAAAATCTACTGCTACAGAAGTAAATTGGCAGACTTGCATGGTAGCTCTGTCCTTTTATTTTCGCAACACATTAATAGGCGAAAATAGCTGAACAACAGAAAGCAGATACCATGCAAGTTGAACATTAAGAAATATTCCAAAGAAAGGAATGATTATTGTGTGCTATCAACAGTGTTGAGGTTCATTTATTAAGCCTGGTTCATTATCAAGCTTGTTACACGCTGAAGCGGTCTGCGGCATGTCTGCTCTCTGGTTCGAAAGGGTTAACAAGATTGCTGGGAATGGCTAAAAATGTGTACGCAAAGAAAAATACTCACGAATTATTATTGTAATCAATAACACCAAAAGAAATAAGCTGAACGAGAAGAATAGCCCAATCAGTGGTGACCGTAGCATTTCTCTGAATAACATCAAACATGCCACCCAATAAAGAAAATCTAAGCTGCAATCCATCAACTAATTCTCTGCTAGGCCAATCTTCAACACCACCCGATCGTTCCTGTAGAATATTAAATATGTTGAATTATAAACTCGATTATTTAATCTCACTAAACAACTCAACCAAATGAAAAACATACTTCTTTTGCTGTTTGTAAAAACTGTGACAATTGAGTGTGGAGAGATGTAAGGAGACCTTCTTTTTGATCATCTTGACCACGCAAACACGTCAAAACGAGACTTAAAAATGGCTGATGACATAATCCCGGAGCCGATTGACCAATAAGTTTTCTTGCGCCACTGAAATCGATGAAAACCATGATAAATAAACATTACAAAAGTATAATACAAATTGTTAAACAAGCAATTTTGTTAACGAACTTTTGAGAGCCTTTATAATTTGGAGGGCTTTTGTCATGGCGAGTGCCCTCGAGAAGTTGTCCAGCCACGCGAAGAACACGACCCTGGACAGCGGGTGGCAAACGAGAGACAAGGGGTGCAACTAACCAAATAGAATTATTTCGCCGCTTATCGCCGTTATGAATCCTTCAATTACAAATTTAAAAAATACAATGATTGATTGCAAATTACAGCAAGCGTTAAAAGTGTACATTTTCTTCACTTACGAATCTTTATTATCAACTGAATTTATAATGGAGCCGTTTGGACCATTGGTTGTTGTATTGGAGGTGTTTGTGTGAAAAACGTCGATAGCAGCGCGAGCGACGGTTTCGAGCCACTGATTTAAATCAGGACTGTTTGGGGGAAATTGTTTGAACATTAATTGGAGATCCAACCACGACATTCGAAATGACCATTGTTCTAAATTCTGAAATAAATAAAAACAACTTTATTATATATGCACAAATGCAATTTTTATGCGGATGAATTAATTTTACCTCTAGTATTCTCGAGATGATGGTTTTTTGATCCAAATCAGGAAGTGTATGACTCGCATTGTCAGGATAGCAAATCATATGAAGTAACCTGAATATTTACATATTTATATCAGAAATGAAATAAGGGCATTAAAATGATTTGGTAATAGATAAAAATACTTTAATCGACCTCTGTGCTTGCTTGGGTGATAGCATGGAATCGAGCAACATGTCTTGCTGACATAATTCTTCCGGTGATTGGAGACATTTTTGCATAACCCACTCTTCACCACATATTTCGGCAAGAACATGTCGAGCAAATTCGCTCAATGACATTGAACTATCCATTGAGACCATAGATAACTGATTTTGCCTGTTGAAAAGTAGGAAAGATATATATAATAATAATTTACATTGCAAGTGCTGCGTTTATTAATATTTGTGAAGACACTTATTAGATTAAAATAGACTGAAAAATTAATATTCTGATATAAAATGCCTATTTTTTTGAAAGATTTTAATACAATCTTAACCCATTTTCTTATGTAATATTAGATGTAATAAATTTATTATTCTCAATGCTTTAAATATAATTATTGCATTAATACAAAATAAGGATAAAATATAAATTAAATACCAATCGTAGGTAATGGGTTAAATAGTTTTAAGGACCCAACATTGTGAGCTGTGTAAAAAAATCATCATTGCTATTTAAAGCAAAATTTCTTTAACATTGCAAAATGTATATATTACACCTTATTTTACTATGCTGATTGTGTCTAGGATATCCAGTACGAAGTAAATATTTTTCAATGAACTTAAAAGTATAACTTTATAACTGAAACTAGATGATTTAAAGAGGATAAAAGGTAAGCTTTCACTCAACATTTAAAACAGATTTACAAACACTGCAAAAGCTAAAAAAAAACTGTTGAAATTTTAATAGATCTAAGGGTATGTGGCTGATACGATTGACTATATGCATGAGTAAAAAATATAAATGATTCAAAAAATGATTACATATACACTAATAAATTGACTTTCAAATTAGTCAATCTAATGATATATTTTTACTACACACAGTAAATGTTTGTAAAAAATAAACCAAACAAAAAAATCATTTTCAATAGACGATTTAAATTCAACTAGTAACCTTAAAATATAAAATTTCTGTGATCGATTGTTGAATAGACCTGAAAACAATTTTAATGAAGAATAAAGCTGTGTTTGATTTCTATCTTCATAACAACAGAAATACTTAAGTGATAGTGTAGAAATTTAAATTAAAGAGTTGACCAGCATGTAATTAATATAAATAGAATTTATCATTACACGATCATATTAGATTGATGCAAATATATATATTTAACATTCTCTAATATTTATAAATAAATTTTTGGTACATGCCACAATAATGGTGCTTATTATCTTTTTGTTATAAAATTGATATAATAGGTATAATTAACTGAAATTGCTATGGAAAGATAAGATGACTTTCGTTCTTGTTGTCTTGAGAGCAGACGTTTGTTTTGCTAATTTAGATACTCGCATCATTCTTGTCGTTGATCAATATTGTTATTCCCCCTTGACTGTTCTGGAGTGGCGTCATTAGCTGAGTATCACCACTCCTTTGCAAAATCTACTGCTCCAGAAATAAATTGGCAGGCTTGCATGGTAACTCTGTCCTTTTATTTTCGCAACACATTAATAGGCGAAAATAGCTGAACAACAGAAAGCAGATACCATGCAAGTTGAACATTAAGAAATGAACGAATATTGTGTGCTATCAAAAGTGTTAAGGTTCATTTATTAGGCCTGGTTCATTATCAAGTTTGTTGAGCATAGCGTGTATGTTCTCCGGTTTGAAAGGATTAAAGTTTAGATCGAGCTATAATGATTTAAAGTGTGGAAAAAATGTCTGAAATTAATTTCTTCAGATTACACTGAACCATCATTACTGCACTAAATGAATAATATTATTAGATGTTCCCATAAATAATGTCGTTTTTTCAATGCACCTTCTTCAAAATAATTTCATTCAGTCTTTAAGCAGTAAGGAAGTGTTACAAAAAAATTGACACCTTTATCATTTTAACAACAATGGGAGAGATGCATCCATAGAAACAACGTCTGCCGAACTGTATGCTTTTTCAATACCATATGAAAAAGAAAGCGACAGAGGCTACAAAGGACATTTACAAGATATCCATATATCAGGAAATGCTATCAATGGTTTAAAAAAATTAAATCTGGTGATTTAAGTATGGAAGATGAGTCTGCAATCGAGAACAATTTGATGTTGATGATCAAAAAATCATCAGAAATGATCGGCACATAATCAAAGGATCCCAAAGAAGTTGGGCAAGATTCAAAAAGGGTGATGAGAAATGGGGTTTTTGTTCAAACGTGAAGAAGAAAAAAAACAATGTTCAGAGCGTAGATAAAAGGCTATTTTAACCCCCTATTTGCACTCCAGAAAGCCCTTTCCAGTAAAATCAAAAAGGTCGTTTAGAGTAGTGTTTTCAGAAGAAAACTACTCAGTCTTTACAAACCTCCCACACTCCCTGTCGAGACGGTCGCGAAAGTGTTCGACAATACGTTCATTCAGGATACTCGCTGGATGAGCGTTCAAAATGAAACTCGGTGGTAATGCTATCTTCAATTTCGAGAGAATGAGGAGGTGAATGTATGATACAGACAAGATTGATGTAACCTCTTCCTGTGAATGGGTATTGAAGAGGTCCATAGTTCTGCAATGGAATATTTGTGGCTGCACTATGATGATGATAGATAGTCCAGTGTTATATTCATGCCAAAAGGTTAAAAACCACAAATTTTCGCTGTTTATGATTGACGTTAAAACGTTATTACATGATTTCGAGAACTTTGTAAACTTATAATATATATACATATACTACATCAATCTAATAATGAATATTATAATATCAATACAAAAAATCTGGAGCTAAATTGCAATAATTTTTTATTGTCTCCAAAGAATCTGTTGTCTCATTTTTGTCAATTTAATAATATTTTATGCATAACATTCAAAATATAAGATAAGCCCTTCTTTTTTGGATAATTTATCAAGAAAAAGATCGTATTTATATTTTACTAACTAGAGTATATCATACATAAAATTCTTTCAAAGAGAAACATTTCACTCTCCCAAAATCAGTAAGCATAAGAAAATTATTTTACAATTTAAAATGTGGCTTAAGCCACAAATTATCATTTTTATTCTCCAATAATATATCATATAAAAGCCAAAATTGTTGAATTTTAGTAAAAACATAAGTTTTAAAACAATTTTAAAGTAAAATAGAGTGAGATAGGTACTTGCAAAACCTATTATTAAAAGCAGACACAATTTTTCATTCTATGATATATCCCTACACCCGTTTCATATAAAAAGCAATAGAGAAAGCAGGGATAACAGATCACACATTTATAAAACCACATGTACATTGAACCTTTTGCTTGGAATATTTAACATAAATATACAAGTATAACACTTTTATTGTAAATATTGAGATCTTTTAGAAAATGTACAGTGTCGTGCTGGAAAAAAATCAAATAAAACAAAACAAAGACTTTCTCGATTCTCCCATTTAGTGTTGAAAGCTATAAATAAAATATATACATCATAAATTAGAAATCTGTGTGAGTGTATTTACAAATCCAATAAAATATTTTTCCAGTTAAGAAGAAAAATTAAATTTTCACATTTTTACATGCCACCTTATGAGAAACATGCCTTTGACCATAAATAATATATAATACATCCCCAAGAATTTTCAGTAAGGATTATTTTTGCCATTAAATATATATATATAAAGGAAGTAACAAAGACTTTCAGAATGTGACCTTATAAAGAAATACCGATTAAAGTTATAACATATTCCTTATATTTTTATTTACAAAATATCTTTTTCTAATAATTTTCCACAAACATTCCTCTATTCATAAAGAAACACCTAACAATTCTAAATTTCTAAATGTAGCTCAAATAATATGATCTATGATGTAGACATGAGGATTTATTAAATCGTTATAAAATTATTTCCGATCGTCGAGATCTTAATTTTCTTGAATTTTATTTTATTTCTTCAAAAAATTATGAGAAAATAAAAAGGCATGCATTTTTGTGACAGATATAACATACATTCTAGTTGAGAACTATTCAAAATAGCAAACATTTATGTACATAAAAATATGTGTTACGAGGTACCAGAAAAGAACATCGCCTTGATAATACAATTTAAAAATGTAAGTTTTGTATCATCTCTAAATATATTTTTTAACAATAATATCAAAACATTGAATTATTATGCAATGGGGAATTCTTTAGTAGGTAGTCAATCTGGTCCTTACTGTCCACTATTGGGCGGTAAGAGTTTTGTCATGTTTTTACATCTGTAAAAGATGATGTAGCTCCAGAAAAGATTGAAAGTTTCAGTAGCCAACTTAAACTTAAATTGGATATGGAAAAACAATTTGAAGATATTTTGAACTTGAAAGTATATGGAGGTAAAATCCTTTTATCATAAATATTTAGGAGGCTAATACAGCGTTCCAAGAAAGAAGAACTGTTAAAAATTAAATACGACAAAGAAAACAAACATAATTTTGATAGTGGTGAATATGAAAACTTATGGCAACTGGAACTGCGAAAACAAACAGCGCAATGGTCTACCAATGAGGTAACCACCCCAGAAATGGTGAAGAAAATCCACAAAATGGTATTGGATGCGCGTAGGCCTTTCAAAAAATGCTGTACATCGCATATTGACTGAAAATTAGGCCATGAGAAAACTGTGCGCAAGATGGGTGCTGCGTTTGCTCATAATGTATCAAAAACAGCGTCGTAATGATGTTTCAATAGAGTATTTAGCAATGGTTCATAGCAATAAGGCCGAATTTTTACATCAATTCAGGATGAAACATGGATCCTTCGTTTCACATCTGAGACAAAGGAATATGGGGACCCTTCACTGATCTGAGTTTTCTTTATTGAACCCGCAGATTTAACATAAAACTAAAAGACTAGCTAAAATAGCAACATAAATTAGTAATATAGATAAATATTGTTCGCGACCTCATTTGGCACGAGCCACCTATGTAAGTTAGCCTCTGAAGGAGCTTCCGTGATCGTACAGATCAAAGAAAATGCCGCAAAGTCCTAAAAGAGAATAGAGTGACCACAAAATCTATGTGTCCAACTGGTCCGCTTTTTAGACTGCTGACATGACGCATGAATGTTGATTTATGTATAGTAGAATAGTCAAATAAAATAAAAACCATGTGCAACCCTCGATCGGGTCATTCGTTAACGTTTTACACCCCAATCCCAGTTGCGCTCGTGGTGGGCGGCTTCTTTTCCACCCTCTCCTGTCTTTTCCTATCGCGTATCTTGTAGAATCAAACTTTAGTATTATGACCAAACAGAGAAACCATCTCATTAATAATTTATGAATGCAAAGTGTAAATAAAAAGATAGATTTAACTTCATATTTTTACTGAGTATCTGCTCAAAAAATGTTCATAGATACGTCAAAGATAGTTTGGATCAAAAATATATTTGTAAAATTATCTTAAGATGAAAGACAAACTTATATGCCTAAATGAAGACATATCCAAGTCCAAATAGCTAGAATACCTTAGTAAAATATATAATAATACAAAATAAACACTCTCAAAGTCTAAAGAGATAAAAAATTGTTACGACGGGAACTGTATGAACAAGTTATTCAATTTGTGCGAAGAATATCAACAGGGTTATCAACAGATTGCAAAATCAATTTTAAAAAAGGAATTTTAATTCTATACTATAAATACAACTTAACAATCAGCTGGCTTAAATCTGATTTATTTCTGGTATGAGAACATGTTAAAATTTAAGAACTTTGAGATTTGCAATCCTTCATATTTCCTATATTTTGCTTTATCAATTTTTATCAATCATAATTAATTAGAAGGGAAGAACTAACAAAATTATAAATGCTTTTCATTTGCATTAAAACAATAATTTTTACAAAATTTATGAATAAGATCCAAACAATCTCACGATACTTAACTATTTAAAAAGCGACTATATTTTCTGGTACCCCTAAATTAAAACAATTTAACTCCTAATAGCCCCAATGATATACGAGTAATAAGGGCGGACTGGGGAATAAATAAATAATTTATTAATCAAAAGAATACACCACGGGGTAATGTATTTAGATTAAGCATATAATTCTTTCCCTCGGAAATATCCACACAATGAAAAATGTTAATTTTGTAATGTGTTGGTAGAGAAGATTTTATTATAATTGTCACATAAAACTTATTAGATCTGGAAAAGGAGTTTATTTGATAATTTCACGTGAACACTGAGAAGACATGAAGAACTAAAGCCTATGAAGAAAATATTAAAATGGTTATCGCAAAAAAAAAGCTGATGGTGAGCACAAAGCGGTGACTGAATGATGAATCGTGTAATTGCAAAAAGTGATTTTTTTAAAGATCTTGTTTTTCTTAAAACTTTTCATTGCATTTACAACACTGACCTTCATTTCTTGCTATCATAAACACATTTCCAAATTAATTTAAATCCGCGCGTATATTATTTTATTCGATCGAGACAAATGCTATTGAACGAATGAAGCGAATAAATTGAAATGCATGAAAAGACCAAATTAAACAGCAAACAAGATCTTCTTAAATTTGAGGCTGTGTTTTTTAACAACTTTCATAAAAATATAATTTCGAGCAAATTGCAATGGGACGGGAATTGGATTGTCAGTTTTGCGCATAAAATAAAATATGACAAACCTAGGAGTTCTATGACCGCTGGACGTTTCCATATCTACCATCCTATAATAAAATTTTAAATTAAAAAATAAATAGTATAATTTTGATAAAATAACAATTTTAAAATCATATATTTCCAATATTTCTGTTAAACCTTCCAATATGTATAAAAAATAAAATAATTGTGGCGCTTTATGAGAAATCATATAAATTCTACAACACAATTGAAAAAGAAAACGGCTTTCAGATGAGGTGCATTGCATAATACTATAAATATTCCTTTAAAAAATCTCACAATTTTTATTTTGACTCGCTTAATGTTTTCATAAAAAAAGGTAATACTGAAATCAATCCTGAAAAAGCTGATAATCAGATTGCAGAAAAGACTTTTCATTACATTTTCGAAAATCATATTTGAGAAAAATCAAACACAATTTCATTTCAACACTGTTAGCTTAAAATAATTTAATTCTATAGCTGAAAATTAAAAAATCCTTTTTACCAGCCGTATGAGAAAGTCTCAAGGGAACAGTTGGCATTTTCGTGTATATGCATTTATAGAGACCTTATAAAAAGCTCTATAGATATCGTAAGCTAATATAAATTCAGTTAAGTCAATAACAATATTTAAAAACTTACGACATTAAATCGAAACTTGTATCGGATGTGTTTGCATCACTTGTTCCTAGGATATGTGACAATTCACATCCTCCAGGATTTTTCTTATTAATATTTGCAGATGTTTTCCCTCCGTCCCTCGCTGTAGCATCACCGACCACTGTAATACATATTATGATGATGTAAAAATTATTACAAAAATATAAATAGTAAAGTATCATCAACTTGGGTTCAAATTTACAAGTGTGTCTGGCGAACATATTTTTAAAATCTTAAATACGCCATAAAAACCATGTTAAAAAATGTCATATAAAATGCCGCAAAACACTTTAAAAGAGGACTGATTGGTCACAAGGTCTATGTGTCCAATCGGTCCGCTTTTCGGACCGCTAAAATGACGAATGAGCGCCTCGCCATACCTTAACATGTCTACGGAATGATTACGAACTCTCATAACAAAATGAAGTTGTCAAAATGAAGTCACTCCCTTGTTATGGCCCTGGATTCATTTATTAATATACAAGATTGACTCGCGCTCATTCTCAACATGAATTTTTGTGGATGATAAGTGGTGCATATACGAATATAACATCTATGTTTTTATAATTTTACTCGCTACTCAATTGGTTAAGACTTATTATTAGAGTTAACCTTCTAAATGCCTGCGTGTTTAGAGGTATTACAAATTGTGTTCAATCAAAATTGATACATTTGTAATAACAATTTCTGTTATTAATATTCATTAATTTAAATATAATGATTAAATTAAAAATCCTTACCCAATATAGCTTTTAATGAAGCTAAAAGTGCACCAACAGTGATATTCTTATGAACTGCTGCTAATAAATTGCGGTCACAACTAAGTCTAATGGAATGAAGAGATCCAGGAGCTGGATGTGGCGATGTTGATACTGAGTATAAACCTATTTTGTTTTAAAAAAAAATACAGAATGGAAGCATTAGTTTCACTAATAAAATACAATATCAATTTCAATATTATTATTACCTGGTTGAGGCGTTTCAATAGTTTTGAATATTCTCAAGAGTAGATGACAACTCAACCTTGCACCGGCTTCGGCTCTTCCTTCATTATTAATTCCATACATAAGGCTCGGTAAAGCCACCTTTTCAACAAATAGTTCCAATGAAAAACAATGGCGGGCTATAACAACAAAATATAATTTTAAAAATCTGAATATCACACAAAGAAAGCATCAAATTAGTGAATCGTTTACCAATCAATATACAAGTAAACACTGCTAAATTATTATGCATAGATAATTCTTGCATATCAATCTGCAGCATAATATCAGGATAAAACTGATGACAATTGGCATTATTACAAAGTGCCATTAATGCACCGAGCCATTCAGCAGAAAGACTACCACAGCATGCTGTCATCTCAGCGCACATAATCGCTATATCATTTACCCTGGGGAAAAATAAAACTTATAACATAGTAGTGAATATTGATTCGATTATGTATTTTTTTTAATTATACCTATCATTGTCTACTTCTCTGCATATGGAAAGAATTGCAGAGCAAACAAAACTATAACGATTGTTTGGCGATTCAGACAACTGCCGTGCCCATGATACTTCAATTTTTCCTAAATATAAAAAGTATTTTAATGTAATAGTTTTAATACAATCAGTAGCTCTAAATTAATTAATGTGGAACTTTTAATAATAAATACCTCCTCTGTGAGGATTAGCAAATACTTCGCTTAAAAATTGCGGATTGTATACATAATTAGATGTAGTAGGTTGTAATCCAGCAAATAATGCCTGCCTATAAATATAAAAACATATGTGTTATATATTATTAATCATAAATTAATAAAAAATATCTATTTGTTTAGCGGGGTTCTGAACGTTAATATGTGTAAAGTTTGAATTATTATATAGGTACTTTACCTTATTTTGGGATAAGCATTGGAAAATGGTTCTGCTTGGTGTGTTTTAGATCGCAAATGAGCACAAGTAGTGTATAAATCGTGTAGGTGGGCTAATATGCAACGTTCTGCAGAACTGCAGTCGCCTGGATTGACTACTGGTTTTACCAATCGACACAACTGCTCAAATACAGAGCTGGTTTGTTCTGCAGATACTACAAAATAAAAATCAAAAATTTAATCAAACCACGAATGATAATTATTAGGTCCTTCAAGAAACAAAAACATACATAATAAGCAACAATGATATCTTCTCAATACTCCAACAACATACAGTGCTAATGATGTTATATAACTTCTGAGCATTCCTTGACCTGGACTTCTAGATGCTAATACAGATTCAACTTCCAAGAGTTCCTTCAAAATCTTTAATCAACGAAATTAATATCAATCATTACAGATGTTGATTAAATAAATCATTTATATTAGATAATATACCTGAATGCATATATCAATAAGACCATAAATATTAACAGCGAGTTCCATTAAATCAAAAAGGAATGCTACGTGCTCTTGGACGGGCAAATAGCTTGATGTTCCAAGTGCGAATGCTTGCAACATTTCAACGACCGTACTACCACATTGCCAAGATACTACGTGCTGATCGAAGTAGTTCAAATTCTATAAAATACGATTAAATATAATGCATTGTTTATGAAAAGAAAATTCAAATTCAGTAGAAATAAAACCTGAAATTTTTGAGTAACGGCCTCAAAATTGAATTCGCTTCTTGAGTGTTTTTTTACTTTACCCCCTTCTGCTACATCGATTGAAAATTTTTTTGAAAATAATTTGCATATTTCTGAAAGAAAATTAGCATACATAATTACCAATAGATAAAAAATCGTTTTATAAATCTGTAATTCGCTTTTTATACCTTTCGACATTTTTTTCACTTGATGTCTAGCCTCATCGCGATGTCTTCCGACTCCATACAAGAGCACATGCCTTTGATTAGTATCATGTGGCGGAGCACCACCTTCTCCGTCCAACCACGGCAATGGAAAATGTGTAGCGTATAAAAGATGTCTTGAATTCGGTGCACCGCCCCCCAATATACCCATCATAGTTGAATCAACCCTTGAACGTAAAATAAACCATATAGAATTTTATCAAATTCGGATATACGGCACTTATACAACGCGCTCCTGTATAACGTGAATTTGTATGTGACGAAAAAACTGTGAACAATACTCAAACAGCGCGCTAAAAAGTCTCAATGTTGCTGAGAAGCGCAAATGTATACACTTACCTGTTGTTTATATATGAAGTCAGATGAAAAATGTAATAATTTATAAAATTAAAGCAACTATGCATATACGCATTTAATTATATAAAAGGAAAATATTTGATTAAGCTTTATATTAAAATTAAAATATGCACTTCACTATTTTACATGTGAAAAATATATAATAAAAAAACATGTTACTAGCAATATGCGACAATAGTTTACGAGACATTGAAACGTGTATAAATTCGTTCTATAATATCCGTAAAACGCGTATCGTACGTATCCCCCAAGTTGTACGAGAGTCCACTGTATTTTAAAAAACCTATTGACACATTAAGATACACATAAAAATTAAACAAGATTAAAATAGCTAAGATTGTTACCCGTGAGAAGATTCCCCGGGTTCTTTCGGACTGTCCGGTGCATCCATGGAATTTTGTTGATCCTCTTTGATGTTTTGTAAAATTTTTCCTAGATCATCATCTATCTTAGAATCGTCATAATCCATTCTTACGTGATCCTTTAAAAAAAATGAAATTTCGCTATTATTAACGAGTACATAGAATAGTAAATTAACGCGCGACTGCATAATGCAGACGTGTCCACAAACGCGTTATACAAACTGAAAAATCATCATAACAAACTTCAATTTTTGGTTTCAAATCAATGCCCGCAAATATTTCTTCATCCAGAGTAGGCGTATGATGATGATGAGGCACACTACCGACTACCTGCATTGAATTACTAATCGGAGTAGCAACACTTCCAACAACTGGATTACATATCATCGGTTCCGTTGTCGGTAATAAATCACCTAAACAAAATTAAATATATCAGATGAGATGAACGGTTAAAGATGAAACATTATTTAATTTTATTTTTGGCACACTCTTTACCTCTTGAAATTAGAGTGCACATGTAAGCATCGTGTGAAAACACATCTCTTCTAATCAATTCACCGAATAAATGTATGAGATTCGTAAATTGCGCTTTATTTTGTGGAGTACTGCTCGTACCTTCTTCTGTCGGGCAAATATTCATAATGTAATCATAAGACAGTGTATTCATACTTAATGTAAGAAGAACGTAACCAACCTAATATGGGCGCATCATTATCAAGGAATTTCATAAGAAGACTTTGAAAAATAGGCGGCCCGCCATAAATCCCTGCACCTGAACTTATCGACTCTTTATCATCACATGTGCCTGAAATAAAGATGCATTACAATCTCAATGTTTATATGGTATTAGTATTTATATAATAAAATGACCCCAAATGAAAAAAAAATCTTTCAACTCATTGAGTAGTGTGTTACTACTCCAAGACAACTCTCAGTCCCGTAAATCGTGTATAACCATTTTCAAATTAGGACAGGGTTACCGCGCAAGCCTGCCAGTTTACTTCTGAAGGAGTAGATTTTACAAAGTAGTGGTTATACTCGACTAATGACGCCACTCCAGAACAGTCAAGGGGGAATAAGAAAATTGGTCAACGATAAGAATGATGCGAGTATCTTAATTATTAAAACAAAAGCCTGCTCTCAAGACAACATGAACGAAAGTAATCTTATCGAGTGCATGATGAGACACAAGACACCTGTCTCTCTCTTACGATTTCCGATCCGATAAGGTTAAGACTTCTAAGATTTTATTGGTTCTAAAATTGCAGACTGCAAAAAAATAAGTAATTCAGTTTCTCGTTAACAAAAGACTATTAAAACAATTATTTAGATTGAATTAATTATATTTTTTTAAGGTTATAATGTTTTAATTCTCTGAATGTTTATGTGGTATGCCCCAATAAAATCCTTTGCCATAGATTGCTGATAATTATGATTATGAAGATTAATACCATGATCCTGAGTAGCAGGTGGTTGTTGCGACTGTGGACTTGCAAGTAATTGTTGTTGACGACGATCGAGTAATGCTGCCGTAGCCATAGCACGATGCTCGCCCCATCTTGCACTGCATACTGCCCATTCGCATAAAACCACTATAACTGAGTAACTGCACGCCCATTCCTGAATATAAATAATTAATAAAACTACAGTCAATGCAATTTTTAGCAGGTAAATAATAACAATAAATAAATCTTACCGGGTCTCGGTTTTCTGGATTATTATCTTTATTTATTTGATTCGGTGGAGTATTTGTATTTGTGGTAGGACTTCCAAATATTTTATTAAAAAGAATATCAAGGTTATTTCCAGATTCAACGCGGTCGAAAGAATGTCTATCAAGGGCTTCTAATACTGCCAAAACTCGTGTGGTATTTGTTCCTAAAATTATATTTTAAAAACTTTATAACAGAGAATCTATGATTTTCCATAAATATAAATTTATTTGAGGGTTAAACATTAGCATTTATCAAAAGCATTAACGAGGTTTATATTTACCCTGAGAGCTTGTTTGCCATTTATCTGCACACCATTTACTTTCCGCCCGCTTACTTCTTATACTTATTTCTTGCTCTGCTTCATAAACCTAAAATATTTTTATTAAATATAAAAATGCTGTTCATCAAGATTTAAATGATAATTGCAAATATTAAAACATACTTGACGTCTATATTTATCTGTAAGAGGCGAGTCCATAAATGGCATTGGGAGAGCACTAGGAGGTAAAGGTAAAAGATCTAATGGACTTCCATGGAGAGCAGATTTTCCATCGGGCACACCAGACCACACCAAAGCCGTTGGACATTCAATACAAACAATCTAAAGCAAAATATGCATTATTTTTATATCGTCTAAAAAATACACACTTATATTTAAATATTTAATCTATTACTTATATAAAACTTATATTTTTTGACAATAAATATATACAAAACAAAATTTATATTGAAATTTATATTTAATAATTTAATAAAGGGAAACATACTTGAATAATAGTACTAAGTTGTAACAGAACATCTCGATGATGTGGACATGCTAGTAGTTCTCCAAAACCTTGGCGAATTGGGCACGTTGAAGAAGTACTTGTTTGCATGCATTTATTTCTTACGCTATCTGTATCTCGTTCTTTTTTAATATTCAATTTTACATCACCTGAATTTCCATCGGCATCTTGTGGCGACATACTTATTGCGCTGGAAACTAAAAATATATACGAAATGAATAAAAAATATAAGATAGCATTTATTGCTAAAACCAAACCAATCGTGATGAAATCGATCTTTTATAACATTTAAGATTAATATATCTATTTATAAATCTCATACGCTTGCATAATTTATACCTTGCTCTTGCATGGATGGTTCATTTCCATCTATTGCAATTTTGTTGCCATTAGAAAGAGGAGAACATCTGTCTATTAATCCTGCAGCGTTTAATTGCTGTAAAGAGCTCTCACTGAGTTGTTGACACATAATAGCTAATTTCCTCGCGCATGTATGACTTAAACGTCGGGCTAACAGTTCACATTGGGAAAATTCAGTCATATATTGTAATGTAAGTGGCAAAAACAATCTAAAATATAATTAAGTAAGGAATAAAAATCTCACGAATTATTAATAAACATTTAAAAAATATATGTGAAAAATTTTAATATTAAATTAAAACCTTAAAAGTCCGTCATCAGGCGTCCTTTTATCCAAGAGCTCAATAATCCAAGTTAAAAAATCATGCCGATCAATTAGTCCTTCTTCTATTAACCATCTAGTTAATTGAACACAATATATCCAATGCTTTAATGCTTGCTGACTGTCTACTACTGAATCTGTTGCACCTGTTCCTGCACCAGTTGGAGTGACTATATGAAAAATTAAATAGTTAATAGATGATTATATGGATTACATCAATATTATAAGGCATGAATTTGGGTTTATTTACATACCATTTGGATTTCCAGGTGAGTGCATTGAATGCGGAACTGTGATGATATTAGTTCCTGGTTGATTGCTTGTAGGAGTTTGATTATTTCCTAATACATTCTGAGAATTATTTGAATTGGAATTATTCGATCCAGATCCTTGAGTTGGCGTGCCTTTAATAAAAATTTCATATTTATCATTAAAATTACCTTTTATTAAAATTAACATTCGATGATATTTAAAATATCATCTTTTAACCAATTCTGAAGACATTAAAGGTGTTGAATTATTCACGAGGGGATCCGCGAAAAAAAATTTGCTCAAAAGGGGGTCCGCGGGCTACATAAGTTTAAGAAGCGCTACTCTAAACTGTGAGTATGATTGTCGGCAAAATAATGCATTTACTAATTTTTCAATTTTCAAGAAATGAAGAGCTTTCGACTAACATTACTAATACGATAACACGAGCCAGAATGACCGACCCCCCATTGTGTATTCTAGCGATGGTTTAAATGTTCATGAATGGCGTCGACAATCGGATTTATGAGACGAGACAATCAGTTGATCACAAATTTCTCCGAAACCTATTTGATATAAATATTATTCACCTGAAGCAGAAGGTGGAGTTTTATCAGAAGTATTCGGTGGATTCTGATAATGTTCAGAGAGTTTTGGAATCTGATCTTTTAAAAACTTAATGAGCGTTGATGTCCATTCTGAAAATTAAAAAATAATAATGCAAACATCTATAATCGTACTAGAAAATAAATCACAAATTGAATAAACCGTTTCAAATACCCGTGGTAGGATCAGGAAGTTGTCTTTTCTTTATTTTTGCTTCAGACACGGCGACAGTGTAAGCTGAGCTTAACTTTATAAACCAAGCAGCTCGAGCCATTGGCACTTGATGTTCAGTTAGAGTCATAAATATCTCCTCTTTTTTATTGAAATTAGGCGCCTTTTTAGATAGAGCTATTAAGGGTTTACTTCCTAAGAACGATACAATTTAAGACTTTGTAAAAAATACACTGAAACATTTACTTTCATTAAAAAAAAACAATTAAATATGTATTACCAGCAAGATCTTTGAACCATGTTTCGATGGAACCTTTGGTGCGAGCAGTCGCCGGCCAAAAATTGTCCTTAGGATTAATCTGCTGTCTTTTTCTACCACAATCTGGAAGAACGCTAAGTTCTTCCTTGCGCGTTAATATTCCAGAAAAATAAGCTCCGACCTAATGTAAATGTATCATGTTATAAACAACATAATATAAATAATGAATCAAGTGATCATAATTAATAATACTGACCTTAGAAGCTGTAATATTACAGTTTCTAGCAGTTCCGAACTCATCGCTGAGTTGGGGGATAGTAGGAAATCCATGCTTTACATTTGTCAATGTAAGCTCATCTTCTTTTTGGCGTGCCTCTTGAGGGTATACATCAGGTGGGCCAAGTCTCTGCCTTTTTAGAGGTCGCTTTTCATACATTAAGCCCAACATTATGGGCTTTGTTTTATCTGTTTTCAAACATTAAATATAGCAATTTAAATTTAAAATTAAATTCTCTGTAAATTAAAACGGATAAAATGTTATGGAAGATATCCATAATTTAAAGAGTATTTAAAGGTATGTAAAAATAAAACTATTAAGGGGATCAGAAAGTAATCAATTTTTTTAAACTGTTTACATACGTTTATTGAAATTTAATTATAACCTATAAAATAATTTCCATCGGTTTGTTTCGTACTTTGACATTAATATCATTTTTATTTTGTAACAATTGTCCTAAAGGCCTAAATAAATATTAATCAGAAACCGCAATAGCTGATGAATAAAGTGAACAAAGGTGAGGCTCAAAATGAAGAGTATTTTTTTGTTATTGATTAAAAACAGAGATTTTTTTATGGACAACAGTATACAATTGTTGTGTACTGTTACTCAAAATAATTAATCTGGTGATATTCCACTTAACCTGAAGAAAATCATTGTTTTTATGACACAATGGACAATCGAGTTTAATTAGCAATATCCTGATTTTGTGACGAAAATCAAATTCATCGTCCAATTTATGGGGATTTTCCATTTTATAAACGTTTCTATCACCATTTAATGATATTTTTACCCACTTATGAGACTTGTTGAGATTTAAAATATCACCATATGTAACTGTATTTTTTTTATAATTTTGTTTGTCTTCTTTCCCTGGTCAAATAAAACCAACACACAATGACGCAAGTTTCGTTCGTGGATTGTTGGCCTTGATATTATTTATAAATAACAGTAAAAATAATTCAAAACAAAAACAATAAATCCACAACTCTCACATTCTAATAGTAACAAAATATACGTATTTTATGAACAACGTCTTTAAAAAACACTGTTTAAAAATCTTGATTACCCTCCAGTTCCCATAATACGTCGTAAATATCAGATTTTTTTCAGATATATGCATACAATGTATGGTTCATATTGGACTTCAACCCGTTAGATTTACACAGGCGAGGTTTTAAAAAATAAATACATTAGGACGTAGTTCAATCAATTTTATTTTGATGATCATCGTCAAATGACTGTTCCCCGAACCAAACATAATATTAAATTATATACAAAAACTATGAAAATATCACGATCAACGGATCGACAATACATGCATTAATCAAACACTAACAGCGTGCTAAAGCTCCATTTTCGATATATTATCTGTATTGAAGAATCAATACACACGGACGCGACCCAATAACTGACAGATCGACGGTTCTTTATGACTTGAGCAAAATTGGTCTTAAGACGATATTTTGCGGTAAAATTCATAACGACAATGAAAAAATAAAAAGGTTATTATAACGAATGAACCATGTAAACCACAACCTAAATAATATTTAATGAAATTTACTTAGCTTGAATCGTAATATTTTTGATATGATTTATTTTCGTTTTGAACAAATGTTTAATTTAAATTAAAATAAATATTATTAAGTGTTCTTAATTGCCTATATTTTTTTCTTAAATATATGGAATTTTTTACACAATCGTTTAATAAATTACAAGGATTGATTTTAATCAGACATTTCTACAGCGAATTTTTGCCTAATGTATTTTTGTCTCTGGCAACAATCTACTTGTCATAGCACCATGCCTCCTAAGAAATCTGCCGCTAAACCCGCCGCAAAATCTGGCGCTAAACCAGCTAAAGAAGAAAAGGACGATAAAAGTATAAATCTTTTAAATGATTTATTTCCTTTTTGAATTCATATTATATTCCTTTAAAATCTGACATACTGGGATTCAAACATTTGTAAATAAATAGATTTTGACTGAAATAAACAGGATTCATAATGTATTGTAAATCGTATTTGTTGCTTATGTCTTTTATATTTCTCTATTCAAGAAATCAATCTAGAATATAAAAGTAAATTTTAACACTTCATTACAATTTTTCATAAACAAATACTTTGTAAAAGCTTCTATGATAATATTTTATTAATTTTATTGACATGTATGTATATTTCTTACGTCTATAATTGATTGAATTGCAATAATAATCAAAATACGAATTTAAATTTAAATAATCACAGAATATTTTTGTAATATACAGGCAAAGAAAAGAAAGGTGGAACTGCCGTTAAAGTAAGACATATTCTCTGTGAAAAACAAAGCAAATGCTTAGAAGCACTTGAGAAGATAAAGGCAGGACAAAGATTTCCTGATGTTGCTGCACTTTATAGTGAAGATAAAGCCAGGCAAGGCGGAGATTTGGGTTGGATGACAAGAGGATCGATGGTCGGTCCGTTCCAAGATGCTGCCTTTGCCCTTCCTATCTCAACTGTAAATAATCCGGTTTATACTGACCCTCCTGTGAAAACCAAACATGGGTATCACATAATCATGGTCGAAGGAAAAAAATAATAACTTTGTACTAACGTTTTTTCATAGCTTTTTGTATGAACTTTGAATAAATTTGTATTGGATAAAATAAAAATGTAAATATTTTTAATAAGGTAAATTATATGCATTTATGAATAAAATATTATTTCTATTATTACTTTATAACGTTGATCATACTATACTGTTTAAGATGCTGGAAAGAATATACGGTCAATCCACTTTACACGAAGGATACGTTCCAAAATAGTAGAGGTTTTATTGCTTAAAATCAACTCAAAATATGAAATTATACTTATACTTAGCCTTACAATGCATTGAAAAACATCTGTATATTTTCTTCACCGTGCAAAAGATGATCAGGTGTAATAATTTTTCATTTATATTAATTCAATATTTTTTTCATACGTTAATTGTACAATGCACCTTCAAAGACATAAAATGAGTTTCTAATCAAGCTAGTTTAATTTGAAAGTATATGAGGCTATTAACACATCTTAGGCGACTAATATTTATGGGCAATAAGTATGCGAAGAGGGCAAAAATCATTAAAATGTGATAAATAAATACATTTTGAAAAAATGTCGTATCTTTTAAACTATTTATTATTTTATAATGAAATTTAAAGTAATCGTTTACCATTATATTCGCCTTAATTCTGCGTATTTATTTAAATCTAAACACCAATAAAACATACTTTATTTAGCATTAGAATAGTTTGAATTTTTGTAAAAAAAATTGAAATGAAAATGAGATGTATAATAAACACACGAAAATGCCGAGTAGAACTATCTCTTCTGCTTTAAAGTTGAGGCTGTGAAACTACCCGTCCTGCTGAATACCACCAGCATAGCACGCGGGTAGAATTATCTGTCCCGCTTAAGATTTCTTTGAGTGATAAGAAAATTATAGACGCTTACAATTACTTATTTACCATTACTTAGCAAAAATGTAATTCATTTCATCTAAATAAAATGTTAATATCAACTGTATATGTACATACATCTCAATTTTCATATTTTTGTATAAAAAAATTCAAGAACCGATTGTATGAGTTAAAAATGAATCATATGAATATTTAGCTTGTAATTTACAAAAAAGATATAAACTCATAATTTAAGATCATTGCAAATTTGTAAATAAACTAGAAATGTCTATTTAAAATAAATAGACACATACAAGCAATTCTGATTTAGAGCCAAAAAGATATTAATTTTAGTCTAGCATCATTTTTGTAAGAAAATTATGCATTGAACTATATTAATTTTTTTAAAATGATTATATAAAAGCTGAAATTATAGTTCAAGAATGTATTTATTTAAAGTTATTGCAAATAATTATTTGAACTTAATAAATTGTCGTTAATATTTTATATACAATACAAATTTAAAAGAATACTTTTTGCTTTAATTTAATAAGATTAACGCGCATAATGGCAATTGGTTTTAATATTTTTTAATAAGTTGCATAAAATTATAAATGTGTAATTAAATTCTATTATTATTTTTTTAAAAATAAGAAAATATTTAATTTATTAAATTGTGATATAGATGGTGGATTTTTTTATAAATTTAAACTGTGTAAATTGACTGTTGTATATATTTAATTAATATCAAAATATAATTATTTTAATTAAAAAAATGGATAGTCAGCCGTTTCGTGATTGGGGTTATGGTCATAGTTTTAGGAGTGTGTGAAACAGGCTCCAGCGCAGCGGTCACGTGACGTGACGTGGGGACGTGTCAGCGCGGTGGACAGCGCTCACTCGTGTTGCGTTCTCTCCGCGGCCGGTCGCGCCGCTCTCCGTCATGGCTAGTAAGTCCACTTCATCACTTTAACCTTCTATTTTAACATAATATTCTCGTTAAATATGCTTTTGAGTGAATCCTGCAATTGCCGGGAGCGCGTTCCGCGTCTTATGCGCCGCCTAGCCGGAGCGCAAAGCTTACGAAAAGAGTGCTAACTGGGATTCCTTTTCTGTTACAGTCAAATTCCTCGAAGTCATCAAGCCTTTCTGCAGCATCCTTCCGGAGATCGCGAAACCGGAACGCAAGGTAACTTAAATATTTTTAGCCCTCGGTCTACTTTTGATGCGGGTGACGTGTGCGCTTTGCCGACTTCCGATTTCCCGTTATCCATTTCGATTTGTTTACTTAGGACTATCTGGATTGTGATTCCTGATAGGCCGCCTTTGAATGAGCATGTCGTCCGCGTTATTTTGGCAATCGAGCCTCGAATTTCGACGATTTCTGATGTACGATGTCAAAAATCTGTTAACTTTCACTAATCGAATCTAACCGGTGTTAAAGATCTAACTAGATATGCTAAATTAACTGATTTGTAAGAAATATGCCATGAATACCTCCGATATATTCAATTTTATTATTATATACGCTTTGAATCATTGAAGATTTTACCCCCCAATTATAAAGGTTTTTTTTTAACTTTCAACCATCAAGTTGATAAATAGTACATTAACTATGAACGATTTTTGATTTAAACGCAAGTTTTATTCATCACAACGACATATATCAATTAAATTCCTCGGTACATATTTACTTTTTAACTTTTCTGTCCATATGTTGTCTACCTATAGACAGTTCATCATTGAGATAGATTGTTTCACTGTATCGAACTTTTTGATATAATATCATTTACAAAAGCAACGATACGTCGTATTTATTTGTTAAAAATGTAATGACAACTATATTTTATGTTATAATTTTATACTATTAATGTTTTTGCTGATGATGCTCTCATAGCTTTTAAAAGAATATGCATTCTTATAAAATACATTTTCATATAATAATTAGACTTTCACATTAGTGTAAATGACCAAATCTAATTGTGATTTCTTAGAATGAACTATTTTTCATGAGTAGTACACTGAATTAGACGTCTTGCCGATGCTTAAAATATTTAATGACGTATCAGAATAACATGAACTGGGAAAAATGTGTTATCTGTACAAAATTTGGTATAAAAATAGATACATTTTTGTCTTTTAAATCAGATTAAACGTTGTTGATTGAAAAGAGAAAGTCAACACTCAATGAAGGCTTTATTCCCAGTTACATACGGATGATCAAATTTTTCTTGAATCATCACCATCATAGTGCAGCCACAAACAGTCCACTGCAGAACTGTGGGCCTCTTCAATATCCATTCATAGGAAGGAGTTACATCCATCTCGTCTGTATCATGCATTCACCTCCTCATTCGCTCGATATTGAAGGTAGCATAACTTCCGCATTTCATTTAGAACACTCACCCAGCGGGTTTACTGAATGAATGTCTCGACGGGCACTTTCTCAACTGTCTCGATAGGGAGTGTGGGAAGTTTGTAAAGACTGAGCAGTATTCCTCGGGAGACAGTGTAAAACTACTCTAGGTGGCCTTTTTGATTTTATCGAAAAGGACTTTCTGGAATACAAAAATTCCAGTTCATCCTTTCCTCACTAAGGCGTTGCCGAGCCAGCTTGAAGACAGACGTGACGCTTAAGTGCATTTTGGATTCGCTCCTACGCCAACTGAGGGTATCTCCCTTTTGGCGTGCAACTTAACTGAAATTTTTCATTTGCCTCTCCTCAAGGCCGTCTGCTTGATGTTCTTGTCCTTGTTCTGTACCTAAAGCTTTTTGGCTCCGAACTGTTAAGCTTAAAGTTCTCATCCGGATGGCAATAGTCTCTCTTAAATCTGTCCCTCGATCGTAACCTTTTCTATTATTGGTCAAGAATTTATCTGATTTCGGCTTTTCGAAGGACTGCAACCACATAACAGCGTGTAGCGCTCTTGATTTGATTGATCCATCTTAAAGGGCATCTTCTTTTTTTCCTTTCAATGATACTGACCACGACCAGTTTCTCCGAGCTGTCCTCATCGCGTGTCAAAAGAATTGAATGTGTCATAAAAAAAATTGCAAACAAATGCCCTTTATCTTGATTTCTTCCAGAATCGCTTGGTTCATCTGCTGTTCATTCCACGACACTCTTAAAATCATCATTTTTTTATGCCGTCCACTTTTATAATCGCAAATTTCAGCAGCGTATTGAAAATATGAGGCTTTTCATGGAGCGAGTTGATTTTGATTGAGATGCTCGTATCTCTTAATTTTAGTCATCTGAGTCATTGCCGATTTGGTCATTGAGATTCTTCTTATTTCTCCATTGTATTCTCTGTCATTAGAGGTAGTAGAAATTCAATAAAAGCTATGCTAGAAATAATGATTTTTATTTTATTGGTTTTATTATAAATATGAACAAACATTGATTTTTATATATAACATCTACTGTGAGTAAATTATACTATATCTATATTATTTGAAAAAGTGCATAAAATAAGATGACAAAGTTTTATCGCAATCGGATACACGGTATGGAAGTGCATAAAATACGAACAAACATTTTTTAATTTTTATATTAGACTATGCCTATGTCATTCGCGCAATCTTTAATAATAAGTGAACAATGTTTTTTCGCAATCGGATGAACGGTATGGGAGCGCATTAAATACGAACAAAGATTATTTTTTACATATTAGATGCACGTCCCAAAGCAACAGTTATTTTAAGACGGGTGGCGCTCATTCGAACAGGGAGCAGGATCTAACGTTTTTTGTCATATATGTTTAGCAATTATCGCGCATTCGCTTTAGAGATATCACTCCGCTCTTCGCTGAATAATTGTCGTTTCAGAGTGCGCATTTCAAATAAGGTAGTTTCATTGCCGCACGCATAGATTTACTAAACTGTGCATTATTTATTTTTATATAATATCAAGTCAACCATGTTAAATGAGTAATTTTTTATAATATTTATTATTTTTATTTTCAGATCCAATTTAGGGAAAAAGTATTATGGACTGCAATTACCCTATTTATCTTTTTAGTATGTTGCCAGGTAATTAAATGTGCTTTTTATTATCTAACCAAATTATTCCACACAAAATGGACACGTTTTTTTATGTTCGTAACATCGATTTCAGATACCTCTATTCGGTATAATGTCATCAGACAGCGCAGATCCGTTCTATTGGATTCGTGTAATTTTGGCTTCAAATAGAGGTACACTTATGGAACTCGGTATTTCGCCCATCGTCACATCAGGTTTAATCATGCAGTTGTTAGCCGGCGCAAAAATCATTGAAGTCGGCGACACACCGAAGGACCGAGCGCTCTTCAATGGCGCTCAAAAATGTAAGTTTGCTCGATATAAAATGTCTGCAATTAAATTGCGATAGTACCTATAATGCAATTGCTTTTGTTTTTCAGTATTCGGCATGGTAATAACTGTGGGTCAAGCTATAGTGTACGTAATGACAGGCATGTACGGTGAACCGAGCGAAATTGGTGCGGGTGTTTGCCTCCTCATCATTATTCAATTGTTCGTCGCTGGTCTCATCGTTCTTCTTCTAGATGAATTATTACAAAAGGGTAAAAATAAACACCGTTTTAATCATTGTTTTAAATAGTTTTATTGTGTGCTTATCTTATTTTCGTTTTATAGGATATGGATTAGGATCAGGTATATCACTTTTCATCGCTACTAACATTTGTGAAACAATTGTTTGGAAAGCGTTCTCTCCCGCTACCGTCAATACTGGTAAGTTTTAATTGATTTCATGCTTAAATCGAAAATATTTTTGATGATGTGCTAAATAAAAATGTTAATTTTTTACAGGACGCGGAACTGAATTTGAAGGAGCAGTCATTGCATTGTTCCACTTGCTCGCAACAAGACAAGACAAAGTCCGCGCCCTCCGAGAAGCTTTCTATCGGCAAAATCTTCCCAATTTGATGAATCTTTTGGCGACTGTTCTAGTCTTTGCTATAGTGATATACTTCCAAGTAAAATGAATTCTTATTTAATAACGTATATTATCACACAAAAAATAATATAAATTCAATGTGCATTTTATTTGAATTTTTTAGGGCTTCAGAGTCGATCTTCCAATTAAATCGGCACGCTACCGTGGACAATATTCATCGTACCCAATCAAACTATTTTACACTTCTAATATCCCAATCATTCTTCAAAGTGCATTGGTTTCGAATCTTTACGTCATTTCGCAGGTTTAAATATATTTCTTATCGATGCTCATTAATGTCTTGATATTTTTTATCGTATATTTATGTATGATTTATTGTTTAGATGTTGGCTGTGAAATTCAGTGGAAATTTCTTGGTTAATTTACTTGGAGTATGGGCTGATGTTGGAGGCGGTGGTCCAGCAAGAGCTTATCCTGTGGGCGGATTATGCTACTATTTTAGTCCGCCCGAATCATTAGGACATATCGCTCAAGACCCGGTTCACGCTGTGCTCTATATTATCTTTATGTTGGGATCGTGTGCTTTCTTCTCAAAGACATGGATTGACGTATCCGGATCTTCAGCTAAAGATGTAAAATAAATTTAATTGAAATAATTTTAAGTGAATTATTTGTGCCGCGGTTTTAACGTTGTTTTATTTTTTTTAAGGTTGCTAAACAACTTAAAGAACAGCAGATGGTAATGAGAGGACACAGAGACAACTCAATGATCCACGAGTTGAATAGATACATTCCTACTGCAGCAGCCTTCGGTGGTCTATGTATAGGTGCTCTTTCAGTTTTAGCAGATTTCTTAGGTGCTATCGGTTCGGGAACTGGAATCCTGTTGGCTGTCACCATCATCTATCAATACTTCGAAATATTCGTCAAAGAACAGTCAGAAATGGGAGGAATGAGCACCCTCCTCTTCTAAGTTGAGTGTACAATTGAATTCCAGATGGAGCAACACAGACATTAAGGGGTTGTGAGTGAGAAGTGTATTTATATATCAATGAAAATTAAATAATAACCGAACAGTGTTGTTTGTTTATGATTGTGACACTTGTGCAGATGTGAATCAGGGTCAAATGGAAAGTACTCATTTATGTAATTGTGATTTCATTCAGAAATTTATTATTTTATACCTTTTTTATTACTTCGTTTTGAAATCAATAAAAGCTTTCGGTTATGTTTTATTCAAAGTCTGATATATGCATGTCGGTGCGTGTATAGAATGTATTTATTTTTTCCTATTACCATGTTCAGTTCTGTACTGTGTTCATTGTTTTGATTTATTTATAACAAATGAAATGTTCACGTTATTAACAGAACGAGCGAACAATGACTTTTACAGGGGGGTGATATATTTGATATTTCACTTCGTTTGTCACTAATGTTATAGATATTTATAAGAGTTTTGTAATAAGTGATGAAACACTATGTTAGATGTCTAACTTAACTATTTTGTTAAGAGAAATCTAAAAATTTAATAAAAAAAAAATAATTGACACTCTGTATATATTTTTAGCATCACACGTATACTACCTTTTTTTAAACCCATCCCCGTCTTGATTAAGGATACGAGTGCATTGAATTAACGTGCAGCACAAAACAATTTGACGAACGCAATGTGTTATTACTAATGTTTCCAGCTCAATTTCAATGAAAATTGAATTATATAAATTATTTAAAATAAGTAATAATTGTATGGTGATTAAATAAAGTGTCAAAGCTTGCTTAGAGTTATCTAATTCGACATCCTTAGCTTAGTATATAAAAATAAAACTATTGTTAAAATTGTGTTGCGAATTGTGACTGTATTATCTAAATAATAGATAACTTTTTATTTATCATCAGCATCATTTAATCACAACATGATAGATATTCATCGTTCATTCGGACCATTAGTATATGCTTAAAAATACTAATATTACCCATAGTTTTAATAAAGAGAACCTTGACAACAACAAAAATTCACCTTGTATTCAGTTCTGGCTTTCTAAATGAGTTTTATATAATTCGCAAAATACAAAGTACAGAAGCAATGCCAAAATTTTATAATCATTGAGAAAGTATCGCTGTATATATCATTCAGGGTCAGATATTACGAATTAAATTATTTATAAATTGTGCGCTGTAAATAATTACGTGAGTAAATAATATATTTAATCTCAGACGTACTGTTTACTTTGACAAAATGTGTTTCACATGTTATCTCAATATCAGTATGAATTCGTATTCCCAAATAAAAATGGTTTTATTTTGACACTCTTCAAAGAGCATCGTAAATGTTACGATTTTTTGTTAATGACGAAAATAATTTATATATAAAAATGCTCTAAATCTAGTAAATTCCGATATAATGCGGCGAATCAACATCTATTTGATCACTAAAGCGATATTAATTGTAATATCAATAATATATTTTTATACACGCCTTTAGATACGATTCGATTGTGCAAATAATGCGTTTACACGCAGTAGCTTGTATGCTGTGCTGATTTGATTTATTCCTAAAATATCTGTATCTCATTTCATAAATGTTTTTATTTATGATCTGGCGGTGTTCGAATTAGCATTAAATTTCTAATTCTTGCTGAGCTAATTATGAATTAAATTTGTGTATTTCAATAAGATCATTATCATTTTACAGCAAGGCGAAGTTCGCTTCACTTTAATACACGTTAAAAAAACGGACAACATTGACGCCGTGGGGTGCTTATATATATATTTCAATATTTTTAATACTGTACATTTATTAAAGGTCATCTTCTATTTCTACAAAAAAGTAACAGAGTACACTCCCAAAACCACTTCCTAATGTGTTCATCGACACTGAATAACCAGAGTTTTTATAATTAAAATGTATTGTGTTAGTAGAATCAAACAAATCTTTAAAAAAATATAAAATGCATTCTTATTATGTGAAATTCCTTATCCTTCAAAATATAAATTTGTTCTTGTTTTAAGACTTAACGCTGCTTCGGTATTATGCAGTAGTATTGGGATTACCTGAAATCACGCATGTTTTTATTGCGTTAATACTCGCATACAGTATCGTAGTGCGTTTGATTGAACAGCTAAAAATGCCGCAACCTCGATTACTTTAAATACAGAATGTAGATGTTTTGGAGCCAATCGCCAAACATTTTGTGTGTGATCACCTAAACATCTCAGCAATTCATCTTTCGATAAATCTTCATATATCGGTTGAATTGCTTTTTAAAGATCGGAGTATAATGGAGAAGGGTGCGCAAGCTTCAGGCTTCGTTCCAAGAGTTTTAGCTTTCTGCCACTTGCACCCGCTGTCGTCTCCCTCTGGACGGTCGTCGTGTTGTGGATTGTTGTCTGTTGATATCATGCGTTGAAAATTTGCCATTATAGACTTCTTCATGTCTTTGAACCGTCTGTAGTTTCCCCCCTTAACGAAGGACTACATTGTCATTTTTTTCTCGTATTGAACTCGAATGCGTACTGTGTCTATCAAATAAGTCGAACTCGTACGTATACATTTATAGGATTATTATAGAGCATGCGAATAAAACTCAGATGAAAGCATAAAATATTTATTGTGTTATATATATTTAGATGCGTATGTGTATGAACAAATTAACACACACATGTACGTTCCGTTTGCTCATGTACAAAGCTTTATAATAAAATTCATTGAGAAAATTCACACTTCTACGATTTAACAACAATATGAGTTAAACTTACTGAACAAAATAAATACACAACAACATCTCGCGGCGCTCTCAGACTATCGATTCAATTCTTCGGGGACGCTCCGAGTTTACAGACGAGCGACTGCCGGATATTATTGTGTATTTTAATTATGTATGGCCGACGCATATAAAAATAAATTTAAACGTAGAAAGACAAAAAGAAAAAACATTGACTTGGTCCCGTAATCGCACTACTGCTAGTTTGTGCACTCTAATTTTAAAGATTTCAATCTTTTATAGACCATTTTAATTCAATTGAAACAAATATGTCTCCGCCGAGTGATTTTTTTGATGCTTTGTGCTGGGCAAATTTATTTCGTTCGTATTTGCAACAGATTATTCGTTTCTAAAAGCGTTTTTCATTGATACGCACATATCACAAGATTAAATATTGTGCTTTCAATATCTCTAATTATATTATTAAACATACAAACCTTCATAAATAAAAACATGAACGCAAAACGTGTAAGAAGTATACTTTGGACTTTAATTAGGATTCCTCTGTCTCTTATTATTCGTCGTAAGTTAAATCGTATGATGGAATAAGAATGAATGTTTTATGCGATTATTTATAAATCAAAAAAAAATTTCATCATCATCATGCAAACGACGGATTTAAATTCTTCGGCGTTTTATTCGACTAATTCCGTTTGTTGTTGACCGCAAAAGTGGAGACATTTCTAATACTAATGCATCGACCAAAAATATTTCATTTAAATGCTTTAAATACAATTTAAATTATTTATTAAATTCTTATTTTTGTTTTGTATCGTTTTTATACCCATTTCATGTGACAATTTTAAAAAAAGGGAAGTTAAAAAAATTAATTTAAATTTGTATTTTTTATATATATTTTTTTCTTTTACAGTGCTATCCCCAAACCAAACATGAAACCATCACGCTTAAATACGATAACCGTTTGAGTTAACGAAGAAAAAACAATTAGACTAATCAGACGTACGGCTGAAAATCCTGCCAACATTTTGTGCATATTCGTCTATCAAATAATAGATTATTTTACAGAATTATAGGACTATGATAGCAACTTCCCCATTATGAACAAACACCGCACATGCAACACGGTGGAGTAACAAAATATATGAGAATCTAATCATATATATATACTTCTTTACATCTTATCCTATATTCTAGAATTTAAATAGCATCTACAAGTTTATGCATAATTCAAAACAAATTTAAAACTATTATAAATATATAAAATTATTCTAGAATCAATATTTAGAATGTGATTCGCATAAGACGTGACATTCAATTCATTTCACTAAAAAATAAAAAAAATAACAAAGGAGCATATTTAACAATTGGTAACCAAATGGAATAAAATATAAACCATAAAAATAAATCAATAAGAACAAATACAATATAAATGGAAGAAAAAAAACAACGTTCTTGTGAACAAAAGGAAGAACTAAACATTCGGGCCCTTAATGTCACTTCATAGAAGTTAAAATATTCTCATTAGTTAAAATGCTATATATTTTTCCTTTATTGCGTATTTACAATTTAAGTTACTATTGCTTCATTTATACAGACATAGACCGCGCGTCTGATTTCAAATACATATATTTTACCTGAGAAACAATTCAAATTGTTGTTAAAAGTTCAAATTCGAATATACAAACATAGTCATCTCTTGTGAGATTCACGATTTGATAGTAACAATTCACTTTGTAAAAGCAATTATGCGCTTTGGTGACTAGATACATGTTAAATTGCAGTGTATACGGAATATGATGTATAGTTTGATTTGTTAAAATATGAAGGTTTTTGATGATGGTTTACGACCTCTGCGAAGTAAATGTAATGCAATCCGATTTATACGTAAACGAAAAAAAACAATTATTCTAATATATACCTTTATGTAAGAATTTTAAATCAATATTATCTACATATGATAATTTATAGTAGTACTTTACAATGTAAATAAGATTTCAAATTGTCAGCATTGAGAGATCAGTGCTATGCTACAGTTTCAATTTCTTCTGCTAAGATATTAGACGAATCCGATTGAGTGATGACTACGCTGGACGTGGTCGTTGTGGGGTATGGAGCCGATTTTATTTTTCTCGCTTCTCTGCGTTGCTTTTTCTGCTGCATAACGAGGCGGAGCTGATCTAATTTACATTTAGTTTTAGAATTGTCCAATGCAAGAGTACTAGCCGTGTTACATTTCTTACATTTCTTTGGAGGACCCTTTCTCAATTTCTCGTTGAGTTCGAGACTTTTTGAACATATGGGACAGCTTTTTTGATGCATGTAACTAGCGTGAGACATCTGCGGGATGCTCGATTTATCTGATGAGCATGTACATGGCTCTGTCGAAAGTGCGTTGCCACCACAGTCAGTCCGTTTGGAGGCGTAAACATCTGAAGATGTGCCCGAGCCATCAGTAGCGGGTACAGGGGATGAATAATGACCATTGCATTCTCCGTATGGGCACATGTTTAAATTATTACTACATCTAGTACAGTCGCATTCTTCTGATCCTTGATCGGCAGTGCAATTTGATGAAGAATGCTTAAAATCTCGCTAAAAAGAAAACATCAAAAATCACTATAAATATGCATAACTAAATTAACATAAAAATAATATTATGATGAACTCTCATTTGCTATTTTCAATATTTTGTTGAAATAACATCAATACAAATAGGTAGCTAAAAAAGTTAAATCCTTTTAATATGCCAGTTAAATCATCTTAAGGTGCCATATCAGTTATGGGAAAATTATATATAGTTATTGGATATAATTTGAAAGTAATCTTGGCTTGCTCGTCATTCGCTACCTCTTACATAGTCAAAACTCCCCAACAATATGGAGCATGATAAACCTTACTGGTTCGGAGCCAAGAAGCTTTAGAAATAGAACAAGGACAAGAAGAACATCAATTAGACGGCCTTGAGGAGGTATATGTAGAATGTCGCTTTGCAACATTAAAAGCATTTTCTTCCGGTGCCTACTATATCGTTTTCGTTTGTATGTAGTATATATAAATATTTACTTTTAAAAAATCTGTACATAATTGAAGAGAAAATAAAAGTCTCGAGTCCCAAGAAGTCCCAAGACTTTGAAATTATCATATCTCGAGTCCCGGGATTTTAAAAAGCCAAGACTTCAGAATTCCTAGTAAGCACATATTGTGATGAAAGATGGATGTTTAGTCAAGTTTTTTTTAAACTCCCAGCTCCTGCACACCTTGCAGGAGTAGAAAATAAACATAGGACGCAAATGAATAATTCAATTTATTATCAAAATAGTTGCACAAACCTGTCTTGTTCGAGTTACAGGCTGCCCGTTGTGTGTTGGTTCAAAAGTGATACGCGCACCCCTCCTATATTGAGGCGGCGTGGCACACAGTAAATCGTTTAGAATATGAATTATAGTAGAGATATCTCGTTTCGGTCGTCCAAATCTAAAATGACGCGATAAAAACATTAGAAACAATCCAGAAATTAAACCATGTCTATCACCAATTTAAAACGGATATGATTTTACTCATCCAAAAACCTGGCTGTAATCGAAACGAAGTAAAATTTTGGATTTCGCATTAATTGATTTGCATAAGTTAATTAAATATTCAAGATAAAACTCACCTATCTTGCAGGGCAGGGTTGAGAGTTCCGGAAAAAGTGCCAGAATAGATTCCCTTCCCGTGATGTTTCATCGATTCGATGACAGCACCTTGACCTATTTTGGGTCGACAGGTTTCTTCGCTTGTTAAATCAACCTTGCTCGTCAGGACTTCCTTTGACAATTTCTTTAATGTTTGAGTAAGATTTTTGGATGCCTCTACAAGAGAACTGCTATCGGAAATGAGTGAATTGGGATCTAATTTGCTCGCTGCCAGCAAAGATTCTGCAAACGGAGATGAATCGGTGTCCTCCGTGGCGTTCATAGATGTGGATGGTTCGTCTAACGAATCGAAATGATTACTAGTTATGTAGGAATTTGGAACCGATTCCGAGGTAGACGTAGAAGCATGATTAAAATCGATGCATTTGTTTTCAGGACAATTTCCACCTTGCTGTAGCCTTTTTTTGATGTGTTTATTGACTAAAGATTGCATGAAAGCTTTTGGTTTATTTTGAATAGTTTGATTGCCCGGTCTGGATGTTTTATGCAATAAATAATGTAACCGTTTGTTTTTAAATGATTTAGAAGTTTGCGAACTACTCGAAGAACCTGACGCGAGACATTTATCGTTCTTTTCAATTATCATATTGCTATTGCTTACTTTACTACATGAAGCAATGGGTTCTGCTTCGCCAAAACTATCAGTATTTTTATAATCGAATTTATCACTTTTAACAATCGCACTGTTCATGTTACAGTCATCGGGGACATTTTCTGCAAAATTGCTTACATTTTTACAATTGTCTATTGAATCGTTATTGGGATTTCTCGTTTTAGGGCTAGAAGGATGACAGTGACTATCACAAACATAACTTGAATCAAATGTGGAGCACAGACATGAAGTTAAATTTGCAGCTATAGGATCAGTTATCACAGGGCAATTGAAAGAAGTATTGCTTTTAGGATTTTCCTCCTGATCGCCGACTAAACTACTTATTAAGTTATTTTTTAACGAACTTGGTAAGGGAACATATTTAGGTTTCTCTTCCATTTGCGAGGTAGAAGGATCATCATTGGAAACGGAGAGAGTAGAATAAGACGGTGTTATGGAATTCATGGGCCCTGAAACAAGATTAGATAGGGACTTAATCGGCGATTGCTCTTCAAAGTCCGATCCATCCATTGCATTAGTTTCCTCGTCGTATGCATATTTGGCCGTTTCGTTTTTATTTTTCTTATCAAGATCATCGGGGGCGTCGCCAGATTCTTTATCAATGTCTTCTTGCATTTCAGCTAATGATTTAAAAATTTCAAAAGCATTCTGCAAAGTTTCAATATCTTGTTTGCATAAAAACGATTTAAAATTATCAGCACTTTTAACATCCGACAAAGAAGGCATTTTAGTCTCCGTAGAAGTTTCATTTGACCTAGCAGAGGAATCCGTCGATGTGCTTGGCATATTATTTATATCACTGTTGCACGCTTTCGATTCATTAGATATTCTGTTTAATACGATGGAGGGTTTTGGTGATTTCACCGCTGGTTCTGCAATTTTAGAAGCTGAATGCACATTTTTGACTGGGGTACGTTGAGGCGCATTTGAATCTCGTGATTTTGTACCTGAAGAACTTCCTACGGCTCCTCCTGCCCCTGCCCCTCCTCCTCCTCCACCCCCTGGATATGTGGATAATTGTAATTGAATAAGCATCATATGATCTCCCAAGCGCATTGTCAAATTAAGAGGCGATTTTCCACTTAGAAAGTCATTTACTTGTGAATCATTCAAAGACTCTAAAGCTTGCATCACAGAATTTTCAGGACGCTGAGTCTGTAAAAAAGACAAGTTAATTTTAAAGAAATGCAAATGATATGGTCTGTATTTAAAGATTTGATGTAGTAATAATTATCTACCAAGGTTTCGACCTCTATAATCGCAAGGGCAATGCTAATGTACTAATAATAGCCACATCTTCGCAACTTTTTTCCCATCAAAAATAAACAAAGAAAAAACTACAAGACAAAAAAATTGTCACATAACTTTTAATTATTTTGAAAATATGGATATCGAAACATAGGTAGATAGTCAATATAATTTTTTTTGGATATAAACCATCTCATTTTGTGACTGTTATATAAATATAGGATTTTACTTAACCTCTTAAAAATATTTATATTATGCAAATTAATATGTTATCAAATTTGAAAGGGGAAAAAATACACATAATTCTTGGTAATGGAGTGCAAATGGTTTTGGATCATATACTGCATTTACTGCCAAACCACTTGTACATGTTTGTTTAGATAATACAAATGTGTGTTTTATTCGATTCATTGTTTTACTTTGACTTCAGTTTCTAAAAATATTGTCCAGACCAAAAGTGGAGAACCTGTGACCTTATGGCCGTATGTGACCCTTCGGATGAATCTAAATTTTACAAAATCGATAGGCATTTTAATGCTTTCAATAAAAGCAAATACAAAAATAGCATACACACATTTGTATATATAAATATAATTAAACTTTCTTTAATGGGAACTTTTAACGTACGATAATTATAACATTTATACTAATTTTAATATAAAATTAAAATAATATTATTTACCAATAATCCTGTCTCTACACTCGGCAGTAAAATGACTCTAGATCCATCTATTAATCCATTATCTTCAAGAGTGCCATCGCGTAATTGTCTGTCAAAAAAATATAAACCATGTTTAAAAAATATACACAAATACAGTCGGCAAAAGTATAAAAAAATGTTTTCTTCAGAAATTTTCTAGAATGATTTTATGCAAAATAATGACTGCAACACGCCGAATAAAACAATCATTCAGACAACAACAAAAAAACAGAATTCAAGATAAATAATAACATTATACAATACGGAGAGATAAGACTAAAAAATAATAATTTTTAGGACATAATTTGTAGAAGTAAAAACAAGCAAGCATTTAGCCAGAATTTATTAACTTTAATTGGGACAGATAAAATTGTTATTGAGCAACAATATGAAATATATTAAGCCAATACAAAGGTGTAGCAATCACGGATATTTTTACACGCTTAAAAATTTGCTGACGTCATCTTGCAAAATCAATAAAACGAGTACATAAGGTTCAATGTTAAAAGCTATAAATGTGATTTTTAAAAATATTTAATTCAAAATCAACTTCAATTTCACGAAAAAAAAAAATGTAGACAACCAAATACGAAAAATATAAACCAGTGAATAATCAAGATGCTGAATTGAGACATTTAATATTTGCACATTAATTCGATATAATTTTAGTTTTATAAATAATAGATTTGGTTCTCAATTAATCCACAATACACAGTAAAAAAATATTTTTATTTAAAAGTATATTTATATATTTACAATGATTTTCAATGACCGAATGCCACGAGCGAGTTGGCAGTGAAAGCGGGCACAGATAGGAAAATTGTATCTTTTTAAGATGCCTCAGCTTATCTTATTTGCATTTCATAGCATTAATACTAGCTTCTAAAGGCATCTTCATGTTTATATTTACTTTTATCATAAAATTCAGAAATAACACTAGGAAATAGACTCATTTCAACTGTGCAATTGAACCGAGGAAATTTATTGCATTTGCTATCAACACGAATAACACAGTTTTATTTATAGAATATAATGTGGTCATTCTAATGGATGACATTAGGTAGTGAAATACATGAGCATTCAGTTATCTCATTTGTTATTGACAGGTCACAGTGTAATGAACAATATATTTTTTGTTTTTGAGAGAATGTATATACTTTATTTGAATCGATCTTCTGAAATATGGTTAACTATAACTTCAAATATATATCATCATCATAGTGCAACCACACAATCTGCTGCAGAACTAAGGCTTCTTCAATATCTAACTCATGAGAAGGGACTCACATTCACATATTAGATAATCCGGACGAAAATATCGCCCGCTTGGAGAATCTCTAACCGTTCATCAATGCCAGGGATGATTTAAACGTTTTAAAATCGATCGATAAACGATATCCTGCATGTTGAAATTTAATCAAATCTAACTCAGAGTATACAAGAACAAAAAAGCTCGGATATTCCCAGAGTAGTGCTCATACACACTTGAAAAATAGAAACGATCATAAGGCAAGGTGTTTGAGTACCGCATGACATTACCGAGGAGATCAAGGCGATGCTTGCGAGTAAATGTCATGATTTAATCAATAAAGATAAGAAACAACCGTTTTTATATTATCCTGTGACTGGAGATAAAAATTGGGTGTTGTTTTCATATCAAAAACGTAAAAGACAATGGCTTCCAATGGTCAAGTAGAGAAACCAACCCCTCGACGCAGAATAACAGTAAAAATATTTCCTTTGAGCATATGGTGGGATTCTAAAGAAATAATCTACCATGAAGTCCTTTCATATGATCAAATCATAAGGAGGAAGATTTATTGTTCGCAAGCACAATTTAAAAGTGGCGTTGGGTACAAAGAGGCCAGGTATAGTCAACCATCGCCAAATTCTCTTCCAAGATGACTGAAAACAAATGAAAAGAATTTGCTTGGCAAACGATTCCACATCCACGTTATTCTCCTGACCTTGCTCCTTCCGACTATCATTTATTTAGATTTATGCAGCATTATTTATCAAGAAAAAAATAATAATAAACATAGAAGAGTTGGAAAAATGGGATCGAAACATATTTTATATCAAAACTCGTTTAATTTTATTTTTCTGGAATAAAAAAATTGTTTAACTTATGGGAAAAGGTCATATTTACTGAAATATAATACATTGTATTAATTTCAACAAAACTATTATAATGCAAATACAACTATCTGATTGTTATTTTAATTTTCAGCATTTAAAATTATAATTGATGCACAATATACTTTTTTCATTTCATTTATCTTCACTGACAATTCAGTCATGAACCTCTGTGAACATGGACAGATTCTCATGTCCAGAATAACAAAGTAATTTGATCCACATTAATGTAAATGTGAATCTGTTTCTATCCAATTCTTTGCTTCTTACTCATGCGCCTTCGGATTTATATATTCAGTCAGTAGAATTGATTTAGACGGCAAACAAGATTATCACACTTTTTCACTCCCCGTTTCAGAAAGGCTACGTAACCATTGAAATATCTATTCAATAGAGAATGCTACAATCTTTCAACAAATAAAAACTATATCTTGTAGCAGAATTTCTGTTCATTCATGTAGCAAAAATTTCTCGCGTGAAAATCGCTATCTAACCATAAATAATTTCAATGTCAAATCTGAAAAATCTTACAAATGTCTCATCCTCTCCGACATATGGCAACAACAAATAATTTGCTGAACAAGCACAAATATGTCTATTTATATTGTTTATACAGTTTTAATCTTGGATAAAACATTTTATATGGAAGAAAACCTGCCGATGTGAGATTTGATAAACGTTTAGTACAGTCAACCCTCGTTTTTTTTTACACATAAGATGCGAGCCATGTGAGTTTGGTGAAAACATTGATGAAGCACGGAATGAAGTCACTCAATTGTATATGAAGGGTGCTTAGAAAAAAATATGCAGAGAAATCGTTGATGATCACATCAATTATTTAAAATATCATCGAAGAGTCTTGCAGCCATTTCTGCGGATATTGAAGGTGTTGATGTAGATGATATTCAAGTTTTGCTTAAATCATACAACAAACCAATGAAAAATGCAGGAATTGTAGTGTCATACTACGTCTCAAGAAAATAATGTCTTCGAAGCCGTTCCTAAATGAAAGTTCACTGTCAAAATCATTGAAAAGATTATAATTCTTCACAATCAATGCACGGCGTTGTCAGAAGAAAACGATGAATATTACGAGCAAATAATTGCCCGTTATATATTTGACTGTTATCATTAAATTTATGTAATAAACGTAGACATGCCAAGAAGGAAACACTACGTTATTTTATGCAATGCAGAAGCAAGTGATTAATTAATATTCCCTCGCTGATTGCAACCTTCTCCAGAACATATTCCCTGTGGATACCTGTATTTCATGTTGCAAATGTGCCCATTATAAATATTAAAAAAATTGACTAAAAAGAATTTTAAATTTAAGGGGTCATTTCACTTTATCTATAAATTCGGATTATTTCAATGCTTTACAGCTAATTTGCGAAAAGTGTTTGAAGCATTCAGATTGTACCCCAACGGCACTGAGACTGCTGCAGTCGCAGGCTTGCCCCTATACCTGCTTAATAAGCAAGTGGAAAGTAAGGGCACAAAAAGAAAGAACTCTGTACGAAGTGCTTCGAAAACCGAATTAATAAAGGACTTACCTAATTATTACGGCTCTAAACTATCCGCCTACATCCAGATTCAATAGAAAATTTGAGAAATGCCATTTGGGTCAGATACTATCACAAAATTTCAATTGATGAAGCCTAGGAAAGCTCAGATTCTTGGTGCGACGTAAGAACACCAAGATCAGAAACTTACACAACTAGGCTCATGGTCCGACCGCCAAAGGACTGTTTCCACTATTCCTATACTACAATCTTGACTATGGAACCATTTGATCTTATTGATATGGACCTGACTAGTTGATAGTTCTTGTTACCTGACTTACACCTATTTGTTCCGGTTATGTCTATTTTTTCCAGTTTGCTCCCAGTCTGATCAATTAAATATCATTTGATTGTGCTCAGTTGGCGCTAAACACCGAAGTTCGAATACTTAAATACGACATAATTGTTCCTGGCTAATACAATTTGACTAACACTTTTTTTCGGCCTAAATTTGACTACTTGACTAGGACTTATTTAAAGATTAAATACTTTCTAGCAGCAAGCTGATACTCAGTTTATCTACTATTCATTGCTACTTTTACAAACCATGGCTTGCTTGTCACTCGTTATCTCTTACATAGTCACCCTACCCAATAATATGGAGCATGAACCTTACCGGTTCAGAACCAAGAATCTTTAGGAACAGAACAAGGAAAAGAAGAACATCAAATAGACGGCCTCGAGGAGATGCATATGAAGAACTTCACTTTGCAACGAAAGCAGCATTGTCATCCGTTGACTTCTATATCGTTTTGGAATCGCCGAACTGAGGGTCAACCTGAAATAGGAAACCACTCCGAATCCGCTTGGTAAGTCGCACGTAGATGGGGAGACGCCCTCAGTCGGTGTAGGAGCGAATCCGAGATGCATTTAAGCGTCACATATTTTTTCAACCTACCCCAGCAACGCCCTAGCAAGGAAAGGAGAGACTGGACTCTGCACTCCAGAAAGCCCTTTTCCACTGTCTTCAGAAGAAAACTACTTAGTCTTTACAAACCTCCCATACTCCCTTATCGAGACGGTCGCGAAAGCGTTCATCATTACGTTCATTCAGGATACCCGTTGGGTGAACGTTCAAAATAAAACTGGGTGGTAATGCTACCTTCAATACCGAGCGAATAAGGAGGTGAATGTATGATACAGACGAGATGGATGTAACCCCTTCCTGTGGATGGATATTGAAGAGGCCCATAGTTCTGCAGTGGACTGTTTGTGGCTGCACTATGATGATGATGATATTTGTACAAGCAACCTACCTCTCTCACCAAGGAAGTTAAGCAAATCTTAAGACCCATTTATGAAGAATTAACGTCTGATTTATTGGAAAGATGCCTTGGCTCGTTTCAACGCGTGCGTATGATCTATGGTACCGAAATATATTTTTTGTGGCAAAAAAATACTAGAAATTGCGACATACTGCAGCCTGCATTTTTAACGAAGAATTTAAATCTATTTTAAAAATAATGGATAAAAAGATGCATTGCGATTCGTGGAGACGCGCAACGAAGAACATATATGCCTTGTCTTGAAATACCAAGTCGCCGATTGGTCAGAAATTGTGTGGTGAATATGGTGGTTCATAAAACCAGGTAAAAATCTTTTTTAACACGTCATTTTGATGTTTTAAAAATGATATAACATATTTTTTTTAGTTACAAATTTTTTTTTTTAGTATTATATAAGAATGCCTATTTTTTGGGCCGTCAAAGTGATATGAGATGTTGAAGAAAATGGAAGAAACAAAAAGGTGATATTGTTAGTTTTCAAACAACGAAATAGGAAAACTAAATAAATTCTTCACAGAAAACACTGCATAATATACAGTTTAATTTAATTGTTTTTCATTAAAATGTGTGTTTGTAATAAACAATAAGTAATAATGAAGATAAGATAGCTATCCCCCTCTTTTTCATACGTTTCTTAATTTTGATCTGCACGCGCTTGCGGAGCCAATTTACCGTGTAAACCGATGGACTACAAACTTAAATACATGAATACACTTTCATCTTAAGAATGTGTTTGTATTCTTATAAAACCTTACATTGTAATAATAAAAATGAAACACGTACAGAGTAATAAAAAGATGAGTTCACTATTTGTTATTTCTACAACATGTGGCATCAGCATTGATATTTCCCAAATGTGAAAATTAAAAATAAATGTTGCACTTATTGTGTGATATGTTCCGATAATCATAGGATTTTTAGGCTTTTAATTGATCGTATTAAGAAAAAAATTACGTGGATTTAAATAAATAAATACGAGCTGAGCGATGAAGAAATATTTTGAATGTGATAAAGGCATCGGTGATGTCAATGTCTGAAAGCGATATTTAACCTATATAGAATATCTGATTGGATATGAAAGACGATAATTGTGGTAATGTGCGCTGCTACTACTACACATATCGTTGCCGAGACAATGCTTAATTGTAAAGATGCATTTGTTTTAAGTCTAATTTAAGATAGGACTTCAAATAAAATTATTTGTTCTTGTTTTTATCAAGATCCATCGACTTCTAGTCTGGATGCAGCTAAATTAATTTCATTTGAGTTCGGTAAAAATGAACAATTTTACTCTGAAATCTGTTTTAGAAGCGATGACATCAGATTGAAATAATTAGCATTGTCCAAACATTTAAGGGTTGGGGGGTGCATAATGATCGTTTGAAATTACGGTGAATGGTTATGGAAATCATGCAGAGGAGTGAGATAATGAGGGTCAACCCTCAGAGGGGAAGGAAGCCCCCATTCGTCGCGCGAGGCGAGAGCGTCTCGTCATTATGTAAACGTCTCGAGCGAGTCCCGAGGCACCTTCTCGATGCCTCGGGGACTCGTTTCGGTCCGCCGCTCGAAGCGACGGGTCGCGGAGTGGACTCGGTTCCGGGTCGAGTGCTCGGACGAGCGCGAATGGGAACGAACGAAAGGCAGGTGGAAGAGTATGTGCGTCGCGTCGCGTTGCGTCGCGTCGAGGTCGGGGTCGGGTCGCGTACCTCTCTCGGTGCAGCAGGCAGATGCGCTCCTTCGGAACCTTGAGGCGGCGGGAGACCATCTTCTTGAGGTGGTCGACGGAGGTTCGAGCGTCGGCGCAGAGGGCGAAGGCGCCGCCTGTCGTCGTCCTGATGTCCAGCGTCAGGCGCCGCGGCGCCGCGCCCGCACCCGCCTCCATCCGCCGCCCACTGCCCCCGCCCGGACCGACGAGCCTAAACTGACCACTTTTCTCGACCATACCCCCGCCACACAAACTATTCACCAACCCACTCCAAATACCATTCAAATTCCAATCCAATTTTTACCCAAAATCTTTAAAAATACTTCAATATCAATACCAAAAAAATATTTATACACTTACAAATGCATCAAAACCACAAAAATAATAGAAAACAATAAAATTTCTTTAATTATCATATTTTTTTATATTAATATAAAATTCCAAACTTAAAATTCTTTCACAATACCAAATAAATATTATATAAAAATTTTAGCAATAAAAATTGATACATAATTCAATATATTAAATACGCTAAATATAAATATTGTATTAAAACCATGAACATTATTCTTAATGGCAACACCAATATAAATTTTAAATATTTTGCATTTGTTATAAGATGTAAATATATTACAATGAATTCTATAAGAATATTTTAAGCAGATCCAATTCTTTTAGCTAACAACGCCAGCGAGACTTCAAATTCATTCAATGAATATTAAATCAATTCATTTGATATCACATCAGAAATACTATTTTGAAAAGCAAATGTCAAGTTTTCAACAATTTTTCTTTGGCATAGCATTAAACATTCTTAGACCATGAGTTAATGCATAACAAATGGATCCACGCAACAATCTTTCATATCTTGTACTTGAACATGAACATGTTATCTTCGTTGAACAATGGGGTTCTAAGGTGAAATTTTGATCTTCGTCTTCTTATCGTTGTAGATTTATCTTCTTACAAATCGCGTCTAACTATTGGTAATTGTATTCAAATTATTATACATACAAATTTGATTGAAATATGAATTCGGCTATATATTTTTGATATCACGTTAAGTAATATATTTCATTTGGAGACAGGAATCATCGATAAATATAGAACAATAAAGATTGAGTAATTGATTCCATTAATGTATGATTTATTGACCAATATTAGGATGCAAAAAAGGAGATAGGAAAGTTTTCAAGGCGTGGAAATTGACTTCATTAACAGATTTACTGCGTTAAATATATATCATGAATACTCACGAGGTCCTGAAAAAAATTAATCATTACCAGTCATATGTGCCTAGCACACATTCTGCACCGTGGGAGACGTTAAACGGGCCGTAAGCGCACTACGCATCCAATGACTTTTTAATATATCTCAGTAAAAAACCTTCCATCAAATTTATTTGTATAAATTTCGTTTTATTTTTCTTAAGTACATATCAATAAAACTCAAAATATTTTACAAATTTTCTATTCATTTGATGAATATTTATTTTCCCATTCCGATATTTAATGACATACCACATTTGTAACAAAATATTACATGCTTAAAAATATGTATAAAATATTAGCATAATCCAAGCACCGTAATCAATTTAAAAATATACAAAAATGATATAAAAAGAAGTATAACTGTAGTTTTAAACTTTTTTCTATGTACACGTATAAAATTTCTTATATAATAATTACATAATCACACAATCATCACTCGAATTGTAGGTCAGGCAAAATTATTAACGTCATAAATTTCTAGCGCCAGTCATAAAATAGGAATATTTCATGGTAACTAAGTAATTATAAAATTTCACTAAATTTGGAAATGTGGGATAAATTCTAGGAAGCACGATATTTTGTCGAGGAGTGCAAACACACTCGCATGATTAAAAATCAATCAAAAGACATTTGTATAAATATTTTCAATACGTCCATAAATAAATGCAATTTTGTGCTAAATTTTTAGTTAAAATTATGTAAATTGAAATGTACGAATGCTATTCTAACTGAAAAAGCCAGTTGCTTAATCGTTTTATAATTAAGGAATGTTGGATTAACGTTATGAATAAAAAATAATTTAATGTAAAATAGCATGATCGTACATTGTATATTCAAAATACGATATATAAATGTGCATTTATATATCATATCTGATAAGTTTTTTTATCATTGGAGAACGTTCTGAGGAGTGTGCGTATTGGTTAATAGCTTAATTAAGGCTTCCTTTCGGTGTGTGAAAATTAGAGTATTTATTCAATCAAATCTTATTTTTGTATTCAGATTGGATTGCATATTTAGAAGACTTCAGAGCTGCTTATTAGGAAGTAGTTATACAGGTGCGGCAGGGAAGCTACCTTATTTTACAAATGAATAACACAAAATGCACGCCTCTAAGGCGAACACACGCTCTTATCCGCATCAAACCTACATGACAGACAACGTTAGATCCCGCTCTTTGTAATGAGCACCACTCCATCCTTCTCGGAATAACTGTCGCTTTAAACAAGGAAGTTTCCCTGCATATAAATATATTTTTAAACCGTGCCGTATAAACATTATAGATATAAATATTACTTATTTGATAATAATATTTATTAATAATTTATATGTTGATGAATGTATATATTTTTCATTTTAAGATGCAATGTTTACGAAACTAGATCACACATGGGCAAAAATCTTGATGATTAATACCATATAAACTTGTACATAATCAAATTATCAAAGAATAATATTGTCTTATGGTTGCTTTCGATGCATAAAGTTTATCCAATACATACTATATAATATTGATGGGTATATAGTCTGCCTATTAATTTTCAGACATCGTCTTTTATACCAAAATATTACATTTATTTGTTTCAAAAGCTAGTCGATTAAAGACTCGTTGATAATCTTTGTTACATGCCTCTTGGGGAAATTTACAAAGAACAAAAGTAGTAGTTCTAAAATGATATGCTCGAAACAGAGGTAAATATTTTAATATATGATAATAGTAATAAGATATTAGCTTCATTTCGCAAATTAACAAACAAGCATTTCAAATAAATGTGATTTTAAAAATATAACAATGTTTAATTAGCACTTTAAAATATCAGGTTGGGGATTAAGTTCGTAGTGTTTTTATATTCTTTTGGTTTACAGCATCCGACACCTAATTTTCTTCATTTTTCATTGAGGTCAAAAAGCTGTTGAAGTAACCCGGGACATTTACGATTCTCAATCATCTTCATTCAATGGGATTTGCTGAAAAATTAGGAGCCTGGGTGCCTCACGAGCTTGGCGAAAACAACAAAGAAAATCGCCTTCAAATTGCTTTTCAACATCTCGCCCGCCATAGAGCAACGCGCAATCATAAACAGCGCTTTTTGTACCGAATCATCACGGGAGATGGCTCCAGGAGATACGCCAAAGTCGAGAGTCAAACCTGACCTCCATCCAAAGACCATGGTCTGCGTTTGGCAGGACGGGGAGGGCATGGTGCATTGGGAAATGCTCGAAAGGAATGCCACGGTCAACAAGAAGCTCTATATAGCTCAGCTACACCACGTGAAAGAGACTATTCAACTGAAAAGATCCCATCGACAAGGCCTTCATGACAACGCCAGGCCTCATGTTGCACAAGTCGTCAAAGCCGCACTCTAAGAGCTCGAATGGGAGGTCCTTCAGCATCCGCCGTATTCTACAGACTTTCTACCGACGGATTACCATCTTTTCCGTTCCCTGTCGAACCATAAGAGAGGCGTTACTGTCAACAATGAAGACGATCTTAAAAACTAGATAGAACTAAACGATAAATTGGTCGAGAGGTAGGAGGACGTAGAAAATAGCAACGGCGAATACATAATTAATTAATTTATTGTTAAAGCTACGAACTTATTCCCCAACTTGATACTTAATGGCTTTCGGTAATTATTTCGTTGTTTCCATGTTATCGTCGAGAAAAATTGAAATAAACAGCAAACTTGTGCGAACAAATCAAAAACTTTAAATACTACTAATATTACGCCATACGCTTCATCGTATTTAATATTGTAAATTGTATTTAATGACGTATGCAATTAAAAGGCTTTCTTTCAAATAATAAATACAAATGCCTCTCAAGAATTTTCATAAATTTCTACATGTTTAATGCATATTTACACAAATTTATAAACATTGCCAATAAATATAATTCTGTTGTCACACTAATATAATATTCACACGGTTTTAGCTTTATCATTAAAACGACATTTTGCAAAAATTAAGAAATATTTACAAAACAAAAAATAATAATACAATCATCTGCGTTTATACAACGTTTTCCCTATTTCCACCGAGCGTAAAATTTGGCACCTATACCTATGGAGAACAGAAATTATTTATAATTTTAAAGCAAATATACAATGCCATATTATTCGAGTATAAATTTAACTAAAGATGAGAGCTTTAAACAGGGAAAAATATTCTTATTAATATTTTTAACATGATATTCTCTTTTGCTATTTACTATTGGACCGATTTCTATTAATGCACTTACATATTTCAATACTTCATATTGATCTTAAATTTATAACATTTTATGCTTTGGAATTTATAAATATTACTAGTTAAATTGATCGTTCTTATCTTAATTTAACCCTTACTAATAATAATATGTTGCATGAGTGTATCATAAAACATTTTAATTGACAGACTATTTTATGTACTCAATATTTATGATTAGTGAGTGTCATAAAATAGCATCGTTGATGATCAAAATCACATGCATGAATCATACAAATTAATAACTGCCCCGATTAAAAACCAATGGTATCCGTATGCTATCATTAAAACAATCGGCAAGTGCATTGTGTAATAATCACAAAATTTATTTCTACAAAAATATCAAATACCCTGTCAATTATTATCATCGCCATTAATTAAACAATTCGATTCAAAAATACCAAAGATGAAAAAATATAGGTGTGCAAAATATTCCGCATACACATGTTTGCATTCCATATAAAATATAACTACATATTTAATTTCATAAATGAATTAAGATGGCTTAATTCATCGATTCGAAATAAAATTAGCAATCTTTCATTCACAGTCAAACCTACAAAAATACACAAAAGAAAAATGTTTTTGAGGTATGTTCATATAGTGAGCCGTTATTCTATACATAAATAATATTTGTAATTTTTAGAAATTCAACAATGTGATTTTTAGCGACAAAATTACATCTTAAAAGTTCTTTTTACACATAAATTATAGTTTGATAACAAATTCACATACAAGTACATATAACAATGTATATACAAATGCAATAATAACATTTATTTATTTCATCATGACCCAAATTCTTCGGTGCCATCGATGATCTTTCCGAATTTAACTTCGCCCCTACCGTCCATTTTTATGTAATAATCATGATGGGTCCATAGTGATTTTCTATGAGAAACGGTAAATAAGCTTATGCCGACCTGAAATACATAAACGATATTATACACGTTTCTGTTGTATGAAAAATCTCATTTAACTTATTCAATAATGCGTCAAGAGAGGCATACCTTCCGACAATATTGATACATGGAACCTTCCACGTCAACAGAAACGGCGCTTGTACATTCATCCAAAATTGCAAACTGTGGAGCATGATAAAACAGCCTTGCCATCTGTAAATTAACAACACTTTTTTAGCATTTAATACTTTGATGCACATAGCCGTCTGATCCCGTTATGATAAGTATATGCATACCGTTTTCGTATACACTTTAAATTTTATCACACATCAACGAAACTCATAAAAACGAAAATAAACAAAGGATAAATCATTTGATTTTTGCGATACACCGATTTGGAGTACATACATATTATAAACATCAACTACTATAGTGGTAAAACTTTCTTCTGGAGTGCGGAGTCCAGTTCCCCCTTTCCTTGCTAGGGCGTTGCCGGGGTAGGGTGAAGACACACGTGACGTTTAAGTGCGTCTCAGATTCGCACTCCTACACCAACTGAGGGTGTCTCCCAATCACCGTACAACTTACCCGAGCGAATTCGAGACTGAGTGGCTTCCTAATTATTAGTAATGTAATATATTTAAATGAAGTTATATTTACAGCAATTCTTTGTTTTTCTCCGCCTGAAAGAACATCTAACCAATCTGCAATTGCATCCCAAGATCCTTCTTCTCTCGTTACCAAATAAGAGAGTTGAACTAGATCCATGTATTTAATTAATTCCTCGTCAGTGCGACCACGCCGTTGCATTTCAGCTTTAGTATGAGGGTAAATGACCTTTAAAGAAAGATTTTATTTAGTACATAGATTTTTCCTCATGCAGTACATATATTTAAGTAAATAATCACCTGGTCTCTTAAAGTGCCAAGCGTCATATATGGCCTTTGAGGAATGTAAAACAATTTTCCACGTGGAGGTTTAATTAAAGTACCACCAAACATAGGCCATAATTCGCCCAAAATACGGAACAAACTCGATTTTCCACAACCATTAGGACCGCATACTAACACGTTCATTCCCGATCTATAAATTCACAAAACTAAATTAAATTAAAACCGAAAAATCAAAGCGAACACAACACGGAAACCAATATATTCGTACTTGACTTCAAAGCTCAATTCATCTACTAATACATCTCCATTTGGCGTAACTAAAGGTACTTTGTCAAATTTAATAATATTATCCTGGAATATGATTTTACCAGTACCGGGGATGAGAGGTGCGCTTGGTCCTATAAAAAAGCATGCGTTTATAAAATTCAAACAAAATAATAATAATTTATTTTATTAATATGAAATTCATACCGTTTGTACCGTTGTTCAAAGAGGAGGAGCCGTCCACCATGGTTCTTTCGTATCGTCCTTCGTTCAAATCTTTAAGCACGTCAATCAATTCCGTAACTCTTGTTGTAAATCCTGCTAATTTTGTTAATTCCCTACCGGCTAAAACAAGCCGACCTATAGCTTCCGCCAATTTCACTAACATTCTCCCATAAGTGTAGTAATGCTGTAAGAAAAGGCATGTATTAGGCATATCAACAACGCGATATTAAAATTATTCTTTAAATATTATATTACAGCAAATCTGTTGCCTTTAGCTCCATCTGAGAGTAATGGATGATCTTTTACGAAGAACGGTATTGATACAGCATAAAAACCAACAACGGTTGCAATATCTGTAAATTAAACAATTTTTTTATTGACCATTCTTAAGCACTAAGACTTTACATATAATTTTTGCTGCGTTATAATTATATTAGTTAGCTTTTTTAACATAAAATTAAATTTTTTAACTTCATTTCTATATAATATTTTGAATTAAGTCCCAAAAATGGTTACAGTATTAGAGGGAATACAAAGAAATCACGCATTTTATGATCTTTTATTATTACGAAGATCTGAGTGAAACATAGCCCTCTGTGTATTTAAGGGACGTTTCTAACCTTGTTGATTAAAACAAAAAAAATTCATTGGAAATACTTAATTGCCCAGTAAAAGATCTATTACGGAGATAACTGTCTCAAGAAGCGTCCTCAGTAGGATTGTAAGCTCGATGAGTAACGGACGATTTTCAAAGTTAAAACCGAGGTGCAAAATGTTTATAACAAGAAAATTTAATTGTGGAAAAAGATGAGTAATCTGACCACATAGAAAAACACACATGGAAGCCTTGGAAAAATGTAATTCGATGGTATTATCGAAATGTTTACACGATCTGAGGAGATTCACGGTGTAAAATATACCAATTACATAGGCGACGGGGATACAAAAACCTTCATCCTATATATTCAGATGTCGTCAGGCGATCTGCTGCAATGCTGTTTAGGCGTACATACGCAAAATAATAAGGAACGTTTCAACGCTGCCCTCCGGCGCTTGGCTCCAAAATATATTTTTTCTTGAACAAATCTATCGAAATGGCAACTGGCAACGGCAAGCAAAAATAAATGCCAACAAAAGCGATATGGTGTGTATGAAAAAAGCAGATGCTGCACATTCCGCAGCATCGAAAGAGGCAAGATTGACCCGAAGGCTGAAAAGCTCAGCTGAAGAAGACTTTTTTGAAGAAATGGAAGTTATCCTTTATGCTTCTGATAGAGCAGATCAGGTATAACTATTAAACTTTTCATTTTATTCGCATATAAACTTTAGTTCAACTTTAAACGCGTTTTTCTCGAAACTACATTTTTCAAGCTCATGGAAGTGCTCCCACACGCTCTAGATAAGAATTCTTTATGAAATTTGGTAGACACGTGTACAATAAACATCTTCATCGTATAGACTACAATTATCCAAAAATATTCAGATGTTTTTTTTAACGAACAAAAAACTACAAAAAATCTAGTAAAAACACACATTCTTCGATTGCTCACTATTTTTTATATATTTATTCGTAATTGTAGTCTATATACACGATATTATAAAAAGTAAAAATACATTTAATTTTAATACTTTTCACATAAATTGTTAAAAAATCAATCACTTTTAGGCCCAACAAGGTAGAAACCTTAAATTATTATTTTTAATTCAATAAAAAATAAATGTACTAAGATTTAATAAATGATAATTATATACTTACATTTGGCAACTATATTATCAACCATGCCCATGACCACTCTAAATTCTAAGAATTTCCTTAAATGGTTTGTCAATTTATTAAAGCTCGCTAAAAGTGTAAGTTTTTCTCTATTATTTCCCTAGATAAAAATAAAACCATTCATTAGATTAAAAACAATGCACAAACAATAAATATTCAAATCACAACGTTCAAAGAAAATACCTGATAGAAAGCAATTTCTTCAGAATTTGTGATTAGTCTTGAATTTATATATCTATATTCTCCTTCCAATTTCTGTTCGGTGACAGTCATGCGAGCTGTAATATTATAAATAGAATATTGTTTTATTACAACTATATTAATATTCGTTTCTAATTTTACATAATCAAAATTAAAATTAAATATACCTGTAGGCTTACGCAAATTTGTCAAGAACAAACCAGAAAATAGTAAATACGCTAACATTACGCCTGGAGTCTGAAATGAGTCGATAATACAATTATTAAAATGCTATAAGACAACTATTTTAATTTAACTGTATCATCCTATATATGAAAGGAAAAATGATAATACCTGGCCTCCAAGATTCACAGTAAGCCTATAAACGTAGATGCTTATATCGAGTATAGGTTTTGATATATTACTATAAAAATCGGTGATAGTCTCGCAAAACTTATCAATATCGGCAGTAAGCAGTTGATCAGCATTCGCTATTCTATTATCCAAATTTGACATTTTGTAATATGTAAAACCTCTGCAAATAGAAACGATATTTTGTATACAACCTTAAGCGTTACAAATGTACAAAAAATTAATTTAATGTTATTTTGCTTGTGATTGATTTTTACTCGACTGAATCATGCAATACTTACTTTAAATATTGATCATATAAATTTCTAGTCATATTTGTTCGAAGTCGCAGTTTTAATTCACCTATGCTCCATTTCATTACATTATTAACAAGTGATACCTACAAACATACCAAAAATTATTATTTCTTATATTCAAAGTAATGAATACTTAATTTTAATATATTACATTTAGATTTTAATTTTACAAATATTAAATAAATAAAATAACTTACAAATGGCATTGCATAGAAGAATTTTAACAGACGTTTTAAAAATAGAGGTCTATCCATATTGATAATAGTGCTGAAAATAAAAGATGTATTATTTAGTCGAACACAAAATATATACATTGATTCCAATAAACTTGATATATATTTATTTTAAGCATACCTCTCTATGAGGGTTCCATTTTGGATCATCCAAAGATCACACAAAGTTCGAGCTACTAGTGAAAGTGCGACTAAAAACAAGAATCCCGATTCTTTTGACCAAACCCCAGGTATCATAATCTTCAAAAGATTCCTTAATTGTGCAAAGAATTTTGCGTCGACTTGAGGTTTGGGACCTCTGCGGGATTTCTCCACTATCATATACTGAACTTGTTCTTCCGGTTTTGGCTGTTCAGGTTTACGATGCTTTATGGATACCCTAAAATAAAAACATATTAATGTTAAAGCATTTTTTAATGATACATAAAATTAATAATGAACAACATAAATATATATAATTATTAAAACAATTTAAATGTTTAAAAAAAGTATATGAAAATGGATTAGTTAAATTTAATAATAAAAGAGATTTGTTTTCAGATCCATTTTGTCTCGGATAACAGCATACGCATTGTTATTTGATTACAGCTTATCTTAAAATTTAATGTAAAATTTATATAAATAAGCAACCGTAGAATAGCCTAGACACTTTATAAATTATCTAATCAAGTGAGAAATCCTGCCTGATACATAAGCGGAGATAAATCTTCATTTCGCTAATATAAAATCATAGCGAAATAATGTTCAAAATCTTTTTTAAAGTAACTCAAAAGTCAATAGCTATAAATAATAACTATGCTTCTTATATTAATGAAAATACGATGATTGAAATTAGTGTGGCAAATCTGGTTTATTTTAATTGCCGCTGTTACATACGCAACCAGGTAGCTCTAAGATTACTATTTTTTTTAATAGAAAAAAGTTTTTCAATTATTTTTATTTTATTATAGTAAATCGTATATAGTTATATAGCTATGTGCTGCCCTAAGAGACTCATGAACACGTCCATGAGTCCACTCTATAAATTAATTTAAAATACATGTTTCAAGTTGCCCTATATAGCAGCGGTCGACAACCTTTTTAGGCTCATGGATCACTAAATAGATAATTTTAGACATCAATCGGGAAAAACCTTGGAGGACCTTGTTGGAGATGGGAATCTCAGGTAAGCTGGTGAGGCTGTCAAGGATGTTCATGACCAGATTGGTCAGTGTTGTACGTTCGAGGTCTGAAGGTTTGGCGTCGCTTATGTCTATCGATGGGGCTGCTGCTACCTTCGATATGTTAATCAATTATGACAAAACTAAATGACGGTTTCGAATGTGAATACTGGAGGCTGTACCTCCATAAGTGTCAATAACAATGTAATTGAAAAGGTCTAGGATTTTAAATATCTATAATTCATCCTCATGGAGAAGAACTTGATATATAATGAAATAACCTCCAACCGGTGGCAGTAGACCTGTTGGAAGACCTCGGCTACGCTGGACTGATCAAGTGGAAAAAGACGCCGCTCGACTATATCTTGGCAATTGGAAGGAGGAGGCCCAGGACAAACGAAAGTGGCAGCAAGCGTTTTCAATGGCCAGGGCTCTCTGATAGGGCTATAAGTACTATCAAAAGTAAAGTAAGTAAAATTTATATTTGGCTAAAACGATATAACTGCAAGACTAAGAAATGAATGGATTTCAAGCCGAGATCGATGCCATATTTTTATTGCCGTGATAGATGAAAAGGCCTTTTTTGACATAAATATGTCGTGGAGAACCATCGTAGAATTTTCATCGCCTCTTTACTAAGCAAAGGGACTTTTAATAGAAAGTCAAAATTGAGGTCTTGATAAGGATGAATGAAATTTAACTTTGAGTGTCATCAGATGAAAAATCGATGAGGCTTCCTTTTAGTTTCATGCATAAATTAATATCTTGAATGTTCAGTCCAAACAGATCTATTATCCGCATATTACCATGTATAGGAACTTCATTTTTGGGGTAATAACGAGCAAAAGATTTTGTGAATGATCAAACTTTGCCATTTTTTATAAAATGCCATAAATAGACTATAATGCTTGAATACTTTAATGGTTATAATATATTTTTTAACTACATATGTGTGACACTGAATAAATTATATTCTATCATGGATTGTAATAAGCGTGACGCTAAGGTGAGCACTTAAATGTTTATATCACACTTTAGATCTAAATTACGAAAGCCAGTATTATCATTACACTATCAATTCAATGCTATTTTGCACATCATCATAGTGCAGGCATTCAGGCATAAAGGTGTGCATTATTATCATCTGTGATATTACACATAGTTCGAGCGATACAACATATTTATAATGCTGGCAATGTGTCGACATGTAAATATGTAATACGTATGTCCTCAAGATCCTAAGCGTAAATTATTCAAATCAATTGATAGTTCAAAAAAAATATGATATAACTTATTTATTTATCTGCTGCGAGAATGAATTGTATTTGATGCTTTAATCTTTGCACTTTAAAAGTTTTTTGTGCGCTTTTTGCGCCAAACCATTTTCCGTGAATTTAACGATAATATTTGTGGTAAAATATTAATAAAAAAGCGTACAATAAATTTAAAAAAAATAACGGACAAGAATGGAAAAGCAGACCCGCAGTAATCCGTTATCCAGATATAAGTATAATACATACATACAGTAAAACTTTGTCAATGTAAAAATGAGCGTGTCCAGTGATTTGACAAGTGGGTACGGCATATGACGATCCACAATTTATGATACAATAAAGAACCCAAAAAAGGCCAGGCAAGGCCTAATTCTGTATCCATATTGGCCATGAAACCAAAGTTTTTTTATAAGGAGATAACAAAAAAGTAGACTTTGTAGCTGGCAAAGGATAGTTAAAACGCTCCAAAAATTGTCATGTAATACGTTTGATGACGGTAACAGGTTTTTATATTTTTATTATAACTGATATGGCCATTGCGTTTATGACATTAATTGTATAATATGAATCCTTGTGTTGTCTACATATATCTTACCATTTTTATATTTTTCGGATTACAAGTATGCTTTTCCAAAAAAAATCCAGACTATCAGGGGTCGGGGGCAGTATTCTATAGTCCGACTAAGTGGACAATCCGACAATGCCTTACAAAATGTTTGTCGGATTACCGCAGATCTACTGTTATACTTTGCTTGAAAAATCAAGTTTGCTACAAGCTTGTAATATTATCATAATATGGCACAAATGGATATGTAAATATATCTTTTCAGCCTACTCAGTTTCACTGTAAACATGTTTAGTTCCCTGTGTATGATGTTGTTTGTCACGTATCATGGAGCATTGCCTATAATTGGACTGAAAGCGTTGGAGAATGTCAATATTGGAGATCGATGCGATACTCCAGAGATGTATTCCGTCCAGGAATGCATGCATGTTTAAAAACTTTCGCAAGATCCCAAAAATATTGAATCACTTAATAAATATATAGGATTTATTTTATATAATTTTATACCTGCTGTGAGCAAAAAACCTGCCTTAAGTCATTTTTTTAATATACAATAAGATGACTATTTGTAGTTAAAAGTTCTAATATCCTCAAGAATGCTTACTTAATTCCATATATTAAAAAAAGCAAAAGGTCTATTATTACATCTCTATGATATTTTTTGTGATGAGCTTTTGTCTCGTGCTGTCAGTCGACTCCATGAGCATAAAAGACCAAAGCAAATATATTCTGTTTATGTATACAAGGTTCACAAATTAAACATAAGTTTTACAATATGAAAATTCAATAGAAAAGCGCAGTGTTAATATTTTGACCCTGTAAGGTAAGGTTAATGTATGTAAATGTATTTAATTTAAAATCAGACTTATGTGCAATATGAAATCTATAAATTGACAGCATGTCTGAATTATTCAATTTTGTGAATTGGTAAACTGGCAAGAAACAGATCATAAACAAAAATCATCAGCGGTAAAAAGAGTATACGTTTTTAATCGACTTGAAGAATGACAAACAAATTTTTAAATGAGTATCGTTTTTGACCTTTGAACAGATAAAGTAGATACAATTGATAGTTGTAAAAATGTGGATTGTATGATTTGCTGTATAACCTTAAATCAAATTCTGTCATGAAACTAAACTGGTTAAGAAATATATTGATCAAGGCTAAATGAGCCATAAAACTTATGATTTTATAATAAATTAAAAAAAAAACGTTCGTGGTGAAATCGGCAATTTTGTAATTATAGTATGCAAAGAATAATCTAGTCGGTCTTTATGGTGTATTTTAATATGACATAACATAAAGGAACGCAGATGATAATTGAGATGGTTCGTGACGTTTGTGTAGATGGTTAATTGATGCCCAGCGTTTATGACGAGGGAAGATGTACAGATTTCGAGCCAACGGATGAGAGAAGGTGGCAAATGGTTCCATAACAAAAATGTAAATACACGAGTGACATTGACCCGGTGCTGTAAAAATGGGGATAGTGAAAACGAACACAAGACGATTGATATTATGAAATCGCGCGTTCGAAGCCGAGGCATGTGAAAGTGGAAAAGTCGAAACCTTTTAGGTCGTAATGCCCGAGAGAGGCAGTAGGCCGCCCCCAGGGCCCCCACCGCCGCCGCCACACGAGCATCGCTGCGTTCCGCTAACTTGCTCAGCGCAGACATGCTCCCACCGGCGCCACTGCAGCAACACTGACTCTCACTCCTCGCCTCGCACTGGCGCTGCTACGAGAAATACGTCAACTGCAGACACCTATTCCATTTGCGACTACGCTGTAATCGAACAATATTACGACACGCATTAAAAACCAAATCATAAAATAAATATCATTAAATACACTGCAAATAAATAATACGATATGAAAAAAATATAAATCTTCATACATTTTTATTCTTAAAATCGATCTTAACTTCAAAATAAATGATAAAATAAAAAATATTTTATCAATTAAAACTGCGTTGCATGCTTGAAAGGAACGTGCCTGATACAACACCTGCAATCAAAATATTTCATCCGTAATGACGTAGATAAGAAAATGATTACAGTAGACTCTCGATTATCCGAGGTACTGCCAGGGAGGATAAACACGCATAATCAAAATCATCAAATTTCTATTTGGTTTCGATTATAATATCATATTTACAATACAAATTTTTATTTCATTATTTATTAGCTCTTTGCGGTCCTATGTCGAGACTAGCTCGACATTTTGTTTCTACATTTTTTCCCCACTCAGATTTAAAATCATATGATTTTACTTTGCGTAACGTGTTTAGGACAGTATTTGGAAAGGAATATTGGTTTTTATGGTCCTTCATAGTGTATACTTACAATATTTTTACGTAATCATAAAATATTCATAATATTTTTGTCCGAAACTAACGAATATACAAAATAAAATTTTATAAAAACCTGGTCTCCATTTAGGCCAATGTTTTGAGAGATACCATACATTATCTAATTATAAACTATAAAATATAATGCCTCTGTATAATATATTAGTAAAATATACAACTTTGAAAAAAAATCAATAGTAATAAAATAATAACTTAAAAATTGAAAGAAAAAAAAAACGTTTTATCTTAAAAATGTCTAAAATATTTAGGGACCGCAAAGGGTTAAGAAAAACGCTCATAGTAAACCTGTGTGGTAGGATGATCGCGTATTTGTGTGCGAATTCTAATGATTCAGAAGCAGTTTTGTACGTTGAGCTCTGAGAGAGACAAATCTGTACCCGGATAATAGAGAACATCCACTTTTGTTATTTTTTATTGTGCATTCATTTTAAAACAAGATAATAAGAAGCAAAAACAATATCTAAAAATTTTCACAAACTGGTTCACAATCATAATTAACATAAAATCATTTTTAATTTGAAAAAAAAAAACAAATTTATATCCTTTTTATTTCATTGTCGATTTGAACTGCTCCCTGTGCGGCGAATGAATTTTAAATTCAAACGCGGAAATGTCAACTCGTGACGCAAAATAATATTCACAGTCACCGTTACACGTATGATGCAATCATAAAAAAACGAAATTCAAATAGCATTTAAAGATGTAACTCTTTCGCCTAAATACATACATTATTATTTTTATATTTAAATAAAACAAAAACGCCTGACATTTAAAAAAAAATGCTCGGATGCTAATTTTTCGAAATGGCAATACTATGCAATTTTTAAATCGCGAGACGTCAAAGCTTCTTGATTTTGCGATCTTAACGCTAAAAATAATGACCATTCAGAAGGCGAAAATATATTTTCAGCCGTCATGGGAAATTAATTTCACTAACAAACACCACTTGCGCTAACGCAAAAAATAGCCGGATATTTTTTAATCCACTGACGTTCGTACGGCTCGAGCATTTCCAATTCAGCGTTAAAACGAAGAATAAATGAATAATCAGTCGCCTAATTTTATTTTCATTGCAATTTACATTTGCAGTCAATAAACTTGAACTTCGACAGAGGTAGAAAACGTTTGAATGAGAATGCAAAGAATATTAGGATGGACCTTATTTTTCGACTTTTAAAAAAGTGGGTGGAGGTATCGTCATCAGAAATTTAAATGCTAGTTCGAGTTGATGATCGCGTAAGCCCCCATTTTCGTATAACATCATCAAGGTGACTGATAAAACTCCTTTCTGCTGAGATACGGACTAAAACTCGCAAAATTCCCGATTTACCGACAAATTATTTATTTATGTCACTGCAGATGAATACTTATATACTATAATACTTTGGTGTGATTCGTAATTATATTATGGAGTAACACAAAAAATCTGAACCCCGTACCTATTATATTTCATATCGATATTCCCATTATTAGAGGTCGAGGTGTAGTAAATACATCACCGGTAGGGAAAGGTTAATATAACAACTTGAAAAACATATATGTACTGTATATATGTATACTTTGATTTAGTAGCCTTGCTGCTGGTGAGGTGTATGATTTCTGTTAGATAAAAATTTCATTTTCGAATTTTTCGAAATTACGTTTACTAATTCCGGAATTCATAAGCACTTATAACTGTCCGGGATCCCGGGATTAAATTCCCTAGTCCTGAATATTCATGATTTTAGTATTAAAAGAGTATCCTTATTTGTAATCTAAACATTATTTTTTCATGTAAATGTTTTAGATTAATAAATACACGTTAGTGATTAAAACAGTGTTTTAATTTTTTTAATGAAAATTAAAAGCTTGGTAGCGACCCCTAAATATTATTTTAAAAATTGAAAAAAACATTGAAATAGGTTTTTAGGGTGGGAAAAACAAATGAGATGTTGACCGATCGAATTTTCGAAAAAAGTATTTTTTGACTCAAATAAGAACCACCATAAAGAATATATCAAGTATACAATTGTTCAACCTGAAATATTTTTATAAATAGATATGCATCATAAAATCATTGCTTTTACCGTTGAAAACACGTCGGGCACATAAAATAATCATGGTGGAAATATTCAAAAATTGAATGCAACATTATTTTAGACACTAAATAACTCTGGTGGACTAATACTGGTTTTACTGTGCAATGCTGATTGATCCAAATCGGGCTGATTTCATATTCGTAACCACAAAACCAGTTTTTTTACGTTTTATTTGTTAGCATCATTATTTAAGACGGCGTGCATTCACCTAAAATATCACAATGATTCTATTTAAGGGATCGCATCGAAAATAGATGAGGTTTTTTTAAAAATTCAATTGATTAGATATTTACCACACATGCAGGGGCGCACCTAGGCGTTTGACCGCTCGTGTGCAAATATAAATTGGCTGCCCCCTATTTTTTTAAAAATCTAAATTACCGAAACAAAATTAGCATCACTGATTTATGGTCGCCATAAATGATTTATTCGATTTTAAATATCCAAGTAGTCAATTTTGAATTTTATATTGGTAATGCCATTAAAATTATTGAATCTGAAACAATTTGGATATTTATATAGAATGATTTTTTGAATGATGAATTTTTGTGTGATAGATGCGTTCCGCGGAAAATCTGTCGATTTGTTATGTACTTGCCAAGCGTTCGGTCTTCGGTTGACTATGCCGGGAGGCGGATCGACACAAACGTCATCATTTCAATTCATACCTGGATCAATTCGTTATGCGACAACAACAACACATCGAGTAATTTTTAAATTCTGTTTGGTCTCCATTACATCGTTTATAATTTTGTATTTATGTTACAAAACAAACACAATTGTAAACAGAGAAGAAATGAACGAATATCGAAATAAACTCCAGAATTCAACATAATAATTGGTGATATGATCTGAAAAATATATTAGGGAAGAAATCGATATTGGCGATACATTATTTAATTCAAAACGAAAGGTACGCAATAATTTATGGCAGATCCGCGCTTAGCGTCCTGATATTATGTAAATTTATATTAATATTCAACCGACACATTGTGTGTAAATTCTCACTTTCAAGGAAATTATTCAACGACTTTTTTTAATAAATAAAAAATATTAGAACATGATATTTTAAAATTAATTTATGGTCCGATATACTGTTAATATGTAAATTCAGATATTATTTGTGTTCGCGCTCACCATTATGGATTACTACGTTCAACATTATATTAGGTTGTTCCATTAGTTGCTTTCGCAAATGAACACAGATCTAATCATAGCCATGGTTGAAGAAAACCCGCGATATACTGTTCGCAAAATCCGTCCATAATCATGTGACAAAATTGGGTTACATCAATCGTTCGGATGTGTGGCTTCCTTATGAACTGACTGACTCAAATAAACTTCAGCGTATTTCAACATGCGATCTTCTTCTCCAACGACATAATAGCCAACCTTTTTTGAAGAGACTTGTCACTGGAGATGAAAGTTGAATACTCTATGAGATCGTCTAGAGTAGTTTTTTACTGTCTCTCGAGGAAAGCTTCTCAGTTTTTACAAATTCCCCACACTCCCCCATCCAGACGATCGCGAAAACGCCCTTAGATATGTTCATCCAAGTGGCCTGCTGGCTGAGTGAACTAAATGAAACTCGGAGGTCATGCTACCTTCAATATCGAAAGAACAAAGAGGTGAATGTATGATACAGACGAGATAAATGTAACCCTTTCCTATAAATAGATATTGAATTTGCCCTAATTCTGCAATGAACTGTTTGTGGCTACATTATGATGATGATGATATATTTAAATTAACGTCTACGATATTTATTCGTTCAAGAAGCACTGATATAATTTGAACATGTTTTTCGTATAATTCTCAACCTGTGTGCATAATTTAAATATACATGCTGAAATTAATGTTTTTATTTTATACTTAATATATGCAATCAGAGTTACGTGGATCAACAGCATTCTTGCAAATTTTTATATAGCCACCTTACTTGATCGTAGATTAGGTCAAGTTCAAGGTGAGTTTTTAGTCTCACAGTCGTTTCAAATTAAATTTTGTAATTTTACTATGGTTATTTTACCGGTCAACTATTTCGATTGTCAATCTGTTAATTTGTATTTATTTTGCTATTGATTGATGGTCATCTAAAGTACAACTTTTTTAAAAAAATACATTTTTTGCATCCTATTTCAAATGGAAGGATTTGGTCGATCCAAAAAAATATAACATTAATGGGGACACATCGACTATTCTGCAGTGTCAGGGGTGGATCAAAAATAAATCTCGAAGTGAGAAGGTAGTGAAAGTGGACAATGAAGTTCTACGCATTCTGTACGCTGTATTGTTTCTCATGGAGCCAAATTCGATAGTTGGAGTGTAAATAGAAGGAATGGCGATGAGATATTATATCGAACGGGATAAACACGGATGACCAAAATTACTCTGTCATTAGCCAATCTAACAATCTAATTAGACAGATAAACAGTTGTCGCCTGGAAGATATTATAAAAAGACGTTCGTAAAGTTAACATTTGTAAGTCTTTATAGAAATACGTAACAGTGAGACACTGGATTCGCTTTTCGGAAACTTTTTAAGATTTTACTGCACTTACTCCAGAACCTTCATTCGGGTAAGCATTATTTTTCTGCAAACATATCAGTATTGTTTTTATACTAAAATCAGAAAATTTCAGGAGCTTCTAGTAAGATGATGGTTGCGGTCGAAAAATGCTAGGCACGACAATGAAAAGAAGAAAGCGAGAAAAGCGTTTCACGGTTTAGAAATTCATAAAAATCCGCACGACAAATCTATTAGAAGGAATTGTACTCTTTGTTAAAAAAAAAAGATGAAACCAATTCTCGATCGCCAAGAAGCGAAAAAACAAAAATGTAAAAAGGCTCTTAAAACATATTGTCCTAATTGTCCAAACTCACTTCATTTATGTTCTGTTTATTTTATATTTGCATGTACTAATTGCATTAAATAGAAACGAAATAACTTGTTAAATCGTATTTAAGCGGAGGAAGAAAACATCCACCAAAATTACACGACGGGCCTCGTGTGGACGCGGCGACGAACGGGTTAAGTAAGTATTTAATGTGACTTTTAAAATAATTTTTAGGTTCATATAAATAATGAACAAATTCGATTTATTTAAGTTGTAGAATTTCTTATTTTTAATTGAATTATGGCTATAGAACCTATGTGCAATATTTTTATGCTCACCTTTTTTTGCGCGGTAGTCTTTTAAACGCATCCCCCGCGCAAAAAAGGAATATTTATTTTATGTTAATTATTATTTGTAATAACAGTCCTTTAACATAGTATTAATTTAATATTAGAGCTATTACAAGAATTACTGAAAGTTTATCGAATTTGATCCTCACTATCTTTTTGGCTATTTAGATATTAAATTAGCATTATTACTACAGTGGAGAGCCTCAATATTATCAATATTTTCAGCTTGCTGGAAAAAATTAAACTTATGTACGTCATCTACGAATATTTTCGTTTTTAATTATAAAACGATAATATTAGGGGACCCGAAAATATTCGAAAATTTTGAAACCTTTATGAGTAAAATTTCCCGATGCGAAACTAACGAAGTCCACATCCGATATTATATGCTGCATTTTATATTTGGATTGGATTGCTACAAAAGCCAGTAAAACACTCAAAGATGATGTTTATGATTAAGTGGCAACAGTCCACAGATGCCAATATTATTTCCAGAGATTTAAATCAGGCAATAGAAGCTTAAGGGATGAAACAATAATTGGAGGACCTTCGAATTTTGATAACGATGCACTAAAATTTTGAATCGAATCAGATCTATGACAAGCAATCGAGAAGTTATCATAAAGACTGGGATCCCTATGGACCACTGTTCCAACACATTTAAAATTCATCGGCAAAACGAATAGGATGGGTGTTATGGGTTAGGATGGTTATCGCACGCTTTCATCCAACACAAAAATAGTCCCTTTTTGAATAGTAATGTAACTGTTGATGAGAAATAGCTCAAATACCACTGTTCATAAAGCAATATTGATATTGAATAAAATATGGGAATTAAACTGAAAAGTGTTATTGCATCCTTCTAATTCACCGGACCTTGTCCTGATGGATTTCCATTTTTTCACATCCATAAAGCACAGCTTGAGAGAAAAATAATTCCAAAATGCAACTGAAGTGGAAATATTAAGTTGTCCCATAAGTCTCTTTCGCAAATGAACACAGATCTAATCATAGTCATGGTTGAAGAAAATCCGCGATACACTGTTCGCGAAATAACTAACAAGTTAGAAATTCCACCAGCATTCGTCCATAATCATCTGACAAAATTGGGCTACATCAATCGTTCAGATGTGTGGCTTCCTCATGAATTGACTGACTCAAATAAACTTCAGCGTATTTCAACATGCGATCTTCTTCTCCAACGACATAATAGCCAACCTTTTTTGAAGAGACTTGTCACTGGAGATGAAAGTTGGATACTCTAAGAGAATATCCAACGTAAACGATCTTGGATCAAGGGTACAGAAGCTTTAACTGTAGCTAAACTTGGCCTACATAAAAAAAAAAGTTTTGCTATGCATTTGATGGGACTGTAAGAGGGTAGTTTATTATGAGCTACTTCTATAAAGTGAAACGATCAATTTAACAAAATATTGTTTCCAACTAGAAAATCTAAAGGATACAATTGCCAGAAAACGGCTAGAATTAGCGAACAGACGTTGTTTTTCATTACTATAACGCCAGGTCTCATGTGTCTTTGCCCGTCAGAAATAAATTATTATCATTTGACTTGGATGTTTTACCTCATACTCCATACTCTCCGGACATTGTCTCTTCAGATTATTATTCAGATCCCCCTAATACTTGAAAGCTCTATTTTCATATTTAGCATTTCATCAGATTTACTGTTAATTTAAACAATATCAAAGTGTTTATGTAAGAATAAAAGGGAAGAACGATTTGGATCCATTATTTGGGAGAGAACATATGGATCATGTGATATAATGAAATCAAATATTAATTTTCTATTTTACTATCATCATCATCATCATATAACAGACAGAAACATTATATTGCAAGATTAAATAAAGCATTAATTATGGCATACCTCGTGTAAAATAATCACTACTTTCTAATAACAGTGATAAGCCCTCTGCTTTAATACTTCAATATTCTCAAAATCACGTATTCCGAATCGTCATAATGAGCATTGCCATTTAACCATTCATAGGGTGATATGAGTGTCAGAAATTGGTGACCATCCAAAGGTTATAAAATATATATTATTCAATTTTCGCAATAATTATAAAGCCATCAGCCTGATCAATGTCTCTGCCGCCGTGAGCAATTTGTATCGTCTCTTCGCCGTTTAACTTCATAAAGACTCTTTACAAATTTCTGCTTATAAACGATATAATGACCTAGTAATAAGACTTCAGTTGACACGATACACCGTGCAATGGTAATTGTGTGTGCAGTATAAAAACTTGTTCGCAAAAAGGAAGTAAGCCGACAAGGTTTGAATAACTGTGATTTTTATAATCTTGTTTTTGGACGTACCAATTTTGGAAGCACTCCAATTACAATGTCTTCGTTGGGTTCTCGTATTTTTTGCACCACTAATTAAATTTTGTTAAACGATTCCGAGCCACCGGATGTGACAAAGAGGATTTTCGAAGATAAAAAAGTAACGAATGAAATGTTCACGGTCCAAGATGATATCACGTAAAGACAGCCAAATACGAACTGCTTGCTCTCGAGTCGATCGCATTGTATATATATTTGGCAGAAGTCGTCAACGCAATGATTACCAATTTATATTATTATGATATATATGCCATATATCATAGGAGATGGATCAGACATAAATGCTTAGTAATTTTAATAGTAAAGTCCAACAACAAGGAAAATCACGATCCTCATCATCCAAATGGAAGACATCGCAAGACAAAGACAATTCTGCTTTGCTTCTATTCAAATCTAGTCTTAGAGCTAAAATATCTTACAATGTATCGCTTTATATCTCTCAGGACCATTACATGATGGATTTTATTCATTTATCTCGACACGCAACCTGCCCACTGCTATTTCAAACGTTTCTCTCTCAAAACGATGTTGTAAATGTTCATGAATTTGAGGTGATTTGGTGTGAACACCTGATAGAATTTCATAATTTATTTCGAATACAATTATAGTTGATCAAACATAAAAACGAGCAATATTGAAGAATATATTTATATAATTAGAGTGATTAAAAAAAAACACCCTACGAAATAATACATCAGCAAATAACATCCCTCTTGAAACAATTTGTTATTTTTAACATTTTTGCAGATTTATTCTAAGTCAAACGGGGCATCGTTTCGATATGCGGATATTAAGATAACATTAAATAATAATCTATTTGATTTTGTGTGGGAAATAACGATAGATTTGTAGGAAAACAAAGTACTTCTTATCAATTGTAAAATGATAAGAATCAATTTAGATCGTTTTGTTTAGCCTTAAATTCAAATTTCTGTCTATACATCAATATTCATAGCTTTTTTTGTTGTTTAAGTGGATTTCCTATTAGATACTTGTCATTGAGTAGGCTTTTGAGTGAACTCTAATGCTTCGCATATATAAATTTCATCATTGACTTATTGGATATATATTGAGGTTACCGGTTACTATGTACATATAAAATGATGTAATTTCATACTTTGGTCAGTCCGACGATGATCGTTTAAGTATAATGATCGAAATCAGTCACTTCAAACAACAACAAAAAAATGTAGAAAATATTTAAGCTTTTTAATAATAATTTTTATTTTCCACATGTCTTTTCCTTATATTACTATATATGTTAATTGTAGGTAAGAGATCTCCTTAGGCGGTTTTTTCAGGTTTTAAGTTTTCGTTTGAAATCATTTTTCACTGTTCCACAAAGGATTAAATTGGGATGAGGTTATTGAATTATATTTTATGCGAAACTACTACAGGGTGCGACAGGGAAACTACTTTATTTTAGAAATGAATAACATCAATATTTTAAGAGACATCATTTTAATTATTTATTTATGTTACAGATAGATACTTAAAGTTTTTATATAAGTAATAAGATGACTTCCATTCTAGTCAATGCATTGAGATTCTGTCGTCGAATTCTGAAGCTACTCTCCACTCTTTCCTGCATATCGACGAGTTGATTGGATTCTTCAGTTGAATCAGGATTCTTGGACGGTCGGTTTAAACTAGGAATTTCAGAATCGTGGAGATCCTCCACATACAGTTCGCAAATGAGATTTTAAAATAGCCTGCCTAATCTACTCAATGTTTTCGGGTGTACTGGCGGTTCTTGCACCTCCAAATTTTTTTCTGCACATCACTTTCCTACACAAGTTTCCTAAAGCCGTTCATCCTAAAACTCACCCTGACGCACCCTGTAAAAGTTAAGGCCATAATATAGTCTTCTCATTCAATGATATGGTTTTTCTGCAAAAATTGTACGCCGTAAATATTGACCTCTTAGAGTAATTTTTATACAGAAAATATTTCTTTATCATGAAAACAACCATTATTTAAGAGGAAAATTTAGATGATTACGACAGTATTATAAAAATTACCTAACACAAAATATTTTTCAAATCTTCAAGATTTATTCGCACGATTGCCAATTATAAATATAATATGACATAATAGCACTTTTTGCCCGATTGGAAGACTCTGAGAATTTAGTGCTGAAGGTGGTATTCTGTCACTCATTGATGATTTTAATACTTATTCTAATCACTTTTCATTAATGCAAAAATATGTGAGAATATTCTAAACAAAGGGGATTATTTTATACCCATTCATTAAGTCTTTTTGGTCTTATCTCAAGCATCTTTGTATCAAATTTATATGCCGAAAACGAACGCAAATGCTAAAATTAAAATTTTGGTTCAATTTATAAAGTCACGTAAATTCTATTAATTCCGTGATCAACGGTGGAAAATCGCATTCTTTGGTATTTTTAAACAAGTCGTTGAAATGAAAGTGAGGAATTTCTATGGATCGATGATCAATGGTTTCGTTATTAACGAACAACGAAAGTAATGAGTATAATATTTCAGACAATCAGCAATAGGCTACTAAAAGTATAAGATTTATATGAATGTTGGTTTGTTATAAATATTCATACTTTTTTATTTATATCAATAAGCGTATACTATTTTGTTTGTAATAAGCCTGTTTTTTTTGCATTATATCATAATTTAAAGTCGCAATCTATATAAAAGCTTATCTAAATTTGCTGTTATTCTGATGATCATATTTGTACACTATTATATTTATCGAAAAAATATATATTGCTAAGTACTGCAAATAAGTTCTCAAAAGCTAGAACAATTTCAGTCATGCACATCGTGATGTTGAAGAACAAAGGCTTAAAGTTCTATATACTAATGACCTGTATAAAGATAGCCGTTATGTTTCTATCTTATATCGTACTACGTAAAAAATAAAACTACCATAAAATTTCGCCTTATAAATAGAAAAAATACAATATTTTTATTTGATACTTAAGAAAAATATGTTTAACCCTTTGATTAGTGAGTTACTTTTTGTAGATTAATTGTTAATTTGTACTTAGATCGAAGAAATTATAATACAAAACCAGTAGTTTCATGATTTTGTATGATCTATCAGTACTTCAACTAGTAACAAAAAATGTATACAAGGTGCGTTCAAAAAGTAATGCGTTCGAATTCAAAAAAAATCATGTATTGAACACATTTGTATGATTAGTCAAATATCTTCGAAATAGAGCCCTCCTGCATTGATGCAGTTCTGGAGGAGGTGCTGCCAAGTCTGGAAGGCATCCTGAAAGGCCTTCTCCGGAAAGTTTTTTAGAGCCGATGTAACATGAGCTTGGATAATTTCAAGTCATCATTCAAATACTTCTGAAATTTTGTATAGGTGTATCCCCATTATCTTTTTTTATTTTGCGATATAAGAAATCACCTCCAAAGGTCTGCTGAATTAATACTTTTTGAACGCACCTGTATATGTATAATTGATTTATGTGGCTTTCTACTGTTTATAATAATTCGATCTAAGAAGATCATACATCATGATTTTCAACTGGATAAGAAGAAATTCCATTAAAATAGCGATTATTATGTTGTCATACAAATGTAATAATCCTTTATAGAAATACATATTCTTTATGTTCGTATGTATCGTCGTAAAACTGCACTGGAAATTTAATTGAAACGTGACAGACCAATAAAAAGATCGTAAATGTAACGTTTGAGATGATAATTGAAATAAATAATAATATTGTATTATAAATAGAAGCACGGCATTGAAAATAAAGCACGCCAGTATGGCGTTTATACTCTTTTTGGATCACTAGAGAATGCACGCCACATTAGCGTTCATACTCACCAAAGGATGCCATCGTCGATATTATTAAACACTCGAGGACTTATTTTACAAAATATTTTCAGCAACACCTTTAGTTTTATGATATATTCAATGGAAAGTAAGTCGAAGCCTTACTTTTTTTAGGGTATAATTCAGGTTTTCATCTGAATTACAGTCCTTTGAATTTTAAGTTATTTCAGATACTATTTTCTTCAAATTTGCTTTATATGCGAATAGCTTTTAAATATCCTGGATACATTCATATCGATGAAGTTATTTCTATAGCAAATTCTACGATTGCAAACACTCTATTCTAGTTGTAGAAATGCTGTGTTATATGGGGAATCCTGTATTTAAATTCATTCTATTTTAAAAATTAATAAAATTGCGCGTTCAATAGATACTTATTGATAGGAAACATAACTAATCTCTATTTTAAAAATTGTCGACTGTTAAATTGTTGCAGTAGGAGGCGTCGTGTCGTCATATACGCCTGCATTCAAATAGTAAACGTCAAACGTCAATGTCATTTGCAGGTTATCCATCGGCGTGAGTCAATTATATCCAAATTATTTATCGCAAGCACTTTTAAAATGCTTCATTTCATTCATCGCTTATTCACGTACGTAACAACCGAAAAAGTACGTTTGAGTGCTATCCGATAAAAAATCAGACGACCAACGTGCAACGAGAATCGAAAGTACATGTTGATTTGAATATTGCTGCATTTCAATATGATATTCATTACGATTACAGATTGCATCCCAGTGTAAAATGGATAAAGGTTAAATCCTGTTAACGAGGGGCAAATTTATTGGTAAATTGAAAACGCCTTCATTTCGACACAATGAAAACAAACAAACCTAACCTAACCAGATTTGAATTTAAATTTAATTTAAAAAATAAAAAACAAGAATCAAATGAATAATTATTTTATTTAATAACAATATGTTGACGATTGATTTGATTTGATCAGAGCTTGATTTTCAATCAAGCTCTGATCGAAATCGAAGACATTTGCTTAACCATCAACATCAAAGAATTCATTCAACAAGAATTCGTTCTGCACTTGAACAGCAGTACAATGCTAATGATTTGGATGCATTTGTCGAAGCAAACGAACAAATTTTGCTTGCGGAACAAAAATTGACCTACGATACAATTACAAATGATCTGTTCTTCCTTGATGCGCCTGGCGGTACTGGAAAAACGTATCTCATCACTTTACTATTGGCTCACATTCGATCTCAAAATAGAATTGCTTTAGCTCTTGCTTCATTAGGTATTGCGGCAACATTATTAGATGGTGGACGAACAGCGCATTCGGCATTCAAATTGCCATTAGATATGCATTTATTGGAAGCTCTGACATGTAACATTCCTAAAGTTTCTGACATAGCTAAAGTTTTGAAAATTTGCAAGGGGATTATCTGGGACGAATGCAATGCTTGATCGAACTCTTAAAGACTTACGATCAAATGCAAAACCGTTTGGTGGCGCTCTAATTTTATTATGTGGCGACTTTCGACAACCTCTTCCAGTGATGCTTTCATCGACACCAGCTGATTCTTGCCTCAAAGCATCGCATCTTTGGAGAGACGTGCGAAAACTGACATTAAAGACAAATATGCGAGTACATTTGTAGCGTGATGCGTCGGCAGCCACATTTTTAAAACGACTATTGAACATTGGTGAAGGAAAAGTGCATGTTGATGCTACCAAGTTTATTTCATTTCCATCGAACTTTTGCGTTGTTGTGCCATCCATCGATTTACTCATTCAGAAAGTTTTTCCGCAGATTTTTAGTAATTATAAAAATCATTATTGGCTTTGCGAACATGCTATTTTGGCAGCAGAAAACACCGACGTCAATACAATCAACCACACAATACAATAACAAATTGCAAATGATTTTGTTACCTACAAATCGATTGATAGCGCCATGAATGCAGACCAAGTTACTAACTATCCAATCGAGTTTTTAAATTCGTCAGATCTTCCTGATGTGCCACCTTACAAATTGGAACAAGACTCACTATGAAGAAATTGATGCCGAATATCATCGAAACAACTATATATTCTTAATGGAAAGTCGAAAGGAGAAGATGTGCTCATTCCCACCGACGTGCAATTTGATAAGAGACGACTGCAGCTCCCCGTTGGACTTGCATTCTCAATGACCATCAACAAGGCACTTCAAGTGTGCGGAAGAATCTATAAAATCCACGTTGGACAGCAGAGAAATTTATTTGTATTTGTTAAAGACGGAAAAGCCAAAACTATTCTCTACCCTAAAGCACTTAGCAGAACAATTAAGTAAGCAAAATGTATGCTTTTAATATTTTTTTCTTTATATATCATTCAATATCAATAAATGTATTAATTGTCGGAAAAAATATCATTATTTATATCATTGCTAATTAAACAAGATAACTCTTTCAAATTTCAAATGGTATTTTTAGAACTATTTCTTCTGTGGCAGCAACGCGCCGGGTACCAGCTAGTTTTTAATAAAATTGCAAAATATAAATAAAAACACAACATAATATATTTAAAAAAGTTTTCCTGCTTTAAGCAAGTTGTAGTTCGAAGGCGATCGTTAGTATAATTAATACACACTCTTCCGTCTTCTGATAAAGTCACATTTTTTACATGAATTCGGCATAACATTTCGTTCAAATTTACAAATTTATCTCTCTATAAAATTTATCTGATTTCGACCGTCTCGTTTGTTAAATTCAAGTCGATCGACGAACAAAACATGTAATAAAACAATGATAAAGAGGAAATGATTCAATTCCTATGTGCTTATTTATACAGCTTCAAAGTCCAATTTTTGCTCGGTCAATAAAGCAAAATGTATTTTTTTTACCGTACTACGCAAACGGACGAACGAAGTTATATTTCTTCGTTTCATGGCAGTTCATTCATCAAATTGCATTCAAATATGATGTCCGCTGTTGCCATTGCAAACAACTCATATGAAAAATATATGCATTTCAATGCGGTTTTGATTAACGCCATCGTTCCGAATGCAAACCAATTCTTTCATGCACAAAATTCGTATATCAACGAAACCATCTGAAAGTCGATATAAATATATAAATTATATTATAAAATTGATTGCAAATCAACTTCAAACTATGATTGAATTCAAAATAAGATAATTTTGGGTGACTTCGAATCTCTCAGGCATCATTTATCCTTTTTGATTGAACTCTTCTGGATTAAATTAATGGTTGTATTATTAATATATAAGATAATCTCACCGAAATATAATTGATGGATAAATGCTATTTGGCATTTTAATCTTTTGGCAAATTTTAATAGGCATCTTTCCATTTTACATAATATATATCACCAAATTCAATTTAAAATCCCCAGAGTTTATCATACTATAAATAGATTAATCCTTAATTAGACTCTTTTTCCTAATTGCGATTTAAAATATTTATATTGTGTTTATTTCTATTTATTTTATAATAAAATGGATCCATAAATTATTGATGATCTATAAAAACTTTACATATTCAATATTTTGCACGTATACCAAACAGTTATCGATTATTTACTATTGGTAATCAATTAAGCTATTTATCCTCAGTCAAAGTGTCAAATAAATACACTATTAACATTTAAATCCATCCTTGTTTACTTATACTTTAAAAATATATTTATTTTGTATGCAAATTATATTCAAATCTCATATTAATACATTAGCCTTTTCGCATAGAGCTTGATTTTGAATTGCATCACAAATGATATCAAAATTGAATGTATTTTTTAGCATTTAAAGAGCATATTTCCCATATAAGATGATGGATAGATAGTCGAATTTTAAAACATATATTTTTGAAATAAAAGTACTTAAATGATGGACAAACTCAAATTTATCGATCAATGATCAATGATTTAAATAGCAGCAGCCATCTATCGATGGTTAGCAGTATGACGATAATTTTTAAATATCTATAGGACAAAATGTATCCTATTTTTTAAAAATCGATATGTATAAAATCTATAATATTATTTTGCAAAAGTACGGGTTATTGATGTGTAAAAATAATTTCAGTGCCAATATAAGGTTTTCATTTAAAATTATATATTCTTATAATAAAGCATACATATTGTGTTATTTCCCTAGATAACTATATTAATTTAGTTGACATATTTTACAAATTTAAGCGTCACACTATAAAGCGGTATATACACGTTCATACTAAATAACAATTTATGCGCTCATATGGATAAATTGAAGAATACTACTTTATTGCTACGGTTACAATTACAATTACAAGATCAACGCTTTTCAATCAATTGATTTTACATTTAATATTAAGAAATATTTAACTTATATATCACAAATCGAACTCACTGTGAATGAGTCTTGACACCATTGCGTATTACTTATTTTTACATAGGAAAATATGCTATTTGGCAATTAAAAATGACGCTGCAAGTCTTTTATTTTGCATCGCTAGATTTAGGATGAAGCATTAAATCTATCGTGTAAATATATCTGCGATCCTATTCTATGGAATGATTTAAGATTGTTCTTGTTGATGTTTTAAGGGACGAATTTAATGCTTCACTCTATATCTAGATTATTTTTAAAGTGACTATTATGCACGTTAATACTGCATGATTTATCTCTTGTTCTTGTTTTTCATTGTGAATCTCCTCCAGAAGCTGGTTTTTTCGCCACCATTTTGTTGGCCTACTTCATCTTGAGGATCAGGGTCGTTCATCCCCAAAGCGCTATATTCGTTAGTGTCGTCTTTCGCCAAGATTTTTGAAGTCTTATTGTCTCCTCGCAGCATATCTAAAAAGTTGGAATCAGCTCCACTTTTCCTATTGTGCTTTTCACCCCCAAACTTCATAGCTTCGGCGCTGAGTTCAGCCTTCAATTGTTCCGGAGTTGAGTCTTCGATCTTGAATTCATTCGGATCTTCGACGAACGCCTGTGACAAATCTCTCATTATCTTTTTCCTTATAGTTTTCTTCATGCTCAGATGTCTTTCTAGAGTTTTCACATCGCCGTTCGTAAGAGTTTTATAATTATCTTTGCTCTTCGACTTCTTGCTTGGCTTCTTCCCCGACTTTTTGTTCTCGTTTGTGCCATCGTAGCTGTCGACGTTTTTCTGCGATGGGAAGTTACCTATTTCGCTATATCCGGAGTGCTGATGGAAGGTTTGACCTCCCAAGCCAAAGATGTCTCGTAAATGCGGTATGCTTCGCTCTGAAGTCATTTTCTGGCTTGTGAACACGTGAATGAGATAACCTATAATTTCGGTTACTTCTTTGTCACCCGTGTACTCCAATTGCTCACGTAAGCATCGTATGAAATTATCTGTAAACAGAAAAATAATGCATTAGTATGTTTTTCAATTAGTTAACCCTAAATTTACAGCACACGTTCATATGACGAAATTTAAACTTCATGAGCAAAATTATAAAAACACTATTATTTCCTAGTATTTTTTGCTGATTATTATTTATGGAATAATAAAACTACATATATTCACTAATATGTGTCCTTTTTAAATTTGTAATTTAAAAGTTACACGTAATCTATACCTATTTCTACCAATATCCGTCAATATGATGCCTCAACTAATTTTATATTTAAACATAATAAACCGGCTTTATTAATGAAAACATTTCTCCGCTAGCAAATTAATCAAAATCATTATTCCATGATGAGATTGAAATTCTTCAGTCTGAAAGTGAAGCCACATAAATTTGGCATAGCTTTTTAGCTAACTGCAGGGGTGGACATTTTAGCTAGGGGATAACGACACCCAAGAAGGCTTCATTCATATAGTTTATGTCTTACATTTAAGTACAAAAGAAAATCTCACATGGTATATTTTTCAGGGAAAAGTCTAATTATCTTAATTTTTCCGTGCTTATGTTTCTAGAAAAGTTTGTTAAAATAGATTAAATATGAGCACATATTTGTAGAATTTTCTATCGGACAGATTTCTCATAGTATTTACTGTAATTGAAAAAATAAATGTATAGGGATTTCAATCCTTAAATATGGATAAAAGTGATATCAGGTTAAAATAGCTTTAAACATTGATATATCACAATCTTATGAAATTATGATCCTCGCAAAACAAGTAGCCATTAAATAAGCGTATAAAAATGCAAATTCTCAGATAACAAGCTTTTAAATTCAAAAAAAATCAATAAACAATGAAACCATATTAAAACTGTAAAAAGCATAATATGATTCGATAGTCAATACGATTGCATGCTCAACACTTCGTGTTATATTGAGGGCACATGCCATGGCTTACCTTCTCTCAGACATACACAAAGACACATATAAAAACCCGGATAAATTAAAGGCACATCGGTAGAGCATCCGCCTGGATAGCTTCGAATATGAATTTTATATCCAGCAGACTTTGCACAGACAAGATAGAAGTCATCAATCGCATCATCAGGGATCGATCTTAATGACTACAGGCAATCGGAGTGTTTTGCGATCGCTGAGGATCTAAAGAAATTGCAGTCGCTCTCGGATGAATAAGAATGATTTTTAATTATTTTGCAATTCAAGAAAATTAAGACATTTTCAAATAGTCCGTGATAAATTCGATTTAATACAGAATTAGTCCGATCATATTGCCTAGCTGAATTCATTTTAATCGCCAACCACAGACAAGTCTCTTCAATTATTTTCGCCTATAGTTATTTCCGGTCTCGCCGATTTTACATCCTTACGTAAAAATGTATTTTATAACGTATCCGACGAAGCATGACTCCTTTTAATTTTTCTTAACGAATTCATTGTGTTGCCATGCTTAGTGTACCAGGGAACAACGCTCTTGCGAGACCATAGATTGCTCAAAGAGATTCCTCCATCGACATGCTTAAAATCGTTTCGAGAGATACATCAATTTAAGACATTATCGACCTCATTTATACTACTTGATGATAGTTTACGCGAACATTAAATTAAATCTAATAAATGGATGCTGAACGACGATGTATGCTCTCGATACAACATGAGGGATTGTCAATCATTTTAGACACCCATGGATTAACAACTAGAACCAATGGCATTGGCATTTACCTGGAAAACCATTGAGCATAATATGGTAGGAATAACTAGGCATGATCGAAAAAGGAACTCATTCATAATATAAATGACATTATCAAGATATAGCGACTTTAGAAATGGCAGTGGGCAGATCATGTAACGCGGCAACCAGGTGAAAGGTAGACAAAGACCATGGCGGAACCCAAACAACTTAAAACAATCGATAAATCGATCAATAACTAGATGTAATGTGTAGGCTGCAATAGATGAGATCGCCTCGGGATAAAGATGAATGCAAACGAGCTGGATATGAAAAGCTCTATACAACTGATGATGATTCCAAGGGTACTTAGTTGGGTCATTACGTCTTCAAAACAATCATGAACAGAATGAATGGACGTCTCCGATTACGAAATGCAGCCTCTCTATCAAATCTGTCACATACGTGCTCGACAAAAAAAATCAATGCAATATTACCCAACGAAGGCAGAGCTCCAAAGCAAATTGAGTCCATGTACCGACGAGATTTGTGAGAAAATAATGTAACAACAAATATGCCACAATTTTTTCTTGCCACCACGTCGTTCGCGTTTTTCAGTGCTCATGGTAAACAAACATAATTAAAGCGCGGTTTATTCATTTCGACAAAGAAGTGTTGAAATTGAAATACGGTTTCTTGTGTATTTCACAACGGAAACGAAAGTATTACGGGACATGTGTGTATTAAAATTTAAGCTATTTTTTTGGAAAACGACTAAAACGAATAACTGTTTCGTTACGTGACGCGAGAAAGTGTTATTTTTTGTGTGCAATTTAAGGAGGATTTCATTTTCGAACTAATCCGCTCGGGATGAATATCGCTCAGATTTAGAATCGAATTATCAACGTGGATTTGCACGATCGTTCCTATTCAAAATTCTCGATCATAATTCATCTCGGATGCTCATTACTTCGGCGTTGACAGCAGCCTGCAGAATCAGAATCCAAGCTTTTTTTCGTTAAGCCATTGTTTTAGTTTTTCGAGCCATGACGTCCTCTTTTTGTCGGCGATTCTTCTTTATATTTTTTCCACACCATTTTTAATCCATTGACGGCCTCCTTTGACTTCAGATCCACCAATTCGATTTGCATTTTAAATTTAGCGCATATTGATGTCAGACACTGTTTTTTAATGCAATTATTTTATGACATCTATCAATAATGACATGCAAACGGTAGCTGGAAAATATATGTAATGCTCTTTCAACAACCGACGCTTATCGGATATACTTTGATTTAGTTCCAAATAATCAAATGTTAAAATAATTGATTTTAGAATCCATGATGGGAAATACAAAACAACCCTTGAAATTCGACGACGACGCTGTAATTCTTGATTAAAACTATTTGCAAGCAGATTGATTTTTTGATCATCGTTCAATTTATTAATATAAGGGCATGTAATGTGGAAAACAACAATGCAGAAAAAAATCTTTATCCCTATAAAAGTCCAGTGAAAAAATTGAAATAATCGATACTTGATAACGCAGAAGAATAAAAACCATGATAAAACAATTATTTTTAAAGAAGATATTGAAAAATTATGGAAGAAAAAAAGTTTTCAATGTTTTTTTATGTTTAAGAATGAACATGTATAATGAAATTAAATAAAATTTTACTCATAAAAATAATGCTTTAATAAATTATATTAAGAATTTGTGTTTAAAAAAATTGGCTAAAATATACATATTGACTAATGTGGTTAATTATTAAAATGCAAAATGGCTGTGTTACATAACCCGCCCTAAAAATTGGCAAGAACCAATGAAAAAGCAGAAGGGAAAAATTTTCAAAAAAATAATGCAGGGTGGGGGAAAAAGCTACCAATGGGATAGGTACATTTTCTAATAGCAATTTCTTTGTTAAAATATTGTCTTAAGCAGTGGGCGTTGTCGATGCAATATTATGTATCATTGAAATCAGTTGTCAAAGTTTGATGACTATTATATTAGGTTGTCCCATAAGTTTCTTTCGTAAATGAACACAGATCTAATCATAGCCATGGTTGAAGAAAACCCGCGATATACTGTTCGCGAAATCCGTCCATAATCATCTGATAAAATTGGGTTACATCAATCGTTCAGATGTGTGGCTTCCAGATGAACTGATTGACTCAAATAAACTTCAGCGTATTTCAACATGCGATCTTCTTCTCCAACGACATAATAGCCAACCTTTTTTGAAGAGACTTGTCACTGGAGATGAAAGTTGGATACTCTATGAGAATATCCAACGTAAACGGTCTTGAACCAAGGGTACAAAAGCTTTAACTGTAGCTAAACCTGGCCTAAATCCAAAAAAAATTTTGCTATGCATTTAGTGTGACTGGAAGGGGGTAGTTTATTATGAGTTACTTCAGCAAGGTGAAACGATCAATTCAACAAAATATTGTTTCTAACTAGACAATCTAAAGGATGCAATTGTTAGAAAACGGCCAGAATTAGCGAACAGACGAGGCGTTGTTTTTCATCACGATAACGCCAGGCCTCAAATGTCTTTGCTCGTCTGAAATAAATTATTATCATTTGACTGGGATGTTTTACCTCATCCTCTGTACTTTACGGATATTGCCCTTTTAGATTATTATTTTTTTCTTTCATTGAAAAATTCTTTACATGGTAGAAATTTAATTCAAAAAATGATATAAAAATGTACCTTGATCAATATTTTGCCAACAAACCTGGAAAATTTTGGCAAGAAGGCATTATTAGGCTTCCGGAGAGATGGTGCAAATATTTATCATATTTTTGGGTAACATTTATTACATTTATAGTCAAAGATGCGTCAATTTTGATTTACTTAATCAATGTATGTATATAATATAAATCATCAATGATATTACATAGACATTTTAAATAAAATCAAGTGGGTTATCGTTAAGATAGAAATACTTGCAGGTACAAATTCTATCTGTGCCGCATTGTTGAATGTCTCGGAAAAAAATATAATTAAAATAGTATTGGATACAGGGTTGTTAATGGGTTCAGTATGTTACATTGCGAACCCGTTTTGTCACCGTTAGTTGTACAGTTCGGAGCGCTTCTTTAAATGTCTTTTTTTCTTAGATCGTTTGTCATCCACTTCATACTTTCGTAACACCAATCATTAAAGTCGTTAAGGCAATTTTTGATTTTGAACAGTGCCTGTGAAAAACGGCGAAAATTTCACGCCGATTGGCAAATGTTCGACTTTTATCGCCTGCAATTAGAATAACCATTAGAAATCGAACGAGAATATGGGCTCTCGTCGAACGATTTTATCTAACAGTTCTTTAAATCTACATCGAAATACATTGTCGGAGATCGCTCTGAAGGTGTGCAATTAAATTAATTTAATAACTAAAATACAATGTAAAATGTAACGATGCGCACGTAGGAAGACAATTTGCTGTTATGCAACTTGCAATGTTCGTATTATAACTGTTACTTTTATGGGAAAATTGTTTCCGGTAAAAGTTGACACTGATTTAAGATGATACGGAAGATACGAATAACGAATTGAGAATAATAAACACAATGACATCGAATGCTATTGAATGAAATAATTGTATTTGTAAGATATTAGCGCATATTTTGTTTGTAAACTGCGAAAAATGATGGATGAAAATGTATTCTTAATGAGCATACACGTGATCTTTCCATACCTACTAGCTAATTGATTATACCCATACGGATAAAAAACTGTTTACGACTTTTAACATGAAGGTTGATATTGAAAATCATGCCTTAAAAAACCATATTAGTAGTCAATTATCGACTTATAAGAGAAAACCGGGATGACTCCACAAAATAAATTATGCCGAATTTCGATCGGCATTACGCAGCACATATGAGCAATTATTTGAATCAATTTAATTGCGCTCAAACATATGATCAAAGGACTTATTACCCTGTGGGTAACCCTGGTGTTTATTTATTGAAATTAAATGTAAAATCGATCGATCGATTATTCTTTTGTGTATAGGCAAATTTAAAAATTCAGCGTACATCATTTCAATGAGTTTGTACGCCTTTGAATTGGAATAAATAAACTCGGTGGATGGAGTTAAATTCGTCATGGTTCAAGGTAGCCATAAATTGTTGCAACGAAAGTAGAATGTTGTAATGCAAAAGACGTGCAGATCGGTCGATGCATCTCGTTTCCGTACTGCATAATTATATTTGAACAGATCAAAAGCGGAAATCTTAACCAGTTTTGTTTTTCATTCAGTGAAAATCAACAATTTGATTGATGCCTTTTCATATTAAATGGATCTTATGTCGCATCATTAGCTCGCGCATAAAAACATCGTAATTATACAATTAGCGCTAATGATGCATCATCAATTTAATTATTTGAGTATTGATAAACAATCAGTGTACAGCAGACACGCGATAATCCGACAAACACACCTTTGCAGTTTTTTACATTGACGAAGTTTTATCGTATATATGTACTATACTTGTTTTGGGAAGTCGGATTACAAGGGGCGCCAAATTAGACTGGGGCCGGATACCACGGGTTTACTGTATAAGATGACCATCATTCGATCTGAGCAACTGTTTTTCAATTATTTATGATATTAAAAAATCACGTCATCCATTGACGTTATTATATCAATATTTAAACATTACCAAGAACTGCATACGAAATCAATAATATAAATGCAGGTGTCTAGTATTATTAGCGAAGTCGTGATAAATGCAAAAAAAACATAATAAATCAGTTAACTTGCATTATAGTCATAACATTTGAGATGATGATGAGTCTGTGTAAACAATTTATATCCTCATTTGATTTGATGTTTTTTTTTAATTACAGATTTATGCACAAAAACCATTGTTTTAAACAATTTGCTTTCTCTCAAAAGAAAAAAAATGATGTTACATCATAAGAATGTGAATCTTAAATCTGAATTCATAAATCCCATACACAACAAAAGATTTTTTGACAGTCAACTGTCAAAATCTGTCATCAATAATATTTATATGGAACGAATCTTAACATAATCAAATACTAGTATTCTAGAAGCGTATATCATTCAAAATATACGTTCATTGATGCGTATTGTAATATAATATTTAATTTATTCGTTTCGCTTTCGCATCCAAACTGTCATCTTATGAGCTCATACCAATCTCGAAATTCATAAGAAAATCCCTCGATATTATGCATGAAGATGTTAATATAATGCATCCACATTCAACTGGAAAAGTATTTGAATTTTTATGAATGTGTATCTGACCCAAGGCTTTGCACGCATTTTGATCTTGGTCAAAGTTTATCAAAGGCATAAATCTAAATGCACCGTTATATTCATTTTAGCCATAAACAACGGGTTATTAAATCGCGTCTCGCGTGTCAAATTTGTATAATACTTTTTAAACATAAAATCAACAATCAATATGCAGTATCTAGATTTGTTCGGTATCTGAACAAAATATAGAACGTATTTTGAAGGCGAAAAAGTTAAAAAAGCGCACGAAAAAACTTGTATATCTGCCACCGTTTTCTAAAATTGGCACAATATCAGACTTATTTATAATGATATAATAATCTATAAACATATCACTTAATATGGATCACATTGTATTTGTCATTAAATTATTAACGCGGTCCAATGTCACGACCTCCATTGCGAATATCGTATATGAAGTCATTTTAGGCCCGATCCACACTATGGTGCCGGTAACGGTTCGATCTCGCTCCGGTCTCGGTCCGATCAAATATTCTTACACAAGAAACAATCAGAGTATTCACACTATCGGATCGTTCCAATCCCGTTTTTTGTATGAGAATATTTGACCGGACCAAGACCGAGAGCGAGATCGAACCGTTACCGGCACCATAGTGTGGATCAGGCCTTATAGTAGCAATATTGTTGCTGATATTTAATACGACTCTTTATTATTTTAATATGTTTAACACAATTTAAGATATCATCGATATATTTTTAAAAACGAAATGCGTGAGTCTCTTACTAATACTTTTTTTCTATTTGTCAACGGAAATTGTTAGCTAAAAGATGAATAAATGTTTGTGTAATATATAATAAAATAGGCTTGCTACTGATTTTAGTGATTGTTTTATGCTACGTGGAGACACACACAGTAGAGGCAGCACGGCGCATGCGCGTAGCCTCTAGTAAACACTAACCAAAATCGACATGGTAATTTGTAAAAAATTCTACTGCTTTTAGAAGAAAAAAATCAATATGGAGCGAAAAAAATATATAACACATCACTCAATAAGTTCGTAGGATATTTTTCTTTAAGGTAGTATCAAGGAAATAAATGAATAAGATACCAAAATACGGAGGTTAAAACCATACCAGCTGACATTTTCGTTTTCGATCGCTTTGAGCGGCTTTCACCAGTTGCTGTCCACTCAGCTGACTGCCGATTTGACTCAGGAGTATAGTTATGCATTCATGTTTCATTAATTGTCACATACTGCATGAAAAAAATCATGTTTATTGTGCTGAAACAGCTTCAAACAGCGCTCTGAATTATGGACGCGTTGCTATTTTTGATCGACTGTGAGCAAACGCGGTATCTACATCGAACAGAGCTTTCTCATGGACAAATTTTGATGCAAAATGATAAATACACTGCCGCAAGATATCTTTAAGTTGTCAGCTATCTCTCGCAACTTAAATTTATGATCGGCCAAAACTATAATATAGGAAGATGCACGCATCTTATAAATCAATTTATATGAAATTTTAATTATAAGTCCTACAAAAAAAACCCTATTGGCTCAATTGGAATTGCAAAATGTTATATTTTTATACCAAATTAAAGATGGAATATTTTGTGCGAATTTAAAATAATTTAGTCTCGTTTTATAAATACATACAAGTTTTCAAAATAACAGGAAATAAACAACAGAAAATCCTTGCCTTTTATGATGATTGATGTTGATTTTGTGCGCGTAGCATGTTGTTTCAGTCTCTATCCCTGAAATACATTAAATACCTGTTTTAATGATGAGGTAATTAAGCCACGTATAAAGTATACGATGTAACTATAATTAGTTACGTAGTAGTGAGCATAGTTTGTACGTTGAACCGAAATTAAGCGATTATCCATACATAAGGCATCCATGACGGAGTCACGATAATGACCCTGATGAACTTGTGAATTTCATATCCCCGCGCTTGACAATGTGCTCCTAATGCGACCACTTTTTTCGTCACACGGCAAATAAGCCGAAAATTTCATTCAGCACCCAATGATATAACCGATTTTAATTGGCCTAATGTAATAATGGGATTGAATAGCACTGGAGCGGGCCGTTGTTTCAGTCTATCCGGTTACACAACCGCCGACGAATAATGAAAGTTTCCACCGGCTCTGAGCGTCTTTTTTGTTTCACACCAATCCGGTCGTTGTTGCGGTAGTCGATTTGAATATAATTTAGAAACGTATCTAGTACCAGCTCGTTGTGTGCCCAGAACCGTTTCGCCCTGATTATCACTAAAACAAATATATGCTTTTCAAAATAGGCTCTCCGTGCAGGTCGTGTGTGGCCTCATCAAGATTGCTAAAAAGGATAGGCCGAGCCACAAACTGTATACGCACATGATTATTGCAATGTTAGCCACCCTGTTATTGGACAATCAGGCTCTATTTACTCCAAATAAATTATTTATTACCAGAATCTTGATCTATGCTGAAATTTGTGCTATATTCTACAAAATATCCATCCTTGAAATAGCATGTTAACAATACTAACGACCAATTTTATACCCATTTCTTCAAAGCTATTTTTTGTTTCAGTCAGTGTATAAATCAGAAAAGTTACAGTCTATCAAGCTTTTAATATTGCGAACATTAATAACAATTTTCGAAATCTGATTAATTGAATATACCGGCATTAAATTAAAATCTACAGAGTTGCTTTCTTGTTTACAAGTAGTTTATATTAATTATTGTTAAATAAACGTCGCCTACTTTCGATACAATGTGGTTAAGGATTCAGTAGACTTGGTCAAAGTTGTAACATAGGAATATGATTGAAATATTGCAACTTTCAAAGCATTGCAATATTAAGTGCATATAAAATTTATTATAAGCAGCTATAACATAGTTTCAGTCTTGCAGGTACAAGACTTTTATATAATATTTATTTACATGTTCCAAAAATTATTATAAATGTCGACAAAAACATCAACGCAATAGACTGCCATTTTGTTTCTACAAATATAAGATGTTATTCGGGTTTCTTAGAAACAATTTAATTTCTTGAAAACTAACAGAAACATCGATAAAGCGCGGAATGAAGGTGTAAAGCTATAAAAATATTAATAAAGAGATACGTCTTTAAGCCATTTTCGAATGCATTGAAGATATTGTTGCAGATGATGTTCAAGCTTTACTTAAATAAAATATAGTTAATATCATCTTCTTATTAAAATATAAAAAATTGAATTGGTTTTGTTCGTTCGAAATGCGCTGCCATATCGTTTATCGGATTGCGATAAAATTTCGTCCACTTATTGCTAAGAATTCCGCGAGTAACATAAGCATAGTCTAATATATAAAAATCAATGTTTGTTTGTCCGTATTTAATGCACTGCCATACCGTTCATTCGATTGCGATAAAACTTTGCCAATTTATTGTTTGCACTCTTTCGAATAATATAGGCATAGTACAATTAACTTGCAGTAGATCTTATATATAAAAATCAATGTTTGTATATTTGTTTTTAGAATTATTACTTCTGTGGCAGCAACGCGCCGAGTACCAGCTAGTAGTTCATATAACTAATATCAAATATAACCTTTTGACGAACGAAATGACGCCTTTCTGTACGAAATTTAACTATAAAAATAATTAAAAATGCCTTTTATTTTCATAATCAATGCATGAGGATGTTAAAAGAAAATGTCGAAGATTGCAAGTAGTAAAGTGTATTTGTGAATTATTTGATAGTTATTGACAAATTTAATATAATTAACGTAGACATGCCAAGCATGATGATAGCAAACATTGAGAGATAGTTAAGTTTTGAAGCTTATCAACAGGGTGCGGCAAGGAAACTTCCTTATTTTATAATGTTATCATTTTTAAAACACAATAAATAAAAACTTTAATATTCTCTCTGTAACGGGAAAAGATAATTAAATTGATATCATCTATACTGTTTGTGTTATTATTTTTTAAGATAAGGTAATTTCCCCGCCGCACTCTATGAATTTAAAATATAATCAAATCAATTTTAAAGGTCAAGTATTATATATTTCATGACCACTTTGATTATTTCTAGACTATCGTCGGAATTTGTGAGAATGTCGTCAAATTAAGATCGTTATTTTCATATTGTCTTCGATCATTGATCCAACACATATTTTTCCTCGGAATAGAAACACTTTTTACAATGAGACCAATTTGATAATAATCGTGCTTGTATGCCTGACGATTGGTTTCAAAATAATACACCTAAAAACGGAGTTTCTTTTCGGTTTACCTTAATATTATTAATGGCATTCGATATCCTACGTCTAATCGATTATTGGTGGTTTACCCAACGTTTCAAAACGATAAATTTGTCTTTGTGGCGGAATATTTGGGGGAAAAAAGTCGTCCATTTAGATTGGATAAAATTCAAATAAAATGTTACAAAAAGGCTATGCAGAAAGTTTAAAAAATATATTCATAATTTACGATTGAGCTATGTTTTGCCTGATTTTTTTTAGATTTGAAAAAGTTAATACAAAGGTGATTAATACAGGCCAGACCTATGGATGACTGATCTGCTAAAAGATATATCCTAACTAAAAATAGTCTTATCCTGATTTAATCGAATATGGAAGGCAATGAGAGATCGACGAAAGACGACGAAAAGACGTCTGCTATGGAGATCGTCTACATTTGATAACAGATATGGCACCTTATGATGAACGTCGTGATATTTGGCTGAAAAATAAAATAAAAACTTAAAAAGCATTATTAAAAAAATAGATTATCTTGTCAGTTGGCAAAGAATAAATCATTCAACACATGTTTAAATGCAATGAAATGTCTGCTAACCTATCGTAAAATATTACAATAAATGACACAAGTCGATTTTATTGCAGAATAATACATGTTAATGTTGCGCATTATTAATATATTTTATAGCGTTGTGTTTGCATTTTGATATATGCGAATATTCTTCCGATTTTAATTACCACTCCGTTTATATACATTTCATTTGAAGATCATCTTCATTTAGATTATTATTGATTTTAAATCGAAGTAGTCTATCTACAGAACTTGTACATACTTCTATTATTATATAGAGTATATTTTTCAAATGACATAAGCCATTTTGTTTTAGTAGAAGGTAGTATAATTTCAACCATGGGAACATTTTAAATATTCATTGATTGATTATTAATATTCACACCCACTTTCGATTCAGAAAATTGGGTGCAGTCTTTTAATATATTATCAATATTAATAATATTGGGGCGCCATTCGTTTAACATTGAAAATTTGACTTACGATCATAAATCAGTATGAATAACCATGAGCATTTTTGATTATAAATCAACATGATATTGTCACTTTTTAAATAATACGATAAGTTTAGATTCACTTAAGATCAAATTTGCTAATCGGCCATAAAGCAGCGGAAGAAGAATAGCTTCTTAGTGTCAAAAAAACACGTTTGGTCAGAATGTTCTATAAATCTGCGTTCTCAGAAGTAGATTTTACTTTGTGAAAACATTTTAGATAGATCGTTTCCATCTAAGTTCTACGAGGTCATATCCCAGACAAAGAATACACACAACACGATTTAGCCAGTTGCGCCATATTGTCGATGAACAGTTTCAACAGCACTTTGGAAACACATGCTTCGTTCTTCAACAGATACTTTCACGGTTGTAAATCACCATAAAAACTAATTTTATGGCTGCGAAGATCTGCGATAATAGCATTTTCTTCGAGATAAGGCCGCTTTAAACTCATTAAATTTCCATCGGAAATGCAATGAAAATTCCGAGAGACGTTCAGCTACAAACAGTCGAGCCAATTTAACCTCATTGGCGCTCGAAAATACAATGGAGCGCGTGTAATATGTTAAATTTGAATATGAGGCTGCATGTTTGAGGGTCACTGATTTAATGCAATTTTTCTTAAGAAGCGCAATTCAAGGTGTGCTTTTAATTAGCTTAGAATCCTTGTCATCGTTTGCATTATGCCTGCGCGTCATCCTGATTCATTCAATTAGCACATGCGATTAAAAATGAGCTCAACAAGGCCTCCCAAGTTACTTTAACTTGTAAATCAGCGTTTAAAGGATAAAAAGGCTTATTTTTTCTAAATAAAATAATGATCAATTAAAATCGACGCAAGGTTCGTGGATCTCATTATGGAATCATCACATTAAACGAAGCGATTTTTGTAAAGCAGGAAGTTCTTAAGGCGCTTATGTGTTAAATCTATTATCGATAGAAATTTCATTACATCAATTAAGATAATAAAAAGCATCGAATGAATCTTATTTAACGCTTCGATAGACTGAATAATCGCTTTTTTAACGTAAAAACCTTCAAATAAATAGAAGATACTTAGTGTCCGAAGCCAACTTACAAATCATTTCCTGATCATTTAATTCAGAATTACAGATTTAGCATGGATAGACAAATTTAAAATAAATGAAACAGCTACATAAATAAATTCGATTGATATACAAATTATAAGTTTAATTGAATCTAGGTAGTTCCATTCCATTTTAAAAGGTCTGATTTTTGTCTGATCTGATCTAGTATTCATTTATGAGTATAATTGATATTTAATGCTTGAGTACTTTTGATCAAATATAAGATTGAAATTGTACCCTAATTGTGTCGATAAATAAAAGTGTACAAGTCATTTTTTGATCTCACGCTTTATTATATATATCGTCATTGTAGCAAGTACATCTAAAAAATAAGGTCGAAAAGCCTGCACAAAATAATTGCTAATCTATTATCAAAGAAATATACAAGTTTTGCATATTCTAGGTGTTGTTAATTTCATATTGAAACATGACATTAATTAGCACGTGTAGGTCATTCACGATTATAAGCTATGCTTCGTGGAAAACGTTGATGTATTTTGCTTGTATTTTAAAATGTTATCGATAATTTAAATGTTTGTAAAGTCATGTTTTGTAATATTCCTAATATCAGATTTGGACATAGCAAATATTTAATTATTTAGGCTTAAATGCGATAAATTAGAGATACATAGAACAGGAAATTTATCAAAAACTCATCATGAAACCCGCCTATAAAAGATAAAAAAGGCAAATTGATATTAGACAAATAAAAGGAAAATCAAGCTTGAAAAATATTTCTAGGGAATATTATGAAACCAAACTCATACATTATAAATTGGATTATTCAATTTGCATAAACTGCAATATTATTACGATTTATAACCATTAAATTTGTTCTGTTTGAAGACCAATATCCCATTGTGTGGATACAATGGTTTAATCGCGTGTTCATGTTTAAAAAATAAATTTATTGAGAAACAAATATGGAGTCGCAGGCCCACATCAGGCTATTTCGCCATTGTTTGATTGTGTCATATAAATTTAAAAATTGCACGAATAAAAAACACAGATAAAATCCTAATAAATCCATAATTGATCATGGAAGTATGTTGAATACAAGACAAATTCATCTAATTAATAGAAAGATTAAAGCGATCAGTTTTAATAGAAAATAAGACGCATTCTGTGAAGATCATGCACAGCAAGGATCATGCATTAAGAAAACAGGGTGTTGATTTAAAAATATTGCAACTATTCACCCTATTTACAATATATTGCACCTTTAGATAATCGTTCGGTATTAAAACAAAATACATTTTTAATGAAAACTCACGCCATTTTACAAGAGTGAAATTGAAAAATTGCCTAAAGTATGGAGAGAAAGATCATAGAAAATAATGCGCTTTAACTCATATAAAACCGGCAATAAGTTTGGAAACTGCCAAGCATATTAATCGATTTTTATGTAAAAACATAACAATTAACCGTTACAAATCATTTTTTTTAACTTATCTTCAGTGCTATAATAACAATGCATCATAATGTGCACTCAAGTGTCAATAAAAACGTAATAAAAATAAAGAGTTTAGAGATTTATACTCGCTGGTTGCTATACAATGAGTATATGTTGATACAAATTGCACAAAACCTATTTTTTTTTCCTTTGTGTATTTTAAAAGGATTATACGGTTTTGAAATATTTAAACATTTAAAGCCTTTTAATCAAGGAAATTGAATAAAACATGATTATTTACAGTCAAGTGGGGGAAGTCTGGGACTTTGGAGGACAGGAAAAGATCGGACCGCCCAAACACACAAAATACAGTTCCTCAGCTGGATGTAAAATTGAATAAAATGAGATTATACAAATTAAATAAACAGAGGAAGAATAGAAAATTGCTGATTGAAAATTGACGAATTGAAAATTTTGACACAATGTAAAGAGCTTTGAAAATAATATATGAAGATAGTCCCAAAAGCACCCGACCTAACTTATAATTAGCGGCTGCTGTTATAAATATAAATACTATGGTAGAAAGTGTCTACATTATAAAGCTGCTATATTGGTTTGGCAGCCATCAATAGTGAACGTTCTCAATTAATTTACGTGGAAAAATTTGGTTATCGTTAAGTGATACAATACTTTTATTTGAAAGGTCTCAGTCTAACTAATATCAAATTCGATCTATCAAAACTAAGCTGTTAAAACGTCCTAAAAGAAGACGGAGGGAGTGGCAAAAAGGTCTGTGTTCAACCTGGTCCGCTTTTCAGACCGCTGACACGACGAATGAGCGCCTCCCGATCGCCATACTTGAACGTGTCTACAGAACGATTACGATCTTTCATTATAAATGCGCTCCAAGCCTAGTTGCGCTCGTGGCGGGCGTCAGCTTTGCCACCCCCTTATTACGGCCCTACGATATTGCATTAACGAACTAAAACGATCAAGAAAATGCAGTATCTTTGGGTCTTCAAATATTAGGACCAAATTTGGCATTCCAGCAAGATAATGACCCCAAATACACTTTAAAAATCCGTGTCAATTTTAATTACAGGATCGACGAAAAATCCCATTATTACAACTTCACTACAACTCGACTCAGTGTAGTAAATACACCATAGTAAATGAAAGGTTGAATTGTCACAAAGAATGCCAAAAAATATGCATTTATGCATGCATGCAAAGATTTTTTAAGCATTTTCTTTTTTATGCGCGACTTGAATTGAAAGATGACGATATTCTGAGCTCTATTTTAACTGGAGATAAAAAGTGGGTGACTCATTACACGTCTGAGCCAAAAAGACAGTCGTCACAGTGGTGTCGCACCAATTTCCCATCTGCCAAAAAAATCGAAACCACAATTTCGAGCAAAAAATTCATGGTCCTAGTGTTTTGGGAAAGGCATCATTTTGGTCGAATTTCTGCGTCAGGGAGAGACAATCAATGCACAACGATATTGTGAGGCCCTAAAAAAAATATTTGCACGTTAAGTATTATTTGCACGACAACACAGCCTTAGCCATCAAGGCGCTTTTGGAATTATTTGGTTGGGATGTTTTGAACCGCCCCCTGTATTCCCCTGACTTGCAGGCGCCTTCAGATTATCATCTTTTCCCCTTCACTGAAAGAACACATGGGTGGAATTAAATTTTCAACTGACGAGCAGGGTTTAAAAAGAGGTTCTGAAGTGAGTGAGGGAAGAAACTGGCAGGAGATTTTCATTTCATTTTCTGAAAAACATAAAAATCTAGTACACTTACTTTCTGAATATGCCTCGTATACTAAGTTTTTTCACGAAGTACTTCAGCATTTATTTAAAGCCTTTTCTATTTATAAACATAAAGTTATTAAATATAAGTTTGCAAAATAAATTTGCTTGAGGATGACTGCTGAACAGCGGTCGTTGATGGATTCGCCGAATCGAACGGTAGTCGGCATCGTTGTCTAGATAAGAAGCAGGAATCGCACAAAGGGGGTCGTCGATCAATATTGCGATTTTCCGCACTCAAAACGGGGGATCTCCCCTTTTGGCGATTTCAAATTTGCTCGTTCTATTTTTGGCGTCTTGTGTAGTCGTTCATGTCTTTGCGTGAGTGACAAACATGACATTAAATATTATACTGCAGGCTGCATAAGTCCGTGCAAACCTCAGCCGTGAGATACGACCTCATTATGCTGAGCCGGCTTTAAAAACCTGTATTGTTTCACCGATGGATGTCGCACAGAGCATTAATTATTAATTAAATGTATTTCTTGCATCATCGTAATTTATTGTGTTATTAGTTCACTATAAATAAATGTGAAAATTACTTTGTATACCCATTGTTTCGCAATGGCTAAAAATTAATATTGGCAATCGCCCGCAAAGGCTGATTGAAATACGCAATTCAATGTCCGAGATGCTGGAACAATATTTCCATTCGGCCGAATAAAATTAGCCTTTTGCGATTTTTATGGCGCCGCCAAATTCGCCAAATAATGTCCTTATAGATTCATACTTACAAATTAAATTATTTATGAATTTGTTCTTAAATAACGATACAGCTGTTGAACTTTTGGCAGCGTGGGCACAACACCAAGGCTAACAGCTTTTGTATTGAGCATACAACACATAAATCTAGATCTGAATCAGGCACTTTTAAGTAAGGCATAATACGTGCGCTATAATATACATACAAGAAACATTTGATTTTAGCATGCATCATTTTTCCCGGATGTGTGGTTTTCTTCATCACTGTAAAGGTGTTAATAAGGCCTTCAAAGGCTCTCTGAAGATTTAAAGCGATGCCTTTGATGGATGATTGACAGTGAAACCAATCATGGTCTACGAGACTCGTTTAGTTGTGCGAAATTAAAGAAGCGTGACGATGAAAGACAATATAGAGACCAATTTATGCTGTATATTCTTTCTAATTGTACACTTTCAGTATCAAAGATCAAAGTCGTCGTATTTCCCGCTTTTTAATGCGAAATTCATGCCATGATTATTATTTATTATATAAATCACCATTGAATGTTCTTCGAATTTAATCGCGTAAACTCTAGCGATTCAATTTTCATATTGACCTTTCCCTACCGGTGATGTATTTACTACACCTCGACTCTAATTATGGGAATATCGATATGAAATATAATAGATATGGGATTCAGAATTTTTGTAGTACTCCGTAATATAATTACGAATCACATCAAAGTATTATAGTATATAAGTATTCATCTGCAGCGATGGAAATAAATAATTTGTCGGAAAATCGGGAATTTTGCGAGTTTTAGTTCGTGTCTCAGCAGAAAGGAATTTTATCAGTCAAATTGATGGTATTATACGAAAATGAGGGCTCACGCTGTCATCAACTCGAACTAGTATTTATATATCTAATGACGATACCTCCAATGCGTTCTTAAACTATTGAAAATCTCGGTCCCGGGATCCCGGAACTGATCCCGGGATGGTCTAATGCAATCCCGGGATCGAAATTTTGGTTTGAGATTGGATTCCCTACGCAAGACAGTATGCAGTATACATGCATATATTAGGAAACTAGACAGTGAAATATACAAGTCAAACAACTTTTTACGCAATCTCTAATATCTCTAAATTCGCTGACATTTAAAAGGTTAAGATTTCAAGCATTTTAGCGGAAGTAACATCAATATGCTCTTCGTCATGTAATTTAATTTACCAATTTGATGATTAAATCCATTTAATACGTACACTTACTCATCATTACAACGTCATTACAACACGTTCATATATTTGAGGCCCTGGATAAACCTTCTCAAGTGTGAGAATCGATCTAACATATTTCTAAGATGACCTTCTGCGCTGTTATTATGATTTTCCCAAATAATGGCGATTAAACATAATAAACAAATTTATATCTCGACCAAAATCTTGGGAAATCTCCATTGAGTAGCATAATGAATGGAAAAATGGACACCTTTCGAAAGGTTACATAGAATTTATTTCCCAAACCGTTTTTTTTTTATTTTTGGGAAGTTCAACGACGATTTTATGTAACGGGTGTGTATTACTTTGTGTAAAATCCGGATAAAAAAGTGACATCGATATCAAAGACGTTTAGATGTCAGAGGAATAGCCGGTTTTTCAAGTGCCGATTGAAGATACTGGAGGAATGAACTTCGAAGAAAATTGTAGCACGTATGAAAAATTGTCGTGAACAAATCCAAGCATTCATCCAATGCACATCTATTACATTGGATATGTACAAATAGATCAGCAATCATATGAATTAATGATTTCATACGTTTATGGCTCCGATCGAAGGACGAATCATTCAAAGGCTCCATACAAACGAACACATCCATTATGGATGGCATTTCATGTCCCATTATTGACGACTCCCGAGATGAAAAATATGCGTTTTTTTCTCGACCGCAGCGGGTAATCATTGTTACGTGCATCGCAATTGGAATCCATGATTATGAATTAGAATTGCGCGAATGCATTGTGCAATTGCATTTTTTTTATTGTCGCCTCAAATGCGTAATATCACTTCGGTGGCTTATTATGGTGGAAATCAATGGTGAAAGGTAGGCACTGCTAAATATTGCAGGAAGCACATTATTGACGATCATTACTAATGTATTTTTGACGACGATAATAAAAATCCAATTTGTCTTTTCCTATGATTTTCGTGTTTTTCATCATTCGCATTTGGAGAGCGATGCTTCGATTTCCTGTTAATATCCGCAATACGTGCACGGCTTTAATTCCACATCCGATGACTTTCATGTCGACGATTTCGCGGACACAATTGTTATTCAAGAAATATTTCTGAATCAAGATCAAATGGCTCTTAACATTGATGAGGTGTTCGCATTTGTATCAATGTCGCACACGTATCACACGGTCAAATAAAGATCGTCTCAGAATGGAATGCATAAGACTACAATAGCGTTGTTCCTTTTTAATTTTGATTTTTCCGGCAATATATACAGGAATGCTTTGAATTTAATCACTTAACCGCCAACGACTCATCGGTGATTTGCTATGGTTTTTTTTTTGTAGAAAAATAAGTGTTTTTTTAATACAAAAAAATTATTATGCTAGGGATACATTGATGAATCCAAAATCGTCTTCATATTTTAATAAATCTTGGTGTTTCCATTTTATTTTTAAATAAAATCAACAGAGATCATCTGTGGAATGATCTTTGCTACGTAACTGAATTTATTTTGGGACGTATTTTGTCAAAATCTAATATATAAAAATCAATGTTTGTATGTCCGTATTTAATGCGCTTCCATACCGTTCATCCGATCACAATAAAACTTTATCAACTTACTGTTTACACTTACGAGAATAACATAGGCATAGTAAAAATATTTCAAACAATTATTAAGCGTTTATGACATTGCAACGTATGTCGGGTATTCGCTATTGCCTTATAAAAATACTGTTTATTAAAGTATTATTATTAAATTGAGACAACTCTAAATAAACAATCAATTTTAATGGTGTTTATACAATATTAATGAAAAAATAGAAATAATGAAATTTATTTTATTTTGTTGATTTTATTATAAAAATTAACAAATACATTGATTTTTATATATAAGATCCACTGTAAGTTAATTATACTATGCCTATATTATTTGAGAAAGTGCAAATAATAAATTGGCAAAGTTTGATCGCAATCAAATGAACGGTATGGCAGCGTATAAAATACAAACAAACAAAATTTTATTTTTATATATTAGACTATGCCTATGTTACTCGCGCAATCCTTAGCAATAACTGGACGAAGTTTTATCGCAATCTGATGAACGGTATGGCAGCGCATTACATACGAACAAACAGATATTAATTTTTATATATAAGAAGATATAAATCAAACAATTTTTATGCGATTTCGAATATCTCTAAAATCGCTGGCTGTTGAAAGGTTAACAAATTGTGATCGCCAAATACATTTCCTATACATTTGAATCCAAGTGGTTTAAATTATGATTCCAATTAGCTAAACCATGGGGCTGCCTATAAATTATTCCATTAATCATTCCTTCCATATTTGGTCATTGATCTTAAATATCACATCGTCGTCTCGTTGCTCATATAATGGCTTCTATTTCCTGACGAAAACAATTTTAAAATGTTCAATAAATTGAACAGTCTTTAAAAAAAAAACAAGCACATTCTGTTCAATCAGCCTTAACGGTTTTAAAAATGCATGATCTGTTTATAGATAATCATATAGCCATCGTTGTATATCGATGGCTACAATTATTTAAAATCTGTAGTTAGATAAATTGGAACTGATAAAAATCAAATAATCATCATTGTGTTGTTTATAGGTAAAATTATGCTACAGAATACGAAGAATACACGAGGATGACAATTGTTCAACGGTAGCCGCAAAATTATGGACTAGATATCAATTTCAAAATTTTCTGAATCTCGTTGTTAAGAGCTTGATTTTTTTGGCTCATTTCATAAACAAACTTCAGGCACGAATTAAAGAATTAAGCCACAAAATCACCAAAACATTTTATATTACAATTGACATTAATTTACTTGGTCATTCATTTATTCGGTACTCAATTTCGTCAAGTCATTAGCGTTTCTATGGCAGAATCAAATCCATTCACATTGGTAGAGATTGAGCAACACCCCACTTTAATTTTTTGCGAAAAAGCTTAAAAACCAAACCACTTTAATTGTCATTATAAAGTAAAATATGTGCATAATAAACGACTTTATGAAATTCCGTTTTTCATATCGTCGATAGTGATTATGATAATGATTTATAATCTGGGTATCGAAGTACGAGACCGAAGCTATTATCTGATAATCTATTCTTAGTCGCTGACTGCGCTAATGATGTTTTTAATATGGCGAAAAAAATGCAGCGTCATAACTCTGAAACAATGATATTATATTTACAGAAGGCTCCAAAGATAAGTGATGTTACTTTATTCGTCACAAGGACAACAAGATGTTGATTGATGTTGGCGGAAAAAATTATGCCAATCGTCGATCAAAAAGCAGATCAATATTTAGCATTCAATTACAAAAAAATGGATACAATTACGAACGAAAGCAGGTCGCAATCATTAAATCATGATACTCTTCGAATGTGGCTAACATTTTGTAAACGAACATAATTATGATGCCATTTAATATTATTCATAGCGTGTAATAAATACACCATTGCGTTAAGTATAAATAATCTTTAATTATGGTATAATTAAATGTGGATCGCCTATAAATCGATCGCTCTTCCTTGTCGTTGGCAATCTTTGGCTATTGCCAACTTTCTTTAGATCCGTAATTGTCGAATTTGATCGAATCTGGCCGGAACTCTATTCAATGATCTCGTTCGACGATGACTGGATGTTATTAAATTTTATTTGTTTGCCTTGTGAATCATCAACAAATTGGATCATGATTCGATAATTCGTTTTTCTCGAGCGACTACAATGTATTCTATACGAGAGAAAGTTGTTTGGTGATAATATTATGATTTAAATACGACTGTATTCATCATCGAAATTACCCACACTGAAAAACATGAATAAACTATTACGTAATATTAATCCCTCCCCGACCACAATGTGTTGTGTTTGATCTCGCTTTTATTTATTTTGTTTTTGGTGGATGAAAATGTTGACTTTGAGCACTCGTTTCCTGTCATTAAAAAAAAGATCTTATACTATCTCGTTTTTTAAAATGTCTAACGGACTGATTTGCTACTTGACGGCTATTAAAATAACTATGGAGCATTTAATAATAGCCAAAGACGAGTGTCAACGATGACTTAAAAGATTTCGAGGCATCTTTACACTCTCATGGCTTTGATAATCCATCTCAAAAAGGCATTCATAGGTAAATATCCACGTCTGACGCTTCCCGGATCGAATGAGAAAGATACGTAAACGATTCGAGGAAAGTCGTCGAGGCTTACGCCTTTAGACGTAATCATCTGAATTCAAAAAATAAGCCCATCAAATAGTTATAAACATGACGAATCACAAATTCAATTGAACACCACATCAATCCTTTAACAATCTAATAAATCATCGATTGTATAAATGTATATTTGAACGATAAGAAAATTCCGCTTTTAGACAAGCTAAAATATCTACAAATTCAGAAATTGTATGATTGTATGAAAACTAGTCTTCTAACAGAGAATCTTTAAATTGTTTATAACTGAGTGTATAAAATAAATGTGTTGCTAAACAAATGTTTTATTGGCATCTTGTTAACTAATCGAAGATTTTAAAAATTAAATAATAAGAAGAATTCATCTATGATATGTATTTGGTACACCATATGAAATTTTGAAAAATCTTGAACCCCGTATCTATCGATATTCCTACAATATTATTAGAGTCAATTTGTAGTAAATACATCATGGTAAAGAAAGGGTTAGTCGAGGATGTACGAGCTGCCAAGACGTGTGGTCGACCAATGAGATAACCGCCCCAAATATAGTGAAGAAAATCCACAAAATAGTACTGGATGACCGTTGACTGTAAGTGCGCGAGCTAGCAGATATGGTAGGTCCTTCAAAAATGATGTACATCACATATTGACTGAAATTTTGGACATAAAAAAGCTTTGCGCAAGATGGGTGCCGCGTTTGCTCACAATGAAACAATAACAACGACGTGATGATGTTTCAAAGCAACAAAGGCGAGTTTTTGCATCAATTCAGGTTGAAAAATGGAGGATCCGCAAGGATATGCTCATTCTCAACTTCGAGTGGCCACTTAATTAGCTAGATTTTGTAGCTTAAAACTAAAAAAAAACTAGGTAAGTTAGCAGCATAAATTAGTGAGATATATAAATATGTAGTTTTTATGGTTGAGGGGACATCTAGACTCATTCGCGACCTTATTTGGTGCGAGCCACCTATGTAAGTTAGCTTTTGAGGAATCTTACATGTTAGTAAAAATCATAGAAATGCCGCAAAAAGCCCTAAATAAGGACGGAGTGGCCACAAGGTCTGTGTATCCAATCGGTCCGCTTTTCAGACCGCTGACATAACAAATTTATCCGAAGAAGACTAATTAGGTGGGTTGTTTAAATTTTACAATCAGATAAATAAAGTAGAATGGTCGAGCAAGATTAAAACCATGTGCAACTCTCAACTGGATCAGTATTCTACGTTTTGCGCCCCTATGTTACAACATAGAAAAAACATAGTTTTTCGTCAGTCAGTGTATTGGGAATGTGCTCATTTTTAAAAAAAATAGTTTTAATAAATCCTCATAAACCAGCTTATATAAAAAACATCGTGTTTTTTATCCGACGTTAACCAAAATACAGCGTAATTCATAAAAATACGTATCCATAAAAATAAAGTATTCAATGAAATCCTCTATGAGGATTAATTATGAATTTTAATTACAGTTAGACGTTTCAATAGAAACCAGGAGTATCTGTATGAATCGTTTTAAGTTTTGTTTCATGTCTTTTTTTAAATCAATGAAGAAAAATGACAATTCGATCATGAATCAATGTTTTTAAAGGTGACCTTTCACAGTCTCATATTGTCCTTCAATAATTGTTCAGTACATATATTATTTCATACATAAATGGAAGATTTTGTGATTTTTACCAGCAAGACAGAAGAGCAAAGTTCAATGTTTCCCCTTTGTGAATAACGAAAGCTGGATAACATTACCAATATAACCAATCCGGAGAATCGACCAAAGGTGTAACATGTATTATAATCGACCGCAAGAAACAAGACAAATGGCTTATTGGCTATTGTTGTGCACAAACTTTACAATGGAGTGTAAAGCGATCCAAGAATGAGCAGTTGTGCCAATACCGACCTGTGACTGTGTGTCGTGGGTACATGGCGCCGTTCGATAGCTGGTCTCTCTGCGTAGGACTTGGCAGATCTATTATTCGAATTTCGTGATTTGCAATATTTTCCCTATTGTAGAAATGCTAAAATACAACGCGAGCTGGTCTCCGCAGACGAATTATGCTCGCAGCAACGTAGGAAGACATGTTAAAAGTGTTCTCCGATATTTATTTATACGACGAATAAGGAGGGGTTAAATCTGGCATTGTTTTATTGTTATCATGTTTATATCGACTGCTCCAGTCATAAAACATAGTCTCGGTCTCGGGAATAGCATGTATTTTATTTGAATTTGTCGTTTATTTTTGTGTGAATCGGGTGTCATCTTCGATGGAAATTATGACATAAAACTACCGATCGATGAAAATCTATGTAATGCCGCGAAAAACAATAATTTGCATGGATACATCAACACGAAAAATAAGATATAATGCACAAATTTGCTAAATATATACACAGATAAGCGATCAGATTTCTACATAATGAAGTGACAGCGTTAGATAACGTTTACCTGCGTTTGACGTTTGACGTTTAACCTAACACAATTTTTTTCGACCATGTCATGCGTGTGGGAAAAATAACGGCGAAATGTTAAATTCACTCATTTTTTTCACAAATGTATAATTTTAATGCGTATTAATAATTTTAATATGAAAGCGCTTATTTTTTATTGAATATAGTGGAAAATATTGATGTGCACATCAAATAAATATTTTTTGGACGTTTAAAAATACAATTCCACAAAATGATTTATGATCACATGTTTTAAATTGTATATATATACACACATCAAATTAGCGCGAGGCGTAATTTATTACTAGTACGATAATGAAAGAACATTGAACTTGTGAGAAGTTCTCATCGTTCTTGCATTCAGATCGGGTCATGTCTGACCCCCGGATTTCATCATCACTTTCTTTGCACTCTTCGTTCATCGACTATTGGCAATTCACACCAACAATACCAAATTAATTTAAAACGGCGTCGACAAATATTTTTCTTGGCTTTGATACCATAAATAAATATGAATTAAAATCTCACGATAAAAAATGAGCTATAACCAAAAACAACCCACTGCGGAAGTGTTTAATGATCACGTTCTTGTCCTTATGCAACGTCATTCACGGTCATATCTTTCGATCGATCGATCGATCGAAATAAATTCTCTATGGATAATCTCTTATTGGACCAATTTTTAGCTTTTATATTTCATTTTCAACGTTCGACATTTCGATACGTTCTCACACGATTTGAGGATTAAAGAAAGAGTTTGAAATGGATTTTTAATGTTTTAAATGTGAATGTAGTAATGCTCTTCAATCAAAAACATGTTGAAAGGGGAATATGTCTGCAAATTCACTTTCATTTAATTTAAAATCGATTTAAATTATTCCAGGTGATTATGATTTTTTATTCGTGTGTTTTATATATTTTTAATGGCAAATCAAGCATAAAAATGAATATTATTTCATCAAATGGTGAAGATCCATTATACATTTTTTATGATTTTATGCAGCGTACAGGCTGATTTATGGCGTCTGCGCTATTAAGTGCATGGACGTAAAAACTTGCTTTAAGGCTAAGAATATCAACAAAATTAATTAAAATGTCGATGAACTCTTTTTCAAAATATGTGAAATATATGAAGGAAATTGAAACAATTATCAATGCTATTAATCACGTCGATTGCAATTAGATATAATTACTTAACGTATAGAAATTTGTAGTCTGTTAGATACAAAATTAAATAAGCTGGTATATAAAAACACAAATTTTCAGAATATTATGCTGGTTGTGGTTTTAAAATATCTAAATAGAAAGTTTGATAATACATTGGAATATATAGATCATTTCAAGTATATATATATGTTATAATTGTATGTGTTTTATTTATTTAATACAGTTTTCCCCATAAGATCATATGTAAATAATACAAAAAACACAATGAAAAATAAGTCTAATAACGTATCAAAATAAAGTTGATATTATGTATTAAAAAATCTATGCAACATTTCATGCAATATCTTGAACACATAAAAATATGTAATTTCACACTTTAGTTAGCCCGACGATGACCGTATAAATATAATAATCGAAACCAGTCATTCGTTAAATAATTATAGAACAAAACGAACTTATTTTTTTATCAATGTCGACGATTGCATATAGTTGCATAGAGATATGCTGGGAATAACAAGCCATAATAATACATTTTAAGATAAATGGCGAAAATTGGTTATAATTTTGAGAACGAATCATATAAAATAATACTGGACAGATCTTGTGTATAGGACGCCCGCCAATAAAGACAACAATATTAAAATTTAAACACCCATTCGATCAGTCTTCTTCGAACAACGTCGGATCGCAAAGCGCTCGTTCGTCAAGTCAGCGATCCGAAAAGCGAACCGGTTGGATACACAGACCTTGTGATCACTCTGTCCTCTTTTAGGGCTTTATGCGACATTTTTGGAGATAAATGCGTACCTTGCTGTACTGCCTTATATGATCTGTACGATCACGGAAGCTCCCTCAGAGGCTAATTTACATAGGTGGCTCGCGCCAACTTTATTAATTTAAGCTGCTATCTTAGCTAGTTGTAAGTTATAAAATTTAACTAGTTTCATTCCCACGTTCAGAAGTTGAGAATGAGCGTATCCTTGCGGATATAAATATTAAATTCAGGTTTTGCACCTTGCTATGCACTTTTGTTGAGCAGACTGGCATGGAGCTCCCGAATAACGGGATTAATAAAGAGCTCTGGTTAATCGAGGATTCCCATAATATCTCTGTTTCAGATTTAAAGTGATGGACTCGTGATGGAATCAACACTGATTGACTCTGTTCGTTTTTATTATATATACTAAGTTGTATAATTCCTATTTTCTTCGTTATTGCTCAAACATTGGGCTGACTTAGCCAGCATAAGCCTACAATAAAACAAAGACAATAATAATTTCGACCGATTGTAAAATTTAAACAACGCACCCGGTCGGTCTTCTTCGGACAACATTGTTTGTATGCGAGGCGCTCATTCGTCACGTCAGCGGTCCGAAAAACGGACCGGTTGGACACACAGACCATGTGGCCTACTTCGTCCTTTTTAAGAACTTTTTGGGACATTTTCTATGATCTGTACGATCATGGAAACTTCCTCATATGCCAATTTTTTTGATTGGGGGAGAGGGGGCATAAATTAGATAGTTGCCACGGGCGCTTCATACCCTCATTACGGCTCTGTCCAATACCATTTTGTGGATTTTCTTCACCATTTCTGGGATGGTTACTTCAGTTGGTCGACCAATGCTCTGTTTGTCTTGGCAACTCATACGGCCTCGTTTAAAATCTGCCACCCAACATCTTACTGTTGTAAACGAAGGAGTAGACTCCCCGAGAGTAGAAACTAGTTCGGATTTGATATTAGTTGGACTGTTAGATTTTTTCCATGTTTACAAATTCACTGAGAACGTTCACTATTGATGACTACCAAACAAATACTAAACAACATAGCGTTTTGAAACTTGAAAATTAAGCCTTATAAGGTAGACACTTTCTATCATAGTATTTTTTTAAAACAACAACCACTATATATACGTTAGGTCGGGTACTTTTGGGACTATTTTCGTATATTATTTTAAGATTGCATTTATAATAGTATTATTTAACTTTTAAAGAAATCCGGGAGGGGGGGTGTAAGTTAGATACTTGGATCAATGATCAGGGATATGTATCGAACAAAATAGACGATATCGGTTCAGGATTTTCACTCAATAATGGGCGTTTTTGTTGTTCTCGAGTTCTCGACCAAAGCCTACTTCCTCGAATAATCTAAATTCTACTGCCGAATGAATCATCTCCTCTAGATTCTTCCCGGAACGAAGTCAGCGCTGACGATTCGCCGAAGTACGAGATCTCGAGACGGCCCATGAATCACCTCGATGCAAAACAGGGATGACAGGTATGATTCAGTAACAATAAGCATAACGACCACGACCACTGCACGTGACAACATCGGCTATGACTCACATTTATTTGTAATACACATTAATGATCATGTCAGTTCGACTCCCGAGTAAAAGTCACACGATTCTCGACTACTCTCAATATATGAGTATTGACCACATCGACCACCGACGATGAAAACCGGATCGCTGGCATATTCCCGACATCCCCTTCTTGCGATACTGTCAATCCAGTACGCGGACTGCTTCTTGCATGCGGACAATAACAATCATCGATTCACTTCAAAGATAGCCCGCATCATAGAACATAACCTCATTTCGCAATCATTGCATTTGAAGAAGCGTTGACATCATCAAAGTTTTTTTGCTGTTATATTTTGGACATTGATTATGGTCGTTATTGGATTTTCCTGTTTGCAATGACGTAAATCGACTCACCTTTTTAATCGTATTGGGATTCGTTCATTCGGTTATGTTTTCAAAAAATGAAAACAAATGTCATTAATTCAAAATCATATCGCATGCGCATTGATCACGACGCAAAAAGCTGACGAATTATTAACTTTCCGCCGCGCGTACAAAACGCTTTTTTACGATCGTTATAAATAAATTCATCCCCGATCGCAAGATTTGCTTTGCGCGAAAATCGCTCATTTGTTTGTTTGTTTGGATTCGTCTCCTCGCCGCAGGTTATTGACATCGCCGCCGTACTTGACAGGTGACAGGATTGCATAAAACCTTCGATTCAAAGCGACTTGAATCAACAATGGCACCGACGAGCACGACGTCGATCGACTGCGAGGAAGCGTCGAACAAACAAAGCGGCTCACGATCGTCCCAATGTCGTAAAAACCGAACTAAAAAAATATATTCGGCTCTCATGAGTCGCACGATTCGAACGGCGATTTGTAGAACGGATCTTAACGACCGAGGTAATGCGCCCGATGAAAGTTAAGTGGATCAAATGTTCAAAAGCGTCGAATTTATCGACATAATAAATGCTACATAATTGATCGAGACATATTTTAGCGGAATAATCGACGCGCCGTCTCATAATGGATATGGCCGTATTCGGCGGTCTTACGATATTGAGTGCGAATCGAGCGTCATTATTTGACAGTTGGAAACGTCACGGGTGAAATATTGCCTGCTTTAATATTAATTTAAGTCGAAAATTTTACATATATACAAACGTGGTTTACATGCATCAATCCAGCATTCGCCTATTTATTATGTCGATTTTCTCAAATATTAAATTATGATAAATATTTGCGGTTTTTAGCGTGAAAGGCGCGACGTTCAAAGTTGAGAATTTCAAACGTCGTAATGGCATATTTTTCAGAATCACCTGACGTCCGCCCGATTGTATTGTGATGCGATCTGTTCGATCGTCGATTTATGAGTCGAACGGTTTTTTCGAGAGCCGCAATCGTCGAGATGCTTTGAAACTTTTACCGTTACGATGTAAAATTAACGACGAAAGGTATGATCTAACGACGTATAATTTTCGACCTTTCCATTCGATGCCGAACCGCGGGAGCTCCCCGACGATGATTCGATTCGTCTTTCTTCTTCCCTTTTTTATATTTTTAACGTCATCGCGGTTTTTTGCGTTCATTATCCATAGCGCACCGGCTTCGTGCTAAATATTGCTCAAGATCAGATTCAGTTACTTAAGAGCAAAAAGTGCAACGAACGCTACATATAATGGAACTCGGCATATCGAACGTATTACTTTCTTGGATCCATTTCTATGGAAACGTTCTCTTATTTGAATATAGAAAGTATTGGAAAAACAGAGAGGCGATAATTTTACACGAAATTGTAATTTTAAATTTGCGCTTAAAACACTTGAAATTCGAGTCGTTCGAGACAATAGATCGATAGCGATGCATCGTCTGAAAATTTTGATGAATTTTGTTATTTTCAGACCGAAATAATAACAGGGGATGGAACCTCAATAGTCGATGCTTTGTTTTTACACTGCTTAAATTATAAATCCACCGGGGGTTTCTCACAGGGCACAAATCCGAGCGTGACTCATAACAACACCACTTTATTGACGTAGAGAAATGCACATTCGAATAAGGGTTGGTAAGAGGTATCGCGATTTAAAGCTCACCGTTTGTTTATGGCGGGGTGAGAAAATAGTCCGTCTTCACAGAAACGGTGAGATGAAGATGCAGATCAAAAGTGCAATGAATTCGGATGACAGTGTGATGGCAGGCAATGACGGCACGAGACTGGCGCAGAGCTGGTGAGGCCGCCTGACTCACCACCACACCACCTCCTCGCCACCTCCTCACCACATCACTCCCACCAGAACTCTGCTTTTTTGTTGTCTTTGCGGTGGCCAAGTCTCGCGAGCTCCTTCTATATTCACTATTTATTCAAGTGCAGCTATGCCCGAAGGATACAAACAGAATTCTTCAATTTATGCATAAAACAAATCAGTCGTCTCATTCTAGAAATTCGATTCCAGAAAGACAACGAGGCTCCATTGGTGTTTCGTCAATCAACAACGCATCAATGCAAGCAGTCCTCTCCACAATTCAAGGAATGACCCCATCATAACAGTCATTCGTTTGCCTCGTCTTACATTCAATATTGAAGGAAACTTGATTCCAAGCTTTCATTTTATAAGCACTCACCTTACGAGCCACTAAGCCGAACGTATTAAATGCCTTTCTTAACACTAACTTTACCGCGCCCGTTGAAGAATCTTCATATAGATCGAAAATGAACATTTTTGAAATGTCAAGGAGATAGATTCGATGGACATCCTTAGATTCATACGAACGATCTAAATGCTTACGTATCAATAAGTTTGTCCTAATATCAAAAACACGGAGGAAATTTATAGACAATTGCCAACCATACGAAAATATTCCAATTGATAAACATTAATTATATTTAGATTAATACAGGAATGGGCGTTTAACCCTTTCAAACCAGAGAACATACACGCTACGCTGTAATGAAAATCCATTTTTCTGTCAGCTCCACCACAGCGTGTGACAAGCTTAATAATGAACCAGTCTCAATAAATGAACATTAATACTGTTGACAGTACACAATATTCGTTCATTTCTTCGGAATATTTCTTAATATTCATCTTACATGATATCTGCTTTCTGTTGTTCAGCTATTTTTGTCTATTAATGTGCTGCGAAAATAAAAGGACAGGGTTACTGTGCAAGCCTGCTAATTTACTTCTAAAGGAGTAAATTTTGCAAAAGGGTGATGATACTCCGCTATTGACGCCACTCCAGGATAATTAAGGGGGAATAACAAAAATGATCAACGATAAGAATGATGCGAGTATTTTAATTATCAAAACAAACGCCTGCTCTCAAGACAACACGAACGAAAATTAATAGATTCTTTAGAATACGATTTTTTGTTGAATAGTAAGTATGAACATGTGAGTTTCTATAAAAAAATATTGAGAGTGTTTGGACTTATAGGGAGAACATTCAAAAGGACTAGGCAAAAGGCAAATTTTCAAGAAAGCTAAACATCCAGAGGTGGAGGAAGCTTTGTATATTTGGTTACTTCTAGAAAAAAACAGGTATACATCTATTTCTTGGTCCATATTAGTCATGAAAGCAATGATCGGCTGGAATATGTTTAATGACAGTTTTTCATATTTTTCGGATTACAAGGGGTCGGTGGCAGTACTCTATAATCCGACAATCCGATACTGTCTTGCATAAAATACTCAATAATCTTTGATATTTATCCCGGGTTCTTATTATAAGGGCAAGGCCACAAATCCAGATTGTTGAAAAAAATCGCTGCATCAACAATTTTTAAAGAAGTATTAATTATTTCCGATCGATCATTAAGTAATTTTTCTGGCTATTAATACATTGCTGTCTATCAACGACTAATTTGCAAGAATCGTTATAATATCATTTAAAAATCATGCTAATTGCGGCACTCGCTCGTCAGAAGTTCTTCTAATTAAATAATTTCTTCCTAATTTAACCACATGTAAAATGCAAAAACAAAATCTCTTCCCCAGAAACATCTCCCATGAAGATTGTCTAAATCAGATAGCAAATATTACACAAAGAAAAGATCGAATACTTCCAATCTTCACTATCAGCTTGTCGTCATTGCTCCAGTGAATACCGAGTTGGCTAATTCGTACGTCGCTCCGTCTTCTCAATGATCCTACTTGTTTATTCCAAATTCCCACTATTCCAACAAGGAATGCGACCAAAATGCTATAGGATCCTTTTCAAGCAGACGGTGGAGAATCTAATCAATCCGAGTCTTGGACCAAGACCGGTTTGGTCCCTTGACCGTCCACGGTATTCCAGACGTGTGTCACAGACTCTACATTTTAAGAACTTGAAATCACGGATGAAGCTCTAGCGAAATGTTCTTGGAATCGATGCGATTTTTCCATATCATAATGAGGCTGATCGTAGCATTTATAACTTCGTCGTTATACGTGCATCACATCAATGTTATCGCAGATTTAGAAGATTTGCAATGATCTTGTGTTGTCGATTATTTGTAATCCGTATGATACAGTAATTGTTTGAACTTTCATCTCAAATTATTGATCCTTAGTACACATACAGTCATCTCTTCCTCCCAAACAATTGCCTTCTTCGTGTATTCGACGAACAACGATGATAGATTCATCTATCGTCTTCTATTCATGACTACCATTTCAGCAATAAAGTTCTGTCATACTGTCTCTTGGAATATTTCAATCAGCATTCTGTTGCTAATGATCTACTCCTGGGTTCTATGTTATTTTACGAATCCCACTTGTTCTTTGAATATTTGCCATTCAACATATATATTTTTCAAATGTGTCCCACATTTTAATAACAAAAATAACCGTAGAGTTCAACTATTATTCCATCTATTTCCAATTGTTTCTAATCGGATATTTGCATTGAAATTATCGAATTATCGAGATTCTAATATTCACATAATCATCGTGGACTATAATAATAATCTCAATTGTTGTTAATATTTAATATCTGCAGTAGTCGAGCGGTCAAGGTAACTCACGTATGACGCCAGTATAAAGTTTTGCTTCTAACTTTCACATTCTGTTTAATTTGCAAGCGTTCCCATGGAAACAGGTATGACAGACAGTTGCACAAAAGTTTTTATAAATATATTATATATATTCGTCCTGAACCCTGTGCCTGAAAACCTGTCTATTTACGGATATGGAATGGTACTTACAAGGAAAGATATGAATATTATACTTCGTCCTCATTACATATAATAAATCCATATTTTACAAGCGTTCCCGTGGATATATGAATGACAAGCGATAGAAGACAGAAGTGTGGGATCTAGCTGGAAACTAAAAATATATTTTATTAAAAGGGCTGCTTGATACTTTTCATACTTCCCCTTTCTACAAATACAATGACATTTGCCTATATTTTCTAATTTATATCATTTAATACAATTAAAAATATATATAAATGTGGTGGCCCTGCCTCGTTAGATGCGCGTTACATTTATCACGTCCTGATGCTTCTAAAACTCGGGCGCGCGCAACTGGATAAACATTGGATCGTTCATTACTTCAAGATCGGACGAAACCAATGCTAAAATCAAATCCAATAATAAAATTGAGCCATTTATTCAAGGTCGCACGAGGAACCTTCGCGGATCGTCGGTCAGATATAATCATTTACAATTTAATATTCAATAAATATATTAATTTATTTAAATTTGCTCGGCTTAAAAATATAATTTTAACTCATTAAATTTAGCCATTACAAATATACCTGTTATAGGTTATTGTGTATCTTGCTTAAAAATATACGTTTTTTGACATGGATGATTTTTTTGCTGTTTATATCCATGATCGATGTAATAAGGGTGAAATGGATTTTGAGGTTATTTTTCGTAAGCCGAATAAAATTAGCAATTACCTAAATCATTTGAATTTAGAAGCACTGATCGTGAGAGGAGAGACCTTTCGCCACTCGCTCCGCAAGGATTCACATCGACAAGTTGCAACCTAAACGTAATTTACAATGAACTCTCATCCAAATAACAGGTATTTTAGGTCCCAACAAATTTGAATGAATCAATACAATTTAATCAGTTGTAAAGAAAATGACGATTTCAACAGCTGTATTAAATAGCTTATAAATTAATTTCAGATTTATAATTATAAATCAGATCGTTGTTCGTTTTTTGGTTGTTTAAATATACATACATGAAAATTTTATTTGAATTTACATTATTTTACATTTGATCTATAGATGTCAGCCAATAATATAGCGGAGATTCGAACCATTTCCATAAAAATATAAATTGTGCATTTACACAAAATTTTCTTTTTCAATGAAAGTGCAAGTATTTTTTTGCAACTCTCCATCTGCATTACATAAGATCGCTGCGTATGTTTGATAAACAATTTGTTTAGATAGGCTTGAATTCGTTTAATAAATTTTTGTTGATCGGATCATTTAATATCGATTTTTATCTCTTATCTACGAATCGATTTAAAATCCACGTTATAAAACTCGATATATTACAGCACATGCAATTTGTTCGATTAAATCGATGCAATAAAAATACCTAAAAACAATGAATAAAAAGGTTATCGGTCGATTAACACCTGGTTGTTAATCAAATTTTACGAATTGATGCTAAATATATAAAAAATAAATTAGATACATCGGTTTTAACACATTTTAGGTATATGGAAAAAAGTTAACCGTACTTTTTAATGGTTTGCGTGTATCTTTTCAATTTTGAATTAACGTGTCTCCACTCGATACTTGCAAACGCATCAATCTAATCTTCAATTACGTTTATCGTATAAAAATCAGATTTTATTTTATTGCAATATTAAGGTCATGAAATTTTCACGTAAATAAACATGATAATGATCTGTCTATATACGAAGTCTGCCGTTGTGGTGATAGAAATATCGACAATAATAAAACAATGTAAAATTTAGTTTATTTTATTTTAACAAACACATACAAACTTGTACAGAATCAGTCGTGAAATTAATACACATAAATAGCAATCATCGACCAGCTTCATGAAAACAAATTCAGAGCCACGGAAGATCCTAAAATTAATTATTTTACAGAGATGTATGGCATAAAAATTTGTTATCATGAATTATTTCATTTATATATATATATATGACTATTTAAATAAAACATGTTTATATATATGTAACAAAAGGCAAATGATCGTTTTCTTGCTTACGATAATATAGCTCCCCGCTTGCGAAAATGAAACGGAGATCTATTAAAATATATATTCGATATCCCGTTACAAAATGTTTTTTTTCGCTAACTTACAAAAAAAATGGAAAACAAAAAGTGAACGTAAAAAAAAAATTTTACAGCACAAATGCACACGTGGGGGGAATATATTATTTTTAAATTTATGTATGAAAACTTTTGAAATGTGGAATAAGCGTTGTATTATGCGACTTCACTGCACGCACACGATACAACACTAAAAAGTCTCAGAACTCGACAGAAATCTGTCTGATGATGTTCGACGCTTAAAGTTCGTCGTGTTCTTCTGTGTCCTGAAAGCGAAAAGGGGCGACATTACAAAAACAATCTAAAAACGTATGCAATTGATCAATTGGAAAATTGTACACATACTTCTGAGCTGGGTATACTGCTGAAGTCATCACTGTCTTCATCATCGAGATCTTCATCGTCTTCATCAGACGGTGATGCATCGCTGCTGTCCTTATCGCTTGCGGCCTGCGCAGCGGAATCTTCAGCTTCCTTTACCTTCCTTTCGGCTTCCTAAAAACGTTTGAATTACATTACAAATACGTTCCGGCAAAATTATCACAATAGATCAATAAAATACGTTATTATAATACCTGAATTGTTTTGACGTCATCGGCTGCTGATTTCGCTGAAGCGATATCGTCTGTGATGAGGAAATTATCAAAGACCGTACCAGCCTTCACTTGCCAGAGATCTAAACCGACCGTGCAGATTTCTTTACGCAAATATAATGAATCGTCAGCGACGTAATCGGGATTATCGATTTCGGGATGAATCCAAAGGCCTTTGTATTCGGGATTCTTAATCTGCAAAAATAAATATAAAATAATTATAAAATATTCATTGAATAAAAAATCGTCAAATGCTCTAATATTGCATAAAAATATACCTGTTTCGGTGACCATTCTCCTTTGTATTCGGGATTATCGATCATTGGCGGTTCCCATTCTCCGTCCATTTCATCGTCCCAATCTTCAGGCTTGACGGCATCAGGATCGGCAATGTGTACGGGTTTTTCCCAGTCTTCTGGTTTGCTATCATCGGGATCTGGGATCATTTCTCTTTCGTCCCAATCTTCTGGTTTCTTAGCAGCTGGATCCTGCATAAATAGATCAATTAGTTACGATAACAATATAAATATGCGCAATATTTTATTGTAATCATCATCATACCTTAATTTTTTTGGGGGCGAGGAAATCCCAATCGGCTTCGAGTGTTCCGGATTCGACCTTTTCATTATCGATGAGCACTTCGTAGGTGTTATCGGGATTTACGATGAGCGTGTAGAAATGCGTGAATACGTCGTCCTTGCATCTGATGTCTTTGTTGATCAGCAGGTTCTTGCCCTTGTAGCTGAATATGACGTGGACTTTTTTGGTGCCGGGTCCGCAAATGTCGGGACCGAACATGATCTCGTAGGGGCTTTCGCCGTGCATGTCCTTCTGTTCGAGTTTGCAATCGAATACTTTCAAGTATCCGCCGCCGCAATCAATATCTTGTTCGTGTCTGACCGAGAATTGAACGACGAGGGGTTTGCCCTCGTTTGAGAACGGCTTGAACTTTCTGGACAAGGCATAGAATCGAGCATCCTGAGACGTTTTTAAGCCTGACGGAATACAAAAAATATTGAAGACGTTTTTGTTCGATTTTTATGATACGTATACGTGTTAATAAATTTAAACAATACCTTTATCATTTTCATCGTGGAAGTACTTGCCGGATGTCCATAAGAATTTACCGAATTCTTTACCGGGATGTTCGCTGTAGACCCAGTTTTTTTCCCATGATTCTGTAACCGAAAGCAACATTATAATGAAACGCTTTTATAAATACATTTTAATTGGATTTAAAGCAGAACGCAACCAATTTTATGAGATCGGGAGCATTTAAAGATAAAAATCAACAATAAAAAAATATTTGCAGACATTCGTTTATTAAATATCAAGTCTCATTTTGAACAACTTATGATTATAATTTCAAACTGGAATTCATTAGGTTTGAATAAACCGGATTGGAATTGGGCGTCATAATCGTATTGTTGTAGGTAAAAGATCAGAACATGACACGTAGCAAAATATGAAAGTTATAAAATCACATAATAAATGAAAGGGAGAGTCAGTTTAGACGTGGACAATCGTAATACGACCGCTAAAATCAGTTGCCGGCCGGTTATCGATCATTTAGAAGGCGGCAATGAGAAAATGTGGCGGCTTCTTAAATTCAGTATTGTACGTATAAAAAGCTATTAACTGACCGTCTGAGAAATTGTCCTGGAAGTAATCTTCAGCATTAGAGCTGTATACTGCCAGCAAAGCGACGCACAGCACCAGACCCTTCATGTTGACTTCTATTCACGACCGACGTCCCAACGCCAATGAACGCACGCCGCCTCCGACGATGTGTCAATTGGCAGCGCTAATCGGCGCCGACCTACGAACGCTTTCTATCTCGCTCTTTTGTAGACTACAAGAAAGAAACGGAAGAGTATGCGTCAGCGCTCGACTGGATTTCAAATGCATTCGACGAATAAAGTGCCGACACGCAAGCTTCTAGCACATCGTCGATCGTCACGCGCCAGAGCGAGAAAGAAGAGGCGATAAGCGTCGACGCAATCGGTGCCCGCGACAGACAGCTGGAGAAGCACCATTGGCCGGCTCTCGCCCAATAGGACAGATCCACCGGCACGCTCGACGTAGCCTTTCAAATCCCGAACTAAACACATTATAAAACGACCATACTTTCGTGCTTCTAGAAAATAGAAAGATTTCGCCGAGGTCAAATATTGTACCATGAATTACGAAATATACGCAAATTCACGATGACTTTCCATGCAACTCTCACAAATATTTCAAATTATTAATTAAATAACATTAACTGAATTTTGAAAGATATTATCCATTTTGTAATTTATAAATCAAAGCATAATTTACCAAATGCAAATCGTTAAAACAAGACGTATTTTATATTATTTGATAGCATTCGCGAATCATTAATTGATCCTGATCTTTAATCAAAAAAATGACTATTTATTTTTAAATTATATTTTAATCTAATACTTATATTTATTTTAAACAATAGCTTAAAAGCATAGATATCTTGTATTATCTTATTTTAATATATTATAATATGCTACGTTGAAGTAAAATGCAAAGTAGGTAGTTATTTGGTTTGATTAGAATGTTATAAATAATCTAACTAGACATAGTAGATTTATTGGTGGCTAAATTAGGCTTATAAACGAATTGTATCCGTATCAATTTTAAGCCATTGTAAAATTATACTGTATCTTTATGATGTTGTACCAATATCCCATAGTATATTTAAAACTTAACGTTTGAATAAGTATGAAAATTTTGACCTTTATAATCACACTAGTATCAAGTTAATCTACAATAAAACAAAGACCAAATGTCTAAATAAACACCAAATGTCATTGTATAAATTTTAACAATAGCATTATTTTTAGATAATTAGTCATTAGCCACATAAAACTTGGTGAATTTTGTAAACAAATTTCTAGTTCAACAACCATTGTTATTTTGGACAAATGCGAGTATTCTAGAATTGTGTAAATAGAAAGCCTGATATACATATAATTGATTTGTTCAAAATTATAAATATATTTTCTAATTAAGACCTCATAATGATATTTACATTTATATAAAATGTAACTATATAACTGTAAAAAAAATAAAACAATTGTCTTGTTCAGTAAATATCGTCTATGTTCACATGTAAAAATATTAGCCAAAGATCACGCTTTTTGGAAGTGAGCGAAGTGCATATTCTTCTCGAATGTACACAAGCTCCAGTGTCGGCAAAAAAACCTTATCATCAATTATTTATTTTTTTGATCGTTTGTTTTTGCTCTGCATCCAAAACACGTAGTCTTTGACACCAATCTATCAATGCCACGTAAATGTGAAATTCATTACTCTTTATTTAGCAAATTTTCAATTAATATAATTTTGTATATATGAGATCATGTTCACTTTATTTAATTTAAAATGAAATACTAATATGAAATAGTCCGAAATAGGTAATGGGGAGACACCTTCAGTTGGTGAATCTTAGATACACTTAAGCGTCACATATGACTTTACCCTAGCAAGGTAAAGTCTTTACAAACCTCCCACGCTCCCTTTAGAGACGGTTGCCGATGTGACGTTCTAAATGAAACTCGGAGGTCATGTTATCTTTAATATCGAGCGAATGAGGAGGTAAATGTATTATACAGACGAGATGGATGTAACCCCTTCCTGTGAATGGATATTGAAGAGGCCCATAGTTCTGCAGTGGACTGTTTGTGGCTGCACTATGATGACGATGATAAAATGCTAAAAATTCCATTCAAAAGATATAATTGAATGGTATTTACAGTAGATTTAAATCCCTAACTGTGAATGGAATTTAAACAGTGGCATTTAACCCCTTAAAGATGTAAGACACAATATTGTGTCTGAATTCCAGTGACTTAGAAAGATCATTTTTACACGTTGAGCTCGGAGACTGTCTTACATGTTGAGTTTGGAGAGAGTATCTTGCGCACATTGTACGACTGTATAGATCGTTAACTCAAATTTATCGACTAATAATGATATTTTAATGATATAATTAATAGATTTCAAATGTATTGTTTGTTTACTTGAAGAAATGACCAAATATTGTGTGCTATCGACAGAGTTATTTATTTGAATAGAAGTTTCATACACACTGCTGCAGCTTGACAGATAAGTGGATTTGTACGACGATAAATGGCAGACAAGCAAATATAGCATCTAAGTTTATGATGATTTTAAATTAGCTCACCACTCAAAGGGTACTTTGCAAAAACTTTATTGCAGTTAACTAAAAAAGTATATAACTAAAAAACCACCAAACAATAATTTATGAAATGAAAATTAGGATGATCTGTATTAACAAATTCATCGCTCGGCTGAATCCAAAACTATAGAGCGTATGGGATGAATATGATATCCAAGAATGCGACTTGTGACAGATCTTCTGTCAGCTGTTGTTTATCCTTAAATGGATAATCTTGGCTGATTGCTTTGAAATTCACTAAGCTAACAAAAATAGAGTATAAGCTAGATGGTAGCCACAGTGCAAGCAAACGAAAGATAAAAATGCAGATTTTGAGTCTGTTCTCAACATATGTCACAGTTGACACTTAGTCCGCAATACGTTAGTAAAGTTAAGATAAGAGAGTTGTTATAAACAACAATGGAATGCTTGAATCACTTCTTAACAAGAGAACTGAGAGATTTCACTGCATTTACTCCAGAACCTTTATTTGGTCAAGAAGTATACTTTTTCTTACAAGCATATCAGTGATACGGTATCCTCATAACGTTTATTGGACGCTGTAAAAGAATAATTTCATCAAATAACAAGAATGTATATACAAGATCTTAAGGAGATGATAGAACTGGCTATAGACGAAGAGGAGGAATTGATCAGTTGAACAATATCCAATAGAACAAATTCACCAATCATTTATATCCAACAGGAAAAATGAAGTTCTGATAGAATCACCTTCCGATATTACCCCGAATAAAGTTCTACTATTATATATAGATGAAAAAGTGATGTCTTCTGGTTATAGAAATATATGGTATATGGTGATAAAGTTTTAAGTAAAAAACATAGTTTACTCAATTTTAATAACTTTGTGATGACTCGAAGGCATCACACATCTTTCTGAGTATAAGTGCAGCGATGACTATAGTCATATCATGAACTTAAAAGGTTAATAGTATTCATTTTACATAGTATTTTAAATAATGGCTACCTCTGAACTATTTTAAAGGTTAAAATTAAGTAAAACGATTATAAAATAATGAGATACATTTTTATTTGATATTCAATTATTCTATACCAAAATGCTCACTAAAATCGTAATCATCATCACCATTTTTCTTATCGTCTGTAAGTCCGAAGTTTTCTAAGGCACCAGCTAATAAATTTGTCTTTTTCTCTAGCCGAACTTTCTGTTTCTTCTTTTTCTTTAAATCCTGCTTTCTGCGCTTACCGACTTGTACGTTACCCTCCAATTCCATTTCAGGATCTGTTTTTCGCTTCCTATTCGAATCTTGATCCGATTTCTTGCCTTTTTTATTGAAATTCTTTTCTATGTTCACTGACTGTGATATGAGTGGATTTTCATCATCTACTTGCATTTTATCTTCGGGAGTTATAGCTTGTACAGGTCCCGTAGATGAAAACTATAATAAAACAATATATTGATCGGATGTACTTCCATCGGTTACATATTTATAGCAACTTTAAAATATCTATTTATGAGATGTCAATATCATCAATGAGCTAGCTTTGCTAAAATATGAAACTGTGTTTGTGTAATATAAAATAAAATAGGCAAGCTGTTGGTCTAGTGGTTGCTTTATGGTACATATAGACACACACACAGCAGAAGCGGAGGCGCATGAGTGTACAATGTCTATGATATCTCTTTTTTCCAACCAACTGCCAGTATTCCCCATTTTTTTAAGCTACCTTTTAGCAATACCGTATAACTATTTTCCAAAAAAATCCCAAGGTATTTGCCAAATGTTTGCATATTAATTATGATGACCTCCTTGTCTTTTAATCTAATCACCTCGACGCTTTTCATATTGATATTATTATTTTTCAAGCAATATGTCATTATAAAAATAAATACATTTAATGTTAGCCCAGTTCATTTAGATAAATTCCCTTACCTGGAAGGCTGCATCTGATTCAGGGTTATTCAAGGCGCCCAATGTTTCTGTTTCCATTGCTTCAAAGCTATTCAAATCAAATTCTTCAGCAATAGTCTTAACAATTTTAGCCTCCAAATGAACATCTTTATCATTTAAATCCTCTGGTGGTAAAGTGTAATATTTTATTTTACCAGTATTCCAGTCATCCAATAGTGTCTTAGCAGCAGAAAATTGATCTGGTATACCGCCTCTTTTAAAACGACCCATTTTAGAAGCTAATTGTGCAAAAAATTCCTAAAAGTAAAGAGTGATTTAATCAACTTTTTATTTAACATCTTTCATCATATAAAACGGCACCATTCAGAAAACATACCTGAGGTGTTTCATAGTTATGTAGATTGTATAATTCCATTATTGTGTTCTTATTAGCTCTCTGTAATATTGCCGAGGCAGGAGTGATGGGATCTTTGAGATTTCCAACACTAATGGCATTTTTTAACGCGACGACGCTGTCGTTTTCTTGAGAATTACTCGAAAATACTATACCGGGACTGTCTAATAATTTAATTTTAGAATCTAACTGTACAATCTGCATTTGCCTAAAATAAATTTGAGATTAAATTTGCTGCCGATTAATTGAACAAACAATATTTCAGTAAAAAGTTTTTAACTCACTTTGTAACTCCAGGCGTACTACCAACACTACAAGCTCGAGATCTTTTCAAACTGTTAATTACAGAGCTTTTACCAACGTTGGGTAATCCTACTACACCGACTGTAATGGAAGTCTTAATTCCTTTATTACGACAATAATTACCTAGTAGGGACATGATTAACTCTGCTCCCACGCAAGCAGAATCTATAAATAAAAAGTATTGTATTAAAACATATATATTCAAGTATTTAGACAAAAATATTGAAAATCCAATATCAAAAGACAATTACTTTGCATAATTTTATCATCCTTTTTAGCGTTAACCATTTTTTTGCGACCTAATCGCTTCTGTTGATCTTGCGTTGAAGCTTTGAAAGCAACAGCGGGAATTGATCTGCGCAAATGTTTCAACCATAGATCTAAATTAACCCTAGGGACTAGATCAGCTTTATTTAATACCATCACCAATCTTTTATTGCCAGACGCATCCTTTACGGCTTGTTCAACCTGTGTACAACGCGTTCCTATAAATAAAAGATCGATCAGGTTAATAATACAGGGTAAATAATGTAGTTTTTTAAAAAAAATAATAAATAAAAACCTAAAGGATCTCTAGCATCGACAATTTCTAAAATAACATCAGCTTCTTGGATAACTTTTTTGAATTCTTTATAATATGCTTTTAGAGAATTTTCTGATTTCTTATCTCTACTATAATGTTCATCTAAATTATTTACATTCGGCGTAAGAGCTTCGTGTATTTTTCCCCTCATATCTGCATTGTTGATCTAAAATAGTGTTTAATCAAATGTATAGATTTATAATGCTAAATAAGGAATTAATAACATTCAAATAGAAGAAAAATACTAACAAGTTGCTCAATTCCACCGTTTTGCTTCTCTTTTTTATCTGCCGCTTTCTGATTTTTTCTTTCTTCCATTTTTTCCTCTTTCTTTTGTTGTCGCTCTGCTACTTTGGCGGCTTTCATTGCTTCAACTTCCTTAAGGATTTCATCTTTAAACGGGCAAATATTCGGAACGACAATGGGCTTTTGTTTTTTACTTTTTTTTGGGTTTTTCTTTTCTTCTTTCCTGGCTTTTTTATTATGTTGCCTCACTTTCTTTTCTACTTTATAACGTAGAGCCGCTTTAACTCGTTTAGATTTTTTATCTGAAGAACAACGTTATTAATAAATTAATATTGTAATTAACAATTGTAAAATGTTTGCTAACTTCCAAATATATTTAGAAATCACACAAGATTCAAAATATGAACATATTAAATAGTACTGAAAAAAGTCAATGTGAAATAATTTTATCTTCCAAAAATAAACAAATTTTAAAGCATGAATACACATGTTTTAGTATAATGGATATGATTGCAAGCATATCGTATAATATTGCATTATAGTGCATATATTTTGTTAAATCCGACACATGTCTAGAAATAAACACGAGAATATAACCTCAAAACTTTGAAAATAAGTTAATATTCGACTTACTGAGCTTGAATTTCGCCATGATTTAAAATCTTTTAAAAAATCGATTATAAAAACTGCATTAATATAAAAAAATCACGAATCGTCGGCAGAGAGCAAAAAGAAAACAGCGCACATGTGCTGTCTGTCAAATGCGGTTAACTTTGCTTGTATCAAATTTGGCCTTAAATGAATCGTTTAACAGCTCGATAAAATTATTTGTAGAATGAATATGGGGTAACTTTGCCATGCTTTTAATTAATAAATGTAATAATATTATTATTTTAATAATTTTACAATACTTTGTAAATGCATGAATCGCATCATCTCCGTTATTCAAAATGAGCTAAAAATAACTACTCATTAATATCGATATTTTAAACTGTTATAAAAACCATCCAGAGGTATATCATCAGGCAAATATTTTTTAATTTAATATGTACATAAAATATTATTATAAATTTGCTGTTAAAATGTTAATGCACTATATTTTTAAAAATGTGTGCGTTTTATCAATCGATAAAATAAATAATAATATATTAAAATTGATAATAGCGATTTTTTTACGCTATTCACTTAATCGCTTAAAATTTCATAAAGAAATTTTATTTTTAACATGAAAGCATATCTCATCAAAATATTTATCGTGTGGGGGGAAAAGATAAGATTTTTAAGTAGATATAATTTATAATAATCAATTCACGTGATATTTAAGCATGTTTTTTTTAAATAATATCATTATGTATCATAACACAATGAAATAAATGATGATGGATTATGGTTGTCGTAGGTAATGCGCAAGAATGAAAATAGCCTGAATTTCAATAAGTTCAGTTATTTCGCTTTTTTTTCAAATTTTTATTAAATATTTTATAAACGGATAAGACCCCAAGATCACCATGCAATTTTCATATGATCCAATATATGCATTACGTACAAGGAAAACATTATTCAACACTTGTATGACGACGCTATTATGCGTTTAACACTTTAAGTACTGCGGTGTTTTTTTTTTTGTTCGGTGGATCATACATTTTCAAGGCCAATGATTTATTAAATTTATCAATGAAATAGCAAACAGAAAACTAATTGTTTTGATCTAGAAATCGCTGTTGAAACGATCGTCTTTAAGTAAATGTATAGCTGGTCACCTAACCTTCTACGGTTATATGAGAATCACCATTTGGTAGACCGGTATATTTAATGAGCTCAGAACCGCACTCTGTTTTGATATATATATCATATTTGTGGAAGAAAGTTCATAATAAAATAGAGAATAGCACTATAAATCATTGGTGTCGTCTGCTGAAAAAAAAATCTGTAACTGGTTTCCATTCGTATCATTTTTATATCAGGCATTGAGCCCTACTAATTTTTGTCTAAAGTATAAGTCTAGTATAGTAATAAAAGTCTAAAACTGGACAATAAACAGAAGTATGTACTTAATCGTCTAACTAGGAGTTAAATAACTATTTTAAAACTCAAATTACATGTGAACTTTTTATCTTTTTCAAGTAGTATGCCTACAAACGCTTAAATGATATTGTCACGGACTAGAAGGATGTAAATATTGCCGATGGTATCAAGAAAAAGTTCGGTATTTATTTTAATATTGACTTTGAAAGGTATGTAAACGTAGATAGCGATCTGCAAGCATGTAGTTTATCGCCAATTAAAATTTTGGTTGGTTCAATGTAGGGGGAAAAATTGAATGCAAATGGTGTGGTATAGATTTATTTCTTCTTATTAAGAGGAACTCACGAAAGACAATTAGCAAGAATTAAGTTAATGAAAGATTGCCTTCTATCTATATCGTTTTGAAATAATCAAGCTGGAAAATGAATCTTCAAAAAATAAAGTATTGCCATAAAAGAGTTTCTGAAATGCTTTTGAGCAGGGTCGTAACAATTGGGTGGCAAAGCAGGCGGCTACCACGGGCGCAACTGGATTTGGGCCGCAAAACGCAGAATACCAGTCGAGAGTTGCACATGCTTCTTATTTTACTTGACCATTCTACTTTACATGAATCAAAAATGATTAACTCTGTCCGTTTTTATAATATATACTAACTTGTCTAATTCGTCTTTTCTTCGAAATCGCTTAAACAATGAGCCGACAAAAATTTAAAGAATCCACCCAATTAGTCTTCTTCAGACAACTTCGTTTTTTAATGAGAGTTCGTAATCGTCGAGTTCGTCATGCCAGCGATCCGAAAAGCGGACCGGTTGGACACAGACCTTGCAGCCACTCCGTTCTCTTTTAGGGTTTTATGCGGCATTTTTGGGGATAAATGTGTAGATATAGATACGTGCGATGAACAGCTCAGATCAGTGGAAGTTCCCATGCTCATTTATCCCAAAAACTCGAACTTATTACTGTGAAATATCGCCACCAACACTCGGTTGAAACATCATCATCACGCTGTTTTTATCGGGTACTTTTGGGACTATCTGGGGGGGGGGGGGGGGGGGGTATAAAGTATATAAAATGACAATCCAGCGGTAAAATGATAAAACATAAGCTATTGAGCCGATGCAAAAAACAAATCCAAGGATTTTTTGAATTCTGCTATTGAATCTGAATTTTTTTATTCAATAATTTTTGAAGCTATCTGAATAAGTGAAAATCCGATGGAGCAAGATCTGGAGAACATGATGGATGCTTCATTACTTCCCAATTCAATTATTTTAACTTGTGTTACGTTCTTATTGTCACATATGGTCGCACGCTATCATGGTGAAATATTACCCCTTTCCTGTTCAACAATTCTGGTATTTCTTTATGTAAAAATCGCACTACGGATGATGCCCATTTTTAAGACTGGTCATTTTCTGGTGTTTTGGAGTGGATCAGCATTTTTAGTGTTTGGTTTATCGATCAATGAAATTTGAGTTGTATACTTCACAATGATGTAAATACACTTTATCCACAGACATTTTAAAAAACTTTAAAATTCTTTACCACTCGCTGGCCAAGTTAAAATTGAGTAAAACGCAGGTACACGGAATTTTTCTTTAAACAAAAATACGCAAAAACTTTTGCATCAATCCAATAAAATAAAACAAAAATTGATTATATTATACTTTATATAAAGTAAGATATTGACGGGTATGTAACTGCATAATGATGATATATCTGAAATGTAATTAAAGAAAAAATATTAAACATTGTATAATGGAAATTAATTAATTAATATTTTTCTAGGAAAATTGTTATTTCAAAATTATCGATAATAGTTGAGCAATTATCTGACTGTACAAATAATATTAAAAATGGGCGTTAATAATTGTAAAAATCCGGCCCTGTATTATGGCCGGTGTATACCTGGTACAAAATCAACAGGTCGCTACTCTCTTCAGTTACAGCCGTCGTAGCGATAGCGGCGGTTGTGCGTCGCGACGTGCGTCATTCGTTTGTGACTCGAAAACTTACGACGTTCATGACATCACATTATCTGTCGAGGTTAGTAGACTTTGGTGGAGATCATGAGCTAAAATGAAATATCCAAGTTCTGCCAATCGATCGTTCTTCCAAAGCTCACAACAATGATCAACAACTACGGTTGTCCCAGCGAGCCTCTCCTGGCCAGGAAGAATTGGACTCTGGAAGCGGCAGCCCAGAGGCAGAAGTCGAGCAAGAATGCCGTCGACAAACGCCTGGAGCCGAGTACGAACTTCTCCAATAATTTTTCGAACACAAAGCGGGGCTACCGCGACCAGGGCGAGTACCTCTCGACTTCTTCGCAGAAGTACATGTTCGACGACCAGCCGAACGGCGTCGAATTCAAATACTCCAACGTGAACCACCAGATCTCCAACGACGGCCGAGGCGCCCCCATGACTCAGGACTATCGGGAAGAAGGTCCGTTCGTCTTCGGATCGTACAGCCCGAACCAGTTTCCGATCAGCAGTCAATTCCAGCCCGACAACACTTACGAATTCGCCTACGAGGGCGACAATAAATCTGTGATAGAAAATAACGAAACTAAGAAGTTATACTGTGATAAAAAAGTCCACGTCAAGCCCAGGACCAAACAGGGCGAGCCCGAATCGAAAACGGGCAATTTAAATAATAAGACTGTAAAGAGCATCAAATGCGTCCTCCTCGGAGACGGAGCGGTCGGGAAGACGTCCCTGATCAAGTCCTACGCTCAAAACAAATTCCAGCCTGACTACAAACCTACAACATACGACAGCTACAATGGTAAGTCATCTCATCGTTTTACGATATTCGGTACCATTGCAACCATAAACAACCGACTTCGTACGATTTTCATTCTGAATTATGCCACTTTCATAACCGGCGATCGCCAGCACGGAGCTACGCGATGGATCGCAGATTAGAACAGGTTATTGGGGGTTTTAAAATCATATTCCACGACCTTGCATTGTATCAAGTCGATATTTTTTATTTTCGTAAATGTTTGGAGATTACAAGAAAAAAAAGTGCGGAGACTCTCAATCTTTTTTCGAATCGCCATAGCATCTCAGAAATAAAGGCTTTTCCGCGACGATTGTTAATATTATTCGGCAGGTGTCAACGGATGACAACGCGTTGAATCGCCGAGTTTATTATATTTTGCTTATAGTGTCATATTGATTGTAGATTTATGATAAGATTTCATTCATATTGCACATTCATATTAATTTATTCGTCTATGTTTTCAATAGTAAATTTCCAATTAATATTGCTGCTTTTATCGTTTATAACGAGCACGATGGGCTCAATCCCCGTTGGACGTGTATGAATAGATTTTTCCATCTAATAAAAGAGTGGATGGATGGTGTCATATTTGGGATTTTTCACTCTTGATCACCCACTTTCTATCTAGTCCCATGTTATTTATCAGCTGATTCGTCATCGTTGTATCTCAAATACTATTTTTATTCAATCGAGCTATCTATTATTATATGCGAAATCTATTTTTTTCGTCATTTAAAAAAAATACATTCTTTCAAAATGCAATCTACGAGTATGATTGAGATCCGAAATCGTTTCTACATAATGAACTTAGCTTTTTATCAAACACAACGACGTATCCACAATATGCGCATGTAAAATATGTACTATCATTGATTTTGCGGTTGCTCGTTATATCCGTGATTTCGTCTTATTTCGCATTAATGAACGACTTCCCACCATGTGACCTGATTATTCATTGAGCATAGTTCATATTTAATGCACTCATTCATCAATATATGTTTATGAAGATCAAAACATGTGTATATTCGTTGAATATTTCTAGCGTTTTCCATGGTACCATTCGTATTCATATGGCGTTATCGGTTTCATGCGACCCGAGACTATACAATCTATGACTTTTTGCAATCGAAATTGCATTTTGTACTTTCTTGGAATGGATCGTTAATTGAAGATTAATCGGAATTTATTCGCCATTGAATGATTCAAATAAAACAAAACGACGCCAAAAACTTTCAATATTTCTTCTGTCGAACGTTGAATATTTCAATGAATAATTTCATCGGAATTTGTTCATAACACTTGATGCAATTGATTATATCTATTATCTCCAAACTTTCCGGAAAGTGAAATTACTCAGCAATATTGTTTGAGTCGTCAAACACTTTGAGAAGTCTAGTCGGGACCAAACCGGTAATGATCTTTTCTTTGGCTTACCTGGTTGAAAATGTAGATATACCCAACAAAAAATACAATAACAACGTCTGTTACTAATGCCTATTAAATAAATACTGGTTCCTCCAAAATAAAAAAGGCGTATAGCTTCTTCGCCTTCAAATATCTTCAACCAGGCAGTTTAATCATTTCCTTTATTTAAAAAAACTTATAAGTAAATAATTTTGGCAGCGGTGAATCGTGTGTTAATATGCGCTTGATAAGTATTAATTCAATATAATATATATTTATAAAGAACGATTAATAAGAAAATTGATTGATTTGTATAATCGTAGTGCAACCAGACGCACTCCATTGCAAGATTAGGGCATCTATCTGGAATCCAAAATTCAGAAGTCAAATTTAAATATGATATCTGTATCCATGGAGTATTTATGCAAATCAGGCTTAAATCAATGGCATTGTACCTGTAGGTAGTTCTATGATCTAGCAGTTCAAATATTTTGAGTTCAAATCTGCAGAAGATGCTGTTAGCGACCACATTTTAACATTTACATTCGACTTTCATACTTATATAACGCAACCGATGTATGGTACAACATACTTGTATAACACGTTTTTAGGCGAAAGCATTAAATACAAAAATTATACATAAGGGTCGAACATCCCTCTGCATTGTAAAATACTAAGAGATCGTTATCTATTGAAGACTGCATTGAAAAAAATGTATCTTTGGAAAGATGAATTGTTTTTGTTTGGATCCAAAAAGTGTTCATCAAAATCAATCGTCATCCGAAGAACAACGATCGTTTCACGATTTGTTGGCAAAAAAAACTAAAGACACTTTACTACGCAATATAAAATTACGAGAAGAAATTGCGTCGTTCAATATGAAGTCTGCCGAAATATATAGTGTGATTCAATAGGAACGCTATAACGAAGTTTATTAGGTTATAGCGGTCATGTTGTTAAAGCAGTCACTGTTTGTCGCGGATTTTGATCTGGTGGTCCTGCATATTGAGAAAATTAAAGTAATTTTATCATAGTTTTGTATAGAGTTTGAACCTCACGAATTTGCTACGGAATCATATAACCGTGTATGTTAACTCGTTCGTCGCTGCGTCCACTAGATATGCGCGACGGACGTTCCCCCGTGGAGTCCCGTCGCCTCATTTTAGTGGACGTTTTCTCATCTTTTTGCAACAAAGAATACAATTCCTTCCAATAGATTTATGCTGCGGATTTTCATGAATTTCTAAACCGCGAAACGCTTTGCTTTTGCTTTCTTCTTTTCATTGTCGGGCCTAGAATTTTCCGACCACAACTATTCTCTTACTAGGAGTTCCTGGAATTTTCTGATTTGAGTATTAAAAAAATAGTGATATGTTTCCAGAAAAAGTATGCTTTTCAATCGAATGAAGGTTTCAGGGTAAATGCAATGAAATCTTAAATAGTTTCCGAAAAGCGAATCTAGGGTCTCACTGTTACGTATTTCTATAATGACTTAAAAATGTTAACTTTACGAACGTCTTATATCATAAGTGTCTAAATATCTTCAGAGATAATCTTTGAAACTTGCATTCCTACCCTTTTCTGTTCGCACTTGTTTATCTTCACTTTGTTTTCGTTAGTTTGGCTAATGACAAAGTAATTGGCGAAGCTTATCAATCTATCGTATTCTGGTCGTTCGTGTTTATCCCGTGCCTTATAATATCACATGGCTATTCCTTTTGTTTACACTCCGACTATCGAATTTGGGCCTCATGAGTAGGGAATCCAATTCCGGGATCCCGGACAGTTTTAGGTGCTTAGGAATCCCGGGATTAGTAAACGTAATCCCGAAAAATTCGAGATTGTAATTTTTATCTAACAGAAATCATACACCTCACCAGCACGATGAAGGCTACTAAATCGAGACATTCCCGCCGAAATCTGGACGCTTGGAAACAGTGACGTAACTACTAATTTGCGAGTTTAGGCGACGCCTAGGGGCAATAACTGTCTAATCTATGTATACATATATACAGTACATATATGTTTTTAAAATTGTTATATTAAGCATTCCCTACCGGTGATGTATTTACTACACCTCGACTCTAATAATGGGAATATCGATATGAAATATAATAGATACGGGGTTCAGATTTTTTGTGTTCTTCCGTAATATAATTACGAATCACATCAAAGTGTTATAGTATATAAGTTTTCATCTGCAGCGACAGAAATAAATAATTTGTCAGGAAATCGGGAATTTTGCGAGTTTTAGTCCGATATGTGCTATACGAAATTGGAGGCTAATCAACTCGAACTAGCATTTAAATATCTAATGACGATACCTCCAACGAATGTGGAGGCTGAACGTGCATTTTCAGCAGCAAGTTACCTGACTTCCAAAATCAGATCCAGACTTATATATAATATATATTTTCTGCGAATGGCTTTAATTTTGATCTATTTGTTATATTTACGATAACATCACTTTTCTCAGAATACTTACATTCACATAGTCATATGTTGATCCATAAGGTGTTTTTACCATCTATTCGTCATATCTCGTTACCAACTACATTATCGACAGATTTGTTAACATTACGCACGAGCTTAAAACATGGTGTATAATGAAAGATATTTGAAATACCTCAACTATTCCGATATGGTAATAATAAAATGTAAACGTTATGTTATAGACATATCTGGCATGAGATCAATTGCGTTGATGATGATGAATTGGACAGTAATTTATGTATTTCCTGTGGAAATTGATACTTTATCAACCATATTGCACTTATTTTAAATGGATAGAAAGGCGGAGAAATCTTTATATTAATTTAATTTATATAAGTCGTCGTTCTTTATAGGGAATCTATATTAAAAGACGTGTTATTGGTTGATTGAAAGTCGATCAGAGTCGAGTGAAAATAAATGCGAAGAAACTGTTATAGGTAGAAAACGCAAGTGATCTATAGGAATGAATTCAAGGGATTTTTTATGAAAGAAAATCCAGCAACAAGAGCCGGTTTTAGATTTTTGAAATGCCTGAAGACTGGTTGCACGTACATTGTTACCTTACGCGGAAGAAAAAAGCAATACTGCAGTGTAAATATTTCTTTGTCTGCGAAATTATTATATTTTAATTGGCAATCATCAACGACGGCTCTGGCATACATTCCGAATTCAATTTATTGGGATGAATTAACACTAAGCCAATATTTTCGGAGGAAGATTGGAAACTCTTCTGCGAAAGTTGTTCACAATGAATGAGCTTCAAGAAAGCGAGATTGCCGTATGTTAAATCGCCTTTAATATTTCTCATCGTCTAATGAAGACCATCGTTCTAAAATGGTCGTGAAGCGTCCAAGACACGCTCGCTTTAACATATTCCAATGGTTACCATTCGAGTCGAGCTTCATAATCACTTTCTTTTGTGGTGAATATGACCACTTTTTCACAGTTCGTCTCGACTCATCTGATTCGATGTTTATATGTATCCCAAGCGGCAGAAATACTCGTGTTTTCTTGCAAATGCATCAATAACAGCAAAATTTGAACCAAATCAAAGACAAGCGTAGAAGAATCCATGAAGCAAGCCAATCATACAGCATGTCGAGTCTCGCTGCAAGACTTTGGATTATTAATGATGCTTTGTTCCGCGTCTATACGAAGCAGTGATCCTGAAGATGTTGACCACTATTTTTGGTACCCAAGTCCGCTCATTTAAAATACAAAGCAACGCCGCTTCTGTTCCACAACCAAATCAAAATGATAATCATTGTCCATAATGAGGACTTCCGTTCGAATTTTAGAATAAAATATTTTAGTTCGTTAAAAAAATATTAATGTGTAGGACTCCGACGTGCCTACGTATTTGGAAGCCCTCTTTTTAGGAAGTGCCATTGGTACTATGCATCAATGGCGTAGTATTCCGTCTTCCATTGGAACTTTTCAAAAATGGTCATCATTTGTACGATAATGATGAATTTAATATAACAATAATGAAATGATAACCTTCAGATCTTTTAACGATCAACCAAATGGATTACATTACCAAAAGGCACACTAAATCGTTTCTGGAAAATGTTTAAAACTGCTATCTTTGATTGATTTTGAATGTGTCATTTTGGTGTTTTTGCTGCTTATAAAACTTGTATATATGCACCTAATAATGCAATGCTTTGAAAGTTGCAATATTTCAATAAAATTCACGCACTGCAACTTTAGCCATGTCTATTGAAGCCCTAACCACCTTGTATCGAGAGTAGATGACGTTGATTTAAAAATAATTACTTGTAGACAATAAACTAGATTTGTAGATTTTTAGGAGATGTTCCTAAAAATATTTTAAATAAAATTATCGTTATATTGCACTCATATATCTATAACTGTAAGTATGCAAAATTAAAGTTGCTCGAAATCAGCTCGAAGTTGCTCGAAATCAAGTTTAGCTCGATAGCTTGTCGTGTATGGTTGAATTTTCGAAGCAAAAAAATCAAAATATCTTAATAAAGGAACGAAAGGTAGACAAGTTCGAGGAATTTAAAAAAATATAATGATGCAAATGGCAGAGAACTATTGCTTTAAAAAATATCCAAAACTTGAAGACCTGACTCCATTTCTTGGCCAAGAGATAAAACAGCATCTGTAACCTATTTATAAAGATTTGTCCAGGGATGAATTACTTCAAAGATGTTTGGGTGGCCATACCCAAAATGCTAATGAATGTTTTAACTCGACGGTTTGGCGGCTGGCTCCAAAGCACCTGCATTCTGCTGTAAAAAATCATTGAAATATTAGCATAAATTGCTGCTGGGATATTTAACAACGACTACAGCTTCATTTTGAAGAAGATGAATACATTAAATATAAGTCTTTGCTGAAAAAACCGATGATGTGCGGATAGCGAGGTAAAACTGCAAGAGTCTTTCTGAGACAAAAGCAGCTCGTATAGTCCGAAAACAACAGTTAGTCGAAGATAATCAACTTTTTGAAAAAGCTGAAGATCTATTATATGTACCTGAAATCATCGGTTGATCGCTAAGTCACTAAAATTGATAGTTTTATCGCATTGAAACTTTAAACGAGATTATCTCGAAACTGCATTTTTTAAATGTTCGCCAGTTGTAGCTTAAAAAGTTGTTGATCGATCTGACTGAAATTTTGGAATAATTCTCACTTTAATATTATCTAGTCAACTAACCTAAAGTTTTAAGATTTTTGCGTAAACAAATAATTTTTTGGTTAATCAAATATATATAATCAAAAAATATTTCCATTTTCGATTTCAATTCAATAGGAAACCTTCGACAAGTGACGAACCGTTTGATATCGTGATAAAAGGGGCCTAATGGAATGCCTAATAACTCCGCCATTTTGTTTTAATTTAATAACAACTGCTTCAAATTTGTATGACGTTATACCTTTGGATGCTTATAGGGCTTCATCTTCAGGTTCATGTTTCAGCGTACGATATTTTTCATCAAATTCAAACAATTAATGGTTATAATATACAAACACTCTGTTCAAATATCCAAATATAGCACCACATATAAAATCGCACCTTTGCCGTTAAAATTGATTGCGAATATTTATTTTTTGCGTGTAAAGTCCGTAGCACTTGGCATGGAGGGTGGGGTTTTGGAGCCCGTTTCGATAAATTCGTTGTTGTCTTCGATGATAATATTTTGATATGATAAATTTGTCATATTATGAGTAATGTTGCTTTATTTTATGATGTGCATGATGCCATATAAATTGAAGCAATCCCTGCATTTATCATATTCTGCTGTTCAATGAAAGTGCTTATCTTTATTATTATTAGAGCAACAAAATTTTTGCACAATACGTTAATAACAATCGATTTTAAACTCCTCAAGACAATCGAATTCGCTCCTTAATTTTTATATCGATTCAATGTATATGGATTAAATTGGATTGAATTGAATGTGAAATTATGATGGAATAGGGTGAATTAAGCTAATTGCTTTGAAATTTCATGAGTTTTGGGATGAATTTCCAGTTAATGTCTAATCCAAACGTTGATGTTTGAATCGTGACGACTTGCCAACTGAAGATGTTAGCCTTTCTTTTTCGTGGTTGGGAGTAGCAGCTCTAATACGGTTATATGCTTCTTCACTATATCCAATTATATCTAAAGAAACCACAATGTGTTACGTGCAAGGCTGAAGAACTACCATTTGAAGTGATTTGCATGCTATGAGCTTAAAGGGTCAAACAAGTTCGAGTCAATATGTGCCTCGGAATTACTCTAGCGTTTATATAATTGCACTCGATGCCTTTTTTAATGTTTCTTCGCCATTCACCATCGACTTTCTTCAGGCAATAACAAAAATATATTACATATATCTCTAATGCTTTGCACGCTGTCAATATCAGGATAAAATCTCTTGTTCTTATCACGCTTGAATGATTATTTCAAACGATAAGGAACAACCTAGGTAGTTAATGAGATATCAGATGACGTCATATATAAAAGTATCACAATTGTTATAAATTAAACGACAAGGTAAGAATGAAAAAATAGACGACCTTAATATCGGGCACACTCCTTCATTATCGCTTAATTTGATTGTATCCTTATCAATGACGATGTGAATCACTTGTTTATTCCAATGCAGTCTCATAAATCTCACCCGACTGCGGTTGCATCAGATAAAATGTGATAAAAATGATCATAATCATAAGCTTTGTTGAAGATGACTCATAATAATGCTAATTAAAATCATCCAATACATTTTTAAAATGAAACTTGTATAGGCGAGGTGGGGAACATTGTCTTGAACGTCACGGAAAGTGAAACGTCAACCGGCAGTTTTATAGTGCATGCATCATAGAGATGCTATACGCATGCGTCGCGCCACAGCATAAAATAATCACAAAACCAGTACCAAACCCATTTTATTATATATTACACAAAACACACATTCATATCCTACCTAACAATTTCCATGTAATATCAAGGAATAATATCAATTGAAATATTCTATACCTTTTACTCAATATGTACTTGGGTCTGTTTTTATGCGATATATTCCACTGGGAGTCGCATATAAAAAATTCGCACAAAAAAATATTTGAATTACATAGAAAACTGAGCGATAGGTTGCATTATTTTTATAACTTCGTATTAAAATTCATATAAATAAAAACACAATGCAATTTCGTCATCCTTGTGATCTGCAGACATGCAATTCTTAACATTTCCTTCGCACATGATGTATTTACTACAACTCGACTCTAATAATGGGAATATCGAGATGAAATATAATAGATAGGTTCAGAATTTCATATGGTGTACCAAATACATATCATAGCAGCGCGCTTTTTTTTTTAGCACGATAAGGAAAAGGTTAAGCTCTTGTTGAAATTAGAATTCTACTTGCTCCTTTATGAGCTCATTAAAAAGAAGAGCTTTTTTCTTAATTAAATATCCACATATGGGAAATCATTTTGATATAATTCTTCTATTCTAATTACAAGGATCTCTTGAATACGATGTAAATTTTGAGCTTAATTTTGTACCATTGGTGATTTTCTGATGGCGATTTCATTTTTCTTGATTGCTCTTATGGTCTATTTCTCCAGGTTAATCTGTTGAGGAGCGAGCAAATTTAAAATCGATGAAGTCGTTGATGTCATAATCGCTTTACGCCGATTACTTTCTGTCAGCTCCTAATCAGCGTAAGACAATCTTCAATTGTCAATGAACACTTGATAGTGCATACAAGACCACGTCATTTCTTTACATAAACAATGCACAAAAAATCGATTCATTTGCTCCTCCTTTAGAAAGAAATGATAATTGAACAAAGACTCATTCAACACGCAGAGAAGAACGGCAAGCAGTTAAATAAACGGACACTCTCAATAACACACAATATTCGGTCGTTTCTTTGCGTAAACAAATAACACACTTGAAATCGAAATCATTATAAGTCGATAAATTTGGGCTTAACGATCTATACAATCATGCGATGCATGTGAGGAAGCTATCCGTCTCAGTCTTCCGAACTGCGCTAAGTTCTCTCTTTCTCTGTCTGTCTTCGAGCTTCAATGTGCAAGAGTGCTCTTTTTGGGACATGAGAATTCGGACATACATGTATGTCGATGCTCCCCAACAGCTTAAGATTTGCTTATCTCGGTAGGATTTTGTCCATTCGCTACATTGCTCTACATGCACATCGCCCCATACAGATTTAAACTTTAACGGTTGTAACTTGCACTAGTGTTAGTTTTAGACTTTTTTATGCGTATTCGCATAAAAATAACTTTGTCCTTAGAAAAATGATGGATAGCTTCCATTATTTTTGAAAACCGCATAACTTCAAAATCGCATAAAAAAGACCCAAGTGTGTTTAATACATACATTAGCTACCAAACGATTCTATTCTTTGAACGGATTAAAATAAATTTACACTCAAAAATAAAACTCAATAAAGTCCATTGATGATTTAGAACAGTGAGTGGCCACCAGAAAGCTGGGATCTGCCCAAACACCAATCGCCGATATACAAAAAATGTTTGAAAGTTGATTTACAAAGATACAGGGCTTGATGCAGGGCTCAGGACTTGAAAAAAAAATGATTTTCAGGGAGCTTGGTTTAAACGTGTTTAGGATTAGTAACTTTTTTTTATATAGCAAGGACTTTAATATATTTCTGGGACTATTTTCTACTTCCATGACACTTGATGGAGAAGAATTTTAATCGCTTTGATTGCACATTGGGATTTCTGCGATGCAGTGTGGCTCGGTTATTCTTTTTGGGAATGCGTCCACAAATAAGATTCGTTTGAACCACACTGCTCCGCACTCAATGAATATATTCACTTCTGCCATCCACATATTCTTCGGCATAGTCATTCGGCTTCCGGTGCTTTTAAACACCATATAAAAGCTCGATGCACAATCCCGATTGTTGTGGCATTCCACGAAAAATAGCGAGCTATGTCCAATGATAGAATGCAAAGAGGTGCTAGGATATTGTGCGAGGACTGCTAAAGTTGAATCCGACAATTTTCTAATCAATTCAGCTGTTAAAATAGCATCATTGCAGTGGAGATCCTTCGACGGGAAATGATCGTTATCCTCATGACGATGCATCGCCGCGATTATATTCAATGCACGTGAGCCGGAGCCAATTTAAAATATCGCCTCGTACGATTCCGAAAAATATTTGAGACGAATCGTTGATTAAAAATGCCCATAAGACCTGGTTCAATACCGGCCGACGGATCGTATAGAAAATTTCGTATTTTTAAGTAGACTCAATTCGTCACGTACGATTGTCAATTTGCCACTCTGTGAATAATGACGAATGGTTTGTTCTAAAAATACGCCTTTGGAGTCGGATATTTTGTGACCCTCGCCGGAGAACTGAAGGACCATAAGAATTGACGGAGATGTCGAAGATAATGATGATGGCGTTTTGATTGTCTGGATACAAGCGAACGTTTGAATTAATGTGACAGGCTTCAAAGGATGCTAAAATACTATTTAGCAATCCGGGTGCTAATTAAATAATAAATATTTTTTAAGAATTAAGAACTCGTTCAAAACGAGTTGATTATCTCTACAATTAACGCATAGTTGTGTATTATTGTGAACTTTAAAAAAAGGTCAAGAAGACGTGACATCTTAATCCATCAGAAACTTGCTTAGTTTCAACATCAAATGCCATATTACTGTCACAATTAGGGAATCCAATCCCGGGATCCCGGACAGTTTTAGGTGCTTAGGAATCTCGGGATTAGTAAACGTAATCCCGAAAAATTCGAGATTGTAATTTTTATCTAACAGAAATCATACACCTCACCAGCACGATGAAGGCTACTAAATCGAGACATTCCCGACGAAAACTGGACGCTTGGAAACAGTGGCGTAACTACTAATTTGCGAGTTTAGGCGACGCCTAGGGGCAGTAACTGTCTAATCTATGTATACATATATACAGTACATATATGTTTTTAAAATTGTTATATTAAGCTTTCCCTACCGGTGATGTATTTACTACACCTCGACTCTAATAATGGGAATATCGATATGAAATAAAATAGATACGAGGTTAAGATTTTTTGTGTTCTTCCGTAATATAATTACGAATCACGTTAAAGTGTTATAGTATATAAGTATTCATCTGCAGCGACGGAAATAAATATTTTGTCGGGAAATCGGGAATTTTGCGATTTTTAGTCGGTGTCTCGGCAGAAAAGAATTTTATCAGTCACATTGATGGTGTTTTACGAAAATGAGGGCTCACGCGATCATCAACTCGAACTAGCATTTAAATATCTGATGACGATACCTCCAACGAGTGTGGAAGCTGAGCGTGCATTTTCAGCAGCAAGTTGTCTGACTTCCAAAATCAGATCCAGACTAAATGACGAAACACTAATGTTTAATGTTAATGTTACTTCGGGCATATTTTCAAAATAATATTTGAATTTTTTAGTGTTTTATTTATCTATTTTTGAATTGTATTTTTATCTTTTCTTAAATAAATAAAATTCTTTGGCCTTCAAGTGATTTTTTATATTGAACAAATGGACTTATTAGTAATTTTTGATCAAATTCATCAAGGTAATTTCTTAAAATATTGAAAATCCCAATCCCGGGACTGGTCCCGGGATTGTCTAATGAAATCCCGAATTCCCGGGATCGAAATTTTGGCTCGGGATTGGATTCCCTAGTCACAATATAAAAGGCGTTGCAGAAAATGCATTGAATAACCATCAAATATTACTATAAATTTTAAATGACGGATGAAATTGAGATGAATTCCTCAATAAGCAAAATTCTCAAATGTGAGGTGATGAAAACCCTCGTGTTATTAAAAAAAGATGAGAGTCTGTAATCGTTCTGTAGACGTGTTCGGATATGGCATCCGAATTCGAGGCGCTCATTAGTCATATCAGCGGTCCGAAAAGCGGACCGTTTGGACATATACCATTCCGTTCTCTTTTTGGGCTTTTTACGGCATTTTCTATGATCTATACGGAAGCAACGTAGCGTCTAGACACTTTCTATCATAGTATTTTTTTTAAAACAGTAACCGTCATCTATTATATAAACGCTTCATACCCTTATTATGGCTCTACTGAGCGATATTAATCAATGTTGAGTGACTTTTTATGGTCAAAACTGAATCATATTGATGTGTCTGAAGTCGACGAAAAAAAGGTGTCTTTCTAAACCTCTGGAAATGTAAGCGTACTTTTATCATTCCATCCAGTATTTTTAACATAGTTTGCATTGAGATTAGTGGGTCATAATGGAAAATTTATTAAAAAATAAATAAAACCCAAGGTTAAACCTTGCAAATTGAAGGATGTCTGTAATTTTAACAACTTATTCATACTTCAGACTATCATACAAGCATAAAAGCTCTCGACCGGAAAACAGTACCTGCTTGCATTGATTATAATTTTACAGCGAAAAGCATCGACCAACTATTTGATCGCATGCGATGAATTTATTATTATACTATATCATAACTGAAATGGCGTGCTTGAAAGAAATGGCGAAACTATTTTAATATTGTTCAACGTCAATGCACATGAAACGTATGCAAAATATGCATTCAATTAAATCTGCTCATGTTTACCAAGAACTCGATGGTGTTGTGCGATTGATGATGCATATATAATGCATGGGGTATGAAAAGGCCTATCTTCGACAAGGCGATCCATGATCATTTTTCGATGATGATTTTAGGGCCATGAATTGCCATAAGCAATTAAATCGAGCATAGTTTCACGTCTATTTTTAAATGTCGATCGACGGTCTGAATATCGGTCATTAACTAAACCTGTTATTCGTTGGTGGCCATTTTGCCGCAATAGTAACGCTTTTTAGTTTTTCCCTTTCGAAATACATCATTCGTATGTGTTATAATGATTAAATAATGCTATATTACGTTCGTCGATGAAGAGATATTACAAAAGGCGAAATGCATTAGCAAAAAACATATATTCAAGGCAACAATGTTCGATTGATGGCGCCGCATGGACACGGTATTAATGGTTCGAATGCCACGGGGTAGAAGGTCTTCCTTATTTGCGGTTTGGTAAATTGGTGAGGTCCGGATGTCAGCGATCGATCCTGTTTCAAGGATTCTAAATTTAGGCCTTCTGAGTCGAATAAATTCGTTGTGTGCTCAAAATGTTTTAAATAAGGGACGTGATTGTGTTAATAAATCATTTGAATTCGGAACTCTGATTTGGTTTTTAATTAAAAGGAAAAACCAATGCAAGGAAAGAAAATAATTTTGCATAGGATAACATCAATAAATTAGCATAGAAATATTTGATTAAGACTTTCTGTCAAGATAGGATCTATGAATGAGTAGCGAAATTATCATCAATTTAAAATTATATTGTTGCAATTCCATTCACACATAGGCGGCCCTGAATTAATTTTTTAATCGCCTCAATATGTATATACTTTTTCAGATCCATAAAATCGTGATAAATCTGGATCAAGACAATCAATCGAAAATATCAATATAAGATGTACCCATAAAGATTTTCGTTTTTTAAACGAAAGATTTGAATGCTCATATATTTTTTTAAATTTTAACATATCATTACAAAATATAATTTCCATCGTTAGATTTATAACCTCTCTTCCACCTATCTGGTAACATTTTAATGCCTCTGTCATAAAAAAATCACGGGCTTTGAACGAAAATATTCTAAAATTCCATTTTTGATCTTATTGTTTTGTAATTTTTTCCATACAAATAATGCTGCATAGATCTAAAAAGATCTGACGGAGCGATGTCTGGATAATAAGAAGGATGTCGAATTGTCTTCCATCCAAGGTCGTTTATTTTTACCGTGTTATTTTCGCCGCATGAGGGCGAGTATTATGCTGTAAAAGCGATGAGAGGGTTGTTTTTTGTATTCCCGTCGCTAAACGGTATAATTCTTCATAATAAAGTGTTGCGTTTATTGTTTGTCTAGGTTTAAGTGTTTCAAAATGAATGATGCCCTTGCAGTTCCACCAAAAAGACATTTTTTGTTGTTGTTAGCCCGGCCTTAGGGGTTTGTTTTGCTACCTGACCCTTCAATAGCCTTTGATTTTTGTGTCCATAATTAGAGCAGAGAAGTTATTAAGTCATCTAAAAACGGCGTTTCGGAATCCATTTTTAAAAGTTGTTCACATTTTCCTTGTTCCCACATCTTCCAGATTTCTTTGAATACTCGACCATGAGTATCCGAGATTGGCCGATATTTTTTCAGTAGTTTCTGTTGGATTAGTAGTCATAATAGTGGATTAGTAGAAATTAATAGTGTGGCGGCATCCACCTTACTATCCACCAATCAACATTCACCAATTCCAGGACAATTTTTTAAATAAAAAATCCAGATCCATTTGAGAGTTGCAGATGGTTTTTATTTTACGTGGCCGTTCTATTTTACATGAATCAACACTGATCGTTTTTATAATAAATACTAAGTTGTCTAATCTCTCTTAGTATATATTATAAAAACGATCAACGTTGTCTAATTTATTTTCTTCGTTATTGTTTGGGTCGATATAATGACAACAATATATTTGACCGATTGTCTACTTCTGACAGCTTCGTTTTGTAATGAGAGTTCATAATCGTTCTGTAGACATGTTCGGGTATGGTATCCGACCGCGAGGCACTCATTCGACATGTCAGCGGTCCGAAAAGCGGACCAGTTGAACACACAGACCTTATGGCTAATCTTTTAGGGCTTTTTGCGGCGTTTACGGGGATAAATGCATACCTGAGGCCTTCTATGATCTGTACGTACTGAAACACCCTCTGAGGCTAATTTACATGTTGTAACGAAGGAACAGACTCCCCGAAAATAAAATCTAGCTCGGATTTGATATTAGTTGGACTGAGACCTTTCAAATAAAAATATTGTACCCTTAACGATAGCCAATTTATTTACATGTTTACAAATTCACTGAAAACGTTCACTAGTTCAACATCATAGTATTTTTTAAAAACAATAACCGCCATATATATGTTAGATCGGGTACTTTTGGTGCTATTAAATATAAAATTTGCAACATAATAATATTCAATTTATTGCATTTATAATAGTATTATTTAACATTAAAAAAGGATTTCTGAGGAGGGAGGTGCAAGCTAGATACCTATCACGGGTGCTTCATATCCTCGTTACGGCTCTGATCTTTTTTGTGAGAAAATGATAAAGCATTAAATTTAGAATAAATTCTTCAGTCTGCGAAAATCGATCTATTGTAAATTGGCTTGTTAAATTTGAATTTTAAAAATCACAATTTATTCTTGATGAGTATAGATACCAAAAGAGCATAAAACTCGATTTAAAAGTGCAGCAGCCTAAGTGCAACAAATCCCCAAAAACGGTCAAGCAATAAAACGAAAATCATTTTGGGTTCTGCTTATGTTTTGTATTTGAACCCCAATCTTCATAATAACAGTCCAAGATTCAACCCAATTGTTTCTTCTTAATCGTTAAATCCTCATGTGGCATTATTTCATCCCTTATTTATATTGTAAATGTCACAGAAAAAAAAATGGGCGCAAGTCTTAAAATAATTAAGCGAAGAACCAAATAATTCGGTCGGTGTTGGTGTCATAGCAATGCGACCTTCGCATCTAAGATACCTCCGTAATGTTTGCTGATGTTTAGATTTTTGATAAGCTAAAAATACATCGAATTTTTATGTCTCGTGTTATAACGATATTTAATCAGAGGCTCTTTGGAGAAGTATTCGAAGGCATCGCTTAGAAAATAATTTTCACAATTCAGTCGTATTTACCTGCGTTTAATCCTTGCGAGATTTCTTATCGCACTTGCAGTGCTAATGCCAAAGGCTTTAGCACTTTGGATTCGGAAGTCTCCGAGGCACATAATATGCTTTATTACCTGCTTGCAGCCGTGAATTCAGGTACAAGCTGTTCTCCATGGGCCATGTGCTTCTGAATGGATTACCCACTGGATGCTTTGATACCTGTTTTTGGTCGATTCCAAAAGAATAATGCGTTTTGGAATCATAAAAAATGGCGCAGCTGTTGTTCAGTCTGCCTGCATGCGTGTTGACAAGGTGCATGTGCAGCCTACGCCATTTTCTTCGGCCTTCTTATTTTTTGTGCGTTCAACACAAAAAAGCACCAATTTAATGCACCACGTATTGCAAGAGTAGATTTATTGTTAGACGTTGAAATGTAGATGCTCATATTTAATTGTCCATTGTTTCTCTTCCGCCATTTTGATTCATAAGTCATCAAATTGGACCATCGTTCAAAAGGAGGCGGTGTAACCGTTAGATATGGATTTACATGACATTAAATCATTCAATACGGTCCGAGATTAATTCATATTGATGGATGTTATTGAATGGTACTGTTACATATTTATGTTTCATGTCACTACAAGATTTGAGCGCTTAATTGTTAAGCGTGACAATACATAGCTTGCAGTAATTATGTACGAATCTCCATATCAATGCATCCATTTTGTTTGGTTGTTCATATTACTTGGTGATTTTTATTCTTAATTCAATTGCACGCACGAGAAAATAAAAAAGAGCTATTGTATTGAAATATCAAAATATAAAATATATGCTAAAGCAACGTTTAATTTATATCGTTTTATTTAATCTGGTGAACGATCTCCTCTCCCTATTTATTTTTGGAAGTGATACTGAATATTATGAAAGATCGTATAAAAATCCCTACCTGAACACAAGAAGTTAAAAATGATCACCTGATTTGACCGATATCGATTATCTGGACCTCGATTATCCGGATTGTTCAAAATAAAACAAAAATATATAGTTTCCTGATTTGCTCATGGAGAATTGTGTCCCATTTTGCTCACGTACGTGATGGATTGCATATTACGAAGTTTACTAATTGTTTAATATCAGAAGATTGAAGCTCAGAGCGAGGTTATGAAAAAATCAGGAAATACAGAAGTTGAAGAGTGTATTTTTTTGTGGTTCATACAAAAACGTTCGATTGGATATCCAATATCTGGTCCATTATTGTGTGAAAAAGCAATATTTTTCAATACAAAATTAAATGGAAATTCCATCTTCAAAGCAAGTTCGGGCTGGCTTGAAAAATCCAAAGGACGATATGATATCAGGGAATTTTAAATTCATGGGGAAAAGCTTTCTGCTGACATGCCTTCAGCAAACACATTCATTGACACATTGAAGCTATTTGTGGAGAAGGAAGGATTCGACGAAGAGTTTATATACAATGATGATGGGACCCGCTTAAATTGGAAAAAAATCTATCCAACAAATCTTTAGCATCAAGACGTGAAAATACTTCATCTGGGTACAAAACTAGTAAAGAACGTGTCACTATAGTGGTGTGTGTGCAAATTCAGCAGGCAGACACAGTCTGCCACTGCTTGTCATTGGAAAATCAAAGAAACCCAGATGCTTTAAAAATATCAAGTCTTCCGGTTGAATATGATCATCAGAAAAAAGCCTGGACGAATGGTGAAGTTTTTAAACGATGGTATGAAAAACGGTTTATGGTAAAATTTCTTCCACCAAGGGGGGAGATATTGGTCCTATATAGAGATTCCAATCCCGAGCCAACATTTCCGACCCAATTTCTGGATCGCATTAGATCATTCCGGGATCAGTCCCGGGATTAGGATTTTTAATAGTATAAAAAAATTCATTGATAAATTAGATCAAAAATGACTAATAAGTCCATAAAGCATCGAGTGTTTTGTCATTTAGTCTGGATTTGATTTTGGAAGCCAGGCAACTTGCCGCTGAAAATACACGCTCAGCTTCCACACTCGTTGGAGGTATCGAGTTGATGAAAAAATCCCGATTTCCTGACAAATTATTTATTTCCGTCGCTGCAGATGAATATTTATATACTATAATACTTTGATGTGATTCGTAATTATATTACGGAGGTATACAAAAATTCTGAACCCCATATCTATTATATTTCATGTCGATATTCCCATTATTAGAGTCGAAGTGTAGTAAATACATCACCGGTAGGCAAAGTTTAATGTAACAATTTGAAAAACATATAGTACCGAATATATATTAGACAGTTACTGCCTCTAAGCGTCGCCTAAGCTCGTCAATTAGTAGTTACGCCACTGTTTCCAAGCGTCCAGATTCCGGCGGGAATGTCTCGATTTAGTAGCCTTCATCGTGCTGGTGAGGTGTACGATTTCTGTTAGATACAAATTTCAATCCCGAATTTTCGGGATTACGTTTACTAATCTCGGGATTCATGACCTATTGCCTAGTACCTATTGAAACAACATCGGAAAAATCGATGTCTCAACAGGTGAAACGGAGGATCGCATAGAGTTAAAGTCACTTCACAGCTGACACACATTATTATGTTACTACAAAATCTCAATGAATCACAAAACCCTGTAAATCCTCCGTAATCCGGATTACGCGATAATTTGGATCAATGAAGCTTAGACTTTAAATTAATAGAAAATAATATGAAATCAATTTAAGCTTGAGTTAATCGTGGATATTTTCATAAATGATATCAGTGTTTTTCTTTAAATCAACCTATTCAATGCGAATAATTTATGGCATACATCCAATGCTGAGTGATTTGTTTGTTGCATCAATAGATGCATTTTATGATTAATCGAATACCATTCTTTTCTATGAAGACAACTTGATTTAAAAGGTTGGGGTGTGAGTTTTCAATCATAAGAGAAGCCTTCCAACATCCCGTGAGGTTTGATTTCTTAGAATGACAAATAAAATAAAATTATAATCGGTTCATTGGATCTTTGAACTTCTCGCATTGGACGAGATCGATTATTTTTCTATCGTTTTGAATGGATAGCCTTGAAAATAGAAAAGTTTCCAATATTCGGCTCTCTAGCAATGTTCGTAACGGTACTGTATTGTTACGCTGTCGCGGTCCAATTATTTTCAATATGAACAATGAAGAAATAATCGCTGCCGGATGATATCAACTCTGTTTGGACAAACTTTGATCTTTCCGTTTTTAAATGGATGAGCTGACGATTGCTGTTCTCCATTTGGGTCAGACTGATAATTATATTTCCTTAATAATTGTATTTAGACTCATTTCTTCGAAGTCATTTCATGCTCTGCGAGATAGCATATAACTGATTCGTAATTGACGTCGACTATAACGGATTGGGAAATAGCAATTTAATTCCTTGGCAATTTTCTAAAATTGTCGCATTAAGAATAATATACATATTAACTTGAAGTGTACGACTGATTTTAAATGCAACTACTTAGCATGTTATCTTCGATTTACTTTGACGATCAAATTTGTTAGATTGTCCGATGCTAATTAAATTTAGACTTGGATTGAATACTAGCACAAACAGCTAGCTAAAAATGACTGTTATGGCATTTATGGTTCTTGCTATGTATAAAATATATACATCAAATACTGAATGCTTTCGTGTTGAAGATTTGTATAGAATTTTCATGCAGTAGGGATGAATGTTGATAATTAAATTAAGTCTTCAATTTGTCATTTGTGATATGTAGATTTTAAATGGAAGTCTATCTTTTATAATAGGTATTAACCATTAAATTTATCGATTTTTTAAAAATAAATTCGACTTGATTCTATCTAAAATAGATATATTAGGGGGACCCGAAAGTATTCGTAAATTTAATTAAAAAAAAGCTCAAATCAATTAATAACAAAAAAATTATATACAGCAATATAAAATATAATTCCTTTCATTATTTAACACATCTTCCCGTCGCTTTGGTAGTCTTTTTGTTCTTTTTTGTAAAAAAAAATCCAGCTTAAAGGCAAAAAAACGGTGTTAAATGCATTTCCACTTCAACTGCATTTTTGAATAGATATTTTCTCAGACTGTGCTTCATGGACCGATAAAAATGAAAATCCGTTAGGGCGAGGTTCGATGAATAAGAAGGATGCGGTAACACTTCCTTGTTTAATATCCGTATTTTACCCCGTGTTAATTTATCATTATCATGAAGCAATATTGTCTTCTTTTTGTTGAATAAATACGAATGTTTTTCTTTTAATTTTTGATGCAAAACTTCTAATTATCGACAATGAACTCATGAAGTTATAGTTTCTTCCTGTTAAAATAATCATTTTTATAATCAATCCGGGTTTAGGCGTTGGAATTCATTGCACATTATAGTAAATGAAACATTTCTCATTACCAATTATAATGCTATTCAAAAAGGGATGATTTTTTATGCCATGAAGGTGTCTTTTGTCGATTTCCCTAATATTATGACATAAAATAGTGGTTCTTAAATTGGGGTCCGCTGTTGGGAAGGGGTCATAAAAGAAAAATTTGTTCAAGAAGGGGTCCGCGGACTACATTAGTTTAAGAACCGCTGTTATAGAGTAAAGACGTTTGTTATTTAGGTTGCAGTTCGATTATATTCGATGGCTCTACTGATCCTATTTTTATCATGATTTCCTGGTAAATAAATCCTAGAAGTAAATACAAGTTAAATTAAAAAGCGGGCATGATCTTCTATGATGAAATGACGTTAATGTTAATTTTTCCACTGATTTATAGATCTTCCCCCTATCTAAAATCCCAATTTATTTATCAATATATGGAAGCCAATGGGAACTACTACATAAAAATCAATAGAAAAATCTTCCATGGAAATCGTTTACAATATATTTACGTCAATATTGTGTTCGAACGCTTTAAAATATAATGAGAAACAGGAAATGTTCAAATGGTATCACTAGGTTAAAACTATTGATATATCATAATAATCATTTGGAATTGTGACACAGTGGATCATGAGAAATGAGAATATAATTATTTCTTAGTCATGAAACGAATGTCGCCGTTCGATTTGCAATAATTTCCTAATGATGATTATATGAAACTACATATTTGACCAATGGTGATTTTATAAAAGCTAAAATTAAAGAGTTTTGAGACAAATCTATCACACCAACGGTTAATGTTTGCTAAACAAACATCAAAAGCAGCTACAGTTGCGTTTTTACGACTGTCATATTCTCGCTAAATACAAGAAATCCCTTTACGATGGAGCAATATTTCCAAAAACATACATTCAGCTGGTTAAATCGTCGCTTCGCTGGCATAAAATAAATCGTAAGAAATCGTTTTGCCATCATTGAAATACAGTTATTTCGCAATACAGTAGACGAATTATCTTCGGATTTAAAAGAGCATTCAATGCAGATTGTAAATGACTTTCAGGCTTTTGAATCACAGTTGAACAAACCTATTGACACAGTTGGCGCCAATATATATAGATATTTTTACTTATTTTGAATATGCAGTCGGGTTACCTCAAGGATGTGCGATTTTCAATCATTTTGATAAATGCATGGGATTCAACCAATTCAATATTGTGACACACGCAAATCAGCATTTACAAATCTTCGTTATTTGGTTTATCTTTGGTGCGAGAGGAAGCAGTATTGGATATTTCCAAAATTTATCTTTGATAGAAGTCTTTTATTTGTTGATATTGTCAATTAAAAACTAAATCAAAGACAATCGATCTGAAAAGTCATTTCTTTCTTATCACGATAATTTTAAAATATTGATAAAGTACTATTTAATAGTATGAGATTGCGATTAGTCATTTTCATTGTTGCTAATGATATCTTCGATTTATAAAAAACTTATCTGGTTTCATTATTTCTTATGTTTTATTTTTTTAATAGCATTTGAAAATAGTTTTTTGACGGAAAACATCCCTGAAAAATTGGAAATATTGAAAGGATCCAGTCGTTGCAGGTCGTTAAAAACCCTTATATTTTCATTTCGGTTTTCGTTCCGGTTCAATTCCAAATATACATATTGGTTCGGTTACCAAAGTATATATTAAATAATTTGTTTAAAATTAAATGCTGAAATTTGGGTTGATATTATCTTAAATACTGATTTAACAGGATGAACAAAGAGTAAAGATTACAGTATCATATGTAATACAATCATACATATCCTGCATAAGAATATCACATATAATGTCAACACGAAAATAAACCAAATTTAAGGGACGTTTCTGTCTTGTTGCGCTTAAAAGTGATCAATTTTTAAACATTTTGGCATATAACTTTGCGAATTTAATTTATATTGACTTGAAATTTACTGATAGTGTTCTTAAAAATTAGTTCTTTCCGATACACGTAGAAATAAAAACTATTTGAATCAACAAGGCAGAAACGTTATTTACACATGTATGCATTGACATCCCTTTAAAGAAATTTAAATCTACAACATGCTTGTATATTTTCAAGTATAAATATGCATACGAACCATAATGTGTTAAGAAAATAGTTTTTCGATGATGAGGATCGTAAAATAAAAGGCTTAAATTGCAGATTTTACGATGGTAAGCGAAGAGTTTTCTTCGCCGAATGTACCGCAAATGTTGAATATTAGTAAAAGAAAAAATGGCAAGTTTAAATCTTCAATTAATAGCAGCAATAATTAGATTTTTATCTATTTTATAATACAGTAAAACCTCGATTATCCGGACTAATTGGGGATGAAAGTAGTCCGGTTAACGAAAATCCGGATAATCGAAAATAGTCATAATTGACAGGGAAAGTATGAATATTTTTATTTGTCTTTTATATACATATATAATAAATAAATTAATTAAAAAGTCCTGAATTACACTCTTCTTGATTCTCAAGCCATTTCAAGGTGACATCTGAACACTGAAAAGCTTCAGAATACGTAGGACCAATATCTCCCCCCTTGCAAATCTCTTCTTTGTCTTCTTTGTAAACGTTTCAATGTTTCTGCAACACCCTGATCCATCCAGATATTCGACGGAAGAAATTTTACCGTGAACCGTTTTTCATACCATCGTTACAACTTCACCATTCATCCAGGCTTTTTCCTGATGATCATATTGAACCTGATGATATTTTTAAAGCATCTGGGTTTCTTTGATTTTCCAATGACAAGCAGTGGCAGTCTGTGTCTGCCTGCTGAATTTGCACACACACCATTATAGTGACACGTTCTTTACTAGTTTTGTACCCAGATGAAGTATTTTCACGTCTTGATGCTAAAGATTTGTTGGATAGATTTTTTTCCAATTTAAGCGAGGTCCCATCATCATTGTATATAAACTCTTCGTCGAATCCTTCCTTCTCCACAAATAGCTTCAATGTGTCAATGAATAGTGTTTGCTGAAGGTATGTCAGCAGAAAGCTTTTCCTCATGAATTTAAAATTCCCTGATATCATATCGTCCTTTGGATTTATCAAGCCAGCCCGAACTTGCTTTGAAGATGGAATATCCATTTAATTTTGTATTGAAAAATATTGCTTTTTCACACAATAATGGACCAGATATTGGATATCCAATCGATCGTTTTTGTATGAACCACATAAAAATACACTCTTCAACTTCTGTATTTCTTGATTTTTTCATAACCTCGCTCTGAGCTACAATCTTCTGATATTAAACAATTAGTAAACTTCGTAATATGCAATCCATCACGTACGTGAGCAAAAGGGGATACAATTCTCCATGAGCAAACCAGGAAACTATATATTTTTATTTTATTTTGAATAATTCGGATAATCGAGGTTCTACTGTGTATTAATTTTACGCGTTTTTTATGAAGAATATTTGAGCATAAATTCGAATTTGAATCATTTTTTTGAGCCGTCAATCATACGTCTTTTCACATAGTGCTATATTCTTATTCAAATATTAGTAGTGCTTTCCAATGTCAGCTGACACTTGAATATTTATGAATGAACGTGCGTTATTTTTATCTGAATTATGAAATTATCTATTTGCTGACGGTATCTCGAAGGTGAAATCAGATTACTTAACCGTTTGAAGTGGAGTCCAACAAGAAAGATTGAAAGCAACGTTCGGAACTCCGGCTGTACTTGAATTGCCGCCGAGTTGAACGGACGACGCGCTAAACGCATCATAGCTTTTCATGTTTTTTTATTATCCTGAGTCATCGGTCAACTGTGCTTTATTTACGAATCTCAGAAATGAGTCACAGATTTGTCATAATCGGTCTCTGCATTTTGTGCAGAATTCTACCGCCTCGGAGATGGACGACGACTCGATTCAGCAGCGACTGCTAATTCGAAGCCGCAACTGGACTAATGACTGTGGAAAATGATCGTTGCTCAATCTGTTGCATCGTAATTTGGATCCAATTCTCTTTGAATTACGTTAAATTTTCATCATTACCATTTTGAAGTCTCATTTGACTATTTAGTTGTGGGACTTCGGAATGGTAATGATGAAACTCGACGTGGAACGTATGAATGCGTGCATTTCCTGCGTGATACAATCGACTTCATTTCTATATAAGAACTGGTTTTGACGCTTTGTTTCTGGTCATCCCTATGAATATTTTTCTCGGAAGATTGAATATGTTTAACATGCGATGACAGACTCGATCATTTTATATCGATTTCTTTGAAACTCCGAATGTCAAAGATCGAAAATGTCGAATATGGATAAAACTTCAAATATAGTGACACAAATTTTATTACGAATGTTGCAATATTTTGCATGTTTTTCGCAGAATCACTCAGCAATTTGACATTTATCATTAATTATTCGATCACACTTTCCAGCTTATTATTTTTCTTATTGTGCCATATCAAACGTACTCTTATCTCTATAGGAAAATTTTCTAGGTACACAAGGTTTCAAATGCACCGATAATTCATTATTTTTCGCACATAGCTTGGATAAGATAATAAGGATTTAAGTGGAATAGAATCAATAAGTGAATTTATCATTCTTTTCAAACGACATCATGACTATTTTTGCAAATCAAATATCCACACTTTCAATATTTGCTTAATCAAGATCAAGAAATTGGAATAAAACTGATTCGATAACGATTAAAATGTTTCCAGATATTTCGAACTTATTATTGACAAGTCCAAAAACTTAATTTCGCATCAATATTGTCTATTGCTGATCACTTTTTAGCATATTTTTTGTAGATTTGAACTCAAGACGTGTGAATTGGGACCACGTTTTTCAGCGGTTAGCGACAAATTTTTCGCACGATAAGATATTAAAAACTTTCGTTTTATGATGTAATCAATTGGGTTATTCGTTTTTGTATGTAATTAAATAAATAACAGCAACCATTTTCTGCAAAACGAATTTCGGAAGCAATTTATTCCAAACCGAAATATTTGACACTGATCGTCTACTGATATCAATGGGTGAAGGTTGAGATTTATCAGCAAGTATAAAGATATTGCCAGTTTTTCTTTAATTAATCTATCCGATTTTATCTGGATTTTACATTTTCTATTTATGCAAAATGTTTGGCTCTCATTTTTTAACCCATTTAAACCGGAGATCAGACATACTATGCTCTAATGTAAATCCACTTTTCTATCAGCTCTGCTGCGGCGTGTAACAAGCTTGATAATTAACCAAGCTCAATAAATCGGAATAGCTCTTAATGTTCAACTTGCATGACATCTGCTTTGTGTTGTTCAGCTATTTTTGCCTATTAATGTGTTGCGAAAATAAAAGGACAGGGCTACTGTAGCAAGCCTGCCAGATTACTTTTGAAGGAGTAGATTTTGTAAGGGAGTGGTGATATTCGACTAATAACGCCACTCCAGAACAGTCAAACGGGAATAAGAAAGTTAGTCAAAGATAAGAATGATGCGAGTATCTTAATTATCAAAACAAACGCCTGTCCTCAAGACAACACGATATAGTGAATTGTGAGCAGAAAGAAGTGTTATTTGTAAAATATAGTAATTTGTGTGTATTTATTTTGATTTTGATCTCTGTCTCCGATTATGTCAATATCCTCAATATATTCCAAAATTAAATCAACAACAACAATCAAAAATTTAGATATCAATGCCCTTTTCTATTTCATTAAATTTTCTACACTATATTTTTGCGGTAACAGTCGCTGAAATCTATATCTTATCTCAGTGTGTTCCAAATATAAGGTTGATACTTGTTTTTTAATTAATTTTTGACAACATACATTAATTGCTTAAAATTATGATACCCTTATTGTTGTATATATAAAAGCGTTGTACAATCATCAATCTATAACTCAAAGTTCTTATAATTTGATCATTTCTTTACGACAGTCTTTTAATTATGCTTATGATTCATTTATAGCATTAATATGCGTAAATTAAGCATAAATTCTATAAACGAAGTCTTCTTTTTGTGCAATTAATTGTTTAAAAATAATCATTAATCATATCAAATCTGCCATGAACAAATATTTTTAAACGAAAATTTAATACCAACTTATCGAAATTGCTGAAAAATTTGAACTATGTTTTTAATACGACTTTCCAGGAAAAATGACATAAAATTACACTAAATTATATAGGAAAATTAGTACATTCAATGTCTTAGAAGCTTGATGCATGTTTTGCCTTTCATATCTCATTGATGGAAACGTATGAGCACCCCTGGCGTAAATCTTAAATTTGATCCATCATATACCTGCCGACTGACTTATTGTCTTCAGAAACTCAGGTGTGTATTTGTTGTACATCTTTCACGGTGAACACTATCGTATATCATACCATATCCCATATCAACCTTGGGGGTACACTACTGTAACAATTGTTTTTGATACAACCTTTATATACAACGAAAAGATCAAAAAGCGTATAAAAATGAGGACTTTATGTGCTGATTTTGTAGACTTACACTATTGTGCTGAAATTGTTTTTTAATCGATTTACAAATGTATATCGTTACGATAAGGCGACATAACGTCCCTGTCCCCGATGGCTTGAAGTAGCTGCAGGGATGATGGACCTTAAATAATACAATGAACTTACATTTAACATAAGAGGGGTGGGAAAAAAATCACTATAATAGCCGTTTCAATGCAACGGATTTCAAATAAGGGTTCAGACGATCATTTGTGCTATTAAGAGGAAGCGCATAAGTTTATCATCTTAAGGAAAGACAAATAGATGACTCAACCTTCGACTACATATAACGTAAAGACTAACATATTCCATTTATGGTCACATCGCATTGCTTCCTATAAGTCCTCAAATAAGACTCATAATTGTAATAATACTTTCAATAATCTCTATAAACAAATATAATTAATTGATAAGATCTTCTTCGGTTCTTTTTATCTTTCGGTCGCCGACAAAATTGCTTTGATTCGTGCTTAGGATCATCCGTGACACTTATGGCAATTTTCAACTATAGTTTCAGCATTGACACATTGATAAAGATGTTGATTCAGGTTTAGCCTAATTTCCTGGATCTGAAATACTGAAGCGAATAATAAAGTAGTGAAGGGTCGCTTATGAATAACTGGATTTGCAACAATAATTAAAATATCGTTTAAAAATAATGATCTAAATCAGCTTTATTCTTATATGAAGGACTATGAAAAACTATCAATTTATACATTCCATCCCCAAAAAAGTCTTCTATAGAGATCGCATAGGTCAGCTAGACTAATCAAAGTTTAGCCGACTTAAATAGCTTAGTCTCCATAATCCAGTTGAAATTTATAATTTCTGATCATCTAATTAAAAGACAAAAAATGATATCATCAGATCGTCAAAGTCCTTTGAAATTATACACTAAACACAATGAGGATTCGCTTATCTTATCGCACTTAAATGTGATAGATTTCATTCTTATATTATATATGCATCATTCAGCAAAGACAGGATTGTGATGGCACAAAATCAGAACAACATTTCTACTTCATATCGAATATAGTATATTTTATTCGATTGATGTAAGTAACAATTATTTCTATAAATGTCCATGACTTGCGTTGAAATTTTAAAACTCCTTTAAATAAATATTATATGTACTTAATATTGCAATGCTTTGAACTGTTGCAATACTTCAATCAGGTTCCTGCGCTACAAATTTAGCCACGTCTACCGAAGCTCTAGCCGACCTTTTATCAAAAATAGACTGCGTTTATTTAACAATAATCAATGTAAACTACTTGTAGATAACAAATCAGCTCTGTAGATTTTAATTTAATGCCGGTATGTACAATTAATCAGAATTGAAAATTGTTATTAATGTCCACACCGTTAAAAGATTGATAGACTATGACTTTTCTGATTTATTAATGATCTTCTAAACTACAGGTGACATGGTTTTTTCCCCACTTCCCTATCGTTATCAGAATCTTCTACGATATCTTCAGATACTAATCAACGATACCGCATAACTTCAAAAGCGCACTAAAAAATATTCAAACGTATTCTATTTAATTATCTGATAAATTTGTATTTGTTTCTTCTGGCTTAAAAATCTAATCAGCGACTGCATAAATTTGCCGTTGTAAATTTGCCTCATTTTTAGTCCAATTATTTTGTACATTTTTAAGTCGCGACGAAATAGTGCAATTTTTGCTGTGGACGCTCGTTTGCGTTAATCAGGTATAAAAATGCATGAATTTTGAGCTCTCGAAACAAGTAGCCCGTCCCTAATTAGACCCTGCACTTAAGCGTACCTGATTTTGTTCCGTCCCGAGGGTCATTTTTGTAGAATTTTTAAAAATCATCAACCTTTGGGATCCATCCGAAAGTCATGTCGCGGAGCTTGCTTCGCCGCGAAAGAGCTAAATTGAAGGGTCGCTATGTGTTCGAGAGGAATAAAATGGGGTCCATATCATTAGGGTGACCAGTTTTTGGACAACAGACGAGGAGATGTGACGTTTTTCTATTGGGGTTTTTAATTTTATTCACGCGTAGTCACGCGATCGCATCAGGTGACACCCGATAGACCTGATCCAATCTTCTTGGGAATATGGACAGCTGGTGATGATGCGCTTCATGGTCTGGAAGTCGCACCTTCACTGTCGGAAGCAATTCTGTTTCTATTTATAGATGCATAGATCCCTTTTGGATCGTGGGATAATCAACAGATCCCTTTTGAAGAGGATTAAGACATTTAAGTATCAAAATTGGACAGCAGAACCATAACTAGACAGTCACATCATCATAGAAGCGGATAATATACATAGATAAAAACCTTAATACGTTTCCTATCATACGAGTGTCCTTTGTATTTATGTGTAAACCTTCAGATCCTAAAACATACCCCTGAAAACATCTCAATATGGGGATGTTTTCATCTGATATTTAGAAGAAGTTGGACTTAAAATTAAATTGAAAGTCATTGGAATATTGAAGTATATCGTATACTATTAGAAAATAGATATTCAGGCTTCCTTTTATTGGAATATTTGTTATTCAATATAATAATGCCGAAGGATGAATTAGTAATAATACGTTCTATATGATTATTTGATGCCATTAAATGACCCTGTACTTAACCGCAGACTACAGTCCACCTGCTCCGACTATAAGAGGTCAGAGACGTTTATAAAAAAAGCTGCATTGTACCAAAAAAATCCTATAATTTATCATCGAATGTTATACTAATATTTATTAGTATAACGCGTCTTATGATGATGAACATGCGATGCCTTCAAGGATCATTCAAGAGCATTTTAATGCGGAAAATAATTATATTTAATTTAATTTCCTTATTTTGTTGGTAGCGAGCAAGATTTGCAAAATCAAATTAGAAAGTCGCATGAGTGATGTTTCGCAATATTGCCGGTCTTTTAGTGCTGAAATTCCTTGAAATAATTACAAAGTAATTATCGATTTGATGTGTGATTCATGAGATTAATTCGTATCTAAATTTGTTCATAAACGCATGCGGTTTTCTATTTTTCTCAAGGTAGATCCGCAAAGCCTGTTTGCGTTCGTTAATCGCGGCCTTATGGTCATTTGTATGATTTCTTTTGCAGGCAAGAAATACGAGATATGCTGTGGAAAGTGTTTGAAACTTAAATTCATGTATCATCAATACAAATCCAATTGGTAGAACTTACGCTAGCTTAGTAATAAGTCTTTTACATACAAGTACCCTTCTGTGATCTATATATATATATATATTTTAGGGGCACGTAACTGTCTAATCTATGTATACACATATACAGTACATATATATTTTTCAAGTTGTTATATTAACCTTTCCCTACCGGTGATGTATTTACTACACATCGACTCTAATAATGGGAATATCGATATGAAATATAATAGATACGGGGTTCAGATTTTTTGTATTCCTCCGTAATATAATTACGAATCACAATCAAAGTATTAGTAGTATATAAGTATTCATCTACAGCGACGGAAATAAATGATTTGTCAGGGAAATCGGGAATTTTGCGAGTTTTAGTCCGTGTCTCAGCAGAATGGAATTTTATCAGTCACATTGATGGTGTTAAAATTGCTTTGCGAAAATGTATTTTCATATGAAGGTTTTGGTCATATTTCTTAATGACGTTTGAAACGAGATAACTGGCAATGTTTCATTGTTTTTTACAGAATCCATTTTATAATAATATTGCGATTTTAAATTGCCAATTTATTTTTTTCATAGCGAACCGGAAAATAATGTGTTAAATCGTTCGAAGTATGAAAATATATTTGAAATTTGAATAAACATAGTTGAAACGAGGTTGCCAGTTAATAAATTTTACATTTGACAGATGGTGATATTCGCATTGGAATATTTTTATATGGCAACTCTCTCATCTATTCAGATTCATTTGGGTCAGTGTTCCGAAACCTTTTTGTTATAAAATACGAGGCTAAAATAAAAAAAAGAATTAAAAGTTTTGAATTATGCCAATTTATAATTAATTTCAACGACCGTATACGATTTGGATGAAGATTTGCTATCATCAACACATAGTAATACCACTTTGCACAAATTTCATTTTTTTTTCAATTAATGAGGCTGACACAGCTTAAAATATTTGTTTTTAACGTAAATCGTTTATTAAATCATATGATATATGGACCAATATGGAACGGGTACACTAATAACAAATAATATTATTCAGTTTCCATGGCGCCTTATTATTCGCATCGCTAGAGAATTTCGTTTCAAAATAACTTCATAGAACGTTATATGAATCTCTTATTTAATAGATAAGTATATTTTTAATGAGGAATTAAATGCACAATTACGACAGTGAGCCAAATCTAACTAACGCTGCACAAAGCGTGTTAAATAGATATTGACTTCTAAACAGAATAAAGATATAAAGGCAATACATTTGTCAGCGACTCGTTGATTTTACTCATCTTTTTAATGATATTTTTAATTGGCTCGGCATTCTTCGTCTATGTATTGTTTTTTTTTTCGGTCGGCACTAAAAGGGTTAATAAGCAGTTTGATCATTTGCAATTGTCGATAAGAAATTAAATTTACATCGCGTGTTCAAAATCTAAGCTACGTCAGTGTACGAATCAGCTGATAAGCTCACATGTACAGTTTTCTTTGTATTTCAATCGCTTCTTTCGATGGGAGAGATTAAAGAAGCCTTTCGACGATTGTCCATTGTGTGCGATGCAATTTAATAAGTGTAGACTTTCTCGTCATGTCGAACTATTGAGACGCTGAATGCACAATGCAATCAAGTGCATTTGTGATAATTGAGGTCCATTAAATATAATCTATTATAATTTACTGTCAATATGCCTAGATTAGACTGCAAAGCGCATTTATGATAATAAGAACTAAATAATGTTTCGCGAACCATAAAATCACAATCCGCTTAGTATCAATGGACGATTGTGGTGTTCTTCATGGTCTTGGCTGATTTTTCGAACCTCCTGTGTTGCCTTCGTCGCTACGACATTTTCCGATTGTCACGTTGTTCGGCTGCGGAGACTGCACTGGAAGATTACTCGGAGCGCATGAAAGAATGATCGTTAGGTAGAATAAATATGTCCGTCATATACGCGAATTTATTCATCCATTCCTCATTCAAAAAATGTTCTAGTAGGGCCGAATTTCTCTCTCATATAATGTTTTGCTTCCTCCCTTAATTAAGAGACATGAAAGAACCTTTTCTTTCGATAATCACCTCACTTCTGCACGGAGAAGAAAATATTGTGATTTAATATTTTTGCATGACGTATATCTTGAAATTTGAAATTCCACCTGTTGGGGAACACTGATCTTGCAGATTCTTCTGCTCGGCGCAGTCTTAACAACAAATTATACGGCCAATTTTATCCAACCAAAATATTAACGGCGAAATATTTGGTCCACGCAACAAATCATATAACGTTATTCAATAACAATGCATATATTTTGAAATACTATTAATTTTTCAATCATTCACTCTATCCTAATTATTTTGACGCATGCTGCTCCAATTGATCGTTATTATTTTTATATAATTTATTTACTATGCTTAAATTATGCAATAACAAATGACGAATATATTCGCATTTTTTATTCTGGCAACATTTGCACCTGCACAATTCGACCTTCATTTATGACATCTGTCATTCGATGAAAATATTCCCTTAATTTATTTTTAAATAATCAGGCTGCTTAAAATCAAATCAAATCTTGAGTATTATTACTACGAAAACATATGATTTGTATTTAAACATTACGGCAAAAATATTATCAAGCACAAGATAAACCTGCAAAATGCTCGTCTTATCTAATCTATAGATTTCGAAAATTGCAATTTCTTGCATTCATATTAGGAATGAAATTAAAGCAACCACGCAACGTAAGCATATTTATTTAGCCGTTGGCATAAACGCCATTGTTGCCAACTGAGCTGATGACCGATTGATATTCATAGTCATAAATTAAATTAAAAAGCTTCCGAACGTCGACACCTACTCAAATATTGACAAACCATAAAATATTTGCAATGCAATGAGAACTTAATTGGCAAAAAAATGACTTTATCTTTAATGTCGATAAAAGACAGAAATGACATTGCAAATAAATTATGCAGGCTGCACAAATTAATCGCTTCATTCGTTTTCAATTGCGATCGATTCACCTGTGTAAAAAAAATCGCTGTCGTCATTAATCGAATATTATTTTAAAAGAAGAAGAAAATCGCCTAAATAACATGCACACTTTTAGAAAGAAATTCAGACATGCCGCGATTTTAAATTATCATCCGTGCGCATGCGCACAAACAAAGAGGCTTGCGTCATAAGTTTCATACGATACTAAATATTAACATTTTTATTTATACATATATTTCTTTTTATTTTACAGCTGTTGTCTACGTAGATCAAAAACCAGTGAGATTGGATATATGTGATACACCAGGAGAGGTAATTGCACACAGTTAATCTTCCAATTTATTTTTTTAAATGTTGAAATATAATACATTAAATATGATTTATTTATTTTTTAGGATATTTTACAAGGAATGCGAGAACTATGTTATCCCGGAACCGATGTGATTATGCTATGCTTTTCGGTTGTAAAACCAGAGAGCTTTCGCTCAATAGAAAATCGCTGGGCCCCTGGATCCTCTGCACTCAAAGTCCCTTTCATATTAATAGGGACACAATCTGATCTGAGAGATAATTATAAAATTATCAATGATTTGGAAGTGAGTGCCACACGATTATATATAAAAAATATCATTTATTGTTTACAATATAAAAAATATTTATATTTTCTCAACAGATCCGAGGAGAAAGACCAATATCAGAAGCAGAAGCAAGATCGTTGGCTTCGAAATTGAATGCTACTTACATTGAAACTTCTTCCAAGAATAAGAGTCGTCCTCAAAGATGCATTCGACTCTGTAATACTAGCAGCCATGCCCTTTTACAAGAAAAAGAAGCCTCTATGGAAGCAATTATTGTGCCTGTCGTGATATATTATTATTATTTGTCTCATGTATATAATTTAATATTTCTCATTGTGTAAATATAAGTTGACAAAATTACTCTTTAATTTCCAATTTATTTTATCTGTCTGCAATCCAATTCCTCTTGCTGATAAAAAATGCGTAAAACTAAAACGTAAAATTTCTTAGCCTCCTAGGAAAACATGATTTTATGCATTGTTTTTTATTCTTACTTGTTAATGAACATTGTTAGCATAAAGTTTGCAATTTTGTTGTGTAATAAATAATAAAATAGGCTTACTACTGGTCTAGTGGTTGTTTAATGCTATGTATGGACACATATTTATATGCATTAGATACGACACATGCGCGTAGCATTTCTATAAACAAAACAATCATGCTATAAATTGGGGGGGAAATAAATAGGAATCTATGTTGTTGAGGTGGCTTTCAGCAATCTATTTATGGGTTTATTGCCTAGTATTTTGATATGGTTCATAACGAATATATATTTAAAAATGTTGTCGCCAGCCACATCTTCTGTAGACTTGAACTCACGACGATTGAGTTATTAGTCCGACCATTTAATTGTGGGACTACCTACAGATCTAGAATAATTTATGATGATGATTATTTTTATGGATTTTTTTTTGTAATACAATAATATTTGATAAATAGTACAGATGACAAAATACTTAGATAACAGATTGCGCAAAATAATCTGATAAGTCTATTAATATTTTAATTATAAATTGTTGCATTCGTGATTTAGATATAAATGAAACATAAAATCAGTATTCAAATTGTATTCGAAAATATGTGATTGAAAGATTTTTTTATTTGATCAATCCACATGTGTATTAAAATTTAATATAAACTGTAGAAAGAATATATTAAAATGATTAATATATATCTTTATAATTAAACATTTAAAAAAATATGATTAAGATAAGAAATAACGAATCATCAAAACTATTAATATTGGAAGATATGGAATTAAGAAGAATGTTGAAAAACGAAGAAAATGAAGGAGGTTGAAAAAAATCCTGATATTTAATGTAATAATGTACAAATAGAATAATAAATGTAAGTAGTAAAATAATCAAAGGGAAATTAAATTGAATATGATGATAAAGTCTAGGGCTATTTTTGAAATTTGATAATCACAAATTATGGGCATAACATGAGGCAAAACAGATGGATGGAAAATTAATGGGACTAAAATAATTTAAAGGATTCCCTATGTGAACAACATTAGCATTATAATAAATTTATTAAAAGATTTATTTGAAAGCGCCTCAAAAATATGCGCGCACACATACACACAAACATACCAAAATGAATCGGTTGACTTTTAAATAATTCTTTATTTTTTATGTTATTCAGTCCATTGCTATAAATGGTATTAAAACAAATATTTCCACACCAATAAAAGTTCTAAATATATCTACGAATTATGAGAATAAATATTTTTATTTTGTCTTTTGTTTTATTTTATTAAAACATTTAAATAATAAAATTCTCTACTTTTAATAGTGCTTTTTTTCAGTTCAATAATAAAACTGTAAATAATAAAATTAAGAAATCTGGTCATATAAGCTTTTAATTGGGGCATTATATTTTTATTGTGCTATATACATCTAACATACATTACAAAATATTCAAATGGGAACATCTTGTCAATTTACGTCTTTAATTATTAAAGTCTATTTAAAACGATTACGCTCTTATTTTTTCAAGGAATACTATTATATTTTTAATTTTGGCGTTTTCATTTCATTCGAATGTAATACATCGATAATGGTCAAATATTTTGCGCTTATGCTCCGATTATAAGTAAGAGGCGCGAAAGTATCAGTTGACAGTAGCGCTGTATGTATGTGCGTGCTTAGGCTTATTAATCTTGAAATTGTTAAAATGGCATCAAATATGGACGATGAAAGTGTTCAAATCGTATCTACGGAAGAATCTGTTGCTACAGAAGAAATTATTCCACCTTCTAATGAGGCACAACCAGATTCCAACAAACAACAACAAATAAAATATACGAAATTACCCTTGAGTAAAATTAAAAGCATAATGAAAATGGATCCGGATGTATCCCTTGCTAGCAATGAGGCAGTTGTCGCTGTCACGAAAGCTACAGTAAGTGAATCATAATGTTATCCATTAACAAAGCACCTGTCATTCAATCTTAAAATGTGCTGGATAGTTAATACCCAATTTTTGTTATTCAAAATTATAGATAAAATAGATATATATGTACATTTATCGTATCATTCCAGGAACTATTTCTTGAATCAATAGCCAAGGAAGCTTACACATATACTGCCAAAGGCAAAAGAAAAACAGTCACTAAAAAAGATCTCGATAACGTTATAGATACTGTAGATTGTTTATCATTTCTGGAAGGGGCTTTAGATTTTTAATAATGGTAAAAATGATATTATTGCTTTGAATGACACACGTGAAATAAAGGATGATACATTTTATTTCAAAAATATATACATTGAAAATATTTGATGTTTTTATAATTGTCTTCATCCTCTTGTAATACAATTATTCCTTGTTGAAAAAGTGGGCTAAGGATATACAACAGTTGAAATTTTTAATCTAAAATGGTTTCTATAAAATTGAATAGAATTATTCGAAGGGCGCTTCAGAAGAAACAATACTTGGGACGGCTGATAGTTTTACATATTATTAAAAGCTAATTAGCTTATTTTTAAATATGTGTACATTTATCATTTAATTTGTGATCAAAACTATGGCATCATGGGGTGATAGTACGAATTTGGATGTCTGTATAATATCACTGCAAAAAATAAATACATTAAAAACATTTAACATTTATAAAAGTGTAATTAAAAAGATCGTCAATAATTTCTCTAAACAAAAAGATCTTCCTATAACAAATCTGCGCTCGCCGAGGTTGTAATGTATTAGTATAGGAAGCAGCGACTGAAATTTTGCACCCATTTCTAAGAAGCCGAGCGTTTACACATAAACACAAAGGACACTCGTATGATAAGAAACATATTAAGGTTTTTATCTACATATATTATCCGTTTTATGATGATGTGACTGTCTAGTTATGGTTCTGCTGTCTAATTTTGATGCTTAAATGTCTAAATCCTTTTCAAAAGGGATCTGTTGATTATCCCACGATCTAAAAGGGATCTCATCACTATAAATAGAAACAGAATTTGCTTCCGACATGAAGGTTCGACTTCCAGACCATGAAGCGCATCATCACCAACTGTCCATATTCCTAAGAAGATTGTATCAGGTCTGTCGGGTGTCACCTGATGCGATCGCGTGATTACACGTGAATAAAATTATAAACCCCAATAGAAAAACGTCACATCTCCTCGTCTGTTGTCCAAAAACTGGTCACCCCAATGATATGGAACCCATTTTATTCCTCTCGAACACATAGCAACCCTTCAATTTAGCTTTTTCGCAACAAAGAAAGCTTCGACATGGCTTTTGAATGGATCCCAAAGGCTAATGATTTTTAAAAATTCAACAAAAATGACCCTCAGGACGGAACAAAATCAGGTACGCTTAAGTGCAGGGTCTAATTAGGGACAGGCTACTTGTTTCGAGAGCTCAAAATTCATGCATTTTTATACCTGATTAACGCAAACGAGCGTCCACAGCAAAAATTGCACTATTTCGTCGCGACTTAAAAATGTACAAAATAATTGGACTAAAAATGAGGTAAATTTACAATGGCAAGTTATTTAAATTTTTTTATTTTAACAGCAGATTAGATTTTTAAGCCAGAAGAAACAAACCTGTCACCTGTAGTTTAGAAGATCATCAGAAGAAGTCAGTCTATCAATCTTTTAATGGTGTGGACATTAATAACAATGATTGAAATCTAATTAATTGTACATACCTGGCATTCAATTAAAATATAAAGAGCAGATTTTTGGCACACGAGTAGTTTATATTAATTATTGTTAAATAAACGCTGTGTACTTTCGATACAATGTGACGTGGCTTAAATTTTAGTGTGGGAACTTGATAAGTAGCTACAATATAATTATATATCACGGTAGGCTGCCGTTTTATTTACTTACTTTCTGTATTTTACTGAGCCGAAGTTAATAATTATTAAAATTATTTTAACATAAAATACAGTATACAAACCCTTTTTGTAGCTTTGCATTAATACTTGATGCATACATTGTCATATTAGAAGGGATATTATGAAAACGATTTAGATTAATTTCTTCATCAACTTCTCCCAAATTAAAAGTCCCTATTACTATTGAATTGTCATCTAAAAATCTGTAAAAAAATGTTTACACATAATCCACATATACTATGTTTTATTCGTATAATATGTTTTTTTAACAACCTCTTAACTGCTAAAACGTTTGACGATATTACTTTAATTTCGATATCTCCGTCTATTAAAATCTCACTTTTTCTCAGCGCAACAATATCTTTATAGAACTAAAAATAAATACACATTTAAATATGTTATTTTTCTTAATATTTATAATCAAAATAATTAAGTAATAGATCTAAAAGTACCTTTAAGTGACTTTTTTCAGCTGCCATTTGAGCTTTAACATTGATTTCCTTATAATTATTGGCAACTGGTAGCCATGTTTCATTGGCGGTTGAAAAACCAGCATTGTTTGAATCATCCCAATGGAATGGTGTCCTGGCAGGATCTCGGGAGTATTTATGATAGTTTATTGGATCGTTTGTATTACAAGCCGCAGGATCTTTGGTCTCTTCCCAGCTAATTTCACCGTCGGTCATTCCCAATTCTTCACCCTTAATGTTAAAGTCTTAGTATGGATTTTAAAGCGTTTAAAAATAGGTTTCTAAATATAATTTAAACCTGATAGAGTAAAGCGACCCCTGGTAGTAATAAAGCCAACATATTCATTATATCCACTCTGTGAATACCTTGCCGAGTCGCCATTCTGCTATTATCATGATTGCCATTCTATAAAAATAACGAGTTTTTTACACCAATTATCCTATCACATAAAAAGACAATATATAAAAAAATATACATACCACCCAATTTGCAGTTTTTCCCGCTGGCATGTAGGTTAACCATTGATCAATGGTAAATTTAATATCTCTCGCATCAGAATTATTATTTATTTGTAGCTCAAATAAGAAGTTGAATGGTAAATGTGAGCCATTGGTAGTTGCATTTCCGTAATATCTCATAATAAGCTTAATATCTGCGTTTTGTTCCGTCAACATGACCCTCGGAAATCCATCTTTTTTTTCATATTCATCCAGAACACTCCTCCATTGAAAGACCATATCGTAGGTAGGCTCTAGACTTTGTGTGTATATATGGTCAAGGTATGTATACTCGTCAGGTCCAACTCCGAAAATATCAGACCGAGGCTCATCAGGAAATCTACTGTCAAAGTCTTCAGGATCTACCTCGAATAGATATTGAACAGCATCACATCTAAATCCAGCTACTCCTTTATCCATCCAAAATCGTAACACATCCTATAACGGTATATTTAATAATAATATGCATATTTTAATGATAAAATTTGAGATTTATGATAATATTCTACTAACCTTAATTTCATTCACTACTGAAGGATTACGATAATTCAAGTCTGGTTGACCTATTATAAATAAATGGTAGTAATATTGACCTCTTATTGCATTATATTCCCATGCACTGTTGCGGAAAATGCTTATCTAAAAAGTTTTGGGGCAAAAAATAATAAGCACACATTGTATATTGCCAAGATTAGTTTTAATTATGAGCTCCTACTAGGGACTCTGTGTCAAGACATCCCGGGCTTTTTTGATTTAAAATGTGTCTAATATATTGTACATTTTAATTATGAAAACACATTTTTATGCCGCTGAAACCCTCGAAATTCGTTGAAATGTCCAATTTGTATTGAATGAAAGCAGGTATAGGGTACAAGGTATAAAAATAATGCAACACGTCTGCGCTTAACTGATATTGTATGAGATTCTAGAACTCGAACCGAACCGATTGATTCGTAGAAAAATTCAAGAGTGAATGAAAGATCAATGTTTTGTAAATACGATGAATTAGTTTGTCTCCTAACTTGGAGCTAGTTCGTGCCGTTTTTGTGTCTGTTCTCTGACGGGTGACTAACGGATTTGAATATAAACATTTCCAGTAAATTTTTCAATTTGTTTTATATATCTCGTATTAAAAAAGTAGTATTATTTTGTTATATATATATATTATCATTATTGTAGTCCATAATGGAAAGAAGTCAATCAGAAGTATGGAAACATTACAAAAAAGGAGATAGCTCAATGCACTTAAGCTTCATGTATGTCTTCACCCTACCCCGGCAACGCCCTAGCGAGGAAAAGGGGACTGTATGCTTTGCACTCCAGAAAGCCACTCCCTATCGAGACGGTCGTGAAAACGTCCGTCAATACGTTCATTCAGGATACCCGTTGGGTGAGCATTTGAAATAGAACTCGAAGGTTACACTACCTTCAATATCGAGCGAATGAGGAGGTGAATGAATGATACAGACAAGATGGATGTAACTCCTTCCTGTGAATAGATATTGAAGAGGCCCATAGTTCTGCAGTGGACTGTTTGTGGCTGCCCTATGATGATGATGATATATGTAACACATATAAATATTTACTTTAAAAAAATCTGCGCATAATTGAAGAGAAAATAAAAGTCTTGGGACTTTAAAATGAGAGTTCCGAGACTCTGACAAAGCTGAGATATCAGAATCCCTAATTCTTACGGATCTCTAGGGCTCTTTATGACCGCTGAGGGGATCAGTGGTAAATTAAAATTAATTTGGGAATACGTAAACAACGTCAAGGGGTCTACAAAAGGTTTAATATAAAATATAATAATTGTCACTCATTTTAATTATTAAGATAGATAAAATAATCTTAAAATTGCAATAAATATTTCTACAATGCGTCATTCATCAACAAAATTCAGTCACTAAAAATCTTAGTAAACGCTTGCATATATCACCGCATTATATCATTAGAGCAGTCAATAAAATGAGAGATTATTTGCTCAAATTTGTTTGAAATATGATGAGAAATATGATCGTTAACATGGAAATTCATCGGTTATCAAAGAGTGCAAGTTTGATTCAGTGTTGGAATTACTGGAAAGTAAAGATAATGATTTGTGGCTCAATTTGATTGTTTTAAAAAATGATAATATTAAGTATAATATCTACGTTTGTTACAAAACTTTTCATGATCAAGTTTTGGCTATAAGAAGGAGTCCACAGCATAGTAAGTTTTGGAACCATTAATATTGATTCATAATATATTCATAGTATAAATGATAATATTATTTAATATACGTTAATCGTTAATATCTCACCCAATTATTTGGTGGCAATGTTTTTCCGGGGTTATTAGGATCAGGTATTCCATCTGCCCATATAAAATAGTCTTCATAGCCTTTAGTTCTGTTGGCTGATAATTTGAACCAATCACTCTCATTACTACTGTGATTTGGAACAAAGTCCAATACAACATTGATGCCTTGAAATATTTCATATTAATTCAGCAACAATTCATTAAATCTTATATACAAAGTATTAATTAATGCTCCGAATACCTAAAGAATTTGCTACTTTTAGAAGATTATCGAAATCTGCCATCGTTCCATATTCCGGTTGAATTTCTTTAAAATTTGAGATATCATAGCCAAAATCATACATGGGTGATTTGTAAATAGGTGAAAGCCATATTGTTTCAGCACCTATATTTTTGATGTGCTCCAAACTTTCCGTTATGCCTGTTAAATATTACATTCCATGATAGAACCCATTATTTTTTTATATGTAAGATATTGTTTATAGCATACCGTTAAGGTCGCCAATTCCGTCACCGTCACTGTCTTTGAATGATCGGGGATAGATTTGGTAAACTACAGTTTTTTGCCACCATTCTTTATCGCAGGCGACAAATGATACAGCAGATATTACTACCGAGGCAATTAAACACCAATATTTGTTCATGATGAATGATTACTCGATTGATTTGTGAGCTGTTTATATATCGTATTCATTTTTTATTTGGCTACTATGTATCTCGATTGAACTACTTGAAAACAATTCATTTCCTTGTTATAAAATAAGTAAGAAAGACGATAAGAGAAAAGGCTTGAAATGTGTAACAGATTGGTTTAACAATATAAGTAAAAATTTCATATTGTTTGAAATGTATTAGCGATCTTCATTAAAATGCGTGCAATACACCAGATTCTCTTTGCACAAAGGGTACGTTCCAATGAATGATTTGCAAAACAAGAGAAGGCGTCCGTATAAAAATTGTATATAGGTTCTATAGATTGATCAACTCAAAAGATATGTATAATATTTATTGTTTGTGTAGTTTTAAGATTGATGCGAGTCACATTTATATGTTTTTATTTGCAAAACAGGTATAATACGTCTTTTTTTTTAAATAGTTAATTAAATATTTAATTGCGAAAAAAGGATTGGGTGTATATATTTTATTTATTGGTTTTTGCATGAATTTTCCACGTTTTTTCTTATAAAATGTTATCAAATGAAGAAGGGTTTTTGCATGAGGAGATCAAAAATATTCAGTAGCCACCTTATGGTCATTTGCAGTTGCGTTAAATTAAATTACTGTGAAGCCTGTGGACAGTTAGAAAATTTTACTGCTTACAAAGATTCAAAAATAGGTAGTAGGAATAAAATGGCTGATTACTTCTGGTCTAGATGAATTTCCAATAATATATTTAAGAGCATTTAATTAAGAAATGAGTCTTCTTCGGACACTAGAATAGTAGCGTCTTTGCGCTTGCTGCACTCTGCGAATAACGCGATTTTGTGGATAAGTGACTTCTCGTGCCTCGTCGGCACCGTCAGCATCAGAAGCTATGCCCCTCGACACTGCATCAACAGGTACTAAACTGATGATGATAATGTGTATGAATAATTTCATTAACATCTTTGGCACAGTGTGTCAACTCATTACTGATCAAGTATGCTCCTTTAGTTGATGTCTGTATTAGCAAAATTTAAATGAGAAATAAAAAATGACCTAGCTGATCAGCATTAATACAAAAATTAGTGTGATAATATTGTATTTTTAAACATGTGGTAAATTTCATTATACACTAAAAGCACAACATTTCGAAGATTATTCAAAGAATTTAATTTCTTCATGCGGTCAAAACGATAGCTTCATGTGAAGATAAAATGAATTTTGAAGTCTGCACAACATCGCTGTAAACAAGATAAAATATACGCATATAAAATAAACACAAATGCAAACTTGTAAATTCATTAAATACATATATTAATATACCCTTTTTGTAGTTTTGCATCTATACTCGAGGCATACACGTTCAAACTAGATGGAACAACATGGAAACGATTTAAACTTACTTCTTCATCAGTTGTGCCCAGATTAAATATTCCAAGAATTATTGAATCGTCGTCCAAATACCTGCGAGTATTATAATTTATATTCATATTAAAATCTGCATCAATTTTTTAAGACGTGAAATGTTCGTTTTTAATACCTTATAATTGCCATAACGTTTGGCGATAATATTTTAATTTGAAGATCCCCGTCTATTAATATTGGGTTCTTTCTTAAAGCAACAAGATCTTTATAGAACTGAAATATATACGTTATTAATTAATGCGTATATTTGCCAATAAATTTATTAGAAATAAGGTAATAACGTTACTTTATAATGACTTTTAGCGGCCGCCTTTTGTGCTTTCAGATTTACTTCTTTGTAATTTTGAGCGACGGGCAACCAAGTTTTATCGCCTGTTGTGAAACCAGCATTTTTGGAATCGTCCCAATGAAACGGTGTTCTTTCAGGATCTCTAGATGATTTGTAATAGTTGATTGGATCGTCAGTATTGCACGCTTGAGGATCTTTGGTTTCTTCCCAACTAATTTCTCCGTCAGTCATTGCTAATTCTTCACCCTTTAATTTTATTACGAGTATTAGTCCCACTCTTGTCGAGTGTTTTCAGTAATATCTATACACTTACTTGATAGGTCAATGCAACGCCCGGCAGTAATAAAACAATCATATTCATCATATCAGCTCGTTCAACTCCTTGTCTTGTCGCCATTCTAGTATTATCATGATTGCCATTCTATAAAAATAACGAAGTTTTTACAATTAATCAATCAATTATTCAATAATTTAAAAAGACGATCTATAAAAAAATATACATACAACCCAATTTGCAGTTCTTCCTACTGGCATATATGTTAACCATTTATCAATGGCAAATTTAATATCTCTCGTATCAGAATTTTTGTTGATTTGCATTAAAAATTCAAAGTTAAATGGCAAATGTGATCCATTGGTCGTTGCATTTCCATAATATCTCATTGTAAGTTTAATATCGGCATACGCTTCCGTTAACATGACTCTTGGAAATCCGTCTTTTTTTCATATTCATCCAAAACGGCCCTCCATTGATAAATCATGTCATAGGTTGGTTCTTGACCGACTGTATAAATATGATTGAGATAACCATAATCATCTGGGGTCAATCCAGCGTTATTTGATACAGGTTCGTCAGGATATTTGCCTTCAAAGTCATTGGGATCTACTTCAAAAACGTGCGGAACGGCGTCACATCTAAATCCAGCTACTCCTTTATCCAACCAAAAACGTAGCACATCCTATAAATTATCCAATCAATAATAAATAACAAAGTTGCGATGCTCTATATTTAATAGAATTTAAATCTTACTTTCATTTCTTCCACAACTAAAGGATTTCTATAGTTTAAATCCGGTTGACCGATGGCAAATTGATGCAAATAATATTGATCCCTCAGAGCATTATATTCCCAGGCACTTTTGCGGAAAACGCTTATCTTTCAATTAAAATGATGTTATGTTAAATTAGAATTATTTACAATTTATATACATAATTATCCTGAATATTGAATCTCACCCAATTATTTGGTGGTAAAGTTTTTCCAGGATTATCTGGATCCGCTCTGCCGTTTGCCCACACAAAATAGTCTTCGTACCCTTTTGTTTTGTTAGCGGATAAATTAAACCAGTCGCTCTCGTTGCTACTGTGATTCGGAACGAAATCCAAGACCAATTTGATACCTTGAATGTTTTTATAAAATCATCAATTGTTCGCCGAATAAAAATCATATATTTTAAATGCACAAATCGGTATAATACCTAAAGCCTTCGATGCTTTTAAAAGATTATCAAAATCTTCCATTGTGCCGTATTCTGGTTGAATTTTTTTAAAATCTGCAATATCGTAGCCGAAATCATACATAGGCGACTTGAAGATCGGCGATAGCCATATCGTATCTGCGCCAATATCCTTGATGTGATCCAAACTCTGTGTAATGCCTTTAAAATAATAATGTCGTTATTTTTTAAAACATGTTCGTCAAAAGATATTTTAAACAATAATAATAATAAGTCCTCTGTGATAATTCAATTGTGTTTAAAGAGTCACCTTGTTCACGTGATAACATCTGAACGATGCTGGGAAATCTAAAGGTTAAACATTTGTATGTCTACAATAACAATAGATTTATTGTACGTCTATATTTTCTATTGAATTGTTTTATAAAATATACCATTTAGATCACCGATTCCGTCACCATCGCTGTCTTTAAAAGATCTGGGATAGATTTGGTAAACTACACTTTTCTGCCACCATTCTTTATCACAAGAAACGAATGAGATCACCGATATTAACGCCAGGCCGACCAGACACCACCGTTTTGCCATGATGACTGTTATTATTGAAGGCAAACGATCGATTTATATAGCTTGCAGTTTTTTTTAAAACCATATAACATGTCTCAATTGAAACACTCGAAATCTTTTAAGTCAGGAATATGTGAATGTTAATATTTTTTAAATTAATTATTATGTATTGTACGTTAATGAATGTATTAAAGGACTGTAATTCTTGTTTTGCTTAGCTTTGTAAAAGCAGATATCCTTAGGAATACACACAGAATAGCTTACATATAATGTAATTACACACAAGATACATTATTGATTAATATATACGTTTATTCACCTGACTTTTATGATCATTATGATGGCAATAAATTGATGATTTCAGCCAATTTCTTTAAAAGAGTTCTTAAACTTTCCTTCACTACGACGTATTTACTACAACTCGACTCTAATAATGGAAATATCGAAATGAAATATAATAGATAAGGGATTCAGAATTTCATATGGTGTACCAAATACATATCATGGTAGCGCATGCGTATTAAAACTTTAAAGAAGTATTTTCATATGTTTATTCCACAATTAATTTAAAAATGAATTATATCCTTATAATATAAAACGAATATGATAATAACCACATTCTATCCTTTGTAGTTTTGCATTACATGAGTCTTAAAATGATATACATACACCTTTTTTTTAAATAAAAATGCTAATTAATTTTAAAGAAAGTTTGAATACACCTTTTAATTGTTTTATAAAACTAAATTCGATAAAATAAATTACTGAAAGTGCTAGAATCTGTATCAGCACTCAACATACATATAAAAATAATATATGATAAATTCATTTTTGTGTTTCATTTCATAAACCAGTTCATGATATCACATTGTATTTATAAATGAAATTTTAGCTGACGTATGTTTTATCATGCTTTTATTAAATGGCTACATATTTCAAATCGTATTAAGAATGTGAAGTAATTCATGTTGTTGATATTTTCTCAGGAATTTCAATATATCTATGTAACCATGTGCAATATTTATCTCACGTGTTACATGAATAATCAGATCTTGACAATTAAAAATCTTAATTACAAGATTAACAATGATTTTTACTTGCTTACATCATTCATCATGTAGTTATTATTTTTAAATGATCTGAAGGTGAGAAAAACGTTTATTATAAATGAATGAAGACATGTCGTTTAAAGACTTTTCATAAATAATATAATTTATCCGGTATTGTGCCGATGCATTATGACGATGTCTTGCTTACGTCTAATATTAACAAATTGCGGAATATCATTATATTATGAATCATTATTTTCCATTGAACATGAACAATTTACATATTGAAATTTAACTGCTTCTAAGATAATTCAAAATACTTATATATGGCATTCAGTATGTAACGTCGTTCAAATGTCTTTGACTGACTTTGAGGACATTAATTGTTTGCAGCTTTATACGCATAGACCTGCGATTTAAGATAGCCCCAAAGGAAGAAATCTAAAGGTGCTAAATTGCAATATTTCGGTGGATTGCACATGTTCAACTCCATTTCTTTCCAACTTCCATCGTGTTCAACTCCACAGCTTCCACTTACACTACTAAACAATTTACAATAAATTTAATAAATGATGCTTTAACAACATGGTTGCTATAACCTAATAAATTTAGAGTGTCTCTGTTGAAAGACCCTAATTTTTCATTGACAAAATGAATATATATTCTCTGCCAACTTATATCATTTATTATTATTTTTTAATTAATCATAATGCAGCCACAAACAATCCACTGCAAAACTATGGGCCTCTTCAATATTCATTCACAGGAAGAGGTTACATCCATCTTGTCTGTATCATACATTCACCTCCTCATTAGCTCGATATTGAAGGTAGTGTAACCTTCGAGTTTCATTTAGAATGCTTATCCAGTGGGTCTCCTGAATTAACGTATCGACGGGCGCTTTCGCGACTGTCTCGATAGGGAGTGTGGGATGTTTGTAAAGACTGAGCAGCTTTCTTTGAGAGACAGTGGAAAACTACTCTAGAAAAGCCTTTATGCAAGCAGCTGCCTTGTGTCCTGCTTCACCACATCTGCGGCATGCCGTGGAGTGATCAAGGTTACCCTATCTTGACCTTTCTAGCTTCTAGGAGCTGGATTCCCGCTCGGGCTGGCACAGAAACAATGGTCAGTTGTGTTCCCCATAGGCCAGATTTTTGGAATCGAACTTCAACGTTCTCTTCCTGTATGTCCCTTCGAATCGTAAGAATTTCGGTCTGCACCAGTTTTTTAATTTCCGCCTTTTGGCAGAGAGCACCAGTTATGGCCGTGACTAAGATTGTAGGTTCGTTTGAGCCCTTCTGCAATTCGATGAATGCATCCCCATTTCTTGTTTTTCTGATGGATACAATGTTGTAACCCATCTTCTTGGGTTTCACGTCTTTGCGTAAGATCTTTAAGGTCTCCAAGGAGAAAATAAGATTTAATAAACAATTGCTCCCCCTTCACTGGCTTGCGTGTTGAGTTTGATGATAATGGCATCGTTCCTTCTTTGTTTCAATGGCCTTTTCGGTGTTCACCAGGCTTTCAAGTACCCTTTTGGGCACCACCTCCTGTATGTTTTGGTTTCGTGTATCTACCACTTTAGAGACTCTGTCGTCTTTTGTTGTTTCTATCTTTCTTCAGTTCTTCATAAAAGCCTGATATGAGACTGAATAGTTCTACTCGATCAGTTGTACCAGCCTTCTCAATATTCGTGGTCAAATTCAAAATCTAATAATTTTTTCATATCCAATTTAAGTTCGTTAAGATGATTAAATCTTTCGATCTCTTTAGTGTTTAGATTTTTCCAGAATTAATACTAATTGTTTATTTTAAAGTAAAGACAGAATGAGACTCATTGTAAAAGCCGTAATTCTCCTGCTATTATGTAAGTTTGCATTCATAATACCTGCCATACAGAAACTTAATTGCAGATTTAATCTTGTTAGATAAGTATGGTTGACGACTCTGCTCTATTGATGAATGAATATTCAAATGTAATATTGCCTATATTTATGTTTTTTAATACATAATTCTAATTCAGAGACATTTTGTGTACAACTTCTATGTATATTAAATAGATCTGAGCTAGTTTCTTAATAAAATAAAAAGTTTTTATTTGCAAATACAGACATTTATTTGTTTCTATAATTTATTACATGTTTTAACGTTGCGAATTCCTATGGTTAAATCTTGAAGTAGTAAAGAGAATGGCATCGTATGGAGATAATGTAAACCTTGATGTTTGTACAGTATTACTGAAAAACAATTTAAAAAGCGATTAAACATCTGAAAAATTTTGTTTGATATAAAATAATATCGTATTATTTTTACCCCTTTTGGAGTTTAGCATTGATACTCGAAGCGTATACAGTTAGACTGGACGGCAAAACTCTGAATGATCTCAAATCAACCACCTGATTTGTAGATGCCAGATTAATGACCCCTACTATAGCTGGTTTATTAGGAATGTATCTGAAATTTTATTTTATAAATATGTATTTGTGTAACAAAAACTATATATTGTAACCAAATTCAATATTTACCGCAGAACGGCTAAAACATTTTCTGATAATGCTTTTAATTCAACCTCTCCTTCTATCATAGTCTGATGATTTCTGAGAGAAACCACGTCTTTATAAAACTATAAAAATCATTGCAGAATTATTTTTATGATTCAATTTTGATAAAAGAGCGCGGGATATGTGTATACCTTATAATGACTTCTATCCGCTGCTAATTGGGCTTTTAGATTTATTTCCTTATAGTTTTCAGCCACTGGCAACCAAGTTGAATTTCCCGTTGTAAAACCTGCATTTGGCGAATCATCCCAGTGGAATGGTGTTCTGGCAGGATCCCTAGAGAAATCGTTATAATTTATCGGATCGTCAGTGTTGCACGCTGCAGGATCTTTGGTTTCCTCCCAAGTGACTTTGCCGTCAGTCATTGCCAATTCTTCCCCCTTTAAAAAATATAAATAACGGTGTTAAAATATATGAAAGATGTTACAAAATGCATTTTAAAATGTTCATATTTACTTGATACGTCACTCCTACGCCCGGAAGAATAAGCGCCAACATATTCATTATATCGGCTCGCTCGGGACCTTGCCGTGTAGCTATTCTTTTTTGGTCATGATTTCCATTCTAAGCACAGAAATAAAATTGAATTAAGTACGGTTTTATTCGTTTTCAAATTAATATGATAGAATGTACACATTACGTACCACCCAATTTGCAGTTCTTCCGTGCGGCATGTATGTCATCCATTTATCAACTGCAAATTTGAAATCTCTTGCGTCTGAATTTTTATTTATCCCGCCCAAAAATTCAAAATTGAATGGCAAATGGGAACCGTTAACCGTAGCATTTCCATAATATTTCATAACATTTTTTATTGCGGTATAGCCTTCCGTTAACATAACTCTAGGAAAACCATCCTTTCTCGTGTATTCGTCCAGAACTGCTCTCCATTGATAGATCATATGGTAAGTTGGTTCCTGATCCATAGTATATGGATGATCAAGATAGGTATAATCGTCTGGTCCAGCGTTGAGAACATTAGATTTGGGCTCATCGGGTAATTTGCCACCAAAGTCATCAGGATCGACTTCGAATAAATACGGAACGGCATCGCATCTAAATCCGGCAACGCCTTTGTCCAACCAGAATCTTAGAATGTTCTACAAAATTTATAACATAAATGAGTTCTTAAAATTCTAATTTAAATGCTTTGATAAATATATAACATATATATGCATATATACTTTCATTTCTTCTACTACTCGTGGTTCACGGTAGTTCAAATCTGGTTGACCAATAACAAATTGATGCAGGTAGTATTGTCCTCTTTGTTCATTGTATTCCCATGCACTTTTACGGAATATACTGATCTTAATATTTAAAAAAGTTTATATTTGTTAATTATTATTATAAAGAGAAAAGATTTAAATTGGTAATGGTATTTTTTCCTACCCAGTTATTCGGAGGCAGAGTTTTGCCAGGATTACTGGGATCAGGTATTCCATCAACCCATACAAAATAATTTTCATATCCTTCTGTTCTGTTAGCGGATAGCTTAAACCAATCGCTCTCATTGCTGCTGTGATTAGGCACAAAGTCCAATATTACACGAATACCTTTAAAATAAAGTTTAAGCAATAAAATTGAAAGATTAATAGAATATTGTAACAGAGCCGTAACGAGGGTATGTAGAGGGTGGTTGTTGTTTAAAAAAAAATACTATGATAGAAAGTGTCTAGACTCTACGTTGCTCCCGTGATCATACAAATCATAGAAAAAGCCCTAAAAAAGGGGACAGAGTGGCCACAAGGTCTGTGTGTCCAACCGGTCCACTTTTCAGACCGCTAACATAACGAATGAAAGCCCAGTTGTGCTCGTGACAAACGCTTGCTTTGCTACCCCCTTGTTACGGCCCCGTATTGTAGTTTCATATATTGCATTGCATAAATATAAAATACCTAATTTTGATGATTCAGCTAGAAGGTTTTCGAAATCGGCCATTGTTCCATATTCTGGTTGAATCTCTCTAAAGTTTGATATATCATATCCGAAATCGTACATGGGAGATTTAAAAATTGGCGATAACCAAATAGCGCCAATCCCGGCATCTTTGATATGGGGCAGACCTTGCGTAATTCCTAAAAACAGAACAAATATAATGCTACTCTTCCTATCTAACGATGTTCATGAAATAATAATATTTACCATTTAAATCTCCAATGCCATCTCCGTCGCTATCTTTAAAGGATCTTGGATAAATTTGATAGAGTACAGTTTTCTCCCACCATTCTACATCGCAATTGACCGATGCTGTGGTGAAAATTGTAACGAGCAGAACAAGCAGACACCACTGCGTCTTCATTTTCATAATAATTATCGATCGATCCTCGGAGCACTTTATATATGCATTCGGTGTATGCGAATTTTTAAATTTGCTATCTCTGAGCATTTACAGAATACAATGTACTTTAAATGGCATAACAACATCTTGAGTTTAGATAAATATAATAAGTAAAGCAATTTTCATTTTTAAATCATCAACAATAGCATTTCCTGGTTAGTCATTCTAGCATGATTGATGCTATTATGTGATAGTTAAAACTAGTAACTACATACCAATTTAAAGCAGTAGAAAATACAGTGATATTTTTAAAACGCTATAATTTATTTCTATTAAAAATTACTTAAAATTTGAAGATTTAATAAAATAAATTTTGTATTGAGAAATGGTACAAAGACAATTCTTAAATATCCACTTTAAAATTTAAAAAAATGATACGAGTTATCAGATTGTATTAGGATTAATTTAAATTTATTATGAAAGTTTCTTTTAACAGTAAGTTAGTTCTCAGTGTATCTACTATTCATTGCCACTTTCAAAAATCTTGACGTGCTTGGTTCGGATCTTTGTATTCCGAAAAGCCCTTTCCAGTAAAATTAAAAAGGTTGTCTAGAGTAATTTTCCACTGTCTCCCGGGGAAAACCGCTCAGTCTTTACAAGCCTCCCACACTCCCTATCAAGACAGTCGCAAAAGTGCCCATCGATACGTTCATTCAGGAGACCCGCTGGGTGAGCATTCTAAACGAAACTTGAAGATTATGCTACCTTCAATATCGAGCGAATGAAGAGGTGAATGTATGATACAGACGAGATGGATGTAACTCCTTCTTGTGAATGGATATTGAAGAGGCCCATAGTTCTGCAATGGATTGTTTATGGCTGCACTATGATGATGATGAATGTCATACTTCCAAACTCCTAACATTAAGTAAACTTATTTTTTACTGAGACCATTTTCTTTGTAAGTTGTCTTAGAAAACGATTATTTATTTTTTTATGAGATCATCCTCATTATCATAGTGCAGTCGCAAGCGATTTTGGATGGTGTATTGAAGGATGCAGTGTGTATATACTGAGCAGTGTTCCTTCGAAGATCAATCTACTTCTTTGTTCTTATTGTGGAATGCTTTTTAATTTCTATGGTCATTATTTAAATTATGTCCTTGCAGTTCCATCAAACAAACAGAAGGATCTTCTTGCTTCATAAAACATTATGTATTGAACATATTTGTAAAATTAGTCAAAAATCTTCAAAATAGCACCATAGATGATGTTGCCAGGCCTAGAAAGCCTTCTCAGAGATGTCTTATGAGGTTTGATGGTTTCAATCGTGTCCCAATGTTTTCCTTTCTAGACTTCTTTTTAAGCGAGGAAACAAAAAAGCCTGGGAGAGCCAGGTCAAGATTGTAGGGAGGCTGGGAAACTAATGGGGTGCGGGTCCTGGCCAGGAAATCGTTGACAATAAAGGCGCTATGGCTTGATGCATTGTCGGGAAGTTTTCATGCATCTTTGTGTTCAAATCTATTCATATTTTCGTCTATTCAAGAGAATGATGGATGTCCACTGCAGAGTTTGTCGGAGACCTCCTCAAACGACTTGTGCCATTGGAGAACTTGTGATATGGATAAGCAATCACTCCCTAAGGCCTGCTACATTAATTGAGATGTTTCAGTGGCTGATTTCCATAGACTAATCTATCTCTAAAAAGAGATTCACGGGAACACACGTCGTGACTCTCAGATGGCTCGGAGGTGACTTTGGAGAAAATTGAACGCCTTAATTTTTAAATGCACCCTAAATATACGTTATTCTTTTTCCGATTTTAGTAAATGATAATAATAAGGTTGATAAACGTAAGCTTTATAAATCACTATGTAAATGTGATTCATTTATAAATTAGCTTTGTTTTTTTTAAATAACATTGAAAAAAAAAATCTTACCAAATAATCAATTAATATATTTTCCAAATATTTATATTTGCATCACCTACATTTTAAACATTACAAATACATATTATATTTAAACGATTTCTGTTAAATGTGCATTAAGGATATTTTATCTGCTAGAGGAGTTAAAACGGGCATTTAAAATAATATCAATTCCAATTGACTGAAGACAGTTTTGAAATGATTCAGTTTGACATTTTCATAATACTATGTACATTACTTATATTTGCTTTTCAATATGGAAAATTTTACAGTCAATTGCACAAACACTTGAAAACACATTAAAGATTAATTTCGACTTATATTACATTGTTTGAGTGATTGATATGGCAATCTAGTTAGTAATTCTCTGTGTCGAAACTCATATATCAGTGAAGAGCTTTTCACGTTGAGAGATTTTACAGATAAAAAAAGTGAAGGCAATTACTTGACATCATATAGAAGCCTGAAAATAAAAATTGACTGATTTTTTTCTGATATGATCACAGGTATTTAATAAACACCACCAGATATATAATAAATATTTATTTTTTTAAAAATCTCATAAAAATAATGCCATTTATTTAGAAGGTATTAAAGTTAACGAACTTACTTGGAATAATTTTATTCTACAGCTTAAATTATAGAATATTTTATCTGTAAACAAAAATATATTTGAATTTCAAAGTTTTATTTAAACATTAAGATTTGTTAACATACGTTATTGCGTATGTCTATGATAAACGTTTATTATATAAATACACATTTCATTGAAGTACGTGTTAGTCACGCAGAACATTATTATTTAGTCAAAATTTAAAAATAAAAAGGAGCTTTTTGTAAAAAAATAAAATGAACATTGTTTTCCTGTTATGCATGAACACATGTCAATTTCTATACAATCTTCCTCACAAAATTACCTAAATAGTTACAACTTAATTTAGGCTTTATTTATCAGTTATCCTGTATTAAGTAAATATATCACAATATTACATTATCATGTGAAACAAAATTATCTAAATATTGTAAGTCATATTAACTATTTCAAACGTTAAAATTAGCTGCTACACGGGATCTTCGATTATTCTTTCTGTGTAAATTCTTTTTCGGAGGCTGTTGTACCTGAAATATTTTGGTATCAATATAACAATGACAATACGCACAGAATTCTTATTTATTTACGTTTAACACTTTATATGTGGGAGTATTGTAAAGCACATTCATTTTCAAGAACCTTCTATATATTCAATTGTATTAACCCTTTCAAACCGGAAAACATACACGCTATGCTATAATGTAAATCCACTTATCTGTAAGCTCCCCCGCAGCGTGTAACGAGCTTGATAATAAACCAAGCTCAATAAATTAACCTTAACACTGTTGATAGTACACAATATTCCTTCATTTCTTCGGAATATTTCTTAATATTCAATTTGTATGGCATCTGTTGTTCAGCTATTTTTACCTATTAATGTGTTGCGAAAATAAAAGGACAGGGTTACCGTGCAAGCCTGCCAGTTTACTTCTACACAAAGGAGCTGCTCTAAAGACAACACGAACAAACGTCATCTTATCTTTGTTGAAAGAGCTTAATAGCTTATCCGATGATAGAGTAAGTGTGAACATTTATGAGTTTATATTGAGAATGTTTAGATGTGTACCTTTACGGCACGATTTTTTCATCGATGCAAAAGTGTATGATGAGACGCAAGACACTCTTCTCTGTCTCACTATTTCCAGTCCGATAGGGTTAATTGGTAAATACTTCAATAACTGTCTCCCACATACAAAATGTAAAAGTAGTATACATGATTTTATTTAAATCTTAAATAAAAAATTGAAATACCTGCTGATCTACAGGTAAGGACTGTTCATTTTCAGTTATATCAAGGAGTTTTGCATCACACACACTCACATTATTTACATTTTCATCCTTTTCCTGATTTTGGTTGGATAGTAAAATTCTGAAATAATATAAAAAATACATAAACAGAAAGATAACATTTCAATTGTACTCGGATAGTAAAATTATAAAAAAGCTTACTTTTTTTTTGTTACTTGTAAAGGAACAAACGGTGTGGATATTTTATAGTTGGCCTGTTGTCTCGAATTCATGGAAGTATTCTATTAAAAATATCATACACAATAATTACTTTGATATATTAATTTAATCAAATATAAATTAGTAATCGTTTTTTACTTGGTTATTAAATTGATCATTTATCAATTTGGCAGGGAATGGCAATTGGGTTTTATTAGGTGGAGTCTTATAAAATTCCTGACTTTGTGTTGGAGCATCATATGAATTATGCCGTCGAAAATCAGGAGCAGGTAAGTTTACTTTATTCTAAACAAAGAAAAATGGAAGAACGGCTTTAAAATAGTTTTATATATAAAATATAAGACACGCAATTTAAAATAGATTATATATTGCCACAACTTAATCCAAAAAATATAAGCGCATGTCCCCGAAATATTTATATAAAAATGCACACGTCCCTATATATGCCTCTGAACGTACAAGTGTACGTATGTTAAGAATTAAATTCTTTTAAATAAATTCCAGTGAGTATTCTATTATGATATGAATACAATAATATTCCCAGAAGCGCCCAACGCGTTCTTATGTACTTTGTGTACTGTGCGTTTATTATCGTGTAATAAAATACATAGTTGTTCTTTATCGTATTAAAGAGATTAATAAAAATCACTATGGAGCAGAATTTATCAGTAAAAATCCATGGACTTACAACAATGTACTGATTCATATTAAACAGTTAGGAAATAACAGCAAGTTATTGGTGTAAGATCAGTCATATTTTCATTTTACAAAAAAAAATTGAAACTATCATAAGGATATGACTGCAATGAGTTTGTTTTTTTAAAGTAAAAAAACAAACACATTTTAAAACTTACCGGTGGCATACTGGGAGAAAGCGGTTCTTCTATTTTAAGGAGCGACCTAAGTAGCATTGTGCCATCTTCTGCATTCGAAGGAACCTACACAAGTTGTTCTATTATTAAAAAAACTCAAAAAATTAAAGTACTTCATCGAAATACATAATGAATTCAAATACTTACTCCTGTGGGTGAAGTGATGCCAAATTGAGGAACAAACGGATTCATTGTCGGTCCATAGTTATTGAAAGATTGATTCGGGGACATCATAAAATTAGCATTAGGCGTGTGTTGTAATGGGCTGGTTTGAAAATTCGGAAGTCCTTTATTGATATTCAAATTTATCATTGGTTGTATTTGAGGACTTTCCGGATATGAATGTTTTAAAGGTACACTCTGAGGAAACATAGGAGGTAATGCTTCAGATTTGACTATTGGACTCATGAAATGATTATTTAAGGTTTCAAAAGTCGGTTGGTTGGAATTCGCCGACGAGAAGATCTGTTGGAGTTGCGGCGGTTCAAACGATCTCTTGATAGGAAGATTTTGAACAGTTATAATTTCAGGATTGTTGTCCAGCGTTTTTGAACTGGTGTTCAATTTTTGAGCAATGTTTGCTGCTGGATTTTGATTGTTCAAAAATGATGGAATAATATTAAAATGGCCGGGCGAGTCCTTTTTTAATATGGATATATTTTCATGTCGTGCCTTCGTTGGACTGAAATATTTATCAATGAAAGATTATGTTACGATAATATTTATATATAACAAATAGAAATTAAAAGAGTACGTAATCTACCTGGTATAATTAGCAAACGCTGAATTGTGTCCGTCATTTGAGCGTAGATTATTAAAACTGTTCAGACGATTCTCATAATTTGAATTAATTGAGACCTAAAATTATATAAGATTACACTGACATGACAATGGCAAAATGATGAATCTTTTATATTGAATAATTATGATTTCAAAAACCTTATTGTTTGTTTTATTATGATTTTCTTGTCCGGCGGTAATATTTAGCAGATTGAAGCTATGCATCCTATAAAAAAATGATATATTAGAGTTTGATGAGGTATTCAAATGCATTAGTTTTATTTAAATGTTTTGACTGTTAACCCTATCGGACCGGAAATCGTACACTCGTGCATCAATGGCAAAGTCGTATAGTAAAAGTATACGACCAAACATTCTCAATATAAACTTGTAAATTGCTATCGTTGGATAAGCTATTAAGATCTTTTGATAAAGATAAGACGACTTTCGTTCGTGTTGTCTTGAGAGCAGGCGTTTGTTTAGATAATTAAGATATTCGCATCATTCTTATCATTAACCAATTTTGTTATTCCCTCTTCACTGTTCTGGAGTGGGGTCATTAGCCGAGTATCACAACTCCTTTGCAAAATCTACTCCTTCAGAAATAAATTGACAGGCCTCTACGGTAACCCTGTTCTTTTATTTTTGCAACACATTAATAGGCAAATTAGCTGAACAGAAAGCAAATGCCATGCAAGTTAAACGTTAAGAAATATTCCAAAGAAATTAACGAATATTGTGTGCTATCAACAGTGTTAAGGTTCACTTATTGAGCTTGGTTCATTATCAAGCTGCAGCGGAGCTTACAGAAAAGTCGATTTACATTAGAGTGTGACATATCCGCTCTCCGGTTCGAAAGGGTTAACATAACATTTAAATATGTATATATATTTTTAATAATATTGCAGCATATCTGTATATTATTGTTCTTAAAAAAACTTACAAATAAAAGCGAGCTCCTTCAACTTCTACAACTTTAGAACCACTTGGAAAAATTTTATCAAATTGGACTAAATAAAGTGGATGTTGAGTTATATTGTCCAAAATTTTAACAGAATTATCGTTTTTATAAACTATAGAAACAATTGTTCCCTTATAGCCAAGAGGAACCTGAAAAAAAATGGTAATACTAGATTGAAATTTTATTAAACATACATATCATTTTTAAAATAGTAGATGCTATACTATTTAATGCACGCTATGCATTAATGCAATTTAATGCATAGCGTGAATTTATGATATCATTTTTTTGATTAAATATATAAACCAGATTCCCATAATTTAATATTATTTTAATTAGTTACTAAGCATAAATCATTTTGATTGTAATTTCAGTCTCCCGCATACAATGTGTGAAATTTCGGTAGATAATAGAAACAAACTTACCGAGCAATTAGGACTTATATTTACTACTCTATCGAAGAGTCTAAATTTTGTCAATGCAGGATCAGGTGGAGTATTTCCTGAACGTAGATCTCCCTATAAATTTTTTCATTGATTTTAATATTAAGTAAAATAATACTGTTCAATTAAGTGATGAAACATTATAAAATACCTTGAATAGTACATGAGGCTTCACTTTGATTTCCATTGTTTTCTTTTGGCTTTCCACATAGTCTGCCTGTTCATTGACGGTATCTTCAATAAGTTTCAATTCTTCTGGATCTAATCCTTCCGTTTCGCAAGAATACCACGGATACTTTTTGTAAGGCAAACTATTAATCCAATTAACGACATCATTTATATTGTATTCGCTGAAAATAAACAATGATTTTTCCATAAAATAGAAATAATTCCCGTGCAATATTTTGTCCAATTGTACACATCACTTACTCGGTATATATAATATCGAATTCTGTTAAATCTCCGTCTCCGGCTAATTCGAGTTTTTGAATCATATCAAAGAATTGGCATATGTAACTAGTTACGACTTCTACGCACCTAAACGAATACTGCCAAAATTTATCTTTTTTGTTTGTGAAACCCAGAAGCTTTTGATTCTAAAATTCAATAAATAATAATAAATAAACGATGTAGCCCACTGTATATGACTTCATCCATCTATTTATTTTTAAATTTGATTAAATATATATATTTTTTTAAATATATGCTTACATTTTTCGTTGACTTCACATTTAAACCTATATCAACATTTTTATCATACTTTTTGGGAGATCCTATTTTCTCTTTTGGTGTGACATACACGCTTGCAGTGATGCGGGAAAACAATCTGAATGATATTCCTGAAATTATCAATTTAAACGTTATGCAATGTACGCAAGTATTATCTATTTCAACAAATTGTTTAATTTTATTAATTCATGTAGGTTTTACCACACTTTGCTGCTGCTATTCGCCCATCCATGTACATATCCATAGCAATTTCATTGGGTATTTTTAAAACAGGTTCTGGTTCCGATAATAATGAAACTTTAATGCGCCCTGTTTTATTAACCTCAGTAGAATTCAAAATCTAAAATAAAATCAATATTTATTACATCCATTAATCAATATTATAGCCGTTACTTAATAAATTTTTACATAATATATGGGCTATGATCTAAAAAACATAACAGACTCTCAATAATCGTGAATTAGTATTATCCCTGGAACTGAACCTTAATTATTTTACCTAGATAGATTTTAATGTGTTAATTTGTATCAAAATTAATACCAATTCACTATTCCCTTTATAATCATCATAGTGTAGCCACAAGCAGTCCACCGCAGAACTATGGGCCTTTTTAATATTCCTCATTCGCTCGATATTGAAGGTAGCATAACTTCAGAGTTTCATTTAGAATGCTCACCCAGCGGGTCTCCTGAATGAACATATTAACGAATGCTTTCGCAACCATCTTGATAGGAAGTGTGGAAGGTTTGTTAAGACTGAGTAGTTTTCTTTGGGAGATAGTAGAAAACTACTCTAGATGACCTTTTTGATTCTACTGGAAAGGGCTTTCAAGAAGGCAAAGAAACCAGTTCCTCCTTTCCATGCTAGGACTTTGCCGGGCTAGGATGAAGACACACGTGACGCTTAAGCGCATCTCAGATTCGCTCCTACACCAACTGAGGGTGTCTCCCCGTCCACGTGCAACTTATCCGAGCAAATTCGAGACTGAGTGGTTTCCTATTTTAGGCTGACCTTCTCGGTTCGGCGATTTTAAATTGATATAGAAGGCAACGGAAGACAATGCTGTTAACGTTGCAAAGTGAAGTTCTTAATATGTCTCTCCTCAAGGCCGTCTATTTGACGTTCGTCTTGTCCTTGTTCTGTTCCTAAAGCTTCCTGGGTCGACAATGTGAGAGATAGCGAGTGACAAGCACGCCATTATTTGTAAAAGTAGCAATACCAAGTGTTGGTATAGTGGCTTAGATCCTGGACTCTTGTTGCAAAGGTTCGGGTTCAAATCCAGATTGTGGAAAATATTTTCACCGTGCCAACAAATTTGGGAGATCGGAAATATTAATATTTCTGATCGATCGTCTCGATCCAGGTTTACCCTGATTTCCTGGATTAGAAAAAGTAAATTCTGAGGCGATTAATAAAAGTCGTGCAGAGACGCCCATGAGTAATTGAATTTGCAACAATAATTAAATTATCATTTATATATATAATGATAATTTCGCTACTCACTCATAGATTCTCTCCTCTCCTACCTTTCCAAATAATCCTATCCTTACTTTACCACGCGTGGAAGGCAACGGAAAACCACCACATTAAATCATCTCCCAAGTAAGATCTCCTATGGAGATCCCCTATATCCACTATCGGATATGACACATCAAAGATTCATGCTTTGATGGACGTCATAAGGATTTATAAAAAAAAAAAAAGCAATGAATAGTAGATAATCTTAGTATCAGCTTGCTGTAAACAGAACATTTAATTATGTCGCATCTAAGTATTCCACTTTTGGGTGTTTAGGGACGAGAGCGGAACATTGCTGGTCGGGTTACAGGATGTTCTCGGGTACTGTAGAAGATATTTCAAAAGCCTCCTCGGTGGCACACCAGTAGATCTGGAGGAACAATCTGAGGCATTGACTTATGTCTATCGACGGAGCTGCTGCTGATTTCAGCATGATGATTAACTATGCTAAAACGAAATATATGATTGCCACTGAGGGTGAATGCCGGGGGTTACACCTCCAAGAGTATTAATAGTGAAAATATTGAAAGGGTTCAAGAGTTCAAATACCTTGGATCCATCCTCACGGAGAAGAATTTGATGAGAAACGAAATAACCTCCAGGATTACAACGCTTTTAATTCAATAATAATATATTTTAAATCAATAATAAATACCTCTGCTTTAGATCCATAATAGGGACCCAAAATTATAAATACATTTTCTCCTTTGGGGAAGGCTTCTTCTACAGTTTGATAAAGTTTGGGCTTTGCAACGGGAGCAACGTTGACATCAGTTAAGATTGTTTGTAAAGGGTAAGAGATAGAAATAGGGCACCAATTTATTCCATAGACTAATTTTCCCAGTGCACCAGCAATATACCTATAGCCTACGGATAATAAAAAATAAGACAAAATAATTACTCTCATATTTATGTAAATTATATATTAATAGCAAGAACATACAGATTAATGTGAGGTTTAAAATAAATTATAATTTATTTACCTTGAACAGTAATTGCGTGAACGCATGTTTTTACTTCTCCCACATCGATCCCGAGCCTGTTCATGTAGCTGTAGAAAATATAAAATTATATTATTTGGAAAGTAAGTATTTGGCAGAATGCATCACGCGTTAATTTTATATACTCACTGATTAATGACCGAGTTCTTTTCACCCGTATATTTCCATTTATCATGTTGCTTTAACTCTTCTTTGATGAAACTTAATACAACATCATTCTCCAGTCTGGAATTGTACCCTTCGCTACTGTACGAAATTTTATGCACATCATTTGAAACTGCCATCACCCTATATATTTGCAAAAATATTATTTTTAGAAATTGTAATATTACTGAGGATTTATAGATTTTTTTAGATCGAAATAATTAATTTTAAATTAAAATCAAATACTAATTTTTACACATACTTAGCTTCAACAATATATGGCCATCCAACCCAAACTATCTTTCCTAGTAAATCTGATGCTATTGATTCAAGACTTTTTTCTTTATAACAATTGTAGTTCACGCGCAAAATTGCACTTTCATTTCGAGAGGGCATATCAAAAACTCGAACTCTTGCCTTCGTAAACTCGCTCTGTAAAATTGATTAAAACAAATATTTAAATGATGACGAATATGAATTGCATTTTCATCAGCTCAAAAAAAGGTCAATCAACCAAAGTTTGCTTTATCATACAACATTACTATTGGATAAAATTAAGTAAATAAGTATGTGTAACTGAACTATTAAACATTAAACTATTAAATGATCAACATATGTTAGATGACACTCAATCTATGCCGCCAGCTCTCAGTCTATATGGATGTGTCCATGCACTACTGAAATAAGTATAACATTGGTAATAATACAGTTGACTATTAAGATTTAAGTTGTACAAAGCATTAGAAGCAACACATGTCAATTAATGGGAAATAGGTAATATAGAGTTCCATTTACTTTAAAGTCTATCTGAGTCAATTTTGGAACACCAGGGAAGAAAGCGTCTTGGTATGGGTTTGGCAAAGAACCACGAATAACTTTGTCTGGTGGCAACAAAATCTCTTGAACCCAAACTGGCTTTTCCAATGCGTGACATTCTTTCAATGAGGTAAAGTATGCAGGTGCGCACAAACTACCTAAAATATTTTCATCGTTAGTACAGCACAATCTAATTTTAACATAACATGATTTCTAAAAATTCCTACGCATGATTAAGCAGAAACATACCTGAACTTTCTGAACAATATTCATAAATTAACATAGGTCCATGTTTATTTCTTTTTTTTTCATCGTCCGTCAAATGTTCGTAGCAACTTTCCATTGCGGATAATAGAGCATCCTAAATGCAGAATTTTATGAACCTTTTAATAAATTAAGAGATACATACTTATGCCAAAAAAACAAACTGAATCAAAATAATGCATGTTTTACAAAATAGAAATACTAATCCATAAATTTAAATGTTAGTTGTATTAAAATTGAAAGAATTTTAAAATTACCAACCTCTTGAATGAACGGAATCAGTACGACTGCTTCCCATTGCTGAAGCTTTCCGTTTAAATCAGTCTCAAAATTAAGAGGATAATATTCAATAATCGGCGAATCTTCCGACGTCATCAAATGGTGAAATGCTTCAGGTAACAATTCCTTACTTGCTGAAGGTAAAACGGCAAGTAGCTAAAAAAAAAAAAACATTTGAAATATTCACATATGTAAGAATAACCAAACAACTCGGATTCGTTTATAAAAATATGTTTACCTGTTCAAATGGTTTGAACGGAGTGCCAAGTTCAAAAGTCAAATCTATGTCGGCAAAATTCGTGATATCAGATAGATATGGCGAATAGTGAAAAGGATAGAACCACGACCAACTAGAACACCCCTGATAATAATAGTGCAAAACCCATTGTATTGCTCTTACATATCCTTCTGCTTGAGATTTTAGCACGGCCCTGATACATATTAATTTAAATGAAATCTTCAGTAAAATTGATTTTAAAGAACCTTCTATATATTCAATTGTATTAACCCTTTCAAACCGGAAAACATACACGCTATGCTCTAATGTAAATCCACTTTTAATAATAATAAAATTTTCAAATTAACCTTAATTATCAAAACAAACGCCTGCTCTCAAGACAACATGAACGAAAGTCGTCTTATCTTTGTTGAAAGAACTTAATAGCTTATCCGACGATAGAATAAGTATGAACATTTATGAGTTTATATTGAGAGTGTTTGGATGTGTAAGGGTACCTTTACGGCACAACTTTGCCATTGATGTAAGTGTATGATGAGACGCAAGACACCCGTCTCTGTCTCACGATTTCCGGTCCGATAGGATTAAATAAGAAGAAAAATATATCATAACTATCGAGAATACTTACGCAGTCACCTCGGGGAATTTTAATTTTTCCATATAATAATGTCTTTTATGCAGGGAAAATTCTGTATTAAACATTTCTGAAAATAAGTAAGAAAATTAAGTTTATGTTATTGCATTGGAATATACGGAATTATTAATTATGACCCTAACTCCTAAAACTTTGATTGGCATTTAAATCAAATTATTCAATGAGTTGTTTTTCTCAAATCATATGGTTGACCCACGTGCATCCACTGAATACAAAAGTACAATTGTCTCAATTTCTTGCATGTGAGAGCATCATGAACATTATTTTGCAATGCTCGTGATGCCGTTTGATTAGCGACTTATTACTGTTTATTGAAAATTATTTCAAGCAATATTGTATTACATTATTAGATCGAATTTAAACATCATACATTAACATACACACATCAAATAATTAGTTATTTTGACAAAAATATTTTTACGACACAAAAAAAAGGAACTCTTATTCGCCTTACCTTTTGGGGCTAAAATGTATAAGCTACTATTATTGATGCTTTTCCAAATTCAAATTTGTTATATATATTTTTGGGTCAGTTTACTTTTTGTGAACAAAATATGGGGATTTTTCCATAATCAATAGCGTTTGCCGCCAAGTACATGATATAAATTAACAATATTTAAATAATCATATTGTGTACATACAACATTCTAGTGCATACGGCAATTAAAAAGGATCAAAATAAAACATTTATTTTCTTGCTAATCTCAGTTCCCTATATATTCAGGGTAAAATATTATTCTGGGGACATATTGGCGGATCTAAAAATGTCTTCACATTTTAACGGATCTTGGTGTTTACATTTTATTTAAATATAAATTCAACAAAGGCCGTCAGGACTGCCCATTGAATAGTCTGTACTACGTAACTGAATTTATTTTGGAATGTATTGGTCAGAATGCCTTGTAAAAACGTGTTCTTATTAATATTATTAGTTAATTGAGACAATCCCAAATAAATAATTAATTTTAATGGAGCGTATACAATATTAACACATTGGTGGACACGTCTGCATTATGCATCATTTTTGGTATGAAAAAATGACTCATAATGCAGACGTGTCCGCCGACGCGTCAAGAAAAAAAATCATTATGTATTGTAATCATCCTGAACAAGAAATGCTCAAAACCTCAATGATCTGGTCTAAGTCAAAAAACTTTTTACGTAATTTCTAATATCTCACTGTGAAATTCCTGTTATAGCAAGGCTCAATTAAACGAGTCTAATTACACATATAAAAATAATAGAACTTAATTTTGTATTTTTACAGTAATACATCCAAGCAATTGGACATGAAACTTAATGCGATAATATATATTTGAATTTTTAGAAATCATTTTGATCCTTTTGGTACTATGTAATTACAGATGTGAACACAAATATCCCTTATAGACATTATGTATCAGCAACTTTAATTTCCAATATATTTAGTTAATAAGATACATAATTACTGAGGGGGGCTTATTACATAGATTGTGAAAGAAAAAAAAAAAGAAAAACAATGGGAAGGTATTGCTTGACCTGTAATTCCATTTACCTTCACTTGAGTCATATTCTTTATTTTCATCATCAGACATTTCCCTGCAAACCAAGTCATCACTTTCGGTATCCATTGCCTAAAAATTTCAATATGAAAATCTCTACAATACAATGATCAATTCCTCTATTTTTTGCAAGTGCTGGGGATTTTTTAATGAAACACAAATTCAAATACTAAAATACCGATATTAAACACGATTATTATAACTTTCTTCATTGATAAACTATAAATATTTTTTTTTGAGAAAAAGTAAATATAGTTGATAAAATAAAAAAGTCAAATAATGTAGTACAATATTGAAAACATCTTTTTTTGGTTTTACAAAATCTATTCCGATATAAAAACATGCAGAAATAAATCGCGTGAAACTTATATCTTTAGACTATTTTATAAAGTAAAATCATCATCATTTAATGTAGTTCAGCATATGTTCTACAGACAAAAATATGTTTTCAATTATATTTTATCAAATAAAATAGTTTCATTGGATTTCTCCTCTTTAATATATTGTAAAATATATATATATTATGTATTAAATATTGTAAAATATTACGCACCAGTTTATCTGTTTTTTCTATAAGGAGTTCCAAATCAGACTTGAATGGTTTTACCGTTCCAAATTCAATAGCAGGACCAAACATATCATCGATCGTTACAGGTCTCTAGCAAAGCACGTAAGAAGAAGCAATTTAATAATTATAATTTTGAATAAGCATTATTTTCTATCAATATCCATCAAAAAGTTTAATATACCTCCTCAATCTTGCCAGATGGGCTTTTTTTTGTCTGTTTTGATTCCAAATACTTTGTATCGGCATATGTTTCTTCAAACTGTCTTTTATCTAGTTCGGAAAGTTTTTTCATGTACACTTGGAATCGTGCTAAATTCAGAGCTCCATTTTCATTAATATAGCCTTTAAAAAAAAAGTAAATATTATATGGGAATAAAACTGCATCAACATTTCAAGTTTAATGATTGTTTGAGTTAGAAATAATTTAAACTAATAATACCTCACTTATTTAAAATGCATGATTCATCTACGAAAAATTGGAAACCAGCCGGAGAAAGAATTGGCCATTCATATAATGGTTTCTTCAACGGTTACACGTTTGATAATTATTATTTACAAATTAGGAATGTTATTTTAACTCACCATCTAATGTAGGCAAAACAGCTTTATATATTTCATACAATTCTGGCAATGCATTTTTATTTATAGCCAAATTTGGTAGACTTGGAATAAAATCATTTCCTACTAGAAATCCCATTAAAATCCAATCGTCGATTATTTTATTTATATCATAGCCAAAAGGCAAGCATGTTTTAAGACAAAAAAATTCTTGCTCTATGTAATCTTTAAGTAAGGATAAGTGAAGAAGGTAAAAATTATTTTCATCTGGGGTGGATGGTCTAATCGAACTGGCACGTCTATTAAACTTGACCTGAAATGGAAAATGAATCAATTTTTAAATATAATTCCAAGCAGCTGCTATTTGAAATTGGGCAGAATTCTTTATAAAATAAGTATTAATGGTAAAAAGTAAATAGTTCTTATTCTGGTTAACTTGACAGTATATATGGGATCGTCTTGTTATAATCTTTTTATGGATGGGCCAGGGAAATTACCTTATTTTAAAAATGAATAGCACAAACAGTATAAAATATATCAGTTTAATTAAGACTCTAAGGCAAACGCGCATTCCTTACGATTGTTACTATACATGAAAAAAAAAGTTTGGTCCCGCTCTTTTGAGTGAGCTCCACTCTTTTCAGAATAAATAACTTCAGGGTGCGCATTTCATATAAGGAAGTTTGTTCGTAAGTAATACGCTGCCATATCGTTCATCAGATTGCGATAAAACTTCATCCATTAATTGCTAAGGATTGCGCGAGTAACATAGGCATAGTCTAATATATAAAAATCAATGTTTGTTTGTCCGTATTTAATGCGCTGCCATACCGTTCATCCGATTGCGATAAAATTTTGTCAACTTACTTTTTACACTTGCGGGAATAACATAGGCATAGTAAAAATATTGTTTGTGTACGCAGTTTGTTATACGAGACATGGCATTGCAACACATACCGGGTAATCACTAGTTATAAATAAATATTATTGATGACTTTAAATCATCCCCATAATTTTCATTTATAGAAACACCTCCTATGCCTTATGCTGTTATTATGCAATGATTTCTGCACTACTGCAGAACCAAATATCTAAGTATTATAAACTATACAATAAACTAGCGTGACAAAATTCAAGTACAACGGGTTGATAAAAGAAAATATGCATATAACACATTACTCAATAAGTTCATAGGATTCTTCTTTATTTGTGGTAATTTTTTTGCAATTCCCTTCCAAAAAAAAGCTTGAGTATATATTGAGTGATGTTACATATTTTTTTCAATAAATATTAGAAAGTATTTCATTAACTTTAAAGCGACAAACGAAGCGAAAATGCTATAATTTTATAACAGGTATTTTTCAAAACGAACCACATATCATAATCATGGGTCTATGTAACCCCAAGTGGAATAACATTTTCAGACAGTACTAAATTATTTCAATGCCAAAATGAATCATCAAAAAAGAAAATTTCGTCATAAAGGTCAATAGTGACTCAATCAAATATCGATTATTTGAAACAACGAATATATATTATTTATCAATGCACATTTATTATATGTACCCAAAGATTATTAAAAACTTTATAAGAAACTCGTATACCTCTTCTCTGAGTATTGAAAAATTTGGTTCATGACTGCAAAAGCCCAGCATAATAAGATCAGCATCCAAACCATACAAACAATGACGAGTATTTGGGTCATGATCCGGTTGGCTTCTTATATACCGAATATAGTCCATTATTTTGTGTTCACCTTCACCGGGTGTCTAAAAGAGAGGAATAATATTATGAAATATACATTAGAAACAAATTATTATTTTTAAATTCAACGAATGAAAATTAAACTGGCGTTTTATGCACTCAAAATGTATCTCTAATTTATATCTTATATATAATCTTAAAATGGCACTAAATACTAACCTCGTGACCAGAAAAAATAATTTTGCATTTGGCCCATGATCGATCAGTTGTAATTTTATGCTTAATAAAATAGCGAAGTTGTTCATGCAAACGGGCCATAAAAATGGTTCCAGTGGTGATGCAATTACTATCAAATTGTGGACCGGGCGGTAGAATTTCTCCTCTGTCTAACGCTTTCTGCACTACTTCTTTATCATCACGAGCAGATTGAAACCTATGTAAAATTAATTTAGTTTATGAAAACAATGTATTAGTACTATTATTTACATGTCTTAAAAATTGTTTAAAACGTCAGCAACAATATTATTGCGGTAGACTGCCGTTTTGATTACTTATGATATCAAAACAATAAAATGACTAAGAATCATCTTTGTAGAAATAATTACACAAACGTCGTGTTTCTCGTACTATATGTAACTGTTTGCGCATTATATTTAAGGTATTATATTTTATACGCCACCTGACAAGTACTTATTTAAAGATTAAATACTTAAATACTCCTTTAACAGCAAGCTGATACTAAGTTTATCACTCGCTATCTCTTACATAGTCGATCCTAGCCAACAATATGGAGCATGATAAACCCTATCGGTTTGGAGCCAAGAATATTAAGGAACGGAAGAGAACAAGGACAAGAAGAACACCAAAAGAATTTGAAATCGCCGAACTGAGAGAGTCGACCTGAAATAAGAAACCACTCAGTCTCAAATTAGCTCGAGTAAGTTACACGTGGACAGGGAGACACTCTCAGTTGGTGTAGGATCCAAGATGCACTTAAGCGTCACATGTCTTCACCCTAGCTCAACAACGTTCTAACGAGGAAAGAAGGAACTGGAATCCTTACATTCTGAAAAGCCCTTTCCAGTAAACTTAAAAAGGTCATCTAGAGTAGTTTTCCACTGTCTCACAAAAAACCTAATTATGTTACTCATTCACGTGCAAGGCAATTCTATAGTCTGCAGAATGTCAAAAATGAACAGTTTTCTTAGGAAATATGAAATATCTAAAGTTCAAAATCACGCTACAAGTATTAAGAAGGTCATGTTATATGGTAGACTTTAGAAGGCATTCAATCGTGTATACCAGTCTCTACTTTATATATTTATCTGTTGGAAATTTATACATAGTCCGTTGGGATGAACATTTATCGAGACAAAATGGCTCTATAACGCCAAACTTATTAAATTTATACATTGAAAATCTCTCTTTGTCATAAAGTGAGGTCACTATTGGACATTATATTTGCGTAAGATCATGACCTACGTAATGTGCACAGATGACATTGTGCTATTGGTGCCGTCCGTCAAGGAGTGCTATTGGATACATGTGTGGATTACACTGTCATGCACAAATTCAAGTTCCATTTGTCTAAGTTGGTCTATATATAGAGACGACAGTTTTAAGTAGTCCGAGAAGTGAAATATCTGGAATGTAACTTCATAGATGCTACATCATAAAGCCGCAGCCGCTATGAAAAGCCGAGTTTTCTCGTCCGAAAATGACTTAATGAGAACTATTTTGACCGACCTTGCCTCAATACTATTTAAGAAATGACAGCGATTAATCTTCAGATCTCCCTAAATGTGCTATTAATGTTTTTCTGTTTTTTTTTGGTTTCTAATGTATTTTTATGGCGAAGGCCGGCTTTAATAAATAATGTGGTTTATACATTATGCATTATTACAATTCGCATTATATGCTAATCTATTAGAAGACTCCCGTATAATGCGGTTAATACATTATATGAAGCTGCATTATTCAGTAGTCTACATACATAGGCAAATCAAAATGATAATTTGAAGATTCACTATAAATCCTAGAAGTCCTGATGCAATAAATTTGTGACAAATATTAAATTTTATATTATAAAGTTAATGGTAAAAATCATTAAATTAAATATGCTTATTAACACATATTTTGCGGGAAACTCGGATCAATCGTCGGCATGTCGTATGCGAGATTATAATCTCACTTTACAAAAAATTAATCGGGATCATAATCCTATTTATTTTAAAGAAGGAAAATAAAACTAACAAAAATGAGAAATTTAAGGCGGTAATAAATGATATAAACTACCTAGCGGTAAATAAGCTATTCCAAAACCATATAGCAACCTTTCTTCTTCTTTATACGCATAATTTTGAGCTTGCATCTCCTTTTTTCGAGCTTTCGGAGATCCCTTGGTCTCCGCTGCGTCTATTATGTCGGTTGATCTATTTGCCGTACATAATTAAAGCTCTGCGAGCTAATAACTACTTTCAGCTTGTTCATAATCATTACAAGTGCTGAATTCCCTTCATTGAATAAGGCAAAAGCCAAAAATGCTGCAACCTCGAATGCTTTTAGGCCAGAATGTAGGTACCTTAGAGCCAATCGCTGAATTGAAACTTTCGGGGTGTTGGGGTGCAATGGAGAAATGTGTGCTTCAGGTTCTGTTCTAAGCATTATAGCTTTTTTTGTCGGCATCTACACTAAATCTTGATTGATTCTTGGTGTGTCGATTTCCATGGAAGGACCTGTTGCGCAGTATACTAATTCGGTCTGTGGTATCATATTTTCCTTTGGGATGAGATTATATTTTGACTTTCAAACATGCTAGGAAAGCCAAAACTAAACTGATGCTAACCGACGCTCTATCGAAATGATACCAACGCTTTAGTACATTCTATTTAAGATTTCTATTCTAAGAATTTACAAATGAGAACGATTGTCGACATCTCTATTGTTTCATTTCCTTCTTCTTCCTGTATTACAGGGCTATAGAGCTAGGTCTATATGATGAATGAGGGTCTACTGTGCGACCACAGCAGAAAGACATTTTATTAGTCAAATTGATGGTGTCATACGAAAATGGGGGCTCACGCGGTCATCAAGTCGAATTAGTATTTAAATATCTGATGACGATACCTCTAACGAGTGTGGAGGCTGAGCGTGCATTTTTAGCAGCAGGTTGCCTGGCTTCCAAAATCAGATCCAAATTAAATGACGAATCACTCGATGCTTTAATGTTACTTCAAGCATATTTTCAAAATATTTGAATTTTTTAGTGTATTATTTATCTATTTTTGAATTGTATTTTTATCTTTTCCACGAGGAAAAATTGTGACAAATTCTTGTGTAAAAACATTCCGTTGCAAGTGGTATTCCTGATTAAACCGACCCAGCACATAATGTATTAATAGATAATTAAAAATAAATAAGTACCTTCGAGATCGTTGCTGATTCATTTTAGCGCGAGGAGCCACACCGTCGACAGCCATGAAAAAACCTTTTTTGGGATTTATCAATTGGAACAGATACGATATGTAGTGGAAAATATCTCTCCATATTTGTTCTTCCGTGATACGAAAATGTGCATTCGCATCGTCTGGATGGGAGCATATATGAAATATTCCATTCATATCCAAATATAAATAGTCAAAGTCGCATACCTAAAATATAAAAGATACAAATTAAAATGCCTCCGTTCATCAAATCAGTTGATATTGATCGATTTTATGTGTTGTTGTTATTATGATTGTTCTATAGGAATGGATAGATGAATATTTTTTTTATAACCTAAAATTATAAATATTGAATGAAATTGAATGTGTACGGCGTACTATCCAGGCAGTACTCCATCGTTAAATAAAACATCCCGACAATATTGAAGCGTCAGCAGACATTAAAAACATAACAACACGACATTTTTATATTTCGCAATCTGTTTGTTTGCAATTAATCATCTGTATTATTTTTAGCAATAAAGGAGGCAAATATATGACATATCACAATAAGGAGAATAAAAATATGACGTACTTGAGAGTCCTTCTTGATAGGTTCACTTATGCAAGGATAACGTTCACTGATAAATCGGAAAAACTTCGGGATCCCCATCGCGGACGCGATAGAAGCGATGCCGCTTACGTCACTTTCCTTACCTACAACAAGCCACCACTCAAACAGACAATGTTGCCAGATCTTAGCACTCTAACAACGAAGCTATGGCCGCACTTTTACAATTTATTATTTTCAGCGTATCAAATATTCCCAATTTGTTTTTTAAAACCTTTAAATCCTAGTAAATTTCTGCCCAATATCTAATGACAATAAGTAAACGAAAACTGTTTAAATTTTAATTCTCCTCACATTTTTAGGAGAGAAGACTTGTATTAGAACTACTTCAATTTTAATAAAAACAAAGGAAAGCATTATTTTAAATATTCAGCTATTTATACATACGATTTAAAATTAATTTTATAGAATGGCAATAAATATCACATCTTATCTCGGCACAAATATTTTTCAAATAAAAACTCTGGGGAATTAATGAAAAACGAATAATTCTCAGAATTGCATTCGCGTATCAGATTCATGTGATTAGCAGCTTAGATTTTCTTGATTATCAAACAATGGGAATTGTGATTGTTTGACGCGATTATAACATATGCACTTGAACCTGTTTTTAGGCGTTTATCTATAAAAACAATAGAACCTATCCCATTTTTTCAAAAAAATATTTCTTTTTTAATTTTTGATACTCAAATAATAAGGCAATTCCCGAATAGTACTGAAGTGTTATATACAAAGCGATAAGGATGATGCTTGTATCTTATCTACCAAAACATTCGCCTGTTCTCGTGCTTTAATTACATTGGTTTTAAAAACAACCGAGCAAGAGTTTCAGAAATCTTGTTATACGAAGCAAAAATCACAACGAGAGTAAGATTGTAAAAATAGACCCGGGGTGATAAGAACTTGATTACTAAAACAAAGCCGTATTGTAGGATGATCGCATATTTTTAAGCGAATTCCAGTGATTCAGAAAGAGCTCGAAAAGAGACAGATATGTTGTCTCCGCAACGCTTGTCTACCCGGCTTTACCCTTTGAGTAGTGAGCTAATTTAAAAGCTGCATAGTCTTAGATGCTATATTTGCTTGCCTGCCACTTATCATCCATTCAAATCCACTTATCTGTCAAGACCGCAGCGGCGCGTATGAAGCTTATATTTAACACTCTCGTCATCCAATATGAATCGGTGTTGTTTCTCACAGGGTCAAAATTCAATAGTCGGAGCGTAAACAGAAGGAATAGGGGGGATAAACACAAACGACACGTGGCGCATCTTCTCTCATGTGTTGTTTTATGTTAAATCGAAAAGCTTGACTCTATCATTAGTCAAAGTCGTTATAGAAATACGTAACAATGAGACGCTGGATTCGCTTTTCGGAGACTCAGACTTCGAAGACGCGCATATCTGGCGGGCGCAGCGACGAACGAGTTAAATAAATAAACACTGTCGATAGCTCAAGATATTCGGTAATTTCTCCAAGTGAACATAAATAATACACGAATCGATTGTAAATATGATATTATAATCGAAACCAAGTAGAAATTTGATGATTTGGATTATCCGTGTTTTTCATTTATCCATGTTTGTCTTCGACAATCGAGAGTCTAATGCAGAGGGCAAAGGTTTTTTTATGCGAATTCGCATAAAAAAAATAGGTGTGAGTGTGTATAGGGCCGAAAATTGGCCACGATTGTTAATATTTATTTTATTCAGATTCATTTACAGAAAAATAAACGCCGACGGAACGCAATCTCTCTTGATAAGAAACTGGCAATTTTGGATTATTTGGCGAATGGACAAAACCTATCGAGATAAGCTAATCTCTCAAACCTCGAAGAATCGACCATAAGAGCAATAAAAAAAATGAAGTCGCCATCAGAAGATCAATGGCACAAAATTAAGCTCAAAATTTACATTGTATTCAAAGGATCTTTTATTGGAAGAAAATTTGTACGAGTTTTCTATATGGTCTTTTTTATGCGACTTTTAAAATTGCTTGTTAAAATTGCACTAAAAAGTTCAAAAACTCTTATTTTTAATATTAAGGTGATTTAATATTAATGAAACAGGACATATGTGTAAATGGTAAAAAGGGGGAGGGGAATGGTCTTAAACAATAAATTGTTAAAAACCGAGACTGTTCCGCCAATAGCGGGACGTTTGTTCACCGTTGGCGGACACGTCTGCATTATGTGTCGTCTTTTCATACCAAAAATGACGTATAATGCAGACGTGTCCGTCAAAGCGTTAATGTATACCTGTCTCTATCAACACTCGTCAATTTGGCGGCTTGATTAATCCATTTGTGGCACGGGATTAGCGGCGGAGACGCGAGGGCCCAGGCGCAGGGGGCGCAGTCGGTGGGTGCAGGTACAAATCGGGACCCAATCAAGAGTGATCACATGATTTTTATTTTTTCCTTTACATGAATCAATACTGATTGACTCTATTCGTTTTTTACTACTTAAACATGTTCCTTTGTCTCAGATATAAAGTGATGGACCCATGTTTCATCATGAATTGATGCAAAAACTCGGCTTAATTGCTGTGAAACATCATCACGACGCTGTTTTAGTTCCATTGTGAGCAAACACGACACCCATCTTGCGCACAGCTTTCTCATGTCAAAAATTTAAGTCGATATGCGATGTATAGCATTTTTTGAAAGGCCTACACAATCATCCAATACCATTACTCGTTACAGCTCTGGATAATATTAGAATATATAAATACTGCTGCGTTTCACCAAAGCACAATCAGTCACCGACGGGCGCCCTACCTGTACGGACATGCCTGCCCCCGTCTCGCCGACAGCGCCGTCTCACCGCAACTGTGCAGACCAATCCACTATCCCGCCACCTCGTTGATCGACCTCCAAGCTGCCTTCACCTCTGGATGCCTAACTTTATTTAGAGTTTGCCTCTTTCCTAACTCACAATCAGTGGTGGGGACAAACAAATTGCATATTATCCTACACCATACTCACTTGCCAACTTTCAAAAATATTAATTACGATTTAGGCGGTCCAGTATCTCATTTTTGTATTTTTTACATTTATGAAGCTTTGCCATACGTGTGTACTATACTTGTATTGGCGTGTCGGATTATAGGGGGGCGCCGGATTACTGCGGGTCGACTATAATTGTCCTCGACAACTCGAGTGATTTTTTATGGACGGCATTTGGCAGCTATTTTCCAGCTAACGCATTTCTATATAAATATAATAGAAAGAAACTCATAAAAAGTATGTATTTGATAAATGGCTTCAATTAATTCTTATTCAGCATTAAAATTTATTTTTTCTTTTGGGAAAGGTTTATTAGAAAAAAATTACTTTCTTAAAAAATTCACTGTATATTTTTAAAACTATTTTACACACACAAGATATTATAATATGATTACAATCATTAAATACCAATGTTTGTATACGAGTACTGTTCATTTACGTAACATGATATATAGATGCATATCAATATAATATTAGAATAAAAATGTCTATTAAAAATGGTGGTTTTAATTAAATTTTATAACAATTTCAATTGTGCGCACACAAAATTTAAAAATATCAATGTGCTTCATAAAAGGATGATTTTTAAAACCACAAGTTTTCATAAACCACAAAGTGCTAGATACGTATTTTAAATTCAATATTTCATTCACTAACCTTGCTTTAATATAAATTATTTTAAACTTAAATAAATCATATATTTTATCATATTGCAATACAATTAAATTACACTATGTTTTTAAAGATAATTAAAAAACTATCCTTATTATAAATTGCATCATAATTTTCACTGTTGGAAAGAGTTATTCGCATGTATAAATGTTTCGCAATAGCTTTAACATTCTTCTCAAATATATTTTAAAATTCTTATCATTCTTTCGCACGTTGAAATCATTAAAATTATATTTTTATCACAATATCAAAATACAATCAAATCAATAATAAAATCCATGACCCGTATTGTGTTCACAATAAATAATGTGGTTTTTCTATCCCAATTCAATATTGAATAGTTTATGCAACCTGTGGAGATATTGCTATTGTGGATACTTTGATTGGCATAATATTTTTGCAATAATTTTGTTTAAAGTGACTTGGAATGTTGGCCACGACAGGTTTGTCTTCAGGAGGACATATTATTATACTGAAAAATTCAAATAAAAGTGTCATCAAATACATTAATATCATACTGAAGTATATTATCTTACATATTAAATATTATAGGTACCAGAAAACAATGTATTTTTTACAATCACGCCCCGCTATTTAAGGATGTTTTCGATGGAGAGTTTAATCATTCGCATGCAATTTTATGTTTATAAATGTGAGATATGGTTCTAACAAAACTAAGACAAATCATGATTTAATCATAGTGACGATGAAATTATGATCGAATAGATTTAAGATACTTTAGATTGGTTTTTGATCAATAATACTATTTACATTTTCAGCATAATAATCTTTTTCGCTATTAAAACGATAATATTTCTGGTACCCTTTAATATAGCATATGAAATAATTAAATTTTAATTATTATAATTGATAAATGTGCATTTACCTATTTTTATGTTCTAACGATTCTATGTATATCCACGACAAAAATATTTGAGGTGACGATAATATTCTCCACGTCAACGGATTAAGTAAATTAGTTTCATATTCACAAATTATTTCAGCAGAATCGGCTTTACCTATATCTGATGCCGATACAATCAACGTCCATTGTGTACCTGGCCGATGATACCTAGTCGATTTCAATATCATCAATAGAAACATTATCATTTTATAATTGAAATTAAATTAAATTATTTCATACCCTCCATGTTCCTCTAATGGGATCTTGTTTGATCGTGATCCGTCTTTATTTATCAGAACCATCCAAAGGTGTCCAATATCGCCTCCGTGAGATGAACTCTCCTCGGAATTAGAAATATTCACGGTGACTCGATAGTGCATTCCTACAAAAAATAATATAAAGAGTTTAATTTCTTACATTAAATGCATAGCAATATTATTTATTTATTATACTAACTGCAAAATGGATCTTCATCGCCTGTCATAAAATATGCCACAAGTGATGTATTATCATTCACCAAACCTCTTTCTTTCAATTTATTATATCCAAGATTTGAGTGATATCCAAAACGTAAACAATGTTGTCCGTTTACGCCACATTCAAAACATGCTCCTCTTGCAAAATCCTGAATTTTCAGATTTCATTCATCAATTTCAGATATTATATAGCATTTTGGATGTAATTTTCTTTAATATTACGTTATAAAGTATATCGGTAGTTCCAAAATCACATGCTATTTTCTACATTTTAATCAATAAAATACAGTTTGAATGAATAATATGTTCTTCCTCTGAATCTAATTAAAGTTTTCCGCCCGTTTAACAGCTTTTGAATTCCCCTGTTGTAGAAAATCTTTGATTTAGAAGTAAAAAATGAAGAAAGGCAGTACGGGGAATACATATAAATACGAAGAAGCGGGATAAGGGCAATAAGGTGCATGCAATAGTAACTCCTATTTAAATTCCCTAATTATCGAAAGCTCGCGTTGTCATGGTGCAAGATGACGTTGTGTCTATTGATGAGTTCTGGCCGAGTTTTATCTTCAATCTCTCTAATTGTGGACGATACACGTCTGAAGTAATCTATTCATTATTTGGCAGCAATTCAAAATGAATGATCCCTTTGAGATTCCACCAAACGCACAAAAACGCTTTGCTGTCTTTGTTCTGGTTGTTCTTTATATACCCTTTTGTGTTTATTAGTGTCATCAATTATCTACTTCTTAACCTCCGTAAGATACACAAGCATTAATACGCCGTACGTGGTCAGAATAAACTAAAATATGACCATTTTAAAGTTTATAGTAAAAAAAAACATTAACAAACCTATGCTCCTTATTATTTTTAGAACTTTTCTAAACAAAAGCGTTAAAACAGCATGTGTTTTTGGAACTACTGATATCAAATAACTTGCAAAGAAACTGTACAAACACTCACCTCAAATGAAGGACATGATATTGCTAAAAATGGACAATTTGAGCCTATACTCTCTGTTAAAAATTCATAGCTTCTGATGTGATTGCAGCCAAGAAACTGATGTAAGCCCTCAAAAACTGATCCTTGTTTTGCGGTAATATATTGCATCATTCCGTGACTACAACCTGGTTGATTATTTCCACCGTTTGGATAAAAATCAACATGTCCAATAGCTTCAGTGATGCCAAGACCTAAACATTTTTAATTAAATTCATATGAATTAAATTCATAAATAATTTTGTTTAACTGAGAATAAAATTGTATTTAAATACCTCCGCTTATAAAAGGAAGAGCATCCGTATGAATGATATCAACATATTGTGCATCAGATCTATCCAGACGAACTGAATCGTCGCAATGTCCAAAAAATGGATCGGCTGGGTCCATTCCAGTTATTCTACCTATTTTTAAACCGAATTCCTGCCGAGTATTTAATGCTTTTAAGTAATAAATAAATGTTTTTTACGTATAGATTTACCGAATTTGATGAAATTATTAAATAAATAGTGAAATCATCAAAATACCTTTATCAGAGCCTGCCCTGTATAGCCTCCTAAATGAGCTCCGAGCGAATGACCGATAAAATGAAAATTATTCAAATTTTTCAGATTCATCACAACCTGCAATTGAATTTTTTTTACCCGTTTTTGAATCTAGATTAAAAACATAAAAATTATTTAAATATATACGTTACACTCACAAGCATATCATATATCATATGTGCCGTCATTGTTCCCAAGAGGCGTATATTAGCTGCAGCTTGTGCATACGGAGGACTTGACGCCTCTCTCCAATCGACAGCAATGACCGTACCATTTTCATTTTGGTCAATAGATAATAATGCCTCTGCTAATGTTTGTATCTAAAATTAATCCAAAATATAAAGTGAATATAAGATTATAAACTAAATCAAGTACAAAAATTATTAACATGATTATCACTATGATATTATTTTTATATAAATTATTCTGACTTTAGGTTTCTGGCTTAAAAAATCTTAATTAAGTGGGACATATGTACTTAGTTGGTGTAATGACTTTTTTATATAGCAAAATCTTATCATAAATCCCCACGTTAAATAACTTTCATAAAGTTGGAATAAATCTTCTAATATATAAAAATCAATGTTTGTTTGTCCATATTTAATGCGCTACCATACCGTTCATCCGATTGCAATAAAACTTTGTCAACTTATTGTTTACACTTGCGGGAATAACATAGGCATTGTAAAAATATTGTTTGTGTACGCAGTTTGTTATGCGAGACGTGGCATTGCAACGCATGCCGGGTAATCACTAGTATTAAATAAGAAAATGGGAAAGTCATCGATAGCTTTTGTGTTTCATATCCTGCAGTGACCCGTAATGCAGAATATAATATTGTTATATCTGTTTTTGTAACCAGAATTTGTGATCTTATTCATACATTGGTTTCAGCTTCTCATTCTTGGATAATCCAATAAATTGTTCCTGTATAACTATAGATTTATATGAGTTTGCGGGTCTACTTGCAAATGGATCCAACACCCAATCGGGAACAACCAAATGAAGATTGTTTTTATATATTAAGTAAGCAAATCTTTCCGCACCTATGAATGATTTAGAAATTAAGACTGTCGTTCTCCTCTCTCCAAGTGTTTTTGTATAGAAAAGTTAATGTTGCAAAGCGTAGTTCTTCATATGCCTCTCCTTAAGGCCGTAGTTAGAAGTAGTCAAATGTGATTAGGCCGCAAATTTAGTAAATAAGTTGGTTGAATTAAATAAATGAAGCTGCAAATCATTATCTTTACTTTCCTGGAACTCCAACACTGAATCAGAGTGCATAAATGCGCTTTTAAATAATCGACGCCTTCTGCATTAAGTAGTAAACAATTCGTCATCATTTTTCATACAGAGCTGAGTAAATAATCTCTCATATAAGGTTTTCGTTTTGATTTTGTTGACTACTCTCTAATGAAACTATATAATGTGCCATGCAAGCGTTTACTAAGATTTTGGCGACTAAATGTTGTCGATTAATGATACAATGTATAGAAATACATTCAGTATAGCTTGTTTAAATTATGCCAGAAAGCCTCGGCGTCATCTCATCAATTTATTTATTACTATTTAGCTCTCGTAATAATAAAAATGGGTTGCAATTATTTTACTTTATTTTAAACCTTTCGCAGATCATCTACGTTGCCTGTGCATTCCCAAATAAATTTTGATAAAGAAAAGCAAACTCACCCAGGGTTTGTTTCCGCCTTCTAAATATCCATGCGCAAGAAAAATAAACGGTCCAGTTGGATTGAACTGTCCCTGTTTTATTTTCTCCGGTTCATTTGGATCAAGAAAATATGGTATTTTTATATTGTTTCTTGTAAATGTTGGAAATCTGTATAGAAAACAATGGGAACGATCATTTATCGATGTTTTATTTTTAAAATAATGAGGATTACATTATTGATAACGCATTTCAAGTCTTAATGTTGTAATTTTTAAAGGTCAGATGCTGCATATTCACTATCAGTATTTATCTCAATCGAATAAAATTGTGAATGTTACGCAAGATGTTCTCGTTATTTGTTGAATTTATTGACGTAGACTAGACAAAACAAGCAAATATATAGAGAACAGTTAAAAAACTTTGCTGTTATTGAAATATATTTGTAATTTATGCAACAAAAATATTACCTGACGTGTAAATCGACGGGTGGGAGAGGATAATATTGAATCGGTCTATGTTCTGCTAGAAACGGAGGTCCAATTGAATAGCATCCATACATACCGAAACATTGTGTATCGTTAGAAACTAAAAAAATAAATAAATCAATCCATCATTAGTTAAATTAGTATACATATTAGTACTCGGGGAAAGTTGAATAGTGTATGAGTTTGTATTTTAAAATCTCGTAGGGTAACACAAATCTCATTTCACATAATGCACAGATCATTAAAGTATTCAGAGATCAACTAGTCATATTTAGACCGGGGATTTTATTTCTAAGAGTTGATAAGATGATTGATGAACTGATTTTTATAAATTAAGGTAGTAAAATAACAACGAAAACAAACCTGTTGTTACAATGTTGGGGTTTGACTCGTTATCTTGAACGAAAAATAAAATACTCTGCAACATCAAACTACTAGAGAAGTTCATTTTTGAATAGTATCTTTGCACAAATGTTCAAAATATGTATGATGTGTATATTAAAACATGAAAATAGCACTATTTATCTTGGATGCCATTAGACATTAAATGCACTTATGGTGATATTGAATCAATTTTATAGTACACTTGAGTAAAAACTATTAATTATTTCAATGTGTATAAATCAATACGACCGAACATAGCAAATGCCAGAAGCCAAATACCATGCTTCGCAATCAATCTTTACGTGGAAGGGGTTCTTATTGAGATAAAATACAATGACGTAAGAGGCTCGTCACTGAATATCTTTTAATTTGACCCCCAGATGTTCATTTCTAGTTATTCGCAATAAGAAAATATAATAGTGAAATGAAATATAGTTTAATATCCTCAAAATATAATGTTTACATATTTTTTTAAATACATTAAAAAATTATTTAATTTAGTCCAGCATTTCTTGCAAATATGTTAGTAATTATATTGATAAGAAATTAATCTCAGGTTCAGATTTATCTGCTAGAAATATAGACTTAAAAGCTTTAAAAAAAAAAAACAAAATTTGATTGGCGAGAAGTCCAAGATTGCTGTTTCAAATCCAATTGATGGACTAAATTTGGTTATTAATGAACTGAATTGGTGGGGAAAGCGGATAATATTTATTTACAATTTTATAAATACAACTCTTTATATGATTTTTGAGAAACTGTATGTAAATATAACAGTACATTGAAGATTATTTTTAATTGTTTACAGTGATACAAACAGGAAATCCAAAGTCCATATTAGCGGTCATAGGTTATACGGCCAGATACTATGTGAAAACAAAATTCCAAAGTCTGCCATCTAAATTGTACGACTGTCTATTTAAATAGGAATATTGCGGATTCATCAATTGTATGCTTAACAATTCGGCGGGTATTTTTTGTTTGATAAAGAAATGCCGATACGCAGAGATGCATTACGATGAGTCTCAATGTTGGTTATAGTGAGTTTGTTTATTGAAATGGTTCAAATTTAGATTCCGGAAAAAGATAATTGTACTGATAAATTTCAGAGATCGGAAGTATCAAGGTTTATACCCAAGTTTACCTTGATCTAAAAAAAGTACCGAGATGATAATGAAGTCATATGGGACCACATATACACATGTAAGTGACTCACAGACTACCAACAACGCATACTGCTATTTCCGTCTGTTCTGAGCCTCCTCCGTTCAATTACCCAGGCACAGACGTGCTGAATCTATGTCTATCTGTCTATGAATGGTTCAATTTTGCATTCAAAATGAATGTTAATTTCACTACTCATTTATAGATACTCTTTTACCTAAAACCTGGAAGGTAATGGTTGGGTTGCCCTGGACTAGCCACACAGAATATCATCCATTGAACTTTAACCTGGCAGGATGACACTCACACAAGGGCTTCCAGGTGCCTGATTTTTCCACTCCGCGTCCTCCAGAGGAGGCGAGGTCCCTGCAAGGAGAACAGCTTCCAATTTTGCATGTACCCGAAGGCGCGCTAAACTAAAAGGACTATGGGAATTGGATGGAGACGGGTTATGCTTAAGATCAAGGGAAATACTATCAATGAGGGCACTGAGTCCAATCTCAGTTTGAAGAGGACTGCAGAGTGAACCAGAAGGTCATACTGCAGGGGCTTCAGCCCCTTCCCCGTGGTACTCGTATCGATTAGGTCATTCGTAGTACCTAGCCTCGGAGACGAGTCACTGTTAAAACAACCTATAACCATTCTTCACTGTCTGCCGAAACAGTTGAGGATAGTGATGATATCTTGGCTCGACCGTTGAGTCTAAGATACCTCGGAAAAATAAAATAAAAACGTAAGTTGAAGATGAAAAATTTTATTAAAAACCCTCATATTTACAAAATATCAGTCAAAATATATGTCCACAAATTGAGGCAGTCATTGGCATTATTTACAAATCTGCCATTAAAGTAAAATTTTATTAGCTAATCGGTGGTAAAATCATCCATTAAAACTCGTCATAAATGAGAGATCTCAAAAATTAAATAACATATGATATTTTATGCTCAAAAATAATGTCAACATAATAATCATAAATCCTATAATGTATGTATAAACGATCCGTGTTAGATGTATTATCACAGTTTTGGCAGTGTTTATTCAATAGCCTTATTAAACGTTTTAACCAATTGTTCAAGTCTAACATAGCAAAATATGGCACATTTTCTGCATTGGCAATTTTCAGCGATTCTCTCGAAAGATAAATATTCTAGATTAATTCGAAGAACTCATGAATGAATCAACATTACAGAAAACGTTATCTATTATGTTAATAATCATTCAGCACATAATATAAAATAAAATTTATTATACGAACACAAACACATTCTATTTTATTGCATGATTATTTTCAACAAGCATTTTATGCCATTGCAGAGCATTTTAAAAGCTTTTTCCATTAAAAAAATCGACTAAATAAAAAATATTGTTACAACAAATAAAATTTCCCCATTATTGTTTCATGTAATATCAGCTAAATATGTACACATATACCATAAATTTTCCCAAACAAGTCAGTTTCCGACTTTAACATAAACTTTAAGTACAAAAAGATCAACTTACTTGTATTCAAATGTTATAAAAAGTCAAAACTAAATATCTACCTTATTATCTATAAACGCAAAAAGACACCTGATAAACCTAGCAAACACCTTGTTAAATTATTTTGATATATGTTATTTTATGTACAATAAACTTGGGATCGTGCTGCTCAAATTATATGAGCATTAATATATAACGCACATAGAATGCTATTTTAACAATTGATTTAAAACACAATGCTCTAAAAGTTTACAAATTCTTCACAATAATACTAACGTATTTAAAATTAAATGCCTTTCAGACAGTATTATCTCGGTTCATGCAATGAACGGCAGACTTTGATAATAAAGCTTAGTCATAATTAAATATTTTTTTAGTTTAACACCTATATTTAGAATAATTCGATTGATTCATCTTTAAAATAGTTTGAGTGCAACAACACAATATTCACAATTCTATACGATAATTCAAAAAATATGAAATCAAGTACTTATTTGCTAAATTCACATATACTCAGTAAAGCCAAAACAGCACAAAAATAAATTATTTAATAAAGTTTTGGCACATTTTATTGATTTTTTTCTAATAATCCGATAATATTTGAGCATAAATAACTAAGATAAAATTACACGCTATTAAAATATTGAATATAATGTACATACATCCATATTAATATTGATTGCCCCGTTAGGAATTCATATTTACTACTACTAAAAATATTTGTGATACACTCGGATACTTTCTAACTGTTTGTCAATGCCAGAGACGACGAAGATAACGTCCGAAGTGAGAGAAAGGTTAAAGTGGATGACGATATCCTGCGTGCTGAAATTGAATCAAATCCGATATAGACTATACGAGAATTAATAGATAAGCTTGAATACTTCCGGAAAAGTATTCAAATACATTTGATAAAAATAGGAAAGATTATAAAACAAGGGGAGTGGATTCCGCACGACATTATTGATGAGATCAAGGCAATGCATGCGAGTATGTATGCGAGGTCAGGTGTTGCAACACGATAATGCGCAACTCCATAAATCAAAGATGATTGAAAAAAATCAAAGGAACTCGATTGGCAAATGGTTCCGTATCCACCTTATTCTCTTGATCATGCTTTTTCCGACTATCATTTATTTAGATCGATGCAGCATCATTTTATCGGGGGGAAAAAATCATAAACATAGAAGAGTTGAAATGAGGAATCGAAAAATATTTTATAACAAAACTCGTTGAATTTGATTCATCCGGAATTAAAAAAAATATTAAATAGATGGGAAAAGATTGTATCTACTGAATGAGAATACATTGTATCGATGATTGTATCTTTCATTAAAAAAACGACATTCTTAACGGGACAATCTATTAAATCCCTCCCAAACGAAACAGAATTCAATGAAAAAAACTCACATTATGCTTGTACACGTAAGCAATAAAAATATATAATTTTTAATTATCTAAATAAATTAAAATATTCTTTTTAAATACGAAAACCATAATAATCTTATATAATCATGAAATAATATTGCATTAAAACTTATTTTCGAAATTAAAAGAAAATATATATTAAATTGATAAAAATGCTTTCATACAGCAGACGCGCGGTAATCCGGCCACGGTCTAATCCAGCACCCTTTGTAGTCCGACATCGCAATACAACTATAGTACATATGCGTAGAACCGTGAGAACATTCAAAAGTTCGCCTCCACCATTGATTGAGGGCCTTGCAAGAGGCAAACTTTTAAGAAAACTAAATAATCTAGAGGTGGAGAAGGCTTTAAAGTTTCAGACTACAAGGAGTCGGGGGCAGACGAATTGGACAATCCATCCTTGCAAAATGTGTCATATTACCGCGCGTCTTCTGTAATTAAAAACTTAATGGCTTCAATATATGGATAAAATACGCGTTAACGCATTTGAAATAATTAAATAAAACCTTTATAATCTCTTATATTGAGATTTAGAAGGCGTAGATGAAAAGTTGGAGTTCATCAGCGATACCATATCGTCGGCGAATATATCCGACACGGACATCGATTCTTGGGCATGCGATTCATTCACCAAGAGTTTATTGAGATTTTCAAAATTAATACTTTGCTTTTCTTCCATGAATTCGGCTATTGGATTATATTTCTTCGATGAAAATTTCAAAGAATCATTAGAGCTCAGTTGTTGCACAAAATCAGACGATGTCTCATCATGAAAACCGCTATCAAATCGCTTCCATCTCACCGTAGATACCTCGTTGCTCGATTGAAACGATTTAGTGGCATCCATCGTGCAATTGTATTTAGTCGAATTTAATGTTGTGTTGTTCGACGCCAAATGTTCTATGAAACCGCTGTCTATTTTTAGGAATTTTTCACTCGTTGAATTCTTAGTCAGCATTTCGTTGGTAATAAAATTTAAATTTGTTTCGTTCTGCGGGCACATGTTTAGCGTTGCATCGTGCAAAACCGTTACGTTACTTTCCATGCTAATCGGTAGAAAGTCCTTAATAAAATTCTTATCACTATCTACGTTAAAACTATTATCTAATGACATTTGAGCGGGACTGGCTACGTGCGTAGACCACGCGTTTCGTTTCGGAGACTTATTTAATAAATCTGCTAAATAATCTCTATTTATATTCTTCGACGGGGTTAAATTTCTGTACATCTTAGTAAATTGTCCAACATTTTCAAAATTGATTGCACTTTTATCACAAATATATTGCATGTTGATTGGCGTTTCTTTATCCAAGATTGCACTTGCTACGTTTATGGCATTATTAACCATGGTGGTTTCAGGATTAGCGTTAATATTAAAATTTGAATGAATACCTTCCATTTCCAAATTACCAGATAAATGATGCGACGATATTGATTCAGTAGAATTCCCTGAAAAGACGAGATCAATTTAATCAAAATGAAGGAATAAATACATAAAAAAAAGGCGAATAAAAGTAAATATTAACCTATAATGGGACTTTGGAATGAGTGGTTTTTGCTAAAATATGCAGATACGTCACTACTAATATCCATGTTATGATCTGATCCATTTTTGCTTAAAGCGGATAATGAATATTCAGACTGAGATCGCTTATATAATTTATAATTATTTTTCCCAAACTGTGACATATTTTCGTTGAAATTTGATTTTAATGAATGCATCGCCGATGTTTCGTATAAATCTGGAGTAGTGTTTATAGACGCTTCAGAATTTCTATCGGACTTTTCTGGAGTCGACTGAGAAAACACTGAAGTATTCGAATCGTGATATGAAGTGTTTTCTTCTGATAATTTTTCAAATGATTTTGGATAATTTAATTCCTAAAATTGTTAAAATAATTTCAATCAGTATAGTATTTTAGCAAAAATAATATATACATATATATATATAATAAATACCTGCTGTAAAATAGGTACATGTCTTATTGGTGAAAGCGATGGTGATTTAAGACCTTGGACTATTTCATTAGAAAATCTGATGATGGGATCCCCTTCTAATATTGGACTTGTAGATTCATTCAGTGATATCACTTCATTTTGTATATTATTACTATATGTAACGCACGTTTCAAACGACGTCTCTAAAGTACGTTTCAGCCCCCGCATTGGAATATGTTGAAAATTTTCAATCTAAAAGCGGAATTATAAATTTGTATAAAATATATAGATAACATATTGAAAGAGACCAATCAAATCGATCAACTCACGTTTAAACACTTAACGTCTTCAACGAATGCTTGATCGTCTTCATCGGAAAATTCTTCAAAACAAAGCTTTCTTCGTAAGGATGCATTAGCTGATATATCAGGATCACTTGGTTGATCCTATATAAGAGTATAAATACTTGTTTTCAAACAAAAAAGATGACATTCAAATATTCATAATTTGTTAACGTATCGATGAAATTAATAAAAACAAATTTTGAAATAGAAATTTAAAAAATAAAGATATAAAGTAAATGCAAAATTAATAATCCTGACAATTAGAATAAATTTTTTATCTCAATCGATAGAAAAATTTAAACAATACTAAACCTTATTATAAGTATAAAATGGTTTTAATGCATTTTCAACTTCAGGGGGTAGCATCACTGGAAATGTAAGTTGCGTTTGTGTGCAAACTGCAAAAGAAAAAAAGAGCATTCAAATTAATTCACATTTGAAATACAAAAGAGGTCTGATAACAATTATTTTCATTTTCTATATCACTACAAAAAAGGTTCAACACGCAAATTCGACAATTTCTAAATAATGCTACACATCCTACAGGACAGATTAAAATACTTTACAGAATGGCAAATACCCAAATAACAGGTAGGATTCGTGAAAGAACGAAGAACCCGGGAACATATCATGAACATCAGAATGCTTATTGAAAAATCCCAATAGTTCAATGTTCCCATTATGATTTGTTTTTTGGATTACACAAAGGCTTTTGACTGTATAAGATGGGATATTGTGGAATATTCTTGTGGAAATGGGAGTCATCACAAATAAAAATTGACGATACCCTATCAGAGTGCTTTAAAGCAGAGAAAGGTTTAAAATAGGGTTGCGTTCTGTCTCCACTGCTATTTAATATATACGGAGAATATACAATGAGGCGTGCACTAAATGGCTGGGAAGGAGGAATCTCTATATGAGGGGAAAAAATTAGTAACTTGAGATTTGCGGATGACACCACACTAATAGCGGCCAACAAGGAAGAACTCAAACATTTACCGTATTGTGTCGAAATGAAAACTGAAAAATAGACTGCCTGCGGTGAATACTATAGTTTTTCGGACACATTGCTCGCCGGGATGGAAAAAATTTAGAAAAACTAATGATGGTGGGCAGTGTGTCAGGGAAGAAAGGTGACGGTCACCATGAAGATGGAGCGACTAAGTGAAGGAGGCGACCGACTCAACCCTCACTGTAGCCCTGCGGACGGTGGAAGACAGGGATGGCTGAAAGGTCACAGTTCGGAAACAGACAGACAGGTTGCGAAAGTGCCCTTCGATATGTTCATCCAGGAGGCCCACCGGTTGAGTGTTCCAAATGAAATTCTCTTCAATATCAAGCAAATAAGAAGATGAATGTATGATACAGACGGATGTAACCTTCTCCTATGAATGAATATTGAAGAGGCCCATAGTTCTGCAGTGGACTGTTTGTGGCTGCACTATGATGAAGATGATTATTTATAGAATGATATGAATATATTTTGGGGGGACCAAAGAGTATTTGCATGTTTTAAAATCATACGGAAACATTTAAATAAGTTTTTTTTTTGCAGAATTGTTGTTAAACATTATTTTTCTATTGTTAAGGATAAAATTTCCATATCTGAAACTAACAAAGTTCGGATCTGGCGTTGTATGCTACTTTTTTTAGATTTGGGTTGAAATGCCACAAAAGCCAATAAAACACTTAAAGAATTTTATGGTGAAGTGGTAACAGTTTGCAGATACCAATATTGGTTCCAGAAATTTGAATTGAGCAATAAAAGCTCAGTAACACAGGAGCTGTTTAGTTCTTTATTGTTAGCTCTATATTGTTAATTAACTAAATACATCCAATAAATCAACAAGCTAACTCATTTAACTATTTAATTAGAAAACATTGTATAAGTTTTTATGCAATCCACATTTTACAACGTTTTCTATATTTTAATTTCAGATTCAAATATATTTCTACAAAAAATGATTTGGCTACTGGTTTTTCTTATTCAAATAAAAGGTAAATAAAATAGTTATCTTACTAGTGAATTTGTTATCATTTATTGGTGTTGGAGCTTCTTTAGGTTCTATCGGTAATAATATGGCCCGCTTGGGAGCCTCATCGAAAGGACTAGGTACAATCAGTTCTTGGGAGAAAAATCTGTAATAAAAAAGATCACATATTTAAATTAGGTTGTTGACATGTTCTTCAATTATTAATATATAGAAATAAATTATATTTAATATTTATATATATTACTTCTCAATAGCTTCGGAGGCCTTTTTTTCTAAAACTGGATCAGGTGATGGATCAAATTGACTGTTACAAGCTACAATATCGGCTGGTTTTAAAATGGAAACCTGCTCAATATCCCATTTAAAATTCCCTGACGATTCTCGAATTTTAAACATGCCAGGACTACAAATAAAAAAATATATTTAATACAGCCAGAACAGTTATCAATGTGGGAATGAATCGCCCATATTCAACTTTGTATAACTTAAAATATGTAATAATTTGAAATTAATACATATTACCTTATGCTCAAATGCTTTGTTAAATAAATCTGTATTGCATTATAGAAATATATTGCATAGTATCAAAAAGTCGTTACACTATTAAGCATTCTTTCGAGCGAAAAGTCGTTACTTAAAGTGAACATTTTTGTCAAATTCAAGCTGATTCAGTATTATTATAAATGGATTTACCTGCACATTTGAGAGTTCAGCCGGTCGACTAGATGTTTTTCGAAAGGATTTTTGATCTTGTAGTTTTTTGTCGGTGGGGTGAAATGTGAAGGATGAGGAGGATGTTGGGAGTGATGAGGAAAAGGAGGATGTGAAGAGTGCGATGTTTGAGTTTGGAGCTGGTGGCGCAGCTGATGATGGTTCATGATGGCAGGAGGCTGTTCGCCACCTCCACCTTGTTCAAACGTTAACGGATTTTGTGACGTTGGGGCGCGCAATAAGAGTGTTGCCACACTACAAAATATCTAGCGGTATATTTACCGTTTTGGCCCAAAATTAAATAGTACACCATATTTTCTGCACATATAAAATAGTTAGCAATTAATTTAAATATATTTTTAAATAAATAAAATATATGCACGTTAATATATATAATACAAGACTTAATTTATTTATGTTTTTAAATGAATTGTATATTATATTATCCCTGAGAAGTGATTTATAAATAAAAAAAAACACTAGAAAAAACACAACTAGGAATATTTTAAATATATTAAAAATCGAAATTAAACGAAAATAAATGATATTCACATACAAAATAAATAAATGCATTTTAAAAATAATTAATATATTCTAATATTTTTATTGAATGACAATAGCTTAATTATCTGTGTATTGATGTAAAAAATAGCATCATTACATATAGCGCTATATTGTATATATGTATTCCTATATTTAATCAGTCTATAATTTCGTCGATGATTACATATAAAAAAAATGTACGCATAAATAATATTATTTATATTGAATATAAGCAGTTTAGTGCGCTTCATTGTTTTGAAATAAAATCTGCTTATCAAGTTTAAATTATAATTTATTAATATAAATGGAAATAAATTGTGCGACGCAAACGTTTGACGACGAATATTTTTTTATGCGAGATGACAGCTACAGTGCCATCTCTTATCTATTTCGCGCACTAACGGTAAAATTAAATAGGGACTTTATAGCAGCGGTCGGCAACCTTTTTGGGCTCACGGACCACTAAATGGATAAAATTCACAATTTTCATCGAGCAGATCACTAACGTGTGTTAAATATATTATCTGATTTGCAATATCTTAAAAATTACAATAAAACCAGATTTCTCTGGAGATCATCAAACTTTTCTCGCTGTGGTCGGTATTTCTCATCGCGTGGCGAATGTATTCATTCCATATTTTGTCAATGACGTAACATTTGTGATTTCATTACATTAACAAAATTGGAGTACATTATTAGGCAACCGTTCTCAGATTTGTTAAGTTTATGACAATTGCGTGCATACATCCTGTGATGTGCCGTCATAATGTGGCTCGATGGAGCCGGTTGCTAAAATTATTTTTACTCTTGCTGATTTCCAAATTTCCAAAATACATTAATTTCAATACCATACATAGAATTATTTCAAAGCTTAGCACGTGTTTCGTCGCTTGTTTTTATTGTATTCGGTATGCGGCGTGCGAAACCCATCTTACCCCATAACACTCATCCTATTCATTTTGCCGATGAGTTTTAAATGTGTTTGTACAGTCCATGAGAATCCCAGTCTTTGTGATAGCCCCTCAATTACTTACTATGAATCTGACTCTATTTCTATTTCACCATAAAAATAATTGATAAATAAAGTATTTTATTGGCTTTTGTGGCATTCAATCGTCATGCCATACGACCATTTCATAATTTCTTGTTATTTATCAGAATCTTTTTCACTTTTCACGAATTCGGTAACCATTATACATTATAATCCTATTGTATATGAAGCTTGCCGATACGAAACATCAACACTAACTAGAAATAACTAGATAATGATTGTGTACATGAAGATGAACCACTAAATATTTAAATAGTCACGAACTATGAGGAAGGACGATGACAGTATAATGGCAAGATCATGGAACATCTCATTGACAATGGTACTGATGAAAAACATTAAATATAACTATATTATTCGTTTATTAATAATACTGATTAAGTCTATGGTCCACTTCTTCAGACGATGAGTTTGAAAGTGAGATGACCAATCATTCTTTCTAGAGGTTTTCAAGTTTACTCTCAAGATAGTTGTTTATTTTTATCGCTTCTTAAGAAACCATTCAGTCATAACACACGTCACATATTTGTCTATAAAAACGTATAACACAATATGACGAAGGATTGAGAAATGACGGAGAAAATGTGCTATGAAATTCAACCTTTGAGAAATCATCATTGATAATGTTAAAAATCTGATGATTACTTTTCGCTCTTTTGAGAATAAAAAACGGCCCCGATAAAGAGTGCGAGCCCATTTATTGTTATCGGTCACCAGAAAGAGTCTTTACGATCCGGTAGAAGTCATAGAAAGCCCCGGGGATGCATTTTGATCCAAAACTTTTACAAAAAAGCCCTAGATGCCATAAAATTAGAGGGGGTGGCCACAAGTTTTCCGCATCCAACCGGTCCGAATTTCGGACCATTGGCACGTCGAAGGAGTGCCTCGCGATCGGACGTCGTACTTGAACATGTCCACAGAACATGGTCTGCATCCATGAACGAATATCCGCATGGAAACTCCGAAGTTGTTGAAAGCCCAAACTTAACCAACGAGGCCCTAAACCGCTCGCATCCGTACGAATTTAATCGTTTAGTTCTTGATGTGTTGCTGTTTATTAGAAGCGATTGAATATCATTTTTTGAGCGAATAATATCCATATTCTGTAATTATTGGCGATAATGAGAGTTTTAAGTTAAAATATGCATACAGAGAATGTCATAAGACATCCTAATTTAATCCTGGATGCTCTTGCGATAAAGGGATGTGCATTGTCATAATGAAATATGACTCCTTTTCTATTGATTAAATTTAGACATTTTTATGTGATTTTCTGACTAAGCCATTTCGTTTGTGTGATTCAAAATGTATTGTTTCTTATATCAATACATCCCATCAAGCATACAAAAGTACCATTCTCAGGGTTAAACGAAGTTCATAGATTGGAATGTGGGCATCCTTTTGAGGTAGTTATTGTTTTTTGCAACTAAAACTATTATAAAATATCCACTTCTCGTCTTGATAAAAGGATTTGCATAAATTTATCTGCTGTTCTTTGTCGCGTTAAATCATTCTGTTCAATGAATTTTAAGCACTTTTGTATTGTGGACTTTTGGGTTCCAAGTTTCTGTGATAATTTCGATATAAGTGCATTCTTCTGAATTGTGCTTCCTGATTTAAAGTTTCGAAATCAGCTCTGATATCAGTTGAGTGTTAACACTTATTTTAATTTTGGTGTCTCAGCTATTTTATTGCTAAGAAGTTCAAGTCAAAGTCGACGAAATGAGCATAGAATAACTGAAATGGGCATCTTCGGTTTTTTGGATTGAACAGAAAGAAGAAATTGCAAATGCAAAATGATTGTTCATAGTTCACATTTTTAAAATTGATTTGAAAAAGAGAATTTTAAAAAAACGGAGGTAAGAAAAACTTGTTTATAAATTCCGATAAAAAAATGATTGATAAATAAAAAATAAGACTAAAAAAAATTCTGTAAATCATTTTAATATAATTTATTCATTGAAAATATTATAAGTTTTTATCTGCTTGTGGGCAGGGCTATCAATTTTGCTCTGCGATATTTTAACGACGATTTTTGGTCATTAACATTGAAATGATAGCGAAAATATAAATTTCTTTGATCGACATACCAACCCCATTGTTATCAATAGATCTAAGATTTTAAGTGAGATTGCAAAGTTAAACTATTATTTTTTGATATTTGTTGCTCTTGTTTATAATTTTGGTCAATAAGTCGTTGTTTAAAAGCCATCGCATAGTGAATTGGATTGGTTGGTGGTTTGGATTGGTTGGTGGTTGGTGGAATTGGATTGGATTGGTTGGTTGGTGATGTGGTTTAGTAATAAAAATTCCAACATAATGTTAAATAATCATGATCTCGTCCAGGGGATTTCAATCTTTTTCCTACGTCGACCCCTTACACTTTCTCTATAATATACATTTTTATAATTTTATAAAAACTATGCATATATATTAATAAAGTTTTCTTTTGAAATAAAAGTGGAAGATCGAAACCAGATCAAACAATGTATCGATCTTCCACGTTTGATTTTAATGCAATAAATATCAGTAGTTATTCGTTAAAGAACGTGACCGGTTGCTTGTTAAATGTACATCGGTATTTTATTATTATAAAGTGCATGTGCATATGGAAAGTGCATTTTCTGATGGACGAATAGTGTTGTGTGGCTGATGAGTCGCACTACGAAACATGGTAATATCTTGAGATCGTCGTGCAGTTAGAACTCTATGGTAAGTGCTTTTTTTTTAATTAGTATTACTTGTGGTTTTGTGCATGAAACTAACGATTCTAAAATTATTGCGATATGCATTGTCGAGGCAGTTTAGGTTCAGGCTGGTTAGATTTATCATCATCAACTCCTAAGCTATTGTACATCAGATGCAGATGATATTGAAACAAGAGGAGATTTTTTTTAAATTTTAAGACGCAAAGCTTAAGGTTTATAAACTCAAGAATTGGGTCTTTCAGGATATTTTGTATTTGGCTTGAGTGTGTGATTTCATAGAGGAAATGTATAACTGCATCAAGGATAACTTCTAAAGATTTAGCGGCTTTCTTTAGCAAGACCCTCTCGATTTTCTTTAACAAAATATGAAAAAAACAAATTTGGTCTCTTGCCTGGACTATCATTTAGAACTTGGAACCAATCATTTTAATTTCAAAGTTTTACCTAACACACCAAGGCTTCTTGGAAAAACTTTCAACGACGAAGAATATTCAATTAACAATCTAACGAGCAACCATTTTTTTAGGCAAAGCGTTGAGAAACAATCCTCCAGTCTGATATTTCTCAACTAATTTTACTTGAATCGGCTTTCGTTTGCAATAAAAAACCGGAAAAACAATTTAGCCTCGAGATTTTTTGTATTTATTCCATAGTTTATGTACAAATCCAAAAATAACTACATGGTGTTTAAGGTAACTCAATTTAGGCAACCTAATCTATAAAATATTTTTAATGATTTTCTATGATTTTTTTTAAATTGTAAAGTGCTTAAAGACCGTTTGATCCCTTTGTTGGGTGGAAATGTAGCTGGATTAACTGGGCTTGCTCTCACCTCAACCCCCCCCCCCCCCCAACCCGGCCCTGCGACTTCAGCTTCACTTCATCATATCAATATGCGCCAACATGGTGTATATGCTAAACGTCTCCCAAAACAAATTGCGTTACATCATGTATGTATGGTATATGGAACAAACCATTAAAACGTAATATAATAATATAAATTTAGATAGAGAAAATGTAGTAGAAAAAGAGCTTGATATCGTTGTACAATTTTATAGATGAAGTCTTATCTAGTAGGTCAGTATTTTGTAATTCAAAAAATGGATGATTCCATATAAGAATTTTTCAATTGGAACTTGTCAACTGGAATCAAAGCTCGGTTGCTAGCATATTTGAGAGATCTGAAATATGAATATTTCCTAATGATAGTCTCAAACCAGATTTACCATGAACACCTGGATCTGAAAATGTAAATACTGTGCAATTAATAAAGACGTGCTGGGGTGCATATGATTGACTGAATCATTAAAATATCATGCAAAAATAACGATAATATCGCTATGAGGCAAATGGGAAACCACCACATGATTAGTATGAATAGTTTTCTTAGAAAAGTCTCTTATGGAGATGGCTTACATCCGATAACAGACACCTTAATAAGACGAAAATTCTACTCTGTTTCAGAAAAATGTATTCATAAATGTATATATTACAAAAAATAATACAGATCGATATAGCCACATGGATTTAGAAATCATGCCATTGGTTTTAATGATCAGCGACATTGATTCTAAAATCGAATAAAGATTTGTTTGGGCTTCGTTATTGAACTATTTTTTTTGCCTTTGATAAATTATTTTAACGACCCGAAGTAATACAAACTGGAGAATATGATGGATGCTAAAAAAAAAAACCAATTTAACTACATGGTCACATGTTTTTCTATTCATCAATTCAAATCAGCCCTTTTCAAGGATTGTATTCCAAATGTTTATTCAATATCCATTTTTCACTTTCATCTCTTCATATTAAAAAGAAGAAAACTGTTTGCATTTAAATCGACGAATATTAGAATTGAGCCTTCGTAATGGCTGATCGGTAGCCTCCTATCTTCAATCTGATCGTCTTGATATTTTGAATTAGATCAATAATGGCCCTTGGGTCGATTATAAACTAGAGCCTTCTTATAAGCGCGGAATAAAGCAGTCATATTGCATTTTTAAAAACTCGAACGAATAAGTATGTAACAAATACTTATGTATTTCCTTCTTATGCGTCTATTTACCATCCTATGACGATGAGGATGGATCTGACGTCATTTATCACCACGATAATTCATACAGTTCAATGAGATGTCGTCATTGATCGTTTATAATATATATTACATTTGTGCAGATTTACATGAACAAAAAATCATATCAATGTTCAAATAAATTAATATTAATCAATAATTTTGATTCGGTTCTGTTAATGGGCTTAATATCTAGAACATCGTAGGTTTTTCTAGGGATACAATATTTTTGTATGATCTTTTAGGTAGTTGAGGATGTATGACGGAGTGTTACTAATCAGTCAATCATAAGCGATCAATCAAATATTTAAAATAAGAGGCCAATAATTAATTCACTCCACTTGGTTTTAAGACTCATAATCATTATGATTATGGACAGCAAGCTTTAACATAAAACCAGTATCGCAGGATCAGCTCTTTTTAAGCATTTCAGCACGGATTCAGTCCCTTTTGAAGGGGGCGCAATTCTTTGCCCTCTTCTCGTGAATCAGCCAAAGATTAATCTGCCGGACTAATGCCCCAACTCTCATCAATTTGTACGGGATTCCCCAGATTCCTGACCTAACTCTTCTGCAAATTTCCAGATGACGCAGACACTTAACAACAATTTTATTAGCAAATTTTAGTATTACACTTACTACTCCACGCTATAATTATTTACAATGACGTAAACTCGGATGCATTTGCACCTTTGTTGCATTAACCTTTCTGCTCCAAAGGTTTTTTGTGTGTACTTCGCGCCAACTTCGAGCCATTTTCAGTGAATTTAACGGTAGTGTCCACGGTAAAAAATAATAAAACAAGGTATAATTAGTAAAAAATAATGGATTTAGCATAAATAATAAATAAGATATTGATTATTGTTTTTTATTTTTAATGAAACCAATTTGCCTTTCAATCCCATGATGAATTTGTCCGACAACAGCTAGATTTTCATCAGCGATATAATTTTCCAATTAATCCAACGTTGAGGCATATAAGAAAATGATTGACTTTTTATTATTTTGTCTACAAATCCTAAATAGGATTTGGTATAGTTTCTAAATTTTATACCCAGAAAATTTGTAGAGTGCTTGATTTTCACGCGTATTCGTCGCTGCGATAGTTTCCGCGTTGTTCGGTTACAGAAATCGCAACAAGGAGTCACTTGAAGCACAGAGCGCTCCGTAAACTTGATGCACAATGATTATTACGCTGCCGATAAACAACGGGCAACCTTTTTGGAAGAGAAAACGGTTTATTATCCTTCGACGACGATTCATCTCGTCGACGCGATATTCACAATTATGATTTTGTATAAGTGGAAGTGTAAGGAGTAAAAAGGGCGTGTCCTTGTTGACACGCTTCCAGCCCTTGTAGTCATCTGAAACAAAAAAAATCTTAATTAGTAAGGATGTTCTTGTGTAAAAAGTCATGTTTTGCTCTTATTACACACACGTTACATTCACAGTTTTTTTAAAAATAGTTTTAATTTTTGTTACATAAATCTGGTGAGAGCGATATAAAGTTATATAGAGAAAAATTGGTATTAAATTTGAAGTATATTGGTTGATTAATACTTGAGATATAATGTCAAACGTGTTGTAAAAAGTAGTTTCGAGAAAAACGCATTTAAGGGAAGTTTCTACATTGTTGGTTTAAAAAAAATGACTTAATTTTTTTTTCTTCGCGTATCGGAAAGAACTAATGTTTAAGAATACGTTCAGTAAATTTCAAGTCGATATAAATGAAATTCACAAAGTTATAGGCCGACGAAGTTAAACGCGTTTATCTCGAAACATCTTTTTCCAAGCTCATGGAAGTACTCCCACACGCCCTAGATGAGCATTATTTATGAAATTTGTTAAATACGTGTATAATAAACGTCTTCATCGTATAGACTACAATTATTCAAAACTATTCAAAAGTGTTTATTTAATGAACAAAAAATACACTAAAGATATTGGTAAAAACACAAACTTTTCTTCGATTGCTCACAATTTTTTTATTTTTCAATATATTTTTTTAATTTTAGTCTAAGCTATACATAATATTGTGCAAAGTAAAAATATGTTTAATTTTTTTGCTACATATCTTTTTTTACAGGATTTAGGACTTCCATGGTGAAAAATATCATCGCTCGCGCCTCGACATACATGGCTACAAAACTTAAAAAAATGTTAAAAAATCGATGACTTTTAGGCCCAACAAGGTAGAGACGTTCCTTCGTCCCGTTCGGCTCAATTTTGTGGTTCACTAAAATAGCTACAGTATTTTAACGCTAAGTTAAACCTTTTTCATTTCAAGTGAAACTTTTTTAAACAAATAAAATATTTCATCTGACATTTGACAGTTTAACTTGAAATGAAAAAGATTTAATTTGGCGTTAAAATACTGTGTAACTCCGTAAATAATTGGAATTTTGGAAATTCCTTCAGATAATATGTTCTTAACGGTCTAAACTTTGAAAATATGCCAAAAAATATTGACTCTTTTCAAAATTCTAGATTGGAATACCCTCTTAAAATTATTATTTTTGGCTTTGAAAATATCCTTCTTGAACTTCAAATTTAAAAATATGTATTTAAATCTGTGAATGTTACGATGTCAACAGTAGAAATTAAGTAGGCGTGCGTGCTTGTAACTGTTTCGTGTTTAAAATGGCGCAATGTTCGCCATGTTTTTTAAGCTTGCATCTTCAAGATCTAACGTTTCAATTTTCCATGGCTAAAAAATTAGTCTGTACGCTGTGTTGTATGAAATAGATTCGTTCACATTTTTAAGACACCAATACAAGATATAGTTAGGTGCGGTTGAGTGAACAATTTCCATGCCGACGTGTATTTTCGACGAATTTTCATAATTCAAATCGACTAGTTCGAGCGGCGGCCACCAGGAGCGCCACCATTGCTTATATAAGTCACTTGGCGCACTTTTATGAACTGGCATTTGTTTTTGCGTTGCTGCATCGTACACGACACAAACGCAGTTCCGTCGAGTGTACAACTATTTGAGATTCGTTGTATGTCCAAGACGTTGTAAATCGGTGTGGTGCAATTTGAGTGTCGAGGATTCAGTTGAATTCTAATTTGGTTGCCTGTTTAAAATTTTCCGCTTTTCGTGGAAAACCTACCCGAATTTCTACCCTGTTAGCATTCTGCACGAGCGAAGGCATCGTTTATTTGATCCCCAAACTAAATGTGAGTATTAATTATTTTTCGCACTCAAATAAGATGTATTTGAATTGTAACATTGCATAAAAATAATGTAGTTATATCTTAAATGTGTAATAATTACATATTACTTTTTTCATCGTGTGTATAGAAATATTTCGACCCTGTCGCCTTTTAAGGCTCAAACAGGATGTACGGAACATTAACATCAATTAAAAGTATCCAAATGTGTTTTAAGCATTTTTTTTAATTGGAGCACAATGGGTTTAAATACACTAAGAAAAATTGCATACTTGATGTTGTGACTGACGCTATATTAATTACGCAACATTCAATGCTTTTTGCTTACTTCACAATTCATAATGCTAAATAATTGACAGAAAAATGAGAAAGAGGTCAATATGCGATTGTTGCATAAATAACAATATCGTAGTAACATATTAAAACGCAAGAGAAATCATTGTGCAAGTTTGAACCGCATATCAATACTGCGAAGACGCGATTCTTCCCCATAAATTATGCTACAAATCAACCTCCCTATTTACAAAATAACAAATTTAAATACTCAACATCCTTTGAGATCGAACAACAGTTCGCGATCAAGACTATCCAGTATTATCCACGTGCATCTGTGCGTATGAATGCATAATTCTCATCGGATTACTTTTCTAGGGTCATAATGATCATTGATTGCATTAAAGTTCGATCTTGATACAACAAGATGACCTTGTTAAAATCAACGTTTGGCTTTTATGACGGGAATTCCCGCATATTTAATACGCGTAATTGAATCGGCAATGATTGGATCGTTATTATTTTCCTAGAAATATCATTCACAGTCGGTCGTAAAAATTTAAAAATGTTGCATTTATTCCAATCATTGACGTTTTTCCATCTTGGAAACAAACGCGAAATCATCTTTTTGTCCGTCCAAAATACAGTTGTGGGCCAATTTTTGCATAGGAAATAACCACAAGATACATTTCCAACGCAATCTGCATCTTTTTATTATATCATACGTACATAAAAAGCCACAATGTAGATTCAAAGTCGAACAAAGAATTCGTAATACGAAAATTATCATATAATAGTAACTTTTTATATAGAATATTTGATGGACAATTCTTAACACATTGCGTTCGGGGGTTTTGCCCCTTGATGAGGGCAAATTTTCAATGCCATTACTTTTTAAAATAACCATCATTTTAAAAATTTGAAGATAGTACAAATACGAAGTATTCCGCCACATATGCTTTTGACAATGATTTTGATGACTTCTATTTATAATATGAATTCGTATTTGTTGAATTGAAGTGTGAATCGATTTATTACTGTCAATAGAAACACAATTTTTTTTATTTCATTAGCATCTAGTTAGCTAATAGATTTTTTTTGCCTTGCTGATAATCTCCTAAGAATAATTTTTATGAAGTATTTCAATGAACTGTGATGATCTCAGTATATTCGGGATATTTGATGATTAACGCTTTGAGTGCTGCAAATCGAAGAAAGAGACAGCTGTTTTGCGTCTCGTCATACAATCATGTATCAGTAGCAAGGTCGTGATGTAAAGGAACCCATACACATCTAAATGCACTTGGGTCTGTTTTTATGCGATAGATAAATACATCTTAAAATTCGCATAAAAATACTTGAATTACATAGAAAACTGAGAGATTTTTAAAAACCGCATAACTTCAAATCGATGTGATATAATGTACCAAAAATCGCATTAAAAAAGTTTATAAAAAAATCATTTTATGCGCATTCGCATAAAAAAGCTTGGTCCTCTATAGAAATATGACGGCTAGGTTTAGTTGTTTTTGAAAACCGCATAACTTCAAAATCGCATAAAAACAGACCCAAGTGTACTGTACAAGGTATAAATTTTCTTCTTTCTTCGTGTAAAAACTGAATCTATGAGTCGAGGTTCGATTGTTCGAATTGTTTTGAGAACAGCAGTAAGAATTTATCTCTTTATTGGAAACGTGCTCAATTTTGAAAAACAATGCGTAATTCATAAAAACATGTTTTCCGCACTTAATGTGTTAAAAATCATCCGTAAATTTAAATTTTGCACAAGGACATTTTAAATTTGAACAAAGCGTTAAATGTAGAATTTACTATGTCTCATTTTAAGTATTATTATGTTATTAACACATTTTAATGCACAATTTGGCGAACAAATAATAAAACCTCTTCTAGTGAAATAACAATGTTTGCTCAAATTCAACAAACGTCAGTGCGCTTACGTACCATTTTTCCACTATTTGATCGAGTTTCGTGGTGTTTTGTTGGTTCATTTTGTTTCGTGGTGGCTTTAGTCACGGTGAATGTCACATTATTCATTGTATATCAAAATGCATCGAAACATTTTGGGTTTATTGTATCGTCGCCGAGATGATATCTTCGCCCAAGCGCAAAAAATGAAGGATCTCAACGTGTGTTTCGGCGAAAAAAACCAGTTCAAACTAAGATTTGAGCATGCCTCAAATGCTACAACTGTAAAATAAATTGCACGTTTCTTGTCTTTGCAGCGAAATGTTAAGCCGGATTTAAATCCTCCTATGTGTGTCAATTAAATCTATGTCACAAATAGATAAAAAATGAAATAATTATAATGACAGACGACCCTCGTCATTTAAATCCCTCAATACAATATAGTGGTTTAAATTCGTGCATCAAATTAATATGGAAAAATATAATCAAAAGCAAATCTTGATGGATTTTTACCTGTATTAAGCGGTCGGAATAGTAATCTTGGGTTTAAATCTACAGGAGGTTTGGCCGACGACTATTTTTTTAAAAACACACGACCAAAATGCATGGCATCCTTTAAAACAGATCGCTAAAAGTCACCTCAAAAACACCACAGACATCGATGCTTTGTTAATATATATTCTGCAATAGAAATACATAATGAATTACACAGTGCAATCAATGAAATATTTCAGCAATGTATCATTTTGTTCGTCATTGTTGATGCAAATCTTAATGGTTTATTCTTTATTCTTAGCTGGTTATTTATATGTCTTTGTTCTGAGACTCTGAGTTAAATTTATGACTATGTTCCAAATTATTTGCTATATTCAGCACATTTTTCAGCACATATTTCTATTTACTTTAAATCTGAAATATATATAATACATGATATACGTTTTGATCGCCATTGATTGATATTTTTTGCCAATACAATTCATAAACGTGTTATGCGAGGGTCGATTGAAATATTTTAGAAAAATATAGAGTATTTTACACATGATTTTGCATCGCACGTGTTAAAAAAAGCACAGGTGCCATAGTCACGAAATTTATGGCGTTCCATGAATTAAAGTGGACCAAACGCAAATGATTTTCAATTTATTGCAGATGCTGTAAATTTTCTGTGGTACAATTATGTTTTTTCTTTGAGAACCGGTTATATTTAGCCCACAGGCACCAGTCACTTCCATATTCCTAAACTGCGCCAAATAATCATGAGGTAAAATCGCAAACAGGTTTAATCTGAGCTGCGTTTGCGAATTTTTGACCGCGAACTTCAATAACCCAGAAAAATGTATCTAGGATACGACCTGATCGTCGTGTCTCCGATCGATGATCGTTTATTTGGATGACCCGATTACTGTGATGTCATCGAATCTGTCACGAATTCTTCGGCATTTAAAATTCACATTCGATCGCAGATATTTAAAAAATGAGAGTTGGTGATTTTGTGACGGAATGAATGATTTTTTGTCATGAATATTGATTATGTTAATTTTTACAATGTTTATGAAGCGATGGGAAGCGGAAATATTTATGGAAATCCGCATCAAATCGATGGAATGGGTAAAAGTGAATTTCAAGATCGGCTGTTTTGACAGTCTTTGTTCATTTATGTTACGTGATTTGCCTGATCATTGTCGACAATTGCTGCACGTTTGTTCGCAGAAGACAAATAAAATATCGATAGAGTCGTCTCGAAGTGTTTATTCATAATATAAATGCTTAATTAGGCTCTTATTATCGAAAGATATGCTAATCGTAGGTTCAAGTTGGTCTAGATTGGACGTCGATATCAAGTACTTCCTTTCTGCTGATGGCAAGGTAAATCAGCTTACGTATCGAATGACCTCAGATGATCAAAGTTGATATGACAATGTATATGGCTTATGTGATCAGCTGGAAGAGATGATGACAAATCCAACTCAGCGTCATTGTATTAGGTTGTCCCATAAGTGTCTAATCATAGCCATGGTTGAAGAAAACCTGCGATATACTGTTCGCGAAATAGCTAACAAGTTAGAAATTCCACGTACATCAGTCCATAATCATCTGATAAAATTGGGCTACATCAATCGTTCAGATGTGTGGCTTCCTCATGAACTGACTGACTCAAATAAACTTCAGCGTATTTCAACATGCGATCTTCTTCTCCAACGACATAATAGCCAACATTTTTTGAAGAGACTTGTCACTGGAGATGAAAGTTGGATACTCTATGAGAATATCCAACGTATACGGTCTTAGACCAAGGGTACAGAAGCTTTAACTGTAGCTAAACCTGGCCTACATCCCAAAAAAGTTTTGCTATGCATTTGGTGGGACTGGAAGGGGGTAGTTTATTATGAGCTACTTCAGCAAGGTAAAACGATCAATTTAACAAAATATTGTTCCCAAATAGACAATCTAAATGATGCAATTGCCAGAAAACGGCTAGAATTAGCAAACAGACGAGGAGATGTTTTTCATCACGATAACGCCAGACCTCATGTGTTTTTGCTCGTCAAAAATAAATGATTATCATTTGACTGGGATGTTTTACCTCATCCTCCATACTCTCAAAGACATTTCCCCTTCAGATTATTATGTATTTCTTTCATTGAAAAATTTTGGGCAAGAAGGCAAAGAAAACGAAAGAAACTTATGGGACTTACTATGGAAATTTACTAAAATATCATAAATCTTTAACTACATAACAAATTTAGTATTATTTTTTTAAATTTTTGTAATGGTAAAATCAATGATAAATAAGACAAACGATCAATAAAAAAATGTCTTCAGTAAGAGTACGCTTTTTTGTTATTAAACCATGTGAAAGTTGATTGATGGCAAGAAATTGGAATAATGTTGTTAAGTTTTGATTCGTTGGAACCACTAGATAATTATTGTTTTAAATATATGTTAGCCAAATACGTGCGCGGTATTCAAAGGCTTAATATCACGTACGTGAGAATTTACACTTTTGTGTTACAAAAAATTGGGTTACACGTTGTATAGAAATTAAAAAATAAACCGTACAACAAGAATTTTTATGATTGTCTTACAATAATGCCAAATCTTATATCAGCTATTCAAGGTGAACAAAATAATTACTGTATTTATTTACATATATTATTACATATATTGATTTATATTTAGATAATAAATTGTAAATTTACAGTTTTTTTTACTTCAAGTTAAACCTTTTTTTTATTCCAGGTTAAACCTTTTCATTTCAAATTTAAATTTAACTGTATTTAAAATATAAACTATAATGTTATAAAAACTTTTCAAATGAGAAATAAAAAGACTTGGATAAAAGATGAATGATTTTTTTTTTAAATAATGAATTCGCTATAAAAAGTTGTTGTTATAAAAAGTGGTTATAAAAAATAATTAAATTCATTGATAAATAATAATTCTTCTATTGCGTGCACGATAAATTCGCACACAGTTTTTTTATACTTCAAGTTAAAACTTTTCCAAACTTTAAAAAAAAAATGTTTAACATGAAGTAAAAAAAAACTGTATATTTAGATTTATAACGCCTAAATTTATATTGCGGCGGTCATGGTCATTATGAAAGTTTTATGGCCAATACAGCCGAACGTTTTTTTTTGTTGTATTATCGGCGCAGAAACGGCTAATATTCAAAAAATATTTTACATTAATTTTTTTAGATCTCTTTCATTTTTAAATAAAAATAATTTTAAAAAAATGACAGGGTTATTTGTTTACAAGTACATTAACAGAGAAAGTTAAGTTTAATTTTAATGCATGCGTGTGGAATCTCAAATGAGATTTTTCTAATATACATACATTAAAAAATTGTGTTAAACAAAGTAATTTCCTTTTTTTTAAAAAGCTACGAATTAATGTCGCTCTTTGCTTTCTAAGCAATCTATCAAATTACCAATGATAAGATGATTATAAGAGACATGCAAACTTATCATGTTGAAAAGCTGGAATATATAAAACTTGATTTCGTTCAATTATTATGCTATTTAACAACAATTGAACTTTTTGGATGCATTTTTTAAGCTCGTTAAATATGATCAAATCTGTTCTAATTATGATTTCCGGTCGATGTTTTTTGTTTGTAATGTTTGGAAACCGATTTAGGTCCATTTTAGGACATCAAGGCCATGAATTTCCCAACACAGATTTGAACCTAAAATACCGGGCGCCCATGGGCTCCATCCGTAGACATTTTGCAACAATGTCTTCACGTGCATTGATAAATGCCACTTTTATTGCGGCAAAATAACGACTTCGCCTTAAAACGGCCATGTGATAATGGCTTCTGATTGAAATCGATCGCGATAATTGTGATGTGCGTATCGCACACTGTTGTAGTGATGCATTTGTCGTATTACAGAATACCCTTAGATACATGGAAAACAGGTATTCATTTTCCACATGAAATAGCGATTCAAGGTAAATCCTTAATAGTATATCATTATTTCGATGTTGCAAATGCGCGTAAATCTTCTTATATATTATTATTTTACTCGAGTCTTTTTCTGCGTGCATCGATGTATTTGGTAGAATACAAACATAACCTCAAACATTATAACGGTTGAGTTTTTATTCAAATCGATATTTTGAAGAAGAAATTAAATAATATTGCATTGTTACAGATGAAGGTTCGGAATTTAAGTTAGTCAAAGATCAATCGTGTTTTGTAAAATTTATGGCGTTTTAGTACTCATCTACGAATTCCGAAGGTTTATGCGTAACGCCCTAATATCATTTTTTAAAATTGAATTTCTGAAACGATTCCATACTATGCTTTTAAATAATTTTATAAACTCAAATGATTAGAAGCCATTTTCCGCTAACAAATAATGTCGCGTCTTGCGAATCGCTAAAGAGGTCATAATGCTAAGGTCACATACACTTCCATGTGCTGAACAGTCATTAGACTTTCAAGAGGCTGGCAAAAATTAAATTTATCTGTTGATCTCACGTCTTACAGGAAATAGCCACATTGAAAAATGCGGTATGGTGAGCTACACACGTAATTCGAGAGTGGTAAATAACGGACGTAATGAAACAAGTTTTACGTATATACATGTTTATTTTGCTAAATTGGGTCAGTGGATGGTTGCAAAGAAGATATCCATTGGATGAATCATTTAATTGCGTATATTTATACAAATCTTCAAACAGTTTTGAAAGGATTAGAATTGTGTTTTACCATATAAATGAAATATATGTGATGGGCTTTCCGTGAGCGTGTATGGCGTTCTTTTAACACATTGCTTGCGGGGGCAGAGAATCATCGTTTTTTGCTGGCAATCTTTGAATGCGAGAGAAGGTAATCTCTTCTTCTGTGCCTTTGCTAGATTTCATACATAAGCTTTATGTCCTAAGTGTCAGGGATGTCCAAATAGAATATTTTTCATCATTTTGTAAAAATGCCCAACATTTTATACTGTATTATAAATAACTGTTTTTGTATTTTCCAATGTATTTTTGATCTTAATGCATCAATATTTTGAGTAATTTGTTTAAAAAAATATATTTTTGAGCTTACAAAGTCACATAAAATGTGCAAACGAATGCATAATGTCAAATTCTAAATTCTTTAAACAAAAAACTAACAACTATTTTGAACTTAATTTTAAAATATTCTCCAGTTTATATCCTTTCCAACGATATGCTACATTTCATACAAATCATTCATTAAGTCGTTAAACTTGAAGAGGTACCAGTTTGCCAGGGTCAGGGTTAAGAAAATACTTTTTATCTTTTAAGAAAATCTTTTTTAGCATTTCCTCTTTAATTTTTGCAAATGCGGCGCTTATTTCTTCAATTAAGATTTTTTTGGGCACCTCTGTCGTGTTCTTTTGGCGACCCTATTCCGTGGCTCACGCGGTTTCCAGACCTGACACCAGTGGATTTCTTTGCCTGGAGACGTGCCCTATTTTGTGGCTCACACGTTTTACAGACACGATACCACTAGATTTATTTGTTGAGTGACGTGTGCCACGTTTTCCATTTGGTCAAAAATCGATCGTGATTGAGAAAGCAGATGGAAATATTAACTGAGCATTCGGAGAACGATCGATTTGTGAAAGAATAATTCGAAAAAATTATATCGACATAAGAAAAGATAAAAATGCTGGATAAGTGGGTGCCGCGCGAACTGTCAGAAGGCTACATTTGAAGCACTTCAAAGTCTTTTATTCGTTGATAAATTCAAATACATAACAATAGTAGTAATTGAAACTAAAAATAAGTAGAGAAAATTTACACGCAGTTTCTCCCTAAGTATTCAGATAATTAGTTTGAAAACCAAAATGCATCCAAGATTTCAAATTAGTTATTTTTAGTTGAATTTATTACGAATGAACTTTCTATATAACTTTACAAAAAAACGAATAATATCCGATTAATATTCCAATTTACACATATTTTGAAAAAGGGCAAATATATTCAAATATCGAATATTCAATTGAGACCCATAATGGCGTATTAAACCAACCCCGCAAGCAAGGTGTTAACCATTTAGCCGTCAGCCATATTAGAGATATTAGAAATTGCGTAAAAAGTTGTTTAAAGGCGACTTATGTCCTAGCAAATGTATGTATACCACATGCTGTCCTGCGGGACTATTTACGGATTTTGACCATTTCTTGTTCAGGGTTGTCACAAATTATATAATAGTAATTTTGTTAAGATTTTATACACGCCTAATAAAATTGATTGTTTATTCATGTTTGTCTTAATTTACGAATGATATTAACAAGAACCAATTTTTACAAGACATTCTGATTAATACACCTCAAAATAGATTCAGTTACGTAGCAAAGATCATTCAATGGATAGCATCTGTTGAATTTATTTAAATAAAATGGAAACACCAAGATCCATTAAAATGTGAAGCCATTTTTGTATTAGAATCACGAATATGTTTCCTCAGCATAATAATATTTAGGTATGACATAATAATGTTAAGATGACGACAATGGGGGTGAGAAAAACACAACAATGATGTTTTTGGTCTATTGATTTATATTATATTATTTAACATAATGCGTACCCGGAGGCAAATGGACATGGCTACATGAACTAGAGATGACTTCCTCATCTAATAGTCAAGGATTATTTGGAGGTTCATCGTGGAGACTCCGTAAGTCTTCTTAGTTGAAGCGGAAAAATTCAAATGTGTATTTTATTTAAATTCAAATCACACAGCGAAAATTACATTGTTTATTTTAATTCAAATTGCTCTACGTTACAGTTCTATACCTATTAAAAGTCTGCAGTTTTGCATATTCACTATTTTAATTAATCTTGCTTTGTCTTTTGTGCCATTTAATTGCGGATCATAAACCAATTCGTATATTTTTTTTGTTTGAAAAAAAATCATCCAAGGGTCTCTGATAATTAGGCAACATCAGATTCTATTATATCTTAAAAGCCTAACGCATTTCCCATGCTAACAATGTTTTGATGGAATATCCGCAAATGGCTTGAATTGATGATTATTATCCACCGTTATCCTTGACTATGATCTCTTTATCGATCTTTTCTTCGACTGTTGCACAGCTCCATAAAAAATACTTAAAAATACGAGCAATAAGTCACATATAAATAAAACCAGGAGCTGTAAATCAAGTATATGTATTCTTAATTTTAATATCAATAATATAGTAGATCAGTATAATTTTATGTGAGTTGCAAATAACAGATGTGAAGAAACAAGTTTTTTGTTAGATAGGGTCAATGTATGCCATAAATCGTTATTGATATAACTTTAATTGCCAATCGAATATTTTGGAAGCATTCATAGATTATAATCGATATTCAAAACGAGACCAACAAGAAAGCGTCATGCTTAAAATGCAATAACGTGGATATGGCAGATTTTATCGATGCTATTTATGTTAACACTTGGTTTACCGCACACTTCAATTTGATAGAATTCACTTCAAAGTATAAATAAGTTTGTCCAAGCTTCATCGCAATCGCATGAATAATATATGAGCGTATACAGCATATATATAAAGATAATAATGTTTATATAAATATAGACTAATTTAAAAACCATCATGGATACACGTCCAATAGTTCACCAAAATTTCATTGCAATCGGATAAACGGTATAGGATTGTATAGTCCGCAAACAAACAAACAAATTTTAATTTTTATATATATAGAGAGATAGCCAAGCGTAACATATGATAATATTTCAATTATTAAACAATTTATTCATTCAAAAGCTCGACGCCAATATATCCCAAATAGACCACATCAATTTTGCATAAATCTTTGAGTAACTTTTAAATTATATGCAGATTCATAATTTTGAGCAGCCAATATCTATAAGTAAGCAAGAATCTACTCAAGTCATCATTTGAACCACAATAACCGCAGAAAGCTCGTTCTATTCATATTTTTGGATTTGAATATAAAAATGGGTGCATAAAAATGTAGTTGCGGTTCTTTGGCATTCTAATAAGACTAATCGCCGTTGTACAAATTTCGGAATCACGTTTGTACAACATGCAACGTTTTATCAACAAATTCAACGCCATAAAAGTGGACATTTCGAACAACAACCTTGTCTTCTTATTCTCTAAAAAATTAAATTAAAATATTGAAAATAGATCAATTAATCTGGCCGGTTTTGGCGAGTTTAAATGGAGCATTTAGCTACTATTTAAATCTCAATAACTTCGTCCATTTATTGCTAAGGATTGCGCAAGTAACATAGGTATAGTCTAATATATAAAAATCAATGTTTGTTTGTCCGTATTTAATGCGCAGCCATATCGTTTATTCGATTGCAATAAAACATTATCAACTTATTGTTTATACTTGTGGGAATAACATAAGCATAGTAAATATATTGTTTGTGTACGCAGTTCGTTATGCTCGTATACCCTTTTTTTTAGCATATTTAAACTTGTATGAAAGCACTTTAATAAAAAGAATCGAAACATAAAAAAGCTTGCCTTCTTTGTGTGGCATTGCAACGTATGCCGGGTAATCATTAATGCCAAATAAAATGTCGAAACTTGTCTTAAAACCTCATCAATGCACAATTACTTTCCATGGACCATCGTTATATTTTTTCCTGTGATCCATCGATCATCAACCCAGCGAACGATCCAACTGCAGAATCCTCTGAGAGGTCAGCATTCATCTGCGCGATGCAAGAGTTATTGAACCACGAATTGAACGTGGACTTGGTAAATTGTTCATCAATTTTCGCGTTATATTCGCATTGGACATTTCAACATTGTATCATTGGTTTTAATTAGCCACATTGAGAAATAAATAAGATAGACTGCGTCGTAAATTGCGTTCTTCGAAGCTCCACATTGCGGCAGGATGATTCTACATAATTTCGATTGGAACTTCTAGCAAATGGAGCCTTTGTACTGATCGAAGCCCATCAATAAACCGGTTATAAAAACCGTCTATTTTATATCATCATGATCTATATTGTGACGTCAATTGTTTGCGTTTTGCAGTGTTAACATTGTAAATAGCGCAGATTTATGCGCACGTCCTTGTGTTGGTCTGCACACCAAATTTGGTTCAATCTCAATTTGAAAAGCTCAATGCGTCCAATTTCGCATCGTTGACCTTAAATATGTTGATGTATCACAATTGAATCATCGAGCGGACTTTCTAAGGCTTAGCGATTTTTAAGTAGTGGCTTTGGGCGATTCAAAAATAATTACTTTTCCGTATGATTTCGAAAATAGTTCTAACGGATTTATTTTGATGAATGGCGTTTAGTATGTTTGACCTTAAAACAGCAGCACAATGTATAAAAAAATCGATATATTAATTTATGCTGTGTCATGGAAAATTATTTAATTAATTTGATCACAATGATTAAACTTATATGGTCATTAATATTGCTGACGTCAATAGTTTCTGTCAATACGATCGATCTATTAATATTGCTGGATTTATGTATTAAATGCGCTTAAATCATACACAAAGAAAGAGTAGAAAATAAAAAGAAACAAATCAATGAAGTGCTTTTCAATGATCTGGCGTAACAGCTTTGTAGAAATCTGATCATAAGTCCATCCGCATGACTATACTAGATTGACTACATTGTCTGTATCAGATTTTTTAAATTTCATTTTCTTTAGAAATTGTTCGCATAAATTGGTTTTTATCTTCAAAATACATGTCTAGGGTCTCCATTGTTCCGCAATACATTATTTATCAAGAGCCTCTTATAACACGATAAATCAGAAATCTAATGTAAAAGCTTTGAATTGTAAATTTAAAAAGCCTTTTTAAAACATTTGACAGACAACAAATGGTGAATATTTGAGTGTTTGATACATATTATAAACAATTAAATACAATGGTGTCGTGGCCCGCGGGCCGCATGTCGCCCACAATGAGCACTTTTACAGCCCAGCCTACAAAATAAATACAATACGAATAAAAAGTGTGGTGATGCTCGAATAATGATGCCACTACCAAAAAATACATGACGTATTACATAAACACTGTCCAAGATCAAAGAAACGAACTTCTTCACATCAATAAGGGTGATTCTCGTGTCTTAACTACCAAAACAAACGCTTGGTCTCTTGTTTTAACACATTAATTGCGAGGGCATTTCGCGCGTGTCTGCCTCCTGATGTGGATCCTTTTTCAGTTGTGATTTAAAATTATAAATATTTTCATCATCATCATCATCATCATAGTGCAGCTACAAACAGTCCACTGCAGAGCTATGGGCCTCTTCAATATGCATTCATAGGAAGGGGTTACATCCATCTCGTCTGTATCATACATTCACCTCCTCATTCGCTCGATATTGAAGTTAGCATAACCTCCGAGTTTCATTTAGAACGCGACTGTCTCGATAGGGAGTGTGGAAGGTTTATAAGGACTGAGCAGTTTTCTTTGGGAGACAGCGGAAAACTACTTTAGACGATCTTTTTGATTCTACTGGAAAGGGCTTTCTGGAATGCAAAAAGTCCAGTCCCTGCTTTCCTCGCTAGGGTGATACCGAGCTAGGATGAAGACATACGAACCAGAAAGTGCAGTTTTATTAATATCTTGACATCTTAGATCGATAAGCTTGATTCTGTCATTAGTCAAATCAACAAAAACAAAGCAAAGATAAGCAAGAGGGAACAGACAAGGGTAGGAACGCAAGTTTCGACGTCGATCTCGAAAGCTATTTAGACAGTTGTCATCTGGTAGATATTATAGAAAGACGTACGCAAAGGTAAGCTCTACATTTCTGTCTCCTATGCACATTTACCGAACTGCGCTACGTTTTATCCATCTTTGTCCCTCTCTGAGCTCAAAGTACAAGAGTACTCTTTTTGAATCACTAGAATTCGCTCGCAAATACGCGATCATCCGCTGATGCCGCGTAAGAGTAAAATCGTAATAGGAAACCGTGTTTATCGAGAGTCGAATGAATAGGTTCAGAGGGTCTCAAACGTATATTGCGGGTCTTTCTAGTGCTGAATCCACCATTTTTTTTAATAAAAAATGAACTTATTTAAGCATTTCAGTTTGATCCCTCTGGTCTAGGGAATCCAATCCCGGGATCTCGGACAGCTTTAGGTGCTCAGGAATCCCGGGATTAGTAAACGTAATCCCGAAAAAATCAAATGGATTGAAATTTTTATCTAACAGAAATCGTATACTTCCGCCGAAATCTGGACGCTTGGAAATAGTGGCGTAACTACATATTGGCGAGCTTAGGTGACGCCTAGGGGCAGTATGTACTGTCTAATCTATGTATACATATATACAGTACATTTATGTTTTTCAAATTGTTCTATTAACCATTCCCTACCGGTGATGTATTTACTACACATCGACTCTAATAATGGGAATATCGATATGAAATATAATAGATACGGGGCTCAGAATTTTTGTATTCCTCCATAATATAATTACGAATCACATCAAAGTATTAAAATATATAAGTATTCATCTGAAGCGAAGGAAATTAATAATTTATATGAAAATGGGGGCTCACGCGGTCATCAAGTCGAACTAGTATTTAAATATCTGGTGACCAACGAGTGTGGAAGCTGAGCGTGCATTTTCAGCAGCAAGTTTCCTGGCTTCCAAATCAGATCTAAACTAAACTAAATGACGGCATATTTTCAAAATAATATTTGATTTTTTTAGTGTTTTATTTATTTATTTGGAATGGATTCCCTTCTCTGGTCTAACATATAGAATTAATTCAGATTGTTATTTATCTCCTGTTACTTGCTTTGTTTACATCCAATTTTCACTATTTTCATAGCGTTCCCATCGAAATACAAACGACAGACGAACGTCACATTTTTGATATTACTTTCGCTTGCAAGGTCAAAAAATGAATAGGCATATTTTATTGTCGATATAATAAATCTGCATACTGGACCAGATTCCGAGATATTATTTTTTATATTCAAGGATGTTCATGCGCCATTTCAACGAAGGTTTTTCAAATTACGCTTCCTCCAAATGGGTAATTAATCCAACACGAATCAGCTATCGCACTTATATTAAATTTGCAATATGTTGTTGTTGACTTTGACCGATATAATACGGCAAAGGCAAAATTCCTCTAGTTAACAACGTCTAAGGCGTCGTTGTTGCAATTATATAAATAAATTGATGTACGGATACTAGAACAATTTAAAAACGGTTAAAATCTACATTAACATTCCCCGAAGAATTGTCATAAAATTACATAGTACGCCTACGCGGATATATTTAAATCGATGACTTTGTTGTTAGTGTTTGACAGTGTTTGCTCGTGCAAAAAATACTTCCCCTTTGGATCTTAAATATTTATACAGTGTTTATTTCAGTAAATATTTTCCTTGATGTCAAATTGATTTATCGTATTAAGAATATCGAATAAATCTTTTTTTTTCTGATACTATTTCGTAATGATCAAATTTGCATTTGGATCATTAAAAAAATGTATTCAATCCCTATCGTGATTTCGTTATACTTGCTATACGATCATTTCAGATGCTTCACTGCTTATATTCTTAACATATGATAATCTGCTGTGTAACGATATGTCAACACTGGTAAAATAGATGTTGCTCTTGAAACAATACCGTTTTTTTGGTGGAATTACATACCGTAAAATTTTTACGGTAGTGGATTTGCTATGAATTGGGTAGTAAATGGAAGAAGACGATGCATTTCAATTCGTTCTAAATTTCCTAATCGAATGTTTATTCGCCACGATACCGTAATTGTCTCGCAATTGGAACGATCGCTCGCGAAATGTCACGCGAATTGCACAAAACACACGCTGAAGATATACGAGATAGCGTCTCCTTCTTTTCTATGATCTTGATTTTAAAAAAATTCAACGGCCTCATGCATATAGTTTGTTGAGTCTGCTTCGTGACTTCAGACACCATGACAAAATAATTCGTTGTTTCTTCTTATTCGGCTTGGTTATTAGCCTATGGGTGCTTGTTGTCATTGACATGTCGATGCAGAAGAAATATTCGGACAATATTAATTCGCGTCCAAAATGTAATAAATTGCGACACGATTCGTAAATTTAAAAAATTAGTTCTGCAGCCTTGAAATCTGCAAATTGCTTTATCCAAATATTATAAATTTTGTGGTGTTGGCCGGTGGAATGTGTGCATATAGTGCAAATACTTCAAATGGTCATTTAAGACGAGAAGTAGCTCCAACACAATCATAGATCAAGAATCACAAAAAGCTACACAAACTATCTGCGAAATTTATGTAAATGCATTATGGCTTTAAAAATGTCATATTAAAAAAATTAAAAGTTGTGATAGGGGGTTGATAGACGATCCAAAATAAGGAAAGCTTCTAAAACTAGATGATTAAGTCTTAAATTCACTATTTAAATTAACAGCTCCTCGTATAATTAATAAAGGGTTATTGATATAGCTTGTTTGTTCCTGGTCAACCGTAAACGATCATCATAAGTCATGAATCATCATCATCATAGTGCAGCCACAAATAGTTCACTGCAGAACTATGGGTCTCTTTAATATCCATTCACAAAAAGGGGTTTAATATCCATTCACAAAAACTCGTCTGTATCCTCATTCGCTCGATGTTGAAGGTAGTATAATCTTCGAGTTTCATTTAGAATGCTCACCCAACGGGTCTCCCGAACGATACCAGTCTGTAAATAAATACTAGTCAAGTAGCCAATAGTTAAAATAAACAATATCGTATAAAAAGTCATGAATAAAGGTCAATAATTTGGATTCTACACTAACGTTCTGTTCATCTCTATTGTCCAGGCATTTTTGAGAAAGATTGCAACTGGTGATGCAAATGAGTCCTATACAAGAAACCATAGAAAAAAAGCATTGGCATTCTACAAAATGGATACCTGTTTATAATCGTTCATATTTTAATAAAATCCTTATATATGTTTGGTGGGATATAATGACAGTGATTTTTACAAGCTTATAACATGTGTATAGACAATTACAACGGAAGAGTATTGTGCTAAATTAGCCAAATTAACGAGACAATCAATTTTCTCAATGTGAATAATTATGAAATATTAATGGAAATCTAATATATAAAAATGAATCGCCTAAATCGTGGTTTGTACATTTGATATGCGTTGATATGCGCGTTCGTCGGATTGAGATAAAACTTGGTCCACTTATTGCCAAGGATTCAGCGGATAACATAGGGATAGTAAAATTAACTTACAGTAGATTTTTAATTTAAAACTTAATGTGTGAATGTTGTTGATTCTGACGTGTTTGAGATTACGCGTTGCTAAGGCGTTGCTAAGGCTATAGGTATATAGTACCTACAAGTTGCAGTAGGAGGCGTCGTGTCGTCACATACAACACACACGTCAAACGTCAATGTCATTTGCAGGTTATCCATCGGCGTGAGTCAAATTATATCCAAATTATTTATCGCAAGCACTTTTAAAATGCTTCATTTCATTCATCGCTTATTCACGTACGTAACAATCGAAAAAGTACGTTTGAGTGCTATCCGATCAAAATCAGACGACCAACGTGCAACGAGAATCGAAAGTACATGTTGATTTGAATATTGCTGCATTTCAATATGATATTCATTACGATTACAGTTTGCATCCCAGTGTAAAATGGATAAAGGTTAAATCCTGTTAACGGGGGGCAAATTTATTGGTAAATTGAAAACGCCTTCATTTCGACACAATGAAAACAAACAAACCTAACCTAGCCAGATTTGAATTTCAATTTAATTTAAAAAATAAAAACAAGAAACAAATGAATAATTATTTTATTTAATAATAATATGTTGACGTTGAAATCAACAATATATGGATCTTCTTTTTCATCGAAAACATTCAAAGCTCATACCAACGTCGGATATTGTCGTGCAAATTGTACATGCAAATAGGCAGTGATATGGCAGTAGTCAGTATTGAAAGACTTGATGCGCGCAACGATCGAGTTCAAACTCAATTTCAAACAGGTCGATATATCAGCAGTGACGAGGCTCTTTGGCCTATTTTGAGCTTCCTAATTCACAGAAGCAATCCGAATGTTGTTCATCTCAGTGTTCATCTCGAAAATGGACAAAGGCAGACACTGCAAGAAATGTTGCTGCTGAACACTTGCGCTGTGTGAAGATGTATTTGCAGAGACATTATGGTACGCACAAGTTCCTAACTATTATACATGAAATACTACATCCGAGAATTTTCAACGACGTAAGCAAGGGATGCGTGATGAAGGCTATCGAAATCTGTATTCATCTGATGCATTGGGCCGTATTTACACATTACATCCAAATAAAGCCGAGTGTTACTATTTAAGAATGCTTTTGGTTAATGTCAAATGTCATACTTCATTGAGAAAGGTCGAACGGAAATTAGAACATTACTCGCCATCATTTTAACCACATGTCCGTCATCCAACCCGAAAGATTTGTGGTAAAAATTCAGAGAGGATTTGAGCGAAGGCATTTTACACACCGTTAGTAATGACAATTCAATTGAGTTTTCGGACAATATTCTCAATCAAGCTTTGATCGAAATCGAAGACATTTGCTTAACCATCAACATCAAAGAATTCATTCAACAAGAATTCGTTCTGCACTTGAACAGCAGTACAATGCTAATGATTTGGATGCATTTGTCGAAGCAAACGAACAACTTTTGCTTGCGGAACAAAAATTGACCTACGATACAATTACAAATGATCTGTTCTTCCTTGATGCGCCTGGCGGTACTGGAAAAACGTATCTCATCAGTTTACTATTGGCTCACATTCGATCTCAAAATAGAATTGCTTTAGCTCTTGCTTTATTAGGTATTGCGGCAACATTATTAGATGGTGGACGAACAGCGCATTCGGCATTCAAATTGCCATTAGATATGCATTTATTGGAAGCTCTGACATGTAACATTCCTAAAGTTTCTGACATAGCTAAAGTTTTGAAAATTTGCAAGGGGATTATCTGGGACGAATGCAATGCTTGATCGAACTCTTAAAGACTTACGATCAAATGCAAAACCGTTTGGTGGCGCTCTAATTTTATTATGTGGCGACTTTCGACAACCTCTTCCAGTGATGCTTTCATCGACACCAGCTGATTCTTGCCTCAAAGCATCGCATCTTTGGAGAGACGTGCGAAAACTGACATTAAAGACAAATATGCGCGTACATTTGTAGCGTGATGCGTCGGCAGCCACATTTTTAAAACGACTATTGAACATTGGTGAAGGAAAAGTGCATGTTGATGCTACCAAGTTTATTTCATTTCCATCGAACTTTTGCGTTGTTGTGCCATCCATCGATTTACTCATTCAGAAAGTTTTTCCGCAGATTTTTAGTAATTATAAAAATCATTATTGGCTTTGTGAACATGCTATTTTGGCAACAGAAAACACCGACGTCAATACAATCAACCACATAATACAATAACAAATTGCAAGCGATTCTGTTATCTACAAATCGATTGACAGCGCCATGAATGCAGACCAAGTTGTTAACTATCCAATCGAGTTTTTAAATTCGTCGGATCTTCCTGATGTGCCACCGTACAAATTGGAACAAGACTCACTATCATCTTTGAGATAACTATATATTCTTAATGGAAAGTCGAAAGTAGAAGATGTGCTCATTCCCACCGACGTGCCATTTGATAAGAGACGACTGCAGCTCCCCGTTGGACTTGCATTCTCAATGACCATCAACAAGGCACTTCAAGTGTGCGGAAGAATCTAAAAAATCCACGTTGGACAGCCGAGAAATTTATTTGTATTTGTTAAAGACGGAAAAGCCAAAACTATTCTCTACCCTAAAGCACTTAGCAGAACAATTAAGAAAGCAAAATGTATGCTTTTAATAATTTTTTCTTTATATATCATTCAATATCAATAAATGTATTCATTGTCGGAAAAAATGTCATTATTTATATCATTGCTAATTAAACAAGATAACTCTTTCAAATTTCAAATGGTATTTTTAGAACTATTTCTTCTGTGGCAGCAACGCGCCGGGTACCAGCTAGTGATATATAAATATGAAATATAACATTTTTACTGCAATTAATGATATGATTTATCCTAAAATTATATGAGTATTTGCTAGGTCTTGACCCTTGAAATTAAGTAGAGGATTCAGTTTGGCTGTAAGGTAAATTTTTTTGGTGTTTTACGACATTCAACATAGTTGCCTGATATTGCACCATGTGATGCAGGATTATGTTGTATTTTTCTAATGCGAAAAAAATATATTTATCATCTTGTATAATTAGTATAAAGATCAACTCATAAAAACATGCTTAAATATTTCGAAGCAATTATAGTTAATCAAGGTTTTTGTTAATTATCATCAATAGAAAGAACAAAGATTGAGTGGAAAATCCTAAGTGGGTTTCTTACTCAATACGTATGCATCGAGGGATTTCCATTTACAAATATTAAGTGTGTCTAATCATTAATGGTATATTAGTTAATTATAAAGGTCATAAATAACAAATTTGAAACCTCCACCGATGCAATGTATTATAGATTATTTGGTATGGTTTATAGTATAAAATCAAAATAATAACGTAAAAAATGTCAATTTATACTTATATTCTAACAATGATATGCTATTTATCTTGTAGACAGCTTCTGGTTTTAATTTTCTTCGGTATGAATCTACAGGTTTTTTCAATGGAAACACCGTGGATTCATCAAATCATATTATTCCTGGGGATTCTAGTGAAGTAAAGCTGCAACGAATATCTCAGTCTAATAATACTATTCAGCGGCGTATATCAAAACTGTCCATAGACGTTAAAGAGTAGATTTTGAATGAAATCAAGGTTTCACTATTGATTTCTTTACAAATTGATGAATAAACGTAAGCTCGTATACTAGTTGCTTGTCTTCGTGAAATATATTCATTTGGATTATATCAAAGAACAGTGCCTAATTTGTAGTGGATTTGAAACTACTACAAAAAGTAGAGATATTATGGAGAAGATTAATACGTTTTTTGAGGCTGGAAGATTAAAATGGAAAAATATCTGTGGGATTTGTACTGATGGTGCACTATCCATGTTTGGGTCAAAATTAGGCTCCCCAAGCAAACTGATGGTTCACCGGTATGCCCTTGCTAATAAGATTCTTCTCCTCTGCAAGAGGTACTTGAATCGCTGATAAAAATCGTAGATAACATCAAACCTGGAGCTCTTAATACCTGTCTGTTTAAAAAACTGTGCCTTTAAAGACATGGATTCTAATCACGAGGTTCTTCTATTCTACACTGCAGTACGCTGGTTGTCGAAAGGAAATGTTGTAAATCATGTCTTTAAATTGAAAGATGAAATCAAGATATTCCTGGAAGTGCAAGAGAAGCATGACCTTTTGGTATACTTTAACGACTAAGCTTGGTTGAAAAGAATAGCATATTTAGCAGATATATTAGAACAGCAAAATAGGGTTAACATGAATCTTCAGGGAAAGAAAACGAATATTATCGCATATCATGATAATCTTGGAGTATTTTTATCCAAGCTGCAAAACTGGCACAGAAAAATAAATCTTGGAAATATTGCCATGTTTGAGAAATTCTGCAATGTGGTAGATAAAACTTAAAGTGAAATTAATTAAAATTTGAAGGAGGAGATTACTGGATATCTCGAACCTCTTAAAAAATGAATTTCGGCGTTACTTCCCTGAGCTGAAAGAACTGAAAGATTTAGCATAATTTCTGATGAATTACAAAATGAATTCTTGGATTTGAGGAATGATTCCTCGACAAGTTTAATGGATAATTTCTCACACATTTATGGTGTGGTATGTATCAATCTTAGCTAAATGTGACGATGCTTACCTCTCTAGTTTTAGTTCCATTTGTGTATACATATATCTGCGAGAGTGGATTTTCAACTCTTCTTCTTCTAAAGAAAATCGTAATTTACGAGAAACAATACTTTTTTAAATTAGTATAGATTCATGATTTTTACTACGCAAATTCATTCATTCGTGTCCGCCACACAATGTGTTGGTTTTCCTCAAGCAATTATATTCCCATTGTAAATATTGTTTATACTGTAATTATTTAGTTATGAGAATTGCGGCATCTTAACTATTAATAAGTATGCTGTGGTATTTCCGTGAGCTGTTGTTAGTGTGCATTGTTAAGATTTTGGATCATTTATCAATGAATTCTATAAAAATATGAAATTTAGAAAGCGTCCTGATATAAATATTAAGTGATCGTACGGTCACGCAAAAATAACAAAATTGTACTTGGATTCAAAGGTCACAAAATTACGTTTATAATTTGACCGATTGCCATTTTGGTAATTAATGTTGCTGTTTTTTCCAAGTAAAAATGATAAAGAGATAAAGAAAAAAGTATTTTGATCAATGTTATTATTTTCATGGTCGTGACTTTGGAAATATTTTTACACTATTGATATCGAAATATGTTAAATGATTTGGTGTTCACAACAAGACGAAAATCAATAGATACTCGATAAGAAGTGATCATATTTGTGTCGACCTTTTGTAATGTAGTATATTTACCTGAATTTTATCAGCTTTGATTGATATTGAGATGCTCTTCGAATAAAATGCTCCAAGCAGATTTGACTTTAGGACAAATGGAGATATATATAAAAAAAAAATATTCGTATCCTGTTATTTTCATGCAGCAAACATCGTGCTAAATAGCATAATCAATCTCTTTGAATGTTCCGAGCACGGTTTAATCTAAAGGCATGAAAATCGTACGTTTTGTAATGTGGCCTTTTAATGAACTTGTGCAATTTTTCCGATTTAAGTGCCTCACACCTTAATGTCAAATTTAACAAATTAATTTATAATTTGCAATGAAAAATTGCATTATGCGTAATCGCTAATTGAAGCGATACCCTAAATTGCCCCAATTAGGCCGGTTTTATCAAAGCGTAATTGCGTTAATTAAATGTGCATTAAATGCAACCTATCTTACGATATATTGCACTAATAAATTAAAGACGAAATATTGGTGTTATGGTATAGTTTCTGGATATGAAGTTTTGGGCTTAAATTAGGAAAATGAGTATTGATATCTGAAATTTCCTATTAAAAACATCTTATCCTTGTATGACCGAATTTAGAAGGATATATGAAGACGTTGTAGTCTTAAAATAATCTCTTATGACGATTGTCTACGTTCAATAACCAATATGATCGTTTCTAAGATCAATATAATATAATTGTCACTTCACAACCTTAATAATTTAAGGTGCGTGGGGATTGATGACCCTGTGTTAAGGCTGTATTCATTATTATTAATAAACATTTCATATCCATGATAAATACATAAAATGCATCCAAACAAAGAACCACTTGATATGTGGAAATGAGAAAAGTGGCACATCTCGGATGATAATAAATTGCCAGCCCAAGGTGTACGTGGTGTCGATATCGTTGAGCAAGATGCTGTGAGCCCTTTTCGAAAAACGCATTCGGCAAGGCCGAAAAATTACAATCCTAAACAAGTTTTCAGTGGACAAATTGGCAGCCTAATTGTAGTATTAGAATGAGCCTAAATCGTGATGCAAGCTAATACGAAAAATTCTTTCGAGATTATCAAGAACGACTTTTTGCCTATAAAAACAAGTGTTGCGATATAATGCACGCGTATTCGACCGATGTCGAAAAGGTCAAAACCACGTGAACGAATTGACTAATAAGAAATTATTTTGATATCGGATCCGTTGCAAAAGAGTGGTATGGTTACTATTTGAAAATGTGTAGGAAAACGTCTTTGTCCTTGTTTTAAACTGTCATTATGCAATGTCATTTTTCAAAGTGTTCATGTCCACTTGGGCATAAGGAAACTTACTCCGTGTTAATCGAAGAGACGCGTATTAATTATTTCTGCCTTGAAGATTTGTCGGAGGTCATTTTTTTGATCCAGGCGTCTCTGATCTATCGTCCTTAAATGTCCGCCACAATAAAGCTCAACTAGCTCAATTTGATCAGAATGGTGGTTATTTAACATCCAATAAGGCATACTTAAACATTAGCATAATATGTTAGTTCTGATGGCTTAAAAAATAAATTATCCTCTAAGAAATAAAAATTAGCTCGCTAGTGTTTGCTTGTGAAGGGTCTTATTCTTCAATAACGTTTCTCATCAATATGGAGAGTGTTTGGCAAAACTAGCTATGATTGATAATATACCAGAAAAGCGAGGAAAAAACAGCAATCAGCAAGGAAATGAAGCGATCTAACGAAGAAGATATATAAAAATGGCGAAGGACAGCTGAAATTGAAAGGAATTGATATCCTATCAGATGATTAATACAATTTCCACTGTATTTGTCTGGAGTAGTATTTCCTCTTTTATTTTTACAAAGGCAGAACTAATTCTTTCAATTAGGATTTCTTTTGTGGGCACTTCTGTCGTGTAAATTAACTATTTTGGCAGCCCTATTCCATGGCTCGCACAGTTTTCAGACCTGACACCACTGGAATTCTTTGTCTAGCACTTAGGATATAGAACCTTTGTGTGAAACGTGGCAGAAGACCTCCCTAGCTCCAAAATAAATTTTGTCGATCCATGTTCAATACACCCTGTATAGAGTGCGCCATAAAGTTTTACTTTTTTTGATATAACCATAAAAAACGCAGATTTTCTTCAAATAAATGTTTATTTATAAGAACATCCGCCAAGAAATAGTCAACTTGTTAATTTTCAAGTTACGTTTAAGGGCGTTTATTGAAAAAAGTCTCGTAATGCTATCCATATTCTAATATATAAAAATGAATTGGGTTTTGTTCGTTCGAAATGCACTCCCATACCGTTCATCGGATTGCAATAAAACTTTGTCCACTTATTGCTAAAAATTTTGCAAGTAACACAAGCATAGTTTAATATATAAAAATCAATGTTTGTTTGTTCGTATTTAATGCGCTGCCATACCGTTCATTCGATTGTCATAAAACTTTGTAAACTTATTGTTTGCACTTTTTCAAATAATATAAGTATAATAAAATTAATTTACAGTAGATTTTATATATATAAATATTTCAAATTTCAAACGATATTTTTAGAATTATTACTTCTAAGTTCAAAGCCTTGATTTATAGTGAATTGTTTTATTTTTATGATAAAATGGATGCAAAAGCCATATCGGCACAATTTCGAATAGATTTTTTTTCAAGTTTGTATAACTGTTAAATTCTCATCTTGATCGATATCATTTGAAAATTTTCAAATGTACAATGTAAATGTTGAAATTATTCCTTGTAGAGTTTTTTAGTCAAAATAAAATCATAGGTAAAGGTTTCATAATATCTCCGGAAAATTTGGAACATTAGAATAAGGATATTCTTTCTTTCGCTACCTTGAATCTCTCCGCATGTTTTTTGCTTTTTGATATGTAAGTTCAGCGAATTTTAATATTAAAATACATTTATTTTGATCGTGTTATTTAGATGGTGTTGTACAAAATCGTATTGTACGAGGTCAAAGTGTATATAAGTCGATGTTTTCTACTTGTAAACGTCAATATTTTAAATATACACACACATCGCAAGGAATATTTAAATACCATTGCTTGTTTAGAATAAATTTTGACCGTATTTTTTAAATGCTTTTCTTATCTGTCAATAGATCGACAAGCTTTCCTTTTATGAAGTATTGACAGACTCATTTTTAATTAGCTAAAAAACTAAAACGACGACTGAAAAAGTATCATGATTTATTATTCGCATTGATAAAAATGAATATTAATAATTTGCTTGGACCAAATCTATTTGGTATCAAATTTACAACCAAATTATATCGATCGATTTATATTATTATAGTTAGAAACTCGATTACAAATGTCGAAAGAATCGAAATGATTGACTGCTATGTAAATTCAATTGAATGATGGGCGTTTTTCTTAGTATCGAAATCACTGTAAAGCCACAAGATCGATGATTGCATCGTGTAGACATCGTAAAATGTAAGGGTCGAAATTTCAACACGTCCAATTTAATGACATTCTCGTCTTGGATGATGCCCAAATCTGAAATTTTGTAAATACACGTGTATTTTTGGTTCTTTGATTTACATCATATATCGGTGATAATCTTGGGCGGTTGCAGCCGCAGATTGTTTGTAACTTCCCACAATCACTTTTCTTCGGATTTGGATTTTAGTACTTGCCCAAAAATCAAGAAGCATTTCATGGAGAAATGCTGATGCTCTATTTATCGTCCTTACGGAATTTATCGCCGGTGCGTGGCTTGTTTCGTATGTTGGGAAATTATTTAATATCGTATTTTCATGACACCTGCATTTTTAAGCGCATTGCACAATTACTGTATTGACCGCTTCATAAAGAATTTCCGTTTTCGGCATTCATTATTTCACATTATTTCACATCAAGTTCTTTGCTTGGGCAATAGCTGTTTTATTGAATGGGCGATTTTATGAGAAAACATGATGGATGATGAACCATAAAATAATCAAATTATACGTCTGAGACGAGACCGTGAAATTTGATTTGATCGAAACGATGTTACGATAACTAAGCATGGCCATCATCAAATTTAATAAATGAGAACAAACGCATAATTTATTCAGAAAAATGGATGGAAATTAACTATGATGTAGGGCTGAGGGCTAAGATGTATCTCTCGAAGAATAACAGGGATTTAACACGATTTTCAATTATCACATGCATTTTTCATACGTATAATGATGTTGTTAAACATAAAAATGTTTGATAATGCAACAACAAACAGTTAAATACAAGACACGTAGTCTATAAAAAAATATTAAAACAAGAGCGATCAACATCAGGATATCATTTCTTTAATTTATTACCTTCCCGAGCTCTGAAGAGATGATAATTGGATGATATTCAAAAAATACAGTGCCTTGATTTCCAATTTTATTCCATAAAATTTAGCATCTAAAGTCTTTTATAAGACGAATATGCTGAAGATGTATGATGGTACCCAAAGTGAATGATAGTAGCCATAACATTTTGCAAAGATAATGGCATAATTTTGTGTTGTTTTATACACTCAAACCTCTTTTTGTGCGATTTCAAAGTTTTGTGTTTTTTTTTTTATTTCGTAAAAAACACTTTTCTATATGTTTTGGATAAAATAGAAAATAAATCATCAACGCTAACCGAAATTTTGAAACAAATTACAATTTTGGACTGTTTAAGTCATGTTGCTTCTGCTATCGCTGAATTACGATAACACAATTTACGTTGTAATTCTGTCTAGAATTTGAAAAAAAATATATTGTTTTTTTGCATTGTTTCAAAGTTTAGATTTTTAAAAATATATCCTCTAAAGGAATTTCCAAAATTCCATTTACTTACGGAATTTTGGCTATTTTAGTGAGGCCAGTAGGAAATCTTTAAACGCGTTTTTATCTAAATTACTTTTTTCAACACGGTTGACATGATATCTCAAGTTCTTATTGACTGATTTATTTAAAATTAGGTACGAACCTTTTTTTATATAAATTTTTATTGTTCCTACCGGATATATGCCAAAATTTAATTACCAACTATTTAAAAAAAAAAATGTGAAAAAATATGACCGATTTTTTTTAAACAGTTGCCATTTTGTGAAATAATTTTTTTTAAGGTAGAGTCTAAAGCGACATCTTTACTAATTAATAAGAAAAAAAAATTTACATAGAACAATCATGACAAACACTGCCCATACTATTTCTTCCGAAGAAGAGAGCGATTTTGAGTCATCTCGAAAATTGCAACAAAAAGTATCATACAGCGATGATAGTTTGTAATTAAATAATTTAGGTATTAGAGATGCTAGATGAAAGCCTCCCTTAAAATTCAATTAAAATCAATAATGCTAGAAAGTTACATTCTAACAAGTTTTTAACACTGCGGACATTAACGCCTAAATGAGTACTATCCCAGGGCCTGGGACCCCCCCTCTACTTATTCGAAAGAGCACTCTTGTACATTGAGTTCGGAGATAGACAGAGACAGAGAGAGAACGTAGCGCAGTTCGGGAGACAGAGACGGAGAGATTTCCCGCATACATCACACGATTGTATAGTTTGTTAACCCAAATTTATCGACTAATAATGATTTCGATTTTAAGTGTGTTATTTGTTTACTCAAAGAAATTACCGCATATTGTATGCTATCGACAGTGTTTATTTATTTAATTGTTTCCTGTTCGTCGCTGCTTGTTGAATGAGTCTTTGTCCAATTAGCAATTCCTTCTAAAGCAGGAGCATATGAATCGATTTTTTGTGTATTGTTTATGTAAAGAAATGACGTGGTCTTGTATGCTATCAACAATGCTTATTTACAATTGACTCTGCGAGTAGTTTATCATCAAGGAAAAGTTTTCAGTCACACATTCTCAATCGAGAAAATTGTTCGATACAGTGGGTGAAGATATTTTTTAAATGCTATACTAGAATCAAGAATAAACTATACACGATTATATATTATTAACACTTATTTATTCTTCAAGGATTTTGCTATCGTTTTTGAACTTCCTGATTAATCTATGATTAAGTTTTATAACATCGTTATAAATATAATACAACTATGTAAACAGCAGTATTAATTATCATTCTTCGTCAAATAAAAATAATATACAATGTCATTTTGATTTATTTTATAAATTCAAAAATCAATTTGGTTGTAAATATAACTTCATTCTTTTTCGCATGAAAATATAATTTCCCCAAATTGTGTATTTGCAATACAAATATTTCAATTTTTAAGCAACTTTTTAATAGCACCTTGCTTAGAAACAGTATTGCTGAATTGATTTGGATTTCATAATTGTGATAAAACTAATGATCAAAGGTCATTCAAATGTTTAAAATTGCATCAAATCGACAATGCGTATATTTTAACGTAACAGTTATCCTCGGAATAAATCATTTTAATAGTGAAAATCTTATTTTAATATCAATTTGCAATAGACTGACCAAGTAATGCTGCATTGTTAGCGATTGTCATACGTTTGACCCAAATCTCCATGAAAAGTCGTCCGTATTCATGAATGTTGTCGAAATCGATAACGGCGCATAGACTCATATTTTTGCGAGATAATCCTTTCTAAGCATCTTCTTTGAAATTGTCAAATACAGGGTCATTCGTCAAATTAACTTCGCAGTTTCTCAAATACCACTGACGACACAAACAATTGTATATTTAAAATTTTTGCTTAATAACGTAATGGCAAACGATTTTATTTTCGACAAATCGATGCAGGAAAAATATTTCGCGTAATTAAATATAATCGCCAATAATCACACGGCGGTGCACAAAAATAAACTACGAAAAATGCTTTTCGGATCGAAAATAATTAATTAAGTTAGAAAAAAAACCCGTTATTTAAGATGAATTTATTTTTATTATATTTATTAATATAATAACTCAAGGACGGTTACTTTTTTTAAAACTACTTTCAATAAAATCAATGTAGATTTTTTTCGGATTATTGCTTGATTTTATTTATAATTAAAAATGTATGAATTTTGTTGTTTATGATTTTTTTTGTAAAACCGATCTTCTGCAAATAACGAGATATGATTTTTATCAGACTAAAAGTTTTTTGGTAAAGTTGTTTAGCTCATGGAATCTTAATAAAAATTATTATTAAACTATTTACCATAATTTACCAGATATGAAATATCAAATACTGAGAGCATTGATTAAGGGACGTTTCTACCTTGTTGTTTAAAAAAAACCTTCTATTTTTCTTTGTGTATCGGAAAGAAACAATGTTTGAGAATACGTTCAGTAAATTTCAAGTCGATATAAATGAAATTCGCAAAGTTATAGGCTGACGAGGAGAAGCTGAGGAGAGGAAGAACTTTAAACGCGTTTTTCTCGAAACTACTTTTTTCAAGTTCATGGAAGTGCTCCAACACGTCCTAGAAGAGCATTCTTTATCAAATTTGGCAAACACGTGTATAATAAACGTTTTCATCGTATAGACTACAATTATCTAAAATGATTCAAATGTTTTTGTTTAATGAACAAAAAAACTACAAAAAAAGTTGGTAAAAACCCACATTTTCTTTCTTCTTAATATTTCTTCCTAATTATAGTCTATTATATATACGATATTATAAAAAATACAAATATGTTTAATATTTTTCTACAAATCGCCTGTCCATCGACATACGTGGCTCCCCCCTTCCCACTACTATATTTTGTCAAACTTTAAAAAATATTTTTATGTTCAATAAAGATCGTCTAGTTAACATATTAAATATCAACATTCTGTATTTAATACTTTTCGCATAAAAAAATGTTAAAAAATCGATCGATAAGGTCTCTTTTAGGCCCAACAGGGTAGAAACGTCCCTTAAATAGGGAGGGCTGTCTATAATTGATCGAAATTTATTCATAGATTCTCTTCAGCTTTTAAGCATTCTTATTCAAATAATCTTATCCTATCTAAACCATATGTGGAAAAAATGGAGGTGGTTCTTCATTTATCCACGTGGTGGTCCATGTGAAATTTCTTTATCCTTCGTCCTATTCGTTTTTTGTTCAGTAATTTAGAAATTCCATTTATAATAAATTCAAGTAAACACAACTTATTTGAAATCCTGAAGGCATTTTTGTTTTAAAACTAGTTTTCGGGAGACTCGGGGAGTAACTGTCGTGTCGTGTCTCTCTGTCTCTGTCTGTACAAAAGCGCTCTTTCTGAATAGTGGAGGGAGGGTCCCAGGCCCTGGGATAGTACTCCTTTAGGGGTTAAACGCTAAATAAACGCAATCGGATACCCGTTTCGAACATTTTAACGTAACATATAAACATGACTCAAAATGACGTGCAAAAACTCAAATATATACATATAAAATATTCGAATAATTGACCAATTTCATATTCGTTATTCGAATAATTGATTTTATGAATATTTGGAACCCCTGGTCCAAAGCAAAGGGCAGAAATCTTTTCAATCGATATTGAAAAATTGACATGACAAAAATCTCATATGTTATTTCGTGAACATAAATGAATGTAGAAAAATTAACAAAGATATGGCGTTTTGATTGGGTAACACTTATTCTGGCGAATCATATTTTGTTAGCATTCTTACCATGATATTGTGTAATCAAATTATTTTGCTGATAAAATAACAGTGTTATTTTAGCACAAAGGATAATAACATTCTTTCAAATTATCAAATCATTCGTTTTCTAACCAGTTGTATGCTGAAATTCAACAAAAATTACAATTTTCGAAGCTATCTTCATTTCAAACCGTCGACGATTTCGACTCGTGTCTTGAATTTATATGATGACAATAAAAAAAGTCTGACTTCAACAAGTCCTTGATTTGTATCTAATATTTTCCTTGTGCACGTAATTTCTTGGCATTGTGAATCGTCAAAATAATGTTTGCATGATGCAAATAAAATTTCATAAAACGAAACTTATTTTGTTTTGCTTGTGAATATTGGCATCGATTAATGTTTCGACTTGGTCAAAAAATGTATCCTGGAATTAAATTAATTTGCGACTCTGATTTATCTATTTGATATTAAAGATTGGCCAAATATCTGTATTAGAATTCTTGTAAGATAGAACGTGCCGCGACTTTGTCACTCGCTAGGTGGTTTCTTTCTTTATTTTAGACCCCCTAGTACGTCGATGTTTGTATCTAAATAGCTTCATTAGCGTTGAAGGATCTAGGACATGTGTATTAAACGCATGTCGTAGCATTATAACATTTTTTCCTTCGGTTATGTTAAAATAAAATTATATTTGTGCTTTGAATGAGACGGAAGCTATATTTTATAATGGCAGAATTGGCTTAAATTGCGATAGCTTTTTCAACCCTCAACTTAGATCTTTTAATTAATGTTTCGATAAAAATGTGCGACATTCATATAAATACATAATATATGGATGAATAACAAAACTTGAGGACAAATAATATATTATTTACATCAGATTTTATCTAATGTTTGTGTCAATTTGATCTATTAGCCGGTTTTAAAACTGATAAGAAATTCATTCATTCAAGAAAAAATAAATGCTCTTTGATAAAAATCAATATTTTAATGAACAGCGTGATATATTTTGGGATCACGAATTTATTTTAATGTCATTAGATTGGATCCTAGTAATACCGTTAAAAAGGTTGTTAATGATTTTAAGCATTCGGAAATTAATTTTTAATTAACGTGAGATTTTTTCAAGAAATGGAATGCGGTTGTATAATGAAATACATAGGAAAAAAACTCTTTGAATTGTTATTGAAGAGACAAATGCATTGCATGTATGTACGTAAATGGCTTTTATTTCTATGACTTCACTATGACACATTTATAAGTGAATGTATGGATTTAGCATAATTTTGTATTATCATCATGATTCAATTCGAATGATATTCATCTTTGCATTTCGAGATGTGTATCAGAGAGTGCAATAGTTGTACTTTCTTGAAATCATGTCAAAATTTGTTCAGGCAACTTAATCTTCTAAATACATTTATAACAGACAAACGCTTGTTGGGTAAGGTTGCAAATTGATTTTGTTCAAAGTTTGCCGTGTCATGTTTTGATCATCGTGATCATCTAGTTATATCCTTATTTGTTTTCCTCAGAAGCTCATTACTTTTCAAATTTTTATATCGGGTGTTCAGTGTTTTTCAAGCTATTTATTGCCAAATTCAGAATTCTATTTATTAATATTTACATGGTCAAATTTCAAGTTACACCCGTTAAAGTGTGAGTGTGTATAGGGCGATGGGCGAATGGAATTGTTTTTAAATCTATATTATGTTAAAAACACTTATCAACATATACTTGATAAACTAGAGAATGATTCATTAACTGTATCTGAAGTTTGAATTTTTTGACTCGAATTTATGGCGAAATAATAAAAAAATCGACATTGTCAGCTGAAATCCCTACTTTGGCAAATCAATTTGACGAAGAAGGCTTTGATACTTTTTCTCAAAATGATGTCGATGAATTGCTTGAGGATACTCCCTTGAATGACGACGATATTATTGATTTGATTTTACATGGCGGCGAAGAAACAGAAGACGATATTGAAGTGGAAGAAACTCTTGCCCCCCCCATACTTACTTACTTACCCTTGTTGGCAAAATATTGATCAAGGTACATTTTTATAACATTTTTTGAATTAATTTTTTTACCACGTAAAGAATTTTTCAATGAAAAAAATAAATAATAATCCGAAGGAGCAATGTCCGGAGAGTATGGAGGATGAAGTAAAATATCCCAGTCAAATGATAATAATTTATTTCTGACGAGCAAAGACACATGAGGCCTGGCGTTATCATGATGAAAAACAACGCTTCGTCTGTTCGCTAATTCTGGCCATTTTCTGACAATTGCATCCTTTAGATTGTCTAGTTGAAAACAATTTTTGTTGAATTGATCGTTTCACCTTGCTGAAGTAGCTCATATTAAACTACCCCCTTCCAGCCCCACCAAATGCATAGCAAAACTTTTTTTGGATGTAGGTCAGGTTTATCTACAGTTAAAGCTTCTGTACCCTTGGTCCAAGACCGTTTACGTTGAATATTCTCATAGAGTATCCAACTTTCATCACCAGTGACAAGTCTCTTCAAAAAAGGTTGGCTATTATGTCGTTGAAGAAGAAGATCGCATGTTAAACCTGTAAATACTGCACGAAAGTTTCTTGAAAAAGTTTTTGCTCAAATCATAAGCTTGTTTATATTGCCGTCGATGACGTACAACAAATACGTAAATAAAGACATTACTTTAAGTTTCTTATATACGTACATCGCGTTCTTCCCTATCGTCCACGTCACCGCATTAAAATACGACTGGTACGTTCAACAATTGTATTCGATAAGGTAGATTCATGCACTCAGGTGTTGAATTTATCACTTAATTTATTAAGAAGCATTAATTTTAAGGTCGATGACTATATTTAATTCCATCGGCGTGGTCAAATGATCGATGGTTTTTCAACAAATCCATTAATTATTATAGATAATCGATAAGGAAGCATAGGTTGGACGGCGTGATAAAAATTGCGGATTTGTATCGGGACAATGTCTGCACATTGTTTACATCACTAAAACCATCGAATTAATTCAAGTCAGCGACTTGGCAGCAACGGCAATTAGCTTGATGTGTTGCTGCTTGTTGTTGTTGAGACATTGGCGAAAAACATGACAAAATGTGCGATCCGTTGGCGGATTTGGTGTTAAAGTTTACGCCAAACCAAATGTATTTATGTAGAGTGATCTATCTAATTATAGCCACGGTTGAAGAAAACCTGCGACATACTGTTGAACATCCGTCCATAATCATCTAACAAAATTGGGCTACATCAATCGTTCAGATGTGTGGCTTCCTCATGAACTGACTGACTCAAATAAACTTCAGCGTATTTCAACATGCGATCTTCTTCTCCAACGACATAATAGCCTACCTTTTTTGAAGCGACTTGTCACTGGAGATGAAATTTGGATACTCTATAAGAATATCCAACGTATACGGTCTTAGACCAAGGGTACAGAAGCTTTAACTGTAGCTAAACCTGGCCTACATCAAAAAAAAAATTTACTATGCATTTGGTGGGACTGGAAGGGAGTAGTTTATTATGAGCTACTTCAACAAGGTGAAACGATCAATTCAACAAAATATTGTTTCCAAATAGACAATCTAAAGGATGCAATTGCCAGAAAACGGTCAGAATTAGCGAAGAGACGAGTCGTTGTTTTTCATCACGATAACGCCAGGCCTCATGTGTCTTTGTTCGTCAGAAATAAATTATTATCATTTGACTGGGATGTTTTACCTCATCCTCCATACTCTCCGGACATTGCCCCTTCAGATTATTATTTATTTCTTTCATTGAAAAATTATTTACGTGGTAAAAATTTTAATTAAAAAAAATGATATAAAAATGTACCTTGATAAATATTTTACCAACAAATCTGGGAAAATTTGGCAAGAAGGCATTAAGAGGCTTCTGGAGAGATAAAGAAAGGTAATAGAACAGAATGGATCATATATTATACAGTAAATTTTGATGTAATACAAATTATTATGTATTTTTTTCTTAATATGAAAACGAAAGAAACTTATGGGACACCTTAATACTAAAATTTGTTTTTTATATACACTATTAAAAAAAATGCGCACGAACTTTTGGACTGACCTGATAATTCGTTGTTCCCATTAGTCTATTTATTGCGGAAAGACACTGCATTGCAACAAATTCTCAATTATTAGCGTGTCAGAAATAGCACAATGGATCTCGTTAATTGAGTGTTTAACACAATCTGTCGTTCAATTAAGCTATAAGTTTACATTTATTGATATTGTGAATGAATTTACATTGCAATAATATTATCATGCAATTTTCGATCAATTACAATATAACGTGACACTAAACAATGTACGATTTAACAGAACACACCGGATAGTCTATGAACAGCTTTGAACAAATTGATTTCTTCTTTCTTTTTATGATTAATATTATACGAAGAAAAAGCTGAATAAATTGAGTTGATTACAAATATAATTATTTTTAAACGTATGTTTCTTGTTGTACAGTTACATAATGGATGAATGCATGCGACGAAAATATGTTAATCATCATCATATTCGATTTGAAAGAAATTACTGTTTTTTTTATTATTTGCAATGCATTTTGCAAGCGTTTTTTGCGAAACGATATATTATTTTGTTTGTATGTATTTATAATATATTATTCCATTCTTTGTCATACATCTTCACTTTAAGTCAGACGCCAAAGCTGAAATGTCAGACGGCAAAACTGATATGTTTGAATATTATTAAATTGCAATTTTTGAATAGGGAGGGAGGTAAATCCATAATCGAGTTGGCATAAAGCGAAAGGTGTATTGATTACGAAATAATGTCAGAAAAATTAACAATCCTTGACCGCAATGTACATCTTTTTGTGTAATACGTCTAACTGAGATGATCCAAATTTGTTATCGAGTGCAGATCGCTCTATAACGCAATTTGCATTAGCGATTGGCTTATAAATTTAATGTTTTCAAAGATTTGATGTTTATTTGCTTTTTGCAGATTGTCCAAGGCGTCGTTACCAAATCGTTCCGATTTGAGACGCCAAGATGACGAGCCTGGTGGCAGATTTCGTCGCTGGCTATCATGATCTACTCGACAACAAGAGTGATCCAAGAGTCGCAGATTGGCCGATGATGAGCTCACCATTTCCCACGATAGCCATATGCTTATCGTATGCTTATTTTTCGAAGGTTAGTAATTGTATTTTATTGCAATATACATGCAATGTTATGTGTTCTTGCGAACTTTTCAAGGAATCTCTTTGGTGGTTTAAGTCATTGCAAATATTATTATATTGACATTTGCACACAAATATTGTTTGAGATGTTCGTGCGTCGTTAAAACAAATCATTGTCGGCTGTTACAAGATATTATAGTAGTCGTGGAATAAACAGAATACCAATATGGTACTTATGGGCTTAACAAAGACAAGAAAGAAAACATTAAGCATATTGACATAATCATCTTTATTGACAATCCGTCAAGTTGCTCTCTTCTTTAAAATACATAGCACACGTTGCAGATTATCGCTGCAATTTAAATATGCATTCGATTATACAATCTTTGCATTTGATTATACGAGTTGAGGATTCTGTGGACTGCCAAAAGAACTGACCAGTCTATCCTAACGGAGTTAAAAATCAAAAATAGATTCTTATCCGCCTGCTTGGAGCCAATACTAACGTTTTTCGGACACACTTTTCACCGGGATGGAGAAAATTTAGAAAAACTAATGATGGTGGACAGTGTCAGGGAAGAGAGGAAGAGGACAGTCACTACGAAGATGGGGCGACCAAGTGAAGGAGACGACCGACTCAACCCTCTGGACTCAATCTGGACGCTTGGAAACAGTGGCGTAACTATTAATTGGCGAGCTTAGGCTACGCCTAGGGGCAGTGACTGTCTAATCTATGTATACATATATACAGTATATATATATGTTTTTCAAATTGTTATATTAACCTTTCCCAACCGGTGATGTATTTACTACACATCGACTCTAATAATGGGAATATCGATATGAAATATAATAGATACGGGTTTTTTTTCTTAAACTATTGTAAATCCCAATCTCGGTACTGATCCTGGAATGATCTAATGCAGGGGTGGCCAACCCGCGGCCCGCCTTGAATATTTTTCCAGCCCGCAAGATTTATTAAACTTTTTCTTATTCTTAGAATTTCAAACTATTTAATTGTAAGAAAATCAGTGACGTTCTAATTTTCAGGATTCATAAAATTGATTGCTTATTTAGGATTAAAAAAGATAGGATTTTAAATTTATTCCAGGATTTTAGAGTGCAATTGAGCAATATTTTCACAAGGACGACAATCAAAATAACTGACGTTGATATTGCAGAAGAAAGGAATGCATGGTCTACCCCACGAGCATATTTTGAACAGACATATTCATATTGAACAGATGGACAAACAACTATTCAAATTCATACTCATTTAAAAAGATTATCTTATAAATTCGGTGATAAATTCTCGATCTGGAAAAAATACTGGAAGATATTGTTATATTCACAAAAAGTATTTCTCAATCTTCAAACAGTATTCAAATCCTCTCGGGGAAAGAAGATTCAAACTTTGAAGATATGAAATCTTCTATGCTTTTTTTGGCTTGTTCTTCGTTATTGCAGTATAGTTTAGACCAGGGATGTCCAACCCGCGGCTGATGATGATTCATTACAATTTAGGCGGTCCAGTATCGCACTTTTGCATTTTTTACATTGACGAAGCTTTACCGTACATATGTATTATATTTGTATTGCGATGTCGGTCTACAGGGGGCGCCGGATTAGATTGGGGCCGGATTATCGATGGGTCAAATGTTATTCGACTTTTATTTTTCTACTAAAAAATACACAAAAACCTAGTTTTAAAGCTGCACAATTGAGAATATACTGTTTTTCTTTGTAAATTATTGAACTGCTATGAACTGATGGATTAAACTGATTTATGTTAAATTAATCAACAGCTGTTGATATGAAATACTAAATGTGCATAAGCAAATGATAATTTATAATAAATTCAAATCCTTTTAAACAACCCAATTAAAAATGCATTATGATCGCCAATTATAATTATTTATATTCTGATATACTTACTGATCACTTTGTTAGTTGCTTGATGTCATTCCATAACATTTCGTTCATCATTTTTTCCAAATTGTGTGTATTAATACCAACATTTATTATTGCAGGTCATAGGTCCCAAAATAATGGAAAATAGGAAACCTTTCGAAATGAAGAAAATCCTCATAGTTTATAATCTAGTTCAAGTTTACGTCAGTTCGTGGCTATTTTACGAGGTAAGTGCCATACATCGATTATCTGCAAATTTTAAAATCATTTTGATCGAGCAAACCGATTAAGTTTTTAATTACACATCGCAGATTTTCAGGGCTAAACGTGATCTTGTTAAACATCAACGTCAGTATTTTTTATCGTCATTACGTCAATTGAACGAAACAATTTTAAATGACATTGACGTCATTTCTCTTATATTCGCTTTGAGATTTGCTATGAATACAATGGCTTATATAACTGTTCGAAATATTTTTGAAAAAATTATTATGGGATAAATTTAGTAGCAGTAATCGGCGTATATTTTATATGGCCGATTACCATACAATGGGATTATCATTAATTAAGGCGCTGTGTTTAAATAAATCTGTTGAACGTTAATTAATTACTGTATATTTAATTTTTCAGTGTTGTATGTCAGGATGGTTATCCCATTACAGCTTCCGTTGTCAGCCAGTAGATTATTCTGATAGTCCAATGGCGTTAAGGGTAAGTAATTTGATATTTATCAGATATATAAATCGAAAAGAAACCATAATTAATTGTCGTTTCGGCGGCTATTAATTTAAATGGTGTACGCTTTTATTAAATGTATTTTTTTAAATTTGACTTATAGATGGCGAGGGGTTGTTGGTGGTATTATATATCCAAATTTTCTGAGTTCTTCGACACGGTAAGTCTGAATATCTATCTCTTAATCATTGTTCAATGACGATTTTTGACTGATTGAAATATTCAGATGAGCTTTTTAATACATGCAGAGAAACTTCTTTATATTCTCCTTTTAAACCTATTTTTTTTTTCTTTGTAGATATTTTTCATTTTAAGAAAGAAGAACGATCAAGTAACCACGTTGCATGTCATCCATCATGGAGTAATGCCAATGTCTGTTTGGTTTGGTGTTAAATTCACACCAGGTGAGCAAAATATGATTATTTGATATTTGGTAAGATACAAAATAAAATGATTGACACTATACACTAACGAATAGCCCCATTTATCGAGCATGGACTACAAATAGAGCCTTTCACTGCTATAACGTACATAATTGACACATTAAAAAACCCAAACTTAAATTACGTACGTACATTATTGATCGTTGATTAATGGATTTTTTTATAATTAATCCTGCTATAATTAGTTTGACATAGTTATATCAGCAGCTTATTAATATAGGACGTAAAAAAATTAAAATAAGCTCATACCAACTCCTTATATTGTATTTGTTTGGCCATGTATTTTTTTAGAGGTTTGCTTCAATTATAAGCAACGTCAATAAACTGCACCATATTTACGATGGAGTTTAAAGGCCTTGCAAGCTTGTCATAGTCAATCATTTTTTTCCAATGGATCGTACAAAGATCGGTTGGAATTATTGAGATAATGCAGAATAATAGTATAATTTCAGTAGCCAATTAAATCCATAATTGCTTCTAAGCGTATCCCATTAGAATTTTCAATCGATATTAAAATTGATATTCATCTGGTAACATAATTTGGTGGAATAATTGTTCTTCGCTTCGACTGTTCTAATTGCTTGATGTGCTTCCATTCTGGATTTGGCCATTGTTTGTATGCACATTCTGAGGTAACATCAAACGGGACATGGTGTTCATGATACAGAAAAAAAAACGACAATAGACCTCATTAATAATAGCCCTATCGTTTTAGATTTCTTTTATCACGATTTATGTGATCTAACGGGACATGACTGAATTGTAAGTCGCCTGTGTGAAACAGGTTACATTGTAGTTTTTACATTAGGCTTGTTACGAAATTTTCGTATGAATTCTATTCGCAATGCTATGAAGTCTCTTCGAGATCTTCGTGCTGGTGTTTCTCAATATTTTCAATAATATAATATTATATATAATATAATATTCAATAACACAGTTCAAAAAATATTTTTTTTATATCAATATTACACCATATCCATCGATCCTAATTACACATATTGTAAAAAGATATATTATAAAACGAGTCCTTGACCTTTACAGACAATATATTTTTTGCTATCTGTAAGATACGCGATTTTGCAATTCGGGCTTTCCAATTATACTTAATACATATTATGTGTGTCATTAATTACAAAAGTTCGAAACGATTCCACAACCGGTGAAGCTATTAGATGATGCGCATGAGTAATGCTTTATAATTCAATATAATAGGTTTTTTTAAAATTGAATTACAAATATGCTTTTTGGAATGTATTCTTATTACGAGTAAATGATGTTAGCTATTGATTGGATATACAGAAAACCCGCGGTAATCCGACAAACTTTTTGTAAGGCGGTGTCGGATTATAGAATACTGTTCCCGACCTCTTGTAATCCGGATTTTTTTTGGAAAGCAGTACTTGTAATCCGAAAAAATACATAGACAACACAAGGTTTTATATTATAGAATTAACATCATAAATACAATGACCATAGCAATTATATAAAATAAAAACCTGTAACCGTCATCAAACATATTCCATGACGATCTTCTTGTAAAAATCTTTGCTTTCATGTCTAATATGTACTCAGAAATATATGTATGTCTGTTTCTTTCCCGAAGAAACTACATATACAAAGCTTCCTCCATCTCTTGAGATTTCTTGAAAGTTTGCATCTTGTCCGACCTACAATCAATGGTGGATATGAACTTTTGAATATTCTCGCGTTTCTTTTTTGTATCATAAATTATGAATCGTCCTACGATTTATTCGGTCCAGAATCACACTTTTGCATTTTTTACATTGACGAAGCTTTACTGCACATATGTAGCATACTTGTATTGGGAGGTCGGATTACAGAGGGCGCCGGATTAGACTGGTGCCGGATTACCGTGGGTCTACTGTTATGATAAACATCATTTTGTCTCTCTGTTAATAGATTTATTGATATTTTTTATATTTTCAATCTTTTGCTGTTTGAATTATCAAAAATTCCATTCTGGAAGTATCGATCAATATTCTATGATCATATTTTCATCCATCAACTGTTATTCATGATTCTGACCAGTGTTGCTAACACCCAGTGTCCATAGTAATAAATAAATATGCGATATCCGTGATGCCAATTAAATAAAATTTTCAATTACATAATATCATACAATTTAACTATAAAAACGAATTTAATGACACTTTCTCTGAGAAAATCACATTTTTTACACGCATTGATTGAATTCATCTTGATCAAAGGCCAGCAACTATATAATTTGCATGCATAATATATGAGCTCATTTTTTAAATTCCATTTATTTTTATGATAATTTAGCATGTGCGTATATAATATTATAAGCAGACCCGCGGTAATCCGGCGCCCCCTGTAGTCCGCCATTTCAATACAAGTAAAATACATATGTACGGTAAAACTTCCGTAATGTAAAAAATGCAAACGTGTGATTCTGAACCGCCTAAATCGTAGAACGATCCACAATTTATGATACAAAAAAGAACTGCGAGAACATTAAAAAGTTGTGTTTATGATGTTAATTCTATAATATGAAACCCTGTGTTGTCTATGTATATCTCTTCATTTTTATATTTTTTCGGATTACAAGTACTTCTTTCCAAAAAGTTTCGGACTACAAGGTACTCTATGGTCCGACAATCCGACACTGCCTTGCAAAGCGCCTGTTAGATTACTGCGGGTCTTCTGTAATTACAGAAGTTCTAAATTGATTCCCCAACCGATTAAGCTATTAAATGATGCTCATCAGTAATGCTTTATAATTCATTACAATAATATTTCATTACAATAATATGTTATTGGATATATCCATTTCATACAATTAAGCTTTTTGTGCCTCTTAATATTGTAAGCTCGATATTAAATAAACAACATTTAACTTAATAAATTATATGGGATTAGCTTGAATGCAAAATTAAATGACAATGTAAGCTCATACTAAAGTATCATTTTAATTTAAAAATAAAACTTGCAATTCGAAACAACTTTTATAATTGTAGCAACAACATCAAGTTTTTATAACAAGCCTTAAATATAATCAAATTATGTAGATTAAAATTGAATATAGAAATATGCCGGTATTTTATTTTATTCATTAATTTAGTAGCTGGCCTTCATGAATAGTTCATGAATTACAAACTATTCCTAAAATTACCTGATATTATTCAATTGAAAATTTGATTTAAATTGACATTGCGAATTCTGCATGTTAACAGTATAAGAAACACTGATACCATTCTAATGGAATGAGATGGTGAAAATCATGAATAGAAGCTGATGGATTTAAATATGATCTTAAAATATTGATCGAATCTTCAGGAATGGGGTCATAATAAAGCGAGCACATTTTCACAGCAGAGGATTGAAAATATAAATACATATAACATAGTACTTCAAAAATATTCATTAAATCTATTAACAAGAAAAAATAACAATAACAAGTATTACATTTTGATGATTTTAAAAATACTTCATCTAACGTGTTTTTCGAAAAAATTAGTCTTACAAAATACGCAACAAATGGTCTCTCTACAAATGAATCCATCTTTTTTGATGATCCACGTTTCAAACTTGTGAAAAATTTGCACTTTAATATCGATATCGAGAAAAATGGTTTTATGCAGTTGGTATTCAAAATAAAATACAGCAAGCAAAATAACACTTTTTTTGTATTACAGGTGGTCACAGCACATTCTTCGGACTACTCAACACCTTCGTGCACATAGTTATGTATTCTTACTATCTCTTCAGTGCACTCGGACCACGTTTCCAAAAATACTTGTGGTGGAAGAAATACCTCACAGCTATGCAAATGGTGAGTTAAAAGAGTATATATAATTGATTTGGTTTGGCCGATCTGTCGATATCTTTATCCCAAAAGTGATCTCATTTGCAACCGGTTATTTTGGGGCGAAGGATCCACGCAAAATACATTGACGGATGACGCCTCTTCAAATGTTAATCTTGACGTTTTTGCAGACGTTAATTACGATTTTAACTATGTCACAGTATAAGGCTACAGACTTAGATACATTGTCTTGGTTAATAACCCAGTTTGATGACCGTTATTATGATGCTTTTTGTCGCGTTCATTTCTGACAAGTTCAATGCTTAAATGCTAATTTTTTAATCGATGCATTCCACATCTATTTTTTATTTGTTCAGATATAATTAATAATGCAATTTGTATACGAGTAATTAGCTATTAAGCTTTTTATAATGCGAGTATTAATCAACGACAAATGTATATTAATGAAATACATTAAAATTAATTCAAAGAGAAAGATCTACAAAAAAAATGTCTTAATTCTGTCGGAAAAATAACCGTTATTTATAAATACTGCAGACACGCGTAATACGACAAATGTTTTGCAAGATAGTGTCAAATTGTCCCATTTGTCGGACTATAGAGTACTGCTCCCGACCCCTTATAATCCGGAAAGTTTTGGAAAAGAATACTTGTAATCTGAACAATTATGAAAATTATGAGATATACATAAATAATATAAGATTTCATATTATAGCATTAACGTAATAAATACAATGGCCATAGCAATTGTAAAAATTAAAATCCTACATCGTCATCAAATATATTCCACGATGATCTCCTTGTAAAAATCTTTGCTTTCATGGCCATGTGCCCAAAAATAGGTGTATGCTTGTTTCTTTCCTGAAGAAAACACATATACAAAGCTTCTTCCACCTCTGAATGATTAGCTTTTTTGAAAGTTTGTGCGGTCCAGTATCACACTTTTGCATTTTTTATATTGACGAAGCTTTACTCTACATATGTACTATACTTGTATTAGGATGTCGGACTACAGGGGGTTAGACTGGGAGCAAATAAGCGCAGGTCTTTTGTAATATATCTAAAGCAACCAATGTGAGATAATGACAGTTCAGAATCGATTGTTATATAATTTTTAACATCCATCAAAAACGTATCAAATATTTGATCACCAAGAGGAAGATGTTCTAAAATATATAAAAACTTCATTATTTGCTCTAAACAAGGAAAGTCAAAAAATATGACTGACGCGTTTCTATGAAATCTGTCATTCAAGATTGTTTGCTTATTGCTAAGATCAAATCCAGGCATTTCTTTGTAATTTTTGATGTAAAATACATAATCGGATCATTCCAGATGCCAAATTTACATCATCATTCAACAATAATTATTGAATTTCCGCAACACTAATAGATTTAATTTCCAATCCAAATACTATTACATATTTATATTGCATAGCATGCATTTAATGTCTTATTGGATGAAGTCATGTTACTTTAATGTTAGTAGAATAAATGATGTTACTCTAAAATGGCCTAATAGAACGGTATTTAATATGTGTCAGAATAAAGATAGGCATGTTTGTTATTCGATTTATAAACAGCATTGAATCAATTTCATTGCCTCGAAACGTTCAGAGTGCAAAGGGTTAAGACGTGACGTTTGATCATGACTCTGACATTGCACACATAAGCGCAAAGCTTGTAATTCACATGTCAAATATTTGCTCTTGTACTTATTAAAATGTTAGCATTCGATTGTCAAATATAGAGACTGCAAAAAAAAACCGTAGAAAAACGATTTGTTGTTTTTTAGCAGTGATCCTCAAATAATGCCGTAATCTTCAGTGTCGATCATTGACGACATTCACCAACAATCGAGTTTGTAGTCTTTTGCGTAAATCAAATATTTGTATATTTTAAGTAATCATTTTGTCAATCAGCAAGTGAAATAGTTACGCATCATCTAAACTTGTTCAATAGTTGAAATTTGGATATGATAGAAATATGTCAATGGTCTAATCTTAATACGTATTTGGTTTTTTGTAATTAGTTTAAATAACAACGAGTTGATTTTTTTTTGAAACTGGTTGCAAACAAATAATGTTGCACAAATCTCTTATTTGAGAATCGGCATGGGATAAAAGCATGATTTATTTTCAAATTTGCTTAGGAAAATCCTTGAATCGTTTGCTAATATAAGCTATGTCACATTTTTCACACTTGTTCCATGAATTTTGAATTCGTTGTGTGATTTAACACTTGCACATGGCCATGGACGAATTTCCAAAATTGTCTGCATTAAAAACTCAGTCGTGACATGATGTTGGATGCTTCCGGATTTATCAATAATATACAGGTGAAATCGTACAGCTACCTGAATCAAACAATGCATTTAGATAGAGCAAAATTCCAAGACCCGGCACAGGATCAAACTGAACTTCTGGGAATCCACCCTTAGTAAATTATTTCAAGCATGAAGTCCAAGTCCGCGGTCGCTTTTGGCAAATAATGGATGAAATGGATGCAACACAAAGAGCATTGAGCATAAGAATGTCAGTTCTATATAGGATCATAAAACCGATAAACGAATCAGGTAGTAAAGCAGGTAACTGATTATATGAAATAGCAACAATATTACAATGTTGCATGGATCTTGAAAATGCATCAACGATATCATTGAGTGACATCTAGTGACATGAACGTATGATTTATTACAAAAAAGCCAATTAATTGGACAAAGAAGGTCTTACTGTTTGTAGGGCAATCAATATCATAACCCCGAAAAGTAAGAAAATCATGACTAAAAAAGTTAAGGTGTGGTTAGAATACAAACAGCTTTTTATTACAATCATCAGGAAGTTATTTCGATATTTAGTTCAATTCATAATTTAAAATTTGCATAGACAAACAACATAAATTTTAAAATATTATGCAGTGATATTAAATTATCGGCAAATCGTTGATATATTTAGAACCCAAAATGGTTTGTAGAACACAAATTTTATGCTCTTTTAGTGATTATACTCATCAAGAATAAATTGTGATTTTTAAAATTCAAATTTAACAACCCAATTTACAATGGGTCGATTTTCGCCGAGTGAAAAATGTATTCAAAATTTAATGTTTTATCTTTTTTTCAAGAAAAGAGACTGTGACATGCGGCACTAAAAATATTTGCCATCTCGGATAATCATGGCCGAGTATCCAAAGAAATCTTAAAAAATGGGAAAGGCGTGAAAACAAGGAAGATGGGTGCCGCATGATCTAAATGAAGAGAACCTGTGTACCGTATTAATGTATGCGAACATCATCCAAAAATGGAATCCGAAACGCTGTTTTAAGGGGACTTAATAACTAAAAATGAGAAATAAGTTCTTAGCTCTAAATATAAACGCAAAAATCAATGGCTATCGAAGGGTCAGGTAGCAAAACCAACCCCTAAGCTCGGCCTGACAACAAAAAATATTTTTGTCTGTTTGGAGGGACTGCAAGGGTGTCATTCATTTTGAAACTCTTAAATCTGGACCAACAATATGAATTGTGAATAATTTTACTATTTAGTGGCGGAAATATAAAAAAATGACCCTCCCTCGTGCATCGAAGACATGATAATGTTCACCCCCATACGGAGAAAATAACGCGGGAAAAGATAAACAGCCTTGGATGGAAGATAATTCAACATCCTTTTTGTTCTTCAAGCATCACATCGTCGGATTTCCATCGATGATCAATTTGGAATCTGTACAATTGAAACAATGAGAAATTGATGCTATTTTATCGCAGCGATCAATCAATTCACAAAAATCAATCAACTATACAGATGAAGATAATAGCACAGCTATAAAATATAATCATTTATTACATCAAATGAGCTATCTTACACGACCATTAAAGAATATGAGACCGTGATGAATTATGCTTTTAATTGGCATGATCTCATAGCTTCCATAGCCGATAAATGCATTTAGCGTTATGCATCGGTGTTTTTTAATGCAACTTTAAATCGAATCAACTGCATTATAAGACAAATGGATAATGGAAAAATGTTAAGTTAACGGCACTCGCAGTAGAATGGTTAGATCGAAGGTTTATGATCTGAAATAATCAATCAGCTGTATGAATGTATAATAGGCTCGATGCGTGTTCGTTTTTTTATGCCCAATAATGAACGACGATGACTCTTCAATATCAGATATGGAAGAGTTGAAATGAATTTTGACGGAAGAGTACCGTTCGTAATGGAATATGACAAGCCAGCATTTATCCATTACCCAAATAGGAGTGTTATATTGTGAAACAAGTGACCTAGAGTGAGAAATTCTTAAAATGGCTCCGCATAAAATGGATCAACGGTCGTTAAGAATTGCCGCAATGCATTTCTTAAAATGGATTGATCGAATTTAAATGACTAGCTTTGTTGTGATTAATACGTGTAAATAGATCACAAGCATTGTTTGTGTAAAAACCATCTTGAATATCTGGTTCTTGCGCGAAAAAAGCTAGGGTTTGTGTCTTAAGAAGCGTCGATGTCTTTTAAAGCTTGTGTGCATCATGAGACTGTTCATAAATTTATTTCGTTCGCTGACATTGCAAAGCATAGAATGGAACATGCTATCTATCATTCCTTAATCCTTCGTTAATTTTCATTTTTAAAGCATTATTTATGGATGACTTAGATGCCACTCTAGTCGTTTTTATATTCATAAATTGATTGATGTTTATGTTAAGAGCTTTTTATATATATCACGTCAATAGTAGAAAAGCATCACAGTCGTGATTTCCAATGTCCGATATTAAATTAGTATTCATGCTAAACGTTGTTGTTTTTTTATTCAAAGTGAATATACCTCTTAGTCGTTTGCATTTCTTAAAAAAATAGTATTTTGGACACCTCGTGCTGATATTTATTGACTCGAACAAATAGCAAATGTTTATACAATCACTCTAAAGACAGTCTTTACGCATATTGATATGTATGCTTGAACAAACATTTAACATTTGAAGAGTACGACAATCGTTCTCGATTGCACATTCATCGGCAGTAGCTTGAACAATGCAAATGCGATTTTTACATTATTGGAATGAACACCATTGCAAATATTGTCTTATGGTTTTTGCACAATAGACCACTTTAAATTATCTCGAACAATTGAACGCAGTGTGTGATAGAACTTTCTCTCTGACATTTTTATCTAGAGTCCATTGCATTTTGATTGGAGAGATACTCAACTGGATCGGAGGTATTTCCTTATTAATAAATTCAATATACATATATAATGCTTTTTAGAAAACATGCATAACAAGATGTCTCATACCTGCAGATAGCTATCAGAGATTTGCAACCAATTTATTAAAAAAATATATAATTTTAGCTTAAAATATCAATTCATTAGCCATAAACGCCAAAGCTATAAGCCTTGAAAGGTCAACTGATTAAAACTATTTGTATTAATAGATCTCCATAACTCAGATTTTTACGTATTAATGAGGAAACTTATTGACTATCAGATTATTCTGTTATTTGTAAAATAACCATTGTAAAGCCATACGAATTTCATATTCATTATTTTTCATGATATGCCATATCTGTAATAGGATTTATTTGAATAGCATTTGTTAACCTTTTAACCGCCAGCGAATTTAGAAATATTAGAAATTGCACAAAAAGTTGTTTGATTTATATATTTTATTATCCAAAGGGGACTTAGAGGATTGTACGACTATTTTTGATATAAATCTGAATTTTCTGCAAAAAAAAATGTTTATAAATTTCTTACTTTTAAACTCATCTTATCTTTGTTTAAGAAATAAAAGATTCATCCTGACCTTTTTCATTTCGCTATAAAATTATCGATGCTTTCTCAGAGAGTTGAATACGTACGTACTATGCATATTCCATATGTTGTCCTGCGAAATCATTTACGAGGTTTGAATATTTCTTTTCAGGATTCACAACACACTATGATTTTTTAAATTTATTTAGGAATTTTAATAAATTCAATTTGCTAATAATATTAATAAGACTTTTTTGCAAGGCATTCTGTTCAATATATCCCAAAATAGATTCAGTTACGTAGCAAAGATCTTTCAATGGGCAGCCCTGAGGACTTTATTTAAATCTTATTATTATTGTCGAATTTATTTTAAAATATTTATATAAAAAACGTACGCGACTCGCTGGTGAGTCGTTACGTGTAAGTGATTACGTAGCCAAAGATCTGTGAGTAGGGAATCCAATCCTGGGATCCCGGACAGTTTTAGGTGCTCATGAATCCCGGGATTAGTAAACGTAATCCCGAAAAATTCGGGATTGAAATTTTTATCTAACAGAAATCGTACACCTCACCAGCACGATGAAGTCTACTAAATTGAGAAATTCCCAGTAACTGTCTAATCTATGTATACATATATATAGTACATATATGTTTCTCAAATTGTTATATTAACCTTTCCCTACCGGTGATGTATTTACTACACCTCGACTCTAATAATGGGAATATCGATATGAAATATAACAGATACGGAGTTCAGAATTTTTGTATTCCTCCGTAATATAATTACGAATCACATCAAAGTATTATAGTATATAAGTATAAATCTGCAGCAACGGAAATAAATAATTTGTCGGGAAATCGGGAATTTTTCGAGTTTTAGTCCGTCTCTCAGCGGATAGGAATTTTATCAGTCACATTTATGGTATTATATTAAAATGGGGGCTCATACGGTCATCAACTCGAACTAGCATTTAAATATCTGATGACGATACCTCCAACGAATGTGGAGGCTGATCGTGCATTTTCAGCAGTAAGTTACCTGGCTTCCAAAATCAGATTTATCTTTTACAAAAAAAAAATATTTCGCCTTCATACTATTTTTTATATTAAACAATTGGGCTCATTAATATTTTTTTAATCTGGCTCGGGATTGGATTCCCTATCTGTGAGCAAGCTATGAAATTATCATAATGTTTAAATGATATTTTAATCACTGTTGCAATTCAGTCACGTAAAGGGTAACCCTTTGCAAATTCATTAATTGCATTCATTTACCTTTAACATCTCCCAAATTCGTTGATATTGAACCTGATTTTTTGTAGTAAGTAGCTTACCCATCATTCCTTTTAATTGGTGTATAAATATAGTATCAATTGTTATCATATTTACGAACATCAACATCATCATCATCATCACAAGATAAGCGCATTCCAGATAGTTATTCAATTAGAGAGCAACATGTTAATCAATAAGAAGGAATAAATAAATTATACTTTGAAGAATATTAATGGGACTCATTATATTTTGTAAACATTCAAAACAAACTTGTTTTGAAAATTTCTTTGAAAAAAGCAATGTTTACGATCGTTTTGCAATGCAACAACAGCAAGCATTTGACATTAAAAAATACAATTACTCAATTATTTGAGAGTCATCAAACCTACTTATTCGATTTTTGCATGCAGTTATGCTTTAAGATTTCGTATTGCAATACGTATGAGAGGCTTAACACAGTTTTATGTTATTGCTGAATATTTTTTCAAGTATGCTTATTAAAATTTCAGCTTCAGTTCGTCTTGGTAATGATTCATGCCTTCCAATTGTTGTTCTACGATTGTAACTATCCCAGAGCTTTTGTTTGGGCCATCGGACTACATGCAGTTATGTTCTACTTCCTTTTCCAAGACTTCTACAAGCAGACATACTTGAGGAGAAAAGCTGCTGCTGATAAGAAGGTAAATTGGTCTCGTTGCTTTTAATTTATTATTTACACCATCTTTGACCAATTATTTATTAAATATATTGACTCATGTGAAATCTCTATATAATTACTCTTGATTAGCTATTAATTTACAAGGTCAAAGAATCTAAATATGTCAGATAGAATAGTTGTTGCCCTTTAAAAGTGGCATAGCCTTATTTATACATAAAGGGCATTTTTTAAGTTTAAAATATAGATCAAGGCTGTTTATCAGTATAAAAAGCATGATAAATAAAGGAACATACTCGATTAAAAAAATCATTATGAAGATTCTTTAGAGAGATTTTATTTTCCAGGCTCAATTCGAAAGGGAGCAGGCGGCACTCGAAAAGGAAAAAAATGGATACACTAATGGAATATCCGGGATGGGTCCTCTCTATTCCAACAAATTGACAGATAGCTTGACAGCTCGCCAAAGAGTTATAATTGACCACAGCGCATCTGGACAATAACACGAGAAGACAGATCTAGTTCATAGAATAATTGCGTAAAATTAGCATATATCTAGTGGGTCAAAAATAGTCGAGGTCCGCAATCGATGTGTGCTCATTTTATCTTCAATTCATATAGTAGACTGGAGAAAATTTTGCAAATACCCACAAGGACTTCTGCATGTTATCGAACTACATGAGAATAGGGAAAAATACTAGACCTTAAAATATGAGTACCTCAATCTTCATAAGATATTCTTTATTTAGTGTTGTTACGTCTGTTATGCGAAATCTCTCTCATTTAAGGTGCGTTCACACGGGACACATATGTAATAACATATACGTCCACTTTCTAGTTGGTGCAACTTTAAAATCACACATTTGACCCTTTTCCTCGGTCTAATCTAATTTTTAACCAAATGTATTAATACGATAGTTCTAAAGTGGTTGATGTAAGTTCAAATTCATAAATACTAATTTAATGCTAGAGTAGTTAATAGAAAGGAAAACGGTCGAGGGAGAGATCAGCCTCACAAATGAGTTGTGGAAATTTGCACAATTTAAAATCTATATCGTCGAGCTCTTGCTTGATTTTTTTTTGTGATGATTTATTTAAGAAATGTGATTGATAATCTCAAAATTTGCGGCCAAAAAGCAAATTTTTTGATCGTCGCTCATTTCAAATATTATATATTAGAGTTAAGGTATACGATATGATTGCTCAATATATACTATAGCAATAATTGTAAATATTTAAAGTGTTGATGTTTTAAATTTTTCAAAGGGTGAAAAATCAACTCAAAATATGCATTGTTTGGTTTTTATGTAATGAATATTTTTTTTATTAATCTGTATTTGAATCAAAATTATTTTCGAAAAATGATCCAATCAATATATTGATTATTTCGATTCGGTTGTGGTAATTGTATCTAATTGTATGTTGGTGTATTTATAGCCTCTGTTGAATAGCATGTGAATCAATTTAAGTCATATCTTATAAGTTCTGGATGTTTTAATCATTTTTTTGTTATTGTAAATATTATCAATAATCATATGCAATATTTTATTTAAAAAAATAGCAAAACAATTTTTATAGAGCCATTGTCTGAATAAATTTAGTATATATTTATTTTTATACAAGTGTGACATCTGTCTGTGTATTCAGACTCTGTTAAAAATATCATATTTTTTATTTTTGTACAATAAGGTAAATGTATCTTGAAAATAAATAAGAAATGTATACTGAAATGTATATATTATTTTGGTACTCCATCCATAGATGTCGGCTATAATTTTCCCATGACGGAAAATCTGCTTAAGATGTTTCCATTATCATCATAAATTTGATGATATACTTAAAATTAATTTATATTATGTAATTATATTATATTTTAAGCTATAAAATTATCACATAATATATCATAAAAAAATATTAAAATACCTGATGATAGAGTTTTCAAAATATGTTAAAAGATGGCTGCTCTTGGTTAATACCAAGATGTAATCTTATATTTATTTATTTATCATCAAACTCTATTCTTATTTAACAATTAATTTATTTATCTGTATTAAAGGCACATAGTAATTAATAATATAATTATTTATGTCAATGCTTTATACTCATTACTTCCCAATATTACATTTTATATCAGATTAATCAACATTTTTGATTCCAACTTTCCAAATATTTTGAATCATTATTACCAAATTTGGATTTTGGACTGAATTTTAATAATGGAAGATTTCAAAAAAATATCAACTATGTCAACAATTGGTCTTCACACTTTGATCGTTTATGTATTTGATGACACCATTGATATTTACCAGACTCACATTGACACATTGAACAGTTGATCGATCAGAATTCACTGATAGAATTAATCGTACGATATAAATTCACTCTGAAATGATCGCTATATTGAAGATGAAGCAATTCAAATGTTTCATTTTGGGGTCGACAGCGAAATAACTGCCAAAATAGAGATGCACATATGAATACTCGATGAATGGCTTCTTAGATTGAATGCTTCATTTTCTTAATCAGCTAGAAGATTAAATATTTAGATTAGCTACATAGAAAGGTTAAGAAAATTAGTATATTTAGAACCAATTAATAATCGCCCGCTGTAATTCTATTAACGTATTATTTTCTATTTCTGCTTTCCCTACATAGGGGTTAAGAATTTACAATTTATTTATAGAAATTTCTTACTAGAAAATCAAGAATTTTAGAGCTATCCCGTAGATGACAAATATAATATGAATGATTAATTGAAGGTATTGCAACGTAAATGGACTTTCGACTTTACGACATTTTAATTCTTCTTAAAAACACAAAATCATTACGTGTATTGCGAAATGCCAATGCATTTCGCAATGAAACGAAATGCAATAGTTTTCGCAGTCTTGGAATATTTGGAGCAGACTTAATTTAAGGACAAATGACAGGCAACAGAACAATTCTAGGTCAGCCCGGACTTGGAGAAACCTCCAGAAGAGGCGAAGTTTCTGTAGGAAGATACGCTTCGGATAACTTGCACCAGAAGGCGCGTTGGAGGAGAAAGGACAAAGGTTAATCTAAATTCAAGGGAATTCTACCGCAGGTTCACTGCCAACACGAGTCCAACCTCAATTTAAAGTATTATTTTTTCTCTTTGGAAGGGGAAACTATTCAACAAGACACCATGATTAAAAACCATGGTGTTGTGGGACTTTTACCCACTAAAACCCCCACCCTTTTTCCTTCACTGACCCCTTGGAATCCGCTTTCGCTTTGCTTCAAGGGGGTGGGTTTATTTTTCTACGAACCGGTGTTCATTCTTCTAGTTCTTTCTCTGTTTTCATTTTTCCGCATGACCTCAATAGCGAAATTTGTCCACGCTTCCCACTTTTGTTTTGTTTTGGTCATTGTGGTGATCATGTTGGATATAGTTGGGGTTTCTCCAATTTTTTTCGCTGATTCTCGCTTATCATCTGCCCACGCCTCACATTTGAAGACGGTGTGCTCTTCATCAACGCAATTCTCGCCGCAGTGGTGACACTTTGTCGAGTCCTCCTTGCCAATTTTAAATAGATAAGCACCGAAACACCCAGTCAGGTTATAGGTGAGCTTTCCGTGTTTACGCAAGGTCCATTTTTGTATCGCTGAGATCAATTGATATGTCCACCTTCCCTTGGTTCCGGTGTTCCAGCGTTTCTGCCATTATTTCTTATATCTGCCCTTCCTTTCCATGGCGATGATGTCCATGGTGAAGTGTGCCTGCTAGAACTTATACTGCGTCCAGTGAGATCGTTCTATAGGCTGATATTATTCGAATTGCGCTAATTCTTTGCGTTCTTAGCGGTTTGTATCTGTTTCCGCCTCTCTGTGTCATTTCTGTCCAGACTGGTGCACCGTAGAGCAAGATGGAGTTGTTTACCTTGTTAAGTTGCTTTCTTCGGCTCGATCTCGGTCCGCCAATGTTTGGCATTAATCGAGCCAAATAATTTGCCACCATTGTTGCCTTTTGCGTTACCACATCGATGTGTTTTCTGAATCGAAGTAGTCCCTCATCAATCGAAGGATATACCTTGGAACGTTATTTTCCTCCGTGGTTTTAAGTATTTTGGTCCAGCGGGCGGTGTTGAAAGCATTCTTCACATCTAAAGTGACGAAGACTGCCTTTTTGCTTCGCTTCGCTGATCTATTCCATGCGCTTTAAATAAATTCTACGATGGACTGAATTGCATCAATGGCCAATCTACCCGTCCTGAATCCATATTGTTGGTCTGAAAGTGTTTCCAGTCCCATATTTTCTTCGATTCTGGATGACGGACTGTAGGGCCTGTATGCACTAAGCTGTTGCACCTCTAGTTTTATACCTCTACGTACACATCATTACCCCAGGGATTCAACCGTTACCCACGGACATAGGATTGGGCCTCCCCCCTCCCTCCCTGGGGTTTTATGAGTGGGCATTGTGGAGTCTAACACCTACTCAGAATTAATTTAAACAATCCATGTGATGCGGAAAAAGCGACGAGCCATCATCCCTCACTTTTGAAATGAATCTAAGGAGATTAAATACGACTGTTGTCTAGGAACCGGGTTACTTATATCCAAACGGATATTGACGAGCAATGTGTCTAAAAGTCGCACAATTGGAGAACGGATGCATCTTGAATTATCCAGAAAGTATTAAGATAAACAATAAAAATAAGTTTCGTTCCGGTTCAAAGTCTTGGAAATAATGATTCTATGAATGTGCTAAGCTTGAATATTTTTTTCGACAAATTTATCATCATAGGATTTGATTGATATTGAATGATGATGGCCATCGAAATTAAACAAATCGCAAAAGTACTGGACAAAGTTCAATGCGAATATACTGGAAATGAGCTTATTGACATTGACAATCATGCGAAAATATATACACGTACTCCTTCCGTGGAAAGAGTCCAAAATCATAATTCTTCCGATAATTTTCTTCACAAATAACAATCACTCGTGTTGTTGCGGTACATTTAGCACACCAATTGAAGAAGGTATGCTATGAGGAAAAATAAGCGGCAAAGTTCAATTTCGCAGGTCATCGAGGCTTTTTTGAAGACGTAAATCGCAAAAGGAAATGCTCCTCAGACAATATTTACAGATACTCATCAATACTCAAAGATAAACGCGTGTTTGCTAATTATACGAGGAAAACTAATTGCTGTTGTCAACAAAAAATCGGACAAAGATCGCGAACATCGTTGAGCCCTAACGTGACATTTTTTGGGTTTAAATAAATGAAAAATAATTGTATGGCATCCTGCAATACTATATCAGTTGCTTGAAAATTAAACAGTAGCTCAAGTCATTCGGTATTGATATCGGTTTGCATAATATATATGATTAAGTGTGCAATATTTTTAGTTTGTTTTGTAATGATATAAAAACACAATCAAAAATTACCTATTAATGATAGTTCTTGATTCAGATGTAGTTTATTTTTAAATGTTCAATATTTTATATGAGGAAATCAATCAAGTCGTGGTTCTGATTATAAAAACGTAAATATTGAGACGATCATTAGAGAATTTTTAAAAATCCTTTCCGTCATAAAACTTTCCTTATTTAAATTAATCTAGGTAACATTTATCTTTGGACTTAACATTCCTAATGTTTGCTGACATAAAATACGTCAATACTTACTCATGGACGTAATTTACAAACATGGCAAAAAAACTGTTTGGAATACTAAAAAAACATTTATTTTTTTCATTTTTATATTCTATGTATTCAATAGCGCTAAAATATAGATAACTCTTTGATACAACATCTAAAGCCTGTACTAATGCGTACCATGCGTTTATGAAGCGAAGATGTAAAAATGTTTGTTGAACGATTTTTCGTTTATTTTCCATAGAGCTATTAAAATAGCAATAAAATATTTTTTCTTCAATGTCAAGAGCAAACCGAGCCTTGACCCGCCATGGGAAATCGAATATTTAACAATATAGACCTATGGTGAAGAAGGTCAAAATCAACACACTGTCCATAAATCTGATCCTTTAACTTTGGACAGCTAAATTAATGGATCGTATAAATCAATAAATTCCATTTCGATATTTGGTCATGAATATTTTTTCTCTTAAAATACAGAAATATTATGATAACAGGTTACGTATAATAGAATTTGTTATTTGATCATAATCATACAGTTCAACGCAGATGGCCAAGTATGCCATCAATTAGTCAAAAATGTGATTTTAAGTGCAATCTCACATTGCTATTGATATCACTATCTATTCACTATCTTGCGATAGTATACTGTATCAATTTTAATGCTGAAGAAACATATTTTTTAATTTTATTCAGAGTGCATTAAAAATGGAAATATTGAGAATATAAAATCGAACCGTTAACGCGTTGGCGGACGCGTCTGCATTGTGCGTCATATATTCATACAAAAAATGACGCAGACGTGTCCGGCAAAGCGTTAATTGTTGTTGCGCTAAATAAATTTGCATTTTCGTTTGGACGTATATATACGTCCCGCCCACCTGGCGTGAGTTAACATATTTTTTAAATTTATTTAGATACATAAACATATAGAGAAGTTAACAAATACAAAACAATAAACAAAATCATATAAAGAAAATATATCTATACATAAATTCAAAACTCAACTTCTGTGTGATATATTTTAAAACAGTTGTTAACACGTAGTGCTACCTAACAATCCGGACATCAGTATGTAGATTCTTTCCCTTTTTTGTAATAAACTCGAAATTTCCTGGCTTTAGTTGCCTTTCAAATATCTTTCAATGAAGCGTGAAGGTTTAGGTGTAATGCTCTTTTTTGATGGCATAGGTTGGCTTTTTACTATGTTGTCTGAACTGAGCATAAATACTCATCTTTTCTGTCTTTCTATTTAAAATTTATAAGTTTGCCTTTGAATCTTACCTTATGCTACTAGTCAACGTTTACTAAGTACATGTACACTCCAACACAATCGCGAAGTGCAACCAATTTGCTATTGTGTTGCAAATAACAAAAAAACGTTCTGCTTGCTTTAGGATTCAACTTATATTTCGATGACGTATATATACGTCTTAACCAATTTCGATGCAGTTAACGTTGGACGTATATATACGTCCCGCCCACGTACAGGTTAACCACTTTTTGTGTAAGATGTGTATTGAAGCGTGAAAACCGATATTTTAGAATCGTTCCAACAGACAAATTGCTGCAATTATTTGAATATGCAAAATGCCAATGTAATTTCGCAGTTTATATAATCATTAATCACTCAACATTTTTTGTTGATATTATTATATCAATATAAATAATTAATGTCTAAAATGTAAGTACATTGAGAACACGTTTTAAAAGAATACGAGAACACATAGACTGTCAGTAATTCGCGATATGTTCTCATTAATTAACATAATAAGCAGACTTCAGTTTTAATATTAAAACCACCACACATGGGATTGTACTTATTTTACAAATTTATAAAAATGGCCAAGAATTGATTTTGATCAATTCAGATGCAATTGAGAAAAATCAATTGTTCCCCATTGGATTTTAACCTACATTCTTTCGGCAATTAGATGAAAACTCTTTATATTTTGACACTTCTAGAGAATTTACTAAGAATGCACGAGATCAACACGTTCGCCATTATTATGATTTTCTTAAGTCACATGATTATCATGTCAAAGATGATATCAGTGAGATATTGTCAACGTATCTTTCTTTCTGATTTTCCAATTTCATAGGGTCAGTGAATATTGTTTATATTTAGAGTTTGCTATATTCCAAGCAAATGATTCTTCAAAAAACGATCATCTGAATGTCAATAGTCATGGGAATATTTGTAAAGCCCACAAGGTATGAATTGAGTCAGTTTTCTCTGCCAGTAAGTATTTTAGTTAACGAAGCGTGATATGAAAGGGCAAGTGTAACTGCAGGTGTAAAAAATAATAATAAAGCCAGCTCAATCCGAAATGCCATCGATGACCTACAAAAGCGTAAAGAATTACGTAGGTTGTCCTCAGTACATCGGCGTTGTGTAATATTACAATTATGGCGTAACTTTACAAAGGCGGAATAGGTGAGCATCTCGTGAAATTGAAACCGACGATAAGTCTTTAAGAGAGCCGTTCCGCATCGTCGATCTGCTGGCGACCAGTGAAAGTTAGAAGAGACAAAAACCAGTTTTGTAATTGAGTCAACGGTCTTGAATGCTTCTGAGCCTTCGAAATGACCGTTCTGAGGGACTATCTGAATGACCATGGAAAATTTAGAAACGGAGAAAAAATCGAACCCAATGTGCTGCAATGAAACAGCGGCAAGGTTTGAAGTTCATCGACACACTGGAACTTCTACGGCTGCTGCTTCAAATCTGTATTGATTTGGCATTGGAATTGAAGCTACAAGGGGCATTGAATCGAGATTGCTTCCATCTGAAATTGCTCTTCAAATTAATGCCCCCTACGGCTCTTGGCAAAGAGTCAATCGTCATTTCTCTTCAATATTGCATATAATGTGTGCGATGACCATTCAAAGAAATCACTCTTATAATTCAATTCAACAAGTTTATTTAGAAAGATTGAATTGTTTTAATTATAAATTGTCTGCTAAAAGATTGCGCTGTGTGTTGTATAATCTAATATATAAAAATAAGTTGCGTTTCCCGTCTAATGCTCGGGCGAAATGGGTTGATATGCGCGTTCATCGGATTGAGACAAAACTTGGTCCACTTATTGCCAAGGGATCAGGGGGTGACATAGGCATAGTACAATTAACTTACAGTAGATTTTTAATTCAAAACTTAATGTGTGAAAGTTGTTGATTCTGACGTGTTTGAGATTACGCGTTGCTAAGGCTATAGGTATATAGTACCTACAAGTTGCAGTAGGAGGCGTCGTGTCGTCGTCACATACAACACATACGTCAAACGTCAATGTCATTTGCAGGTTATCCATCGGCGTGAGTCAATTATATCCAAATTATTTATCGCAAGCACTTTTAAAATGCTTCATTTCATTCATCGCTTATTCACGTACGTAACAATCGAAAAAATACGTTTGAGTGTTATCCGATCAAAATCAGACGACCAACGTGCAACGAGAATCGAAAGTACATGTTGATTTGAATATTGTTGCATTTCAATATGATATTCATTACGATTACAGTTTGCATCCCAGTGTAAAATGGATAAAGGTTAAATCCTGCTAACGGGGGGCAAATTTATTGGTAAATTGAAAACGCCTTCATTTCGGCACAATGAAAACAAACAAACCTAACCTAACCAGATTTAAATTTAAATTTAATTTAAAAAATAAAAACAAGAAACAAATGAATAATTATTTTATTTAATAACAATATGTTGACGTTGAAATCAACAATCTATGGATCTTCTTTTTCATCGAAAACATTCAAAGCTCATACCAACGTCGGATATTGTCGTGCAAATTGTACATGCAAATAGGCAGTGATATGGCAGTAGTCAGTATTGAAAGACTTGATGCGCGCAACGATCGAGTTCAAACTTAATTTCAAACAGGTCGATATATCAGCAGTGACGAGGTTCTTTGGCCTATTTTGAGCTTCCTAATTCACAGTAGCAATCCGAATGTTGTTCATCTCAGTGTTCATCTCGAAAATGGACAAAGGCAGACACTGCAAGAAATGTTGCTGCTGAACCAACACTTTCGCTGTGTGAAGAAGATGTATTTCCAGAGACATTATTGTACGCACAAGTTCCTAACTATTATACATGAAACACTAAATCCGAGAATTTTCAACGACGTAAGCAAAGAATGCGTGATGAAGGCTATCGAAATCTGTATTCATCTGATGCATTGGGCCCTATTTACACATTACATCCAAATAAAGCCGAGTGTTACTATTTAAGAATGCTGTTGGTTAATGTCGAATATCATATTTCATTGAGAAAGGTCGAACGGAAATTCGAACATTACTCGCCATCATTTTAACCACATGTCCGTCATCCAACCCGAAAGATTTGTGGTAAAAATTCAGAGAGGATTTGAGCGAAGGCATTTTACACACCGTTAGCAATGACAATTCAATTGAGTTTTCGGACAATATTTTCAATCAAGCTCTGATCGAAATCGAAGACATTTGCTTAACCATCAACATCAAAGAATTCATTCAACAAGAATTCGTTCTGCACTTGAACAGCAGTACAATGCTAATGATTTGGATGCATTTGTCGAAGCAAAGGAACAACTTTTGCTTGCGGAACAAAAATTGACCTACGATACAATTACAAATGATCTGTTCTTCCTTGATGCGCCTGGCGGTACTGGAAAAACGTATCTCATCACTTTACTATTGGCTCACATTCGATCTCAAAATAGAATTGCTTTAGCTCTTGCTACATTAGGTATTGCGGCAACATTATTAGATGGTGGACGAACAGCGCATTCGGCATTCAAATTGCCATTAGATATGCATTTATTGGAAGCCCTGACATGTAACATTCCTAAAGTTTCTGACATAGCTAAAGTTTTGAAAATTTGCAAGGGGATTATCTGGGACGAATGCAATGCTTGATAGAACTCTTAAAGACTTACGATCAAATGCAAAACCGTTTGGTGGCGCTCTAATTTTATTATGTGGCGACTTTCGACAACCTCTTCCAGTGATGCTTTCATCGACACCAGCTGATTCTTGCCTCAAAGCATCGCATCTTTGGAGAGACGTGCGAAAACTGACATTAAAGACAAATATGCGCGTACATTTGTAGCGTGATGCGTCGGCAGCCACATTTTTAAAACGACTATTGAACATTGGTGAAGGAAAAGTGCATGTTGATGCTGCCAAGTTTATTTCATTTCCATCGAACTTTTGCGTTGTTGTGCCATCCATCGATTTACTCATTCAGAAAGTTTTTCCGCAGATTTTTAGTAATTATAAAAATCATTATTGGCTTTGCGAACATGCTATTTTGGCAGCAGAAAACACCGACGTCAATACAATCAACCACATAATACAATAACAAATTGCAAACGATTCTGTTACCTACAAATCGATTGATAGCGCCATGAATGCAGACCAAGTTACTAACTATCCAATCGAGTTTTTAAATTCGTCAGATCTTCCTGATGTGCCACCTTACAAATTGGAACAAGACTCACTATGAAGAAATTGATGCCGAATATCATCGAAACAACTATATATTCTTAATGGAAAGTCGAAAGGAGAAGATGTGCTCATTCCCACCGACGTGCAATTTGATAAGAGACGACTGCAGCTCCCCGTTGGACTTGCATTCTCAATGACCATCAACAAGGCACTTCAAGTGTGCGGAAGAATCTAGAAAATCCACGTTGGACAGCCGAGAAATTTATTTGTATTTGTTAAAGACGGAAAAGCCAAAACTATTCTCTACCCTAAAGCACTTAGCAGAACAATTAAGTAAGCAAAATGTATGCTTTTAATATTTTTTTCTTTATATATCATTCAATATCAATAAATGTATTAATTGTCGGAAAAAATATCATTATTTATATCATTGCTAATTAAACAAGATAACTCTTTCAAATTTCAAATGGTATTTTTAGAACTATTTCTTCTGTGGCAGCAACGCGCCGGGTACCAGCTAGTATATAATAAAATAGGCGCGCTACTGGTCTAGTGGTTGCTTTATGTTACGTACACACACACGGACGGATACGGATAAATTTCAAATGATTCTTTTACTTTTTACGACCAACTGCCGTTTGGAGTTTCACTTTTTGTGACGTTCAAGCCAATTTGTCCTACAAAATAAATCCACTACTGTTTGGATTTCATTTTATCATAACAAAAACATGAACCGAACACTCGCTATCTCTTACACAGTCGATTCTACCCAACAATATGAAGCACGTTGAACCTTACCGGTTTGGAGCCAAGAAGCTTTAGGAACAGAACAAGGACAAGAAGAACGCCAAATATACGCTCTTGAGGGGAGGCATATGAAGAACTTCACTTTGTAATGTTAATAGCGTTGTCTTCTGTTACCTTCTATATCGTTTTTAAATCGCCGAACTGAGAGAATTGACCTGAAATAGGAAAGCACCCAGTCTCGAATTAAAGCGAAGAAAGGAGAGACTGGACTCTCTCCACTTTAAAAAGCCCTTTCCAGTAGAATCAAAAAGGTCGTCTAGAATAGTTTTCCACTGTCTTCAGAAGAAAACTACTCAGTCTTTACAAACCTCCCACACTCCCTATCGAGATGGTCGCGAAAGCGCTCGTCAATATATTCATTCAGGATACCCGTTGGATGAGTGTTTTAAATGAAACTAGGTGGTAATGCTGCCTTCAATATCGAGTGAATGAGGAGGTGAATATATGATACAGACGAGATGGATGTAACCCCTTCCTGTGAATGGATATTGAAGAGGACCATAGCTCTGCAGTGGACTGTTTGTGGCTGCACTATGATAATGATGATGTTTATTTAATTAAAAAAACATTTTGTTCATTGGCGAAACCTTGCATTTTTGAACATTGCATAACTTCAGAAGAAGTTCATATTTAAGAATGTTGCGAAACATACAGAGAAATACATAGTTTTTTTTTTGCTTTTACCTTCGTATTTCGCTCACTTCGAGCCCTTCACCATTCGAACCACTTCTGGGAAAGTTGCGTTTTGGGTCACCTTAAAAACATTTCGTGATGCTGCCAATGCCGATGAATTGATTAATAGTATTTTTGTTAATACTTTGATCGAATTAATAAGTTTAATCATGTGAAAAATGGCCAAATTCAAAGACAAATATGAAACAAACACACTATCACGATTGAATTCCATTGAGAATATCTGTATTTATGACTTGCTAATGATGTAATTATTTGTTGCTTAATAAAAATGAGTGCGCTGTTATCAGCGATTCGTCTGTTGTAATGGTGTGAATTTGATAACATTTGGTCTGGCAGATCATATCGATCGCTTTTTCATTATATGTAGGATTTAGTCCTCTGAGAAAGTTGCCTAAATACAAATGTATTCTTCTTATTAGCTTTTCATAAGACAGGATGCGAAGCTTTCACATTACATATGGCATTCGTTTTCTTTAAATATGGGGGAAAAAAATGGTCAAATAATCCAATCAATGGTTCTTTATGTCATCTTTATCAAAGATGTTCATTTGTAATAAGATCCATCATGCTAAATGTCAGAACCGGTATTATTTGGGGCAATCCATTCAGACTATCCTGCTTTTAGTGTTAATTGTAATAATTGAATTATTTGCATGGACCGTATGTTGTCATACGCCAAAATGTAGAATCGCCTAGAAAGCACTTAGCATTTTAAGGAAAATGTCTCCTCGACTTTCAAAGAACGAATTATCCGTTATAATAAGCAGTTGTTTACAAATAATTTCACCTTAATAATAATCACATTTTTATGCAAAGCATAAATTAGGATAAAGGATGCTTATTTTTACATACATTTCCATATATTTAGCTGTACGATTGGTGTGGATTTTAAAAGATGTTATTGCAAAAGCCAGATTAACATCATAAAACATAAAAATATCCTTTTTCATTCTATTCAGCCATGTGTATAGATCGAAGGTGAATGTTCTTCGTATATGATAATATAAGGATTGATACATATTCACACTTCAAGAACTAGAAAATTAGAGTAAACCAGATCCAAGCAGAGAGTAAGCATCTTCCAAAATGCATCATATTTGTAATAAAACTCCAGGAATTAAATCACTATGCTAACAAATTAAAATTTTGGCAAACTGTCTAAGATATTCACATCTCCATGGTTCAAGGTACGAGCTTAAATACAATTAGCAATTTGAATAGAATGGGAATTTGGACTCTGCGCTTAACACCGCTGAACAATAAATAATATTGGATGAATAGCTGTCGTTTCATATTTGAATTTTTTTTAAAACAGGATATTTACAAAAAACACAAAGATAAAACTATGTTCGTTTTTAATACTAAATGATTTATTTTGAGTCGGATATGACATGATCTGCCTATTGTGTTTTTAAACGATTCATTTCTCTCGTAAATACAGAGTTAAACTCGTTTATAACGAGCTAATAATAGATAATTTTTCGCTGAAAGTAATTTCCAATATTAAAAATTTGGCAATCTTAAAAATTTGGTGCCAAATATTTTGACGGTATTAAAGATGTTGTATTGTGTATGATGAACGTTTTCGCCACATGTTTTGCTCATCTTTCTTTTATGGGCTTATATTATCCTAATTATCACGCAAAATATTATTTCTATTTTTAAATCCACCAATTCATACATTATTGCATAATAAATCTGCATATATCGACTGCTTAGCAATTTTATCGGCTTGACCTTTCATAAGAAAATCATCGATTGGAATGCTGGAATTTTGAAATCATTTCAAAAGAACGTCGCTTACATTTTCTTTGCCACAATTCCAATTTATTTTTTATAGAACCGTTATAGAGTTCAAAGAGAACTTTTATATTTTACTAGTGATTATCCGGCATGCGTTGCAATGCCACACACAACAAACTGCGTAAACGAATAATATTTTTACTATGCTTATATTATTCCCGCAAGTATAAACAATATGTTGAAAAAATTTTATTGCAATCGGATGAACGTTATGGCAGTGCATTAAATACAGACAAACAAACATTGTTTTTTTTATATATTAGAAGATTTTACTCATAATAAAAAATATTTTTTGCAAATAAAATGCCATCCTTTGGAGAATGTATTTTTAAAAGTCGAAATATTGGAGAAATGCAAAAAAAAAAACTAAATCAATTTTTTCAAAAAATCTAAACCAGAATAAAGGGCGTGGTCGTAATTCAGCGATAGCAGATGTAATATGACTTACAAAGTCCCAAATTATATTTTTTTCCAAATTTCGGTTAGTGTTGATGATGTATTTCCTATTTTATCCGATAAAAAAATTGCTTTAAAAAACCGCATAACTTCGAAATCGCACAAAAAAAAGATTCAAGTCTAATCCTCAATTACAAGTTTTTGGATATATAACTTTGGTTAAAAAAAGTATATTTTATGAAGTTTGAATTAAAATAAATTGTTTGAAAACTGTCTATTTTCAATTATAACGTCAAGAAATCAAAAAAAAATTCCATAGATATTCATTGAGTTGCTCGCTATATCCGTGATGTTAAGATTTTACCTTTGATCTCATTATTATTGCACTTGTTATAAAGGAGTTTTAGTGTATTTTTAATAGAACATGTATACTTGGGGTAACACAAACGCCACACTAAACAATATTTATCCCCTATTAACGAATCTTTTTTGTAGTCAGTGACATGATTTTGGCGTACCTTTTGTTGTTATAAAATTATCGCTTGCAAATCATAATGTTGTTTAAGTCATCACGCATTGTATAGTTGAGAAATGTGTCAATGGTTTTTAAAAAAATTATATCTCATATATGTTTTTTATTTACCTCTCCTACGTATATGTAGATTAACATAAATTTGAATGCAGAATATAACTTTAAATACTCTTATCGTTGCTAATTTATCAATTATTAAAACGATTGACGTCATTACATCTTCAATGCTCATCAACATCTTCGAAATATCGAAAAACAATTAACATGTCGTATTTATGCTTATTGAAGATATATTATTGACTTTGCAATATTAGATTTTTCGCATTATCGGAATTTCCTTTTTTTAAATACTTATTGTATTTACATTTTCATTGGATTTACTTCTGTCGACGTAAAATAACAATTGTCATTCATTTTAAACTAGTCTTAATTAGATAAATTATATGATAGCTGTCGAGCAAACTCGCTAGGGAATTCCAACGCTTACTTTTCCCTTCGGGCATGCGCGCGCATATAAATTTGATTCTAAATGCGTCGCATGTTTCAGAATGAATTACCCACAGTTCGTTTTTGTTAATTCGGATCAAAGTGTGCTCAGATTGGAATGTCGATGTAACATGAGAATCCAGCTTATTTTGTGAAATGGTAAATTCATAGGGAAAACATGACAGCTTTTGTAGATTCGAGATTAATAGTGCGCAGTTCTCAGAGTAAATACCGACTATTCTAATACCACTTGAGATGAGATCACGATCCGAAGTACTATTTAAACATTTCACATTGACGGCGTCATTTATGTTTGTTCAGCAATTGTGAGAGATTCAACAAAATATACTCGAATCGTATATTAAAAAGTAAATGACGCACACAAAACATGTTCATTCGATGATTTTCTACAAAAATATTTTAAATGTGATTGACAAAAATGGGCACATTGTAGCGACAATAACATGTCCGAAGCATCAAATGTAAAATGAGCTTTTTTTGTGAGATGAGAATTTTGATCATCATTATACCAAGAAAATGGATTTTGTACAAATAAAGACAAACAGGGCTCGAAATGAATCCGTTTGTGAGATATTTCCAGAGAAAATTAAAAATCTGAGTCTGAAAAAGAACACAATTGAAGCAAGAAACCAGCCAAAATCAAAAACACGCAGTACTATGCAAATCTATCCATAGACTATGCCGATATGACAAAAACAATTATATAAACAAGATTTGCCAGGAGATTGCAAAAGAAATACGCAAAATGCTCTAACTAGTGACCTCTTCAAAAAAGTCAACCTGCTCACAAAATATTTCAAAGCCAAAATTTTGGGCGATTGATTCATTGATAAGCGAACGCGAAGGCGTCTCAACGAGATGGAAGTCTTACTGTGAAAACATATACAAGAATCGATCACAATCCATTGATAATATACCAATATTTCAAATGCCACACACAAAATAACCCAACATCACGTATGAGGAAAAACTAAGGGCCATTAAGAAGCTTAAAAATAATAATGCAATAGGACCCGATAACATACCTGCAGAGATCCTTAAAAGCATTGGAGAAGACGGATACCGCATACTACATCAAATATGCGTGAAAATATGGGATGACTGCAAGTGGCCAAACGAATGGATCAACTCCACAATTATTCCTATAAGCAAAACGGGTTCAACATGCAAATGCGAAAATTATCGAACACTTTCTAAATAATGCTACACATCCTAAAGGACAGATTTAAATAATTTACAGAATGGCAAATACTCAAATAATAGGCAGAATTCGTGAAAAGACGAGGAATCCGAGAACAGATCATGAACATCAGAATGCTTATTGAAAAATCTCGGAAGTTCAAAATTCCAATTATGCTTTGGCTTTTGGATTACACTAAGGCGTCCAAATGTATAAGATGGGATATTCTGTGGAATATTCTTGTGGAAATGGGAATCCCTAGTCACCTGATAAAAATTATCAAAGCACTCTACAATGACCGATAATCACAAATAAAAATTGACGATATCAGAGTGTTTTTTTAATAGTAAATATGTATAAATTTTACCAAATCTCTCTGACTTTTTCCTTTTAAGGGTTTTACAGAATTTAAAATTTAAAAAAATATATTTCTATTTACGTACTTGGAGCCGATAAAATAGGTCTGGCAAGATCTAGAATTTTTTTTCATTGGATTTATACAAGATATCACGATTTTCTTCATGTTTTGTAAGACATTGTAATCCTTTTGCTCCATAAAATAATTTATAATATTTCTTACGCTAACCTGTATGTTTACCTGTGTCGTTAGAAATTATTTTTATATCATACGTTTGAAAAATCTTATATTTTTCTTTTGCATATGCTGTAGAAAATATTTTCGAACCATATGTCTGTAAAAAACAGATTAGTATAGTATATCGTACAATAGTTTGTATACTTGTTTCATTGAAGGGAGAACATTAAGCCTTTTTTTGGCAGAAGGGCTAAAAATCAAAAATAGACTCTTCTCAGCCTGCATGGGGCGAATACTAAAGTTTTTCGGACACATTTCTCGCCGGGATGGAGAAAATTTAGAAAAACTAATGATGGTGGGCAGTTTGTCAAGGAAGAGAGCAAGAGGATGGTCATCACGATGATGGAGTGACCAAGAGAAGGAGTCGACCGACTGCTTCTTCAATATAACCCTGCGGAAAGCAAAAGATAAGGATGGCTGGATAGAAATGATTCGCAAGCAGACAAACAAGAATTCTACATAGTCATAGTCACGAGAAAATGACGAAAAAGAGAGCTATTAAAATTATTTTAACCCGAAAAAAAGGATTTCTTCTGGATTATAATTGTTATCGTTTGTGGATAATAATTTTTTGATAATAATTAACCTAGATTCAAGATTCATGGCAATCTCATTCAAAAATGTGATTTATAATTCATGGAAAATTCTTTGGAGTATTTTAACATAAATATTATGATTATATTAAATTAAATGCAAAGTGTTAGCCCTGCGGTTAAGCGGTCGAACTATTAACTCAATCGTCATGGATTCAAATTTACAGGTGTGTCTGGCGATCACACTTTTCACACAACATATAATCTCTATGAAAAACCATGTCAAAATGGTTGGCAATAGCCCCATAAAAGGAATTGCTTAGTGCTTTTAAATGAAAAATAATATCATGATTGATTATTGGCTTCAAATATATTCTGGGCAAGTTTTTGTATTCATATATTATTTTGAAAAATATGCCCGAAGTAATATTAAAGCATCGAGCGTTTCGTCATTTAGTCTGGATCTGTCCACGTGAGCCCCCATTTTCCTATAACATCATCAATGCGACTGATAAAATTCCTTTCTGCTGAGACACGGACTAAAACTCGTAAAATTCCCGATTTCCCGACAAATTATTTATTTCCGTCGCTGCAGATGAATACTTATATACTATAATACTTTGATGTGATTCGTAATTATATTACGGAGGAATATAAAAATTCTGAAGCCCGTATCTATTATATTTCATATCGATATTCCCATTATTAGACGCGAGGTGTAGTAAATACATCACCGGTAGGGAAAGGTTAATACAACAATTTGAAAAACATATATGTATTCTATATATCTGCCCCTGGGCGTCACCTAAGCTCGCCAATTGCTAGTTACGCCACTGTTTCCAAGCGTCCAGATTTCGGCGGGAATGTGTTGATTTAGTAGTCTTCGTCGTGCTGATGAGGTGTACGATTTCTGTTAGATAAAAATTTCAATTCTGAAATTTTCGGGGTTACGTTTACTAATCCCGGGATTCATGAGCACCTAAAACTGGATGAACCAGAATTGGATTCCCTAGAAGTGTAAGATATTCACTTTTTCAGATCCTGGAAAAAAGAATTTAAATTTGAGCCTGAATCTTTATAATAAAAGTTGTTTGTGAATTTTTTTAAAACTGCATTGATTATTTTCAGTTTTAATTTTAAAGAAACTAAGAAAAAATAAATTTAGGGTCCAGTATTATAATATTATCATAATACTGGAATATATAATATTATTATTATAATACCCTTTTCGAGCACTGAAGGCACTGACTTAAAATCATAAAGAAATATCTTCAATAATACTTCAAATACTCATTGGAGATATCCTCAACCTCTAAAACCATAATAATTAAATAGAAAAACAGTTATGAAGTATGACATGGCTAATATGTAAAAATATATGTGAACGAATGCATTTTGAATATGTGCTTAACACATATTGAAACATAGTTAATCAATTAAAATCCCACTTAAATCTTCAATTTTGCCTCGAGTATACATTCAAGATGAATGCTTATAACCAGGAGTGACATATGAATCGCGATCGCGAAAAATGAATGCTAAAAGAGTGTTTTTTTCTCAAGATCACGCCTTATTATTTCAAGCACACGACGATCCTAACTCTTTGGGTAGTGATAATCTTTTAACAACTTTTTGCACCGTTTAGCATTCAATATCTACATTTCGCAACCGAACGTCATAATTATTAAGATATATTTTATGATATGTATATGTGTAACTGAAGTTTTTTTTCGCAATGTGCAATTTTGAAATTGCCTCTAAAACATAATCCAAACCTGAGCTATAAAGCGAGTCGTTTGAATATTCTTCTTGAGACACAAGCTATTCAAAAGGATGTAAATTAAAATCTAAAACCGGTTTATTTTGTTTACAAACAAAATGTTAAACGGGCATAAAAACCGCATTTGGTATAAGAAACTTTGACTGCGAGTGCGAATATACATAAGGCGCGCTGAATAAATTTCAGGATAATAATTATTATTTGAATTAATAGATGATCTATTAACTTTCCATCGTTCTAAATGATTGTGTATCTTCGTCAAGGTGGGAAATTTTTAGCAACCCGAAATCTGAAATGGTTTACACGAAAATGTATGTATTATGGAGAAATGATAAAACATACAAATTTAATGATATTCCTAGTGAGCATTAAAACATATCTTTTCAGGTCCATGAAGTATAGCCCGAGAGAAAAATATTCAAAAACGCAGCTGAAGTGGAAATGCATATAAATCGTTTTTTGCTTTTAAATCGGAAAGTTTTTACAAAAAAGGAATCAAAAGTTTGCCAGAGCAACGGGAAAATGTGTTGTATTACAGGGTCGTAACTAGGGTATGAAGCGCCCATGGCAAGTATCTAACTTAACGCCCCCTCCCCTTAGCCCCCGGAAATCCAATTTATTTTTTAAATCTAACTAATACTATTATACATGCAATATATTAAATACTATTATAATGTATGTTTCAAAATAATATACAAAGATTGTCCCAAAAGTACCCGACCTAATGTATATATGGCGGTTATTGTTGTAAAAAAAAATGCTACATTGCTTTAGTGATCTTACAGATCATAGAAAATGCCGCAAAAAGCCCTAAAAGAGGACGGAGTGTCCATAAGGTCTGTATGATCAATCGGTCCGCTTTTCGGACCGCTGATATGACGACGGACGGCTCGCGATTGGATGCCATACCTGAACTTGACGATAACGAAGAAAAGAGGGATTAGACAACTTAGTTAATTAGTGTTGGTAAAATACAAAACTATGTGCAACTCGCGACCGGGTCCGGTATTCTGCGTTTTGCACGCCAAGCCCAATTACGCTCATGGCGGGCGCCTGCTTTGCCACCCACTTGTTACGGCCCTGTTGAATAATGATGGGAATTATATTGTTCTATCAGGTTGGGGAATAAATTCATAGCGTTTTTATACTCTCTTGTTTTACATTTTTTTTGCTTTTTTATTGTCGCATATAATATTCATTCGATAGAGCTCATTCTATTTTACAAATCTGTGTTAATCATCTTATTGAATAGTTAAATTTTTTATTACCTTTGAGTCTTAAAAATCCAAAATCCAGGAGGTAAAAAGTAAAATTTTCGACATTTTACGAAACTCTTCTTTGCTTTTCATCGAGGTCAAAAAGCTACTGAATCAGTCCGGTATATCTGTAACGTATATAGGAAAGGTGTCATAGGTGAGTTTACAGAATGGAAATGGTTTGCAAAGTTCAAAAATGGCGATTTTGATATTGACGATGCGCCTCATAGCGGAAGACCTTCTGAATTCGACGAAGAGCATCTTAAAGCACTTTTGAAGGAGAAGAACAAGTCGTGAATTGGCCAAAAAAATGAATTGCGATCATAAAATGATTCTCAATCATCTCCATTCAATGGGATTTGCCGAAAAATTGGGAGCCTGGGTGCTTAACGAAAACAACAAAGAAAATCGCCTTCAAATTGCTTCTGGCTATTCAACTGAAAAGATCTCATCGACGAGGCCAAACCATACTTCTTCACGACAATGCCAGGCCCCATATTGCACATGTAGCTAAAGCCGCACTTCAGCATCCGCCGTATTCTCCAGACCTTGCACTGATGGATTACCATCTTTTCTGCTCACTGACGAACCATATGAGAGACGTTACCTTAAAAAATGAAGACGACTTTAAAAACTGGCTTAACAAATTCTTTGATACCAAACCGGGCGTATTTTTGCGGAACGGCATCGACAAATTGGTCGAGAGGTGAGAGGAGGTAGTAAACAGCAACGGCGAATACAAAATTAATTAATTTATTGTTAAAACTATGATTTTTGTTTAAATAAAAGTTTTTGATAAAAACGCTATGAACTTATTTCCCAACCTAACCAATATAGAAATTTTGTTATTAATAGATTTTAATTTTTTAAAAACTAAATACGCGAATATTTTTGGGTCACCCTAATATTTATGTGAAGCAGGATTTTTTATTATGCTGCAACGAAACCAAAGTCCACGAATGGACTCGATGCCATATAAGATGTAAGAATTCAACTTTTAAATATTGTGCTTGATATAAAGAAGATTTGCAGTTCGCGAGTCCAACATCATAAGTCATTAAAAAAAACTATTTTATATGTTATGTTTTAAAATTTAAATAAATTACTGAATAAATAATTAATGTTTTTTCTCGTTTTTTTTTAAATTTTATTTATTATGTGCATACCTGCCCTATAAAATATACAAGGTGTTCCGTGAAAATTTTAGGATTTACCAAGTGTTGCAGGATTTTTTTTTATAGTCCTTTCCTAGATCATATGTTTGAACAGTCATATATTAACAATGCAAAATAATAATTCTTGAAAACCTTGGAAATACCTCATATTATTAAATTATATAAGTCTTTCCATTACATCTCAAATTCAATTTACAAATCAATGACGATTGCCACAAATGGCATTGATTTAGTGTCGCGGTTTAGTCATTATATTATACAATGAAAATAATATATTAAAGCAATTATTTAGCCACACATTTTGCATAATAAAATACATTTGCAGATTGCAAATCTATAAAAAATACAATACAAAGCGTAATCATTAAAGGATTTCATAAGCAAGTTGTTGTTCTTGTTCTATTGCTGATATTTGCCGAGCAAAGGACGTTAATTGAAGTATTTTTATTCATTCGAGCTCAAACTTGTGCAATCGGCATCAGTGTTTACTTTTTGGTGCTAAATCATTCAATAAATGCATTGTATGTTTTATTGTAGCAGCATGTTTGTATGGATCTTAGAGGAAAAATCTCTTTTTATAGTTTGAAGCTCTTTGAAGATTGAAGATTTTTTTAAAATAAATTAATGCAAAGCCTATTGTTGCACTTTTGCTAATACGGGAGATATTCAGAAAGTAAGTGTACTGTGACCATAATGGACTATGTTTTTTTGGTTGGCTCATAACACGCCTGAGTCTAAACGACAGTCGTAATACCAATTCCCCATGTGCCAAAAATTCAAAACCACAATTTCAGGCAAAAAATCATGGCCTCAGCGTTTTGGGACTGAAAAGGCATCATTTTGGTCGAATTTCTACCTCAGAGAGAGACCATCAATGCACAACAATATTGTAAGACCATAAAAAACTCAAAAGGCACATTCAAAACAATAGGAGAGGAATGCTGTCGAGAGGAGTGTGCTAACCCACCAATTTTAAATTTATTTGGTTGGGATGTTTTGAACCACTATCACATATTTCCCAGACTTGGCGTCTTCAGATGATCATTTTTTACACTCCCTGAAGTCACACATGGACGGAATTAGTTTTTCAACTGACGAGCAGGAGCAGAAAGAGGTTCTGAAGTGGGGAAAAGAGCTGACGGGAGAGTTTTTCGAAGAAGGCATAAAAAATGTGTGCTGCGACTCATCACATGCATTGAACGACATGGAAATTATGTGGAAAAATAGTCAACAATATCCTGAAATATTATTTCAAAAACACTTGAAAAATATAAAAATCTAGTACAGTTACTTTCTGAATATACCTCGTATATTGGATATTCTTGGATGCAGTGCTGTCTGTGACAAAGTGCTGCGTTTACGTTCAGTCTATTACTTTATTTCGATTTCATTAATAAATTTATAGCTGTAAGATGGATATTCATCTTCCACTATTATCTGGCATCCGAAGACAACCCTGTTAACTTTTCCTTGATCATGTTGTATTTACTACAACTCGACTCTAATAATGGGAATATCGATATGAAATATAATTGATACGTGGTTCAGAATTTAATATGGTGTACCAAATACATATCATAGTAGCGTGGGGATATTATTTAGCACGGTAAAGGAAAGGTTAATTGATATTTTTCTTTACTCGTAAGAGTACATGAAATGACGTCCTCCATGAAGGGATTATAAATCCAAAGATTTCCATTACGAGAATCCTTATTTTCGGGATAAAAGTTATTCAATTTTAGTACAAATGCCTTTCCTGACGACGTCAGCAGCAATTAAAAATTCTTGCAAAAGTGGAAACATTTCTAAACCCTCCTCTTGTACGTGACAATCTCAGAAACCAGGTCCAGGGCGTTTACAGTGCTTGGTGATCATCAATGTGTTAAACATCCATTATTACTACAAATTAGTTCTCATTTACTTTTATATCTGAGTTATAATGCGTGAAAATTATACACGTGCATCAATAGATGCGTCATGCATTGAACGAATCAATAGAGTATAGTATAAATTAACAATAATTCAAACGTCCATGGAGCAAAAAGTGATTTGAGTCGACAATGCACAAGGTGAAATGATGAAAAATGGATGACCACTGACTTTAAATCTTTCTAAATTATGAGAAAGGATAAATACGATATTCCATAATACACTCGAGCCTCGTATAATACAGTTATAAAATTAGGGATTGCGTTCCAAAAAGTATGTACACTTGGGTTTGTTTTTAAGCGGGTCCTTAAGCGAGTGAAGTTTTTAGGTGTTGTTAAAAACATGTCACTATTTATTCGGACGTGTTGTATAAAACCGTGTTATACGAGGAGTGTATAGAATTCAAGTCGTGCTCGAAGAAGACACAATCGATGATTAGAATGATCGACCGTAAGATCAAGATAGGTGTCATGATCGCCAATCTTAGGAAGATATGTAGGACAGTGATGAAGAATTTCATCTATCCATTCATTGATCATTATTTAACATGTTAAATTCTTGATTGATAAGAACATATTTTTTAGAACTCTTCCATTCAAGAGATTCTCAAAGTTGAACGATTATATCATATTTTTTGCGATAATTTCTAAGATATCACGAAAAAATTGACACCCAATAAGTGACGCTAAAAGTTCTTGTAAATTTTTATTTTATGCAGATGAGCTCATTAATCATTGAAACAGCATCCCAGATATTTACACTGACCAACTTTTTCTATAGCGTTTTGATTGGTTTTTTGTTGATAATAATGAATTTAGATTTTTTATTAATTTTTTTTAATCTTCTTATATTAATTATTTGATGTTTTGTCCATTATTTTTTGCAACTTGTTCACTAATCAGAGAAAATAAATACATTAATCTATAAAGAGGTAAAATAAACATTGATAAAAACTTTCTGAGTGAAATAGTGATAAAACTGAGAATAAACAGGAGTAAATATGTCTGAAACTATGGGCAATATGATTGAGAGAAGAATCAAATTAGGATGCTGCTCTCATAGAACATCAAACATCAATGCCATTCAAATTGTTATACAAAAGCGATTTGAGAACTAAAATCATACAGATCCAATCTCTCAGAGTGGAAGCATAATTCCGAACTAAAAAACATTTGCAATTCCGATTAAAAAGCATATTTTTGCATGTGACATTTAATAGAAAAGCGAATTATTGACAGAACTAATGCACGTCAATTTTATTGGTTTTTAATTATAAAGCAGGTTTTATGGATAAGACATTAAAATACTTCAATGTCACCGCTGAGAAGTGGAAATAAGCAAAAAAATACAATTTTTCTTAACGATGATGACATCGATGAATCCACAGCACTTTGATTTTTTTTTTAGAAATCAGCGTTTTGAAATAATGTACAAAACCACTTATTTGGATGTATTTTTAATAGCGAATCGGATGTTTTTTCATGTCAAAATGCTTGAGCAAATAGTTCCGTACAACGAGGAACTTGTTAGACATTTGAACAATCGACAATTGAAACAGGTTTTAAAAAGAGATTGAGCTAATGAGCTAATACATTCAATTTTAGGGAAGTAAAAGGGGATGCTGATTAATTGAATATGTTGCATCGGATTGATAAAAAATCGTGTGAGTCTCGTATAGTAGCAGTAAATCTTCTAAGATCCTATGAAAAGTTAAATTTATGCATTGTTTTTTTTTTCCCATTTGTTAACTAAAAGATTGCACTGTGTATTGCCTCAAATCTAATATATACACATTTATGACTGTTTGTTCGTATGTAATACGCTGCCATATCGTTCATCAGATTGCAATAAAACTTTGTCAACTTACTGTTTACACTTGCGGGAATAACATAGGCATAGATCCCAGCTCTTCAGATCGCTCTACACATGACCTGAAGCAATATAAGAAGATCTATTTTGACCAAGAAATGTTTGTTTGTTTGAAAAATTAAGTCAAAAGGGTTGAGATGAGGTCCACAGTAAAAAAAATGTTCAAGAGGGGGTCCGCGAGAAAAAATTGGCTCAAGGCGGGGTCCGCGAAAGAAATTTTGCTCAAGAGTTTAAGCGAATTCGACAGAAGATGTTGTTATAATAAGAAATTATACTGAATGAATTTATGATTATTATGAAATATGACGCGTTTCGCATCGCAGAATTTATGTTTCCAGATGGACTTATTTATATTTTATGGATCAACGGGCTTAACAAATTTACAGCATCACAAGTCATTACTCAATATTAATTTCTATTCATAAAATTCAACAATCCACAGCAGTCACTTTGTATTTTGCCTCGGGCTTCGAAATTATGCCGGCTTCAGTTCGCTCTTAAATTTTAATGTATTTTTGAATTTATAGGAATAAAATTTTAATTAATTAATTTGGAGCAAAGTTATAATTGATTTCGGTGATCGATAAAAAATGTTGAGATTCGCTGGTTTGACACCCTTTGGAAGGATCGACTTGATACATCAAGTTGCCATTTAGTGTAGCACCTTAACCCTCAAGTTAGCGCTGATAGACTGGGTCTATTTGTGACAAGCAATGAGGAAGCATAGCGGTCTCTTTCCCGCACGTTCTCATTCCCTTATATCCTTCCTTTGCGTGTCAATGTACTTGCTGTGACGTCATCCAATATATTGCACGCACAGCTCTACTCCTATACAACTTTAGCACTGCGTTATTTTGTATGTACTCCTTAAAATGTGTTTTACACTACACAATATCAATTATATTCTTTGGGAAAATATTGAATGTGATAAAATTAAATTTTAAACTTTCTATGGCGAATTTTAAATATACAGTTACATATAATTTATGGCAAATTTTTCATACATTCCAAAGTATTTTATATCATGAAAACCGACTGCTATGGCGTGATCATTAACTTTTATTACATATTTATACTATTTAATTTCATACGAAATATATTTAAATGGTGATTTGCAATAAATAACAAGTTATCACCATTTTTATCAAAACGACATTGCTGATGTCAACATTTGAACTAAGGACTGGCGCGATAAATTAAATGTAACAAATTTATTCAAAGTTATCAAAACAAAATACCACGATGTATGTTAAATTCACCATGATGCGGCACGCAATAAAGGCACACAGCGCGCCATTGAAACTATTTTCGAAATTGTCAACAACTTAAGTATGTTATGAGTTTCTTACTGTAAATATTTGAATTAAATACTGACTGAATACTGCTGAACAATTTTCCTCGGAAGACTCAACGCAATCTTTTTTTTATTACTGAAAGGCCTTTTATTTGGAATTGTAAGGACGTTGGCGTGATGTTTCACGTCCTCTTGATTGTTCTTACCCAAGCAATTCGAAATTAGGTACTTCTCTCTTCGAGATTAGATCTTTCAGTCCGGCGATTCTAAAACGATATATAAGGCAACGAAAGACAGTGTAGTTATCATTGCGAAGTTTGTTTCTTTCTTTGTCTTTCCTTCAGGCGATCTGCTTGTTGATCTTCTATAAGATATAACGTATCAAAATGCAAATATGTACTAATCAAAGCGACAAAAAGATATGGCCTCAATAACTCCGACATATCTGATTTGGTCTGATCTTATTCCATATTTATGCAACGTTATTTCATAAATTTTAATTTATATATAAAGAATTTACATCATTTGATTTTTTTGCGTTTGTTTATTAATATTTAATATTACGGTAATACTTCGATTATTAAGGTTAAATCTGTCAGAGAAGTATTGCAAACGAGCGAAAAAAACAATTGCGACTGTCAAACGATTTTCGATATAAAAATATCGTTATAGTATCTGAAATAATTAGGACGGCAATTATTGCGATATTTTAAAAATGAATAACCAGAAGACAGTTTGATTTGATGCTTTGCGATAAATATGTAATTTTATGACGGAAAAGACATACTTTGATTTAAATTTTAGAATTGTATCAAATTTTAATTATATTTCTGTATTTTTTACACAGATCACCTGTCCGTGGAAGTCTTAATAATTCAGCCTTGATTATGTTATAGAATATTGGTTAAATAGATTTCGAGACGATTTTAAAATAAATTAATTTAAACCGCACGTTGATTTTTTTAAAATCATTATTTTATTTAAATTGTAATTTTAAATTAATTTAAATATTTTTAGAATTGATTTTTAATGGTGTGTCTTTAAATAAAGGGCATTCGTGATGAATTGAGATTGATATTGAATAAAAATTTCTCGGAATAGCGAGCGGTAACGGCAACGTCAAAGATAACGCACGTACATTATTATGTAGCCGCTTACAAATACCAACTGAAGGAGTGAGCAGTTTTAGTCGGCGGCGAGCTAACCTTAAACCGGCGGGGCGTAGCCCCGTTCATTTACAGTTTAAAATTAATTTCACTACTTTATCGGCAAAATATTAAGAATGTCGTCGTAGGACGCGCACGCCCTGCCACAGGTGTTGTCCGCTCGTCCGTAGGATCGCTGTAACGTTCGAAGGACGCGCCCGTATAATCGGACCATATAACCTAAAAACGATCTGTCACAAGACCCTGTAAAATTGGTCGAATTTAAATCTACCTTACTCGCCGCAAGTGAATCTTATAATTTTGCATTTAAATCGCGATTGTGACGGAAGTTTAAGTCAACATATGTATTAGATGTCCGCTGTGATATATTTTTATGGTGATTCGATTTTTTTCTTAACGTAACGCATATTATTGGTGTAGTCGAGTGAAAATAGATACGTCGGATGTTATAAATTTTGATAAGTGTTTTTTGATGCGGAGGTCATCGTCTACCGATATTTGCTGTTGCAGAAACAAGGTAAACTTTTACTATATGCATGCAGCACAGGTTGCCAATTAAAACGGTTCTAAAAAAATATATATTTAAAATTACTAACATCATATGGTCCTGTTTATTCGTAAATTAATCACAAAGATGTGACCTCTGCTGGTTAACAAGTTTCAAAGTGTGACAGCGCCGCTTTTAAAATGCGACCATAAAAGGATAATTTTCGACCATGTCGAATGTATTCAAATTTTAATGCTTTTGTTTTTTTTTTCAAATATAATTTATTTGCTGCATATTTATACATGCATAAATTACTAAACTATAAGATAACAAAATATATTTGAAATATTAATTGGTAGCACATTTATTTATTTTTATAAAGAAGATCTAAAGCTGAAATTAATTTAGAGAACAAAAATTGGAATCGATCCAAAATTTCATAAAACATTTTATATAATATTTAATAACTTTCAACAGTGTAATTTCTAATTTAAAAAAAAAACCAATCTGATAGGTGATATCGCATTCCTTTCCGATTGTTCAGTGCGATAATAGATTCGACTCAATCGAACATGTATAATGCCAATGAATATAGTTATTCATAGAACAATATTTCATAGAACAAATGCATCACACTCTACACTCACGGAAACAGCTGAATCCATCCAAACATATTTTTAATCGCTGAAACTCTCGAGGGCATTCACCCTAAGGGGATACTTTGCTCTATTTTTTAAATATAAAACCCGATAAAATAAATTTCCATCATCTTTCGGAATAGACTTCTAAATGGAACTGAGCTATTTCAAGTGTTTATTCGATGCATTCATCTCCACGAGACGCAATATAAGAAAGGGAAAAAAATCCCCCCGTTTTGTTGGTTATTTGAAACTTAGGGAAAACGGGGGAAACAACATAAATTTTCAAAAGCCTCGTATATATTTCCCTTTTTGAGATTATGCTATTTATAAATACAGCATGAATCAGTTCATATCTATTCGGTTATGTATCTTATCGAAAACGAAATTATCAACTTTTTTTAGTCATGCATGTTTTACTACAGAAATACGTTTGGCTGATAAGCATATTTAAATTAAAATAACCGAAACATTATTTATTGCCACACATCGTTTTGGTTCGTCACGTGTGTGCCCATAGCATTTTAGCCCTTTAAAGAGTTAAGACATAGAGTTGTGTTCGAATTCCAGTGATTCAGCAAGAGCATTCTTACATTCTTACTTACTTACTGTAACTGCCATTGGAAGTATCCTCATCAGATATTTAAATGCTAGTTCGAATTGATGACCGCGTGAGCCCCCATTTTCGTATAACACCATCAATGTGACTGATAAAATTCCTTTTTGCTGAAACACGGACTAAAACTCGCAAAATTCCCGATTTTCCGACAAATTATTTATTTCCGTCGCTGCAGATGAATACTTATATACTACAATACTTTGATGTGATTCGTAATTATATTACGGAAGAATACAAAAATTCTGAACCCCGTATCTATTATATTTCATATCGATATTCCCATTATTAGAGTCGAGGTGTAGTAAATACATCACCGGTAAGGAATGGTATTAACCTTGAACAACTTGAAATAACAATTTCCACGCTCAGCTTCCACACTCATCACCTCCAGGAGTGATGAAGAATCATTTATAATGTGTCCATATAGGTCCCATACATCATAGAGACGCTATGCACATGCGCCGTGCTACCTATTGTGTGTGTCGCAAAACGTAGCATAAAGCAACCACTAGACTGGTAGCAAGCACATTTTACTATATATTACACAACATAAAATTTCATTTTTAACTAACCTATCTCCTTTAACAAATAGAAAAACAAAACCAATCCATAAAATCAACTTTTAGTAGCTTAGAAGTTCCATGCTAATTAATTCTTAATTATGTAATTCCTAATCCACTTTGAATAAACCTGTCGAAGAATCCACTATTTCTGATACGAATTTTAAAGTAGCAGAAGGAATCTTTTCATCAGATATTGTAGATGATTAATAATATCTTCACCAACTCCTACATATTTTTTTTTTGTATAACTCAAATTATTATTGTCGCACTGAATATAATGCTTTCTCGTGGTCGATACATCCTAAGCAAGATCTTTAAAACCTTATTCGTCAAACATCAAACTGAATTTGACTTGTGAAGTTTGCTTTATAAATGAATCATTCCTTCCCCTTCTAATTTTCTATTGTAAGTTCACCCCTTTTTAAAATGAATTAACTCATTTTTCATTATAACTGATAGATTTTAACATTATTTTATCGTTGAACACGACGTTGCATTATCTTTTATTATCGCCATGATTTGTTATTTAACCGGTTTCAGACATGTTACCATAAATGAATGCGTCATTTAAGGCAGCCACTCTAGACATGGGAGTTGCAAATGAGAAATTTACTCATAGTAATCTATATAATATTTGATCTCCGATGGCAACGATTGCTTAGCTTTGCTAGATCGACCCGATTGATGCAATGTTGTGGACAAAAACTGAGCCGATAATGCATGTTTGTAAATAGTTGCTGTATTACGTTGGAGGATATTGAACGAACCACTTTCCTTATTTGGAAGCAACCCCCGACCTTAACCCAAATAAACATTTGTGGACCTCAAATTATGTAATAATATTGAAATGCTCTATAAAAATGTGTATCCCTATTTTAACCCATTTCAAGAGGATGTCGGCGAAGGAAATCTAATGCTCATCTATAAAGAAAAACATTCATAGTTAACCTGTATGGTAGGATGATCGCGTATTTGCGAGCGAATTCCAATGATTCGGAAAGAGCACTCTTATACGTTGAGCTCGTATAAGATTTGTTGAAAAATTGTCTGCATCAGGAGGCAAGTTCCCCCGCAAGTAGTGTGTTAAGATCCAACATCTACCAATAGTATTAAATTTCAACAGTTACCTTATCCTTATCTTTATCGATATTTTTCTAGTATTATTAAAAATGTGATTTCAGTATAATTTAAAGAATTCACTTTAATTTTAAATTCAATCAATGATAAAGTTTGATATAATAATTCGATGAAATTGATTAGTAGCAATTATTTTACAGTTGCGAGAGTAATCTTCGATTATCAAGAGATGATGTTCATCATGATCGATTAGTCTGTTAAGTCGCTCATTCGATCATTCAATTGGAATATTTTCTCTGTCGACAATATTATGATAAAATTGTACATGATTAATTACTGATTTCGTCTGTCGACATGTTCTGGTAAATTAAATTTTCCACTCTGTATTCGGAAGTACGAATAACCCTGAAATATTCTGAAGCAGACGAACGCAATGAAAGATGACCCGATTAAGAATGAGGTCAGAAATCCATGCTCACTTGGGAACGGTCTCGTAAGTAAGCCGAATGGAAGTAAAATCGATTACAAACGGAAATAGAAGAATGATGACATTCAAACGTATTATCTATTTTGGACAATGAGGGTACAAAGCGAAATTCCATGTCGATCGATGGAGTAACGCCTGATTGAGTTTCATTGCGGCGTTGATTTAAAATCTTGCGCCAAAAACCTGTTATCGTCCGGTGTTTCGAATATGGAACATGGACCCCTTGGGGCTTCGTAATCTGGTCTCGGAGGCAGCTGTTCTGTCTCTGTTTTGGTTTGCCAAAATCAAGTGCAATAATGGTGCGGTGCTCCAAAAGCACCGTTACAACACAGGTCAACTTCCTCGGTGCCACATTGATGATTTATTCACACATGCTTTTATGCCTCCACTCCAGATTCTGCGCAATCTTCGGAACAATGATGCAGATATTGCGACAGCAACGATCATGAGTGACGTTAATCTAAAAATAACACGAATCCTTCACATTCAATTTGACGAAACGAAAAATTGTGGCGATTTGAAGACTTGAGGTCGCCGGTTTAAATCTGTCAAAAATATAATCCGACTGACATTTTTTAGTGCGTTCGAAACTACACACAATTTTGACACCTCTTAAAAAAACACATTACAGTAATTTCTCTTACAAATAGTAATAATTAAACATGTAAGGCGGATTTGCTAAAGATTTTTTGCTGCACGACTGCGGAAGATCAAATTCCATCGTAAAACAGTTCCGCACGCAATCATTGTTATTCCAACTATGCCTTCAAAGTAGACATTGGATCTTCCTTATTTTACTTTACTAGCAATAAGGCATTCTCATTACATTTTACATTTGAATGCTATTTTGCGTGAATATCAATTTAACATTTAGAATACACTGCTGAATTTTTTTATATATCGATATATCGTCGTTGGCACTCTTCGCAAGTATTGACAACGACGTTAAATCGGCGCCCGGCACAAAAAGAGTTAAGCATCACATCAAATCACAAATCCATGTGTGCGTTATTATTATCCATGAATATTCAATTTCATCATTTACTAGCCAAAATATCGATCCCGGGATTGCATTAGACACAAAAAAATAAAAGTTTGGATCTGATTTTGGAAACCAGGCAACTTACTGCCGAAAATGCACGCTCAGCCTCCATACTCGTTGGAGGTATCGTCATCAGATATTTAAATGCTAGTTCAAGTTGACTGATAAAATTCCTTTCTGCTGAGACACGGACTAAAACTCGCAAAATTCCCGATTTCCCGACAAATTATTTATTTCCGTCGCTGCTGATGAATACTTATGTACTATAATACTTTGATGTGACTCGTAATTATATTACGGAGGAATACAAAAATTCTGAATCCCGTATCTATTATATTTCATATCGATATACCCATTATTAGAGTCGAGGTGTAGTAAATACATCACCGGGAGGAAAAGATTAATATAACAATTTGAAAAACATATATGTACTGTATATATGTATACATAGATTAGACAGTTATTGCCCCTAGGTGTCGTCTAAGCTCGACAATTAATAGTTACGCCATTGTTTTCAAGCGTCCAGATTTCGGCGGAAATGTCTCGATTTAGTAGTCTTCGTTGTGCTGGTGAGGTGTAGGATTTCTGTTAGATCAAAATTTCAATTCCGAATTTTTCGGGATTACGTTTATTAATTAATTAAACATCAGCTGACATAGAAAATATTAATAGGCTTCCCGTCTGTAATGTGTTGAGCTCAAATCCAATACTGGAATAATTCGTAAAGTAAAGCCTAATTTTTTTTATAGATTTTTTATAACATGTTTGGTATTTAATATATGCAATGATTTAGCGGTCAAGATCGCTATGAAGCCTGATTTCAGTTTTTAATTTTTTGTTTTTTGGGCCTTCCCACGGACGCTCAAATTACTGTTCTGTTCCTGGTGCTCTTATTTTTCCTGGAGTTTTGCATTCGTATTTGCTCAGTTATGGTCTTATTTGAATCACATACAACAGCAGTGAGCTATTATCCAGCCGTTTGTATTAATTGGCGGCGTTTCGCTGAATAGTTTTCGCTCATTCATCCTGATCGACAGTAGATAAATGATTTTATAAGTAGAACAACGGTGGCGAGCGATTTTTCAACTAGCCGTAAACTTGTATTGGATAACTGTGTCAAACATAATGTTTGACTTATGCCACTTTCATAATCGGACATATATACTTTTAAAGTTCAAAATGCATGCTACTCAGTCGTAGACCGAAATATAACTATTTTACAGCCGCGCCCTGGATTAGGAAATCCGAGTCGATGGAACGCGGACATTTTTTTTTTCTTGAAAAAGGTTTCTCAATACCGGCGTTCACTTTCAAAATAAATAGCAAGTTAAATCCTCCGGCGTGCCGAAGAGCAGCCAGCAACTTTGGCCGTTGCAGAAATTTGAAACACGTGGGGCCTGGGAACTCATACTCGTTTTCAAGTCTCTTTCAACATAATAGTTTTTTTTGTCCCAGATAACCACGACGCGTTATTTATAGTCACAGCACATGCGAACACACCCACTTTGACGGTCATGGAAGCATTTTGTTTCATGCACGCCTACCGCTTCAGCTGTTGTATGCTTCGACAAAAGATGGACGGATGAAGTGAAAACGGTGCCGATTGTCGACCAGCGGCTGAAGAAGCGGCTGCTGAAAATAGATGAGATCCACTTGTCTAGGCTCGTGTGATTCACGAGTCTCGAACAGCAAGAATTCTAGACTAATCAAAGCCGGAAAAAGACGATTGATCCACTTAATCTGTTCCACAAGGCTTGCGTCCAGATCATATGAATTTGTTCTCAATGCAACAAGATCATTGCATCTCTAAGTTCCGCACATAACGCTCTCAGCTCAACAGGTGTTTCACGATTAAAAATCCAGTTTATTCAGCCATATAACTCAGAACTCCGTAACCTTTTATTTTTATTGTTACTGAGAGTTGTTATGATGACATGAATCATTTTACCCACTATAACCTGATTATAATAATCCTGTTCAGCTGTCACTCGGCTACTAGTTAAGTATTGCGTTGGAGTGGCAACCATATATGCCTCCTGGGCTCATCGGTTACAGTGGCCCTTTGCGTCTTTCGCGCTCAGGTTTTTCATTTTTCTGCATAACGCACGTTGCACTTTGTGTATTTGCTCCACGCGTTTCATGCCTTAGCGTCTTTGAGCATTGAAGGGATCATTATGTCAGGCTAGGGCGTATTTACTCTCAACTCATTTTCGGTATTCCATGCTGAGTAGTCGAACGTCGTGTGTGCGGCATTGTCGTTGGTGACTCTACAATTATAGTGCTACGTTGGAGCGGGGACGTTCTCGGGGCGGAGTCTCCGGGCGGCTCCCCGCTCCCACGCGCTCGTCAGGAAAGCCGTGCTGACGCACGTGTCCGTTCTTCTATCGGATCGTGTACAGCCGGAGAGAGAGAGAGAGAGATCTGGCTGCGGAAAGGACGTCCTCCCGCAGCCAAGGTCAACCGCCGACTTTTCTCGACTCTCGCCTCCTGTGCCTCACCACCCAACCGGCAATAGTACACGCGCAAGAAGCGATTGTAGTAATTGCAGGTGCAATGTCCCCGCAGCGCAGATAATCTGGAAAATTAAATCTGCTCAGATTAACAGCGCTATTGCTTGTCTTCTTGGGTATTTTGTAGAAATACTCTCCAAAGCAGTCATGCCCGGTGAGGACCTGAGTCAGGTGGTAACTCAGCTGGCCGTGTTTTCTTCTGTTCTATTCTTCCAGATCTGTGATCAGTCGATATATTCAACGACTTTTTGTGGAGCTATCCCATCGGGACTGCCGCATTGCCATGGTGCTTTCCCTGGCAGCTTTCTTTGTTGTTCCTTTTTGGACAGTCTGTCTCTCTCGGGAGAGCAGATCAATTTGGGGTATGACAGTCTGATCGCGCTTCAGTCTATAGATAGGTATCAGTCTGACCAGGCCTTCAGCGATCCGGGTCATCAATTTGCACCACCGGGTATCAGATCGACCAAGAGAATTTGATTTCACGTTGGTCGATCGTCAGTCGTGGGGAAACGAGTTTCCTGCGTCTTGCGAAGAAGGTTTTGTTGATTGAACGCTCCAGGACAGCTTCTGAGAGCCATTGTCTAGCTCTTATGATCGTATCTTCGCAGTTCGCAAGCAGTGTCTCCGTATGTATATTATTCTATTTAGCAATACGCCAAGTAATATGGTAAGAAGTAAGATTGGCTTGTTGGACAGAATAATAAGACGTTGTCGTTTTAACTGCTGTTCTTTTCTTTTGAGGAAACTGCCTCTTTCTATTTATTTTTCCCTAAAAACAATATAATCGATATAAGAACATGACGCTGGCCAGTTGCACTAATAAGGCCTTATAAAATAGCGCCAGGTCAATGTCTGAAATTGAAATATGGTCGCACTTCAGCAGAAAAGAACCCAAAACTGACATTTCAATTTGTTGAATCATACGATTATTGCTTTCACTGCAAACGTTGCAAATAAATCGTCAACAAAATGCGCATTGGGAAACATTGATATTTTAAGTGGAATAACGCATTTTTCAAAGGCTTGCGAAATTCAGCGTCAAACATATGGAGCTATTAAAACACGAAAATGTCAGAAAAGTGCACAAAATTATTTATGGATGTTAATCTGTTGCTAAATCGTCGACTTTTGGCACATCTGCCTTCGTTGTTGATATACAAGCTTCAACATTTGATCTGATACATGTGCTGTGCTAAGATGAACATTGTTTGAAATTTCATAACCATGGAGTTTTCATCGATTAGACTACATGGATTATTTTTTTATGTTCCAATTTCATATTAGCTCTCTAAGAATAGTTGACTTAAAGGCTTTTTTTACAGCTATAATCTCGTCAGGTTCAATTCAAATTGAAGTGATTTTTTTTAAATATATCATTCATTGATCATGATGCGTAGTCTTGAAATAAAAAGAAACGGAATGAAGATCGCATTAGCATAAATGATGCTGGATAACAACGGAGTGAGGTTGTATTTTTTCCCGTATTCAAATTATGCAGCATTGACTAAGATAACACGTTGGAAGAATTAATATTTTTTGCTCTGCGGTTCAATGTTACAAACAACATTCGCTATAACATATTATACTGCTTTAAAATATAAGATATATTTCATTGCATATTCATGAAAACCTCTCTGAAAAATCACCCAGAATATACATAATCAGCCAAATCTAGGGCTTCTTCTTGTAAAAGTCTTTCGTCTCAAGCTCTACTATCGTCCTCTGTATTTACTCACTTACTTTTTTGGCTCGATTACATTTTTGGGTTTAGCCTTTTAAAGGGTGAGCAAATATAAAATCGATGAAGTCGTTAATGCCATAATCGCTTTATACTGATTACTTTATGTCAGCTCCTAACAGCGTAAAACAATCTTCAATTCGAGGCAGAGTCAATTGTAAATAAGCACTGTTGATAGCATACAAGACCACGTCATCTTTTTACATAAACAAAACTTTAGAAGAAAAATGATAATCGGACAAAGACTCATTAACCCTTTTAGTGCCGGGCTAAATAGAGGTGCCTATGCGAGAAAAACCAGCCGAATTTTACAGTTTTACAAGGATTCGGAAAAATGTTTATAAAAACCAAACGAGGAACAATATTTACATGATTCAAAAAACCATATATTGTGGATGAAATACAGAACAAAATAATGACACTAGTTTTTTTGTATTCAATTTAAATTTTAGAAAAAACAAAAGTATAAATGTTTATAAATAAAGTAAAAGTTGAGTTCTCTTATACAAAACATATTTGCATATACAAACAGTCATCTTTCCATCATAATTTTATATGGGCCAATTATTATGAAGTATATACTTTGCATTTCCAATGCATTTTGTACCAAAATAAACAAAACTACATAACAAAAATAAAACATAACTCGAAGGTACATGGTAGGCGCCGGGCGGATTATCTCTTTCGACATATGTAATTGGTATAGGTAATATAAAATTGCTGAAACAAAATTATGTTGTCATAAATATTTATATTTATATATTGTAAATGTGTAAAATTTTGTTGTAAAACTCACACAAATAATTTATTTAGCATTCGTGGCTGCTAATGCACACTCCATGCAATCCTTTGTTGCACTTATTACAAATTGTGCGTGATTTTCTTTTTGGACCACCATCCTTTCTGCTGCACACCACGAAAACTCTTTCCAAATTTCCTGGAAGTTTTCGTACGCCTATACGGGGCACATTTGTTGAACTTTTATGTTAGGTTTCGGTACCTCCAAGCGATAGGAAAATGTTGTCGTCAAAGAAATAAAACGAAAAACTATTTATTTTAATTCTCTCGTAATGAAATTAGATAATTTATAACGTATTCTAAATTTATTTTGAGATAGAGTTCTCTCGCAATGCAAATAGTAAAGCGCTACAAGGCGCGGGCCGATATATCGGCTCTGGCACTTCTCGCCAGTGCAACAAGAGCTGATATATCGGCCTCCGGCACTCAAAGGGTTCAACAAGCAGCGACGAACAGGAAACGATTAAATAAATAAACACTATCGATAGTACATAATATTCGGTTATTTATTTGCGCAAACAAATAACAAAATCAATCGTGCAATGTATGCGGGGAAGCTCTCCGTCTCTGTCTCCCGAATTGCGCTACGTTCTCTCTTTGTCTCTATCTGTCTCCGAGCTCAACGTATAAGAGTGCTCTTTTTGAATAGTGGAGGGGCGGTTCCAGGCCCTGGGATAGTACTCATTTAGGGGTTAATACTTAACACAATAGGCTCAAAAATATCATATTTCCAGACGACTTCGATAGATTAATTGGCGATTTTATTCATAATATATTGCAATGACTTCCTAATTTACTTTTATATTCGTGTCGTATGTATGCCGTATTTTTTTGGAGTTGCTTGCATTTGCAATTTATGAAATCGAACCTATTCTATGATATAGTCGCCTTTGACAAGGTTAATGGCGTTGAATCTAGTGATGAATGTGTCGCACGCAATAGAAAGTCTCTCCGTAATGTGATTCCATTCTTGTTATAGATTCGTCTTCAAAGTGTTCATATTTTCTTCATGTAGTGTGTATAAAAACGATCTTGCTGGAACATCCCAAGTTTACATTAAAACTATTTATTTATGAGTACATTTTTATAACCTTTGGACGGTATACTTGTCTAAAAAAATTTCACAAAATTATCAGCATTTTTTTTTGACTAGGGAATCCAATCTTGGGATCCCGGACGGTTTTAGGTGCTCATGAATCCTGGGATTAGTAAACGTAATCCCGAAAAATTCGGGATTGAAATTTTTATCTTACAGAAATCGTACACTTCACCAGTACGCTGAAGGTTACTAAATCGAGACATTTCCGCGAGTACATATATATTTTTCAAATTGTTATATTAATTTTTCCCTACCGGTGATGTATTTACTACACCTCGACTATGTCTGATGACGATACTTCCAACGAGTGTGGTGGCTTAATAGTCTTTTCTTGTAACCAAAATGAATTTCTTGATTTATGCTTCAATAAAGGGTTGACTCTTTCCACTCGTATTTTTTTTTAGGGTTTTCTGGCTTCAAACTCGAAATTTAAAATTATATAATATTAAAAAAAAGAAAAATGAACAGAACGTAATATATGGGCATATGCTTGAGATTTGGCATCATAATGTCAACATACGAGTGGAAATCGAAATCTTATTTGGCGACATAATGTCGACTTACGAGTGCAAAGGGTTTATATACAAAAGCTGTAAAAATGTAACGCGAAAACAATTTTAAATTTAATCAGGGTCGTAAGAAGGCCAACGCATTTTTTAAATTTCGAAGCCAATTATAGAATCGCATGTATGTCATCTATATTGATTTCCTAGTGTTTTGAATCCAATTTATTTGCGCTAATTTGAGGGTTTTGTTTTTTGCAATACTATTCAATTTTTTTTTTTTTGAAATCGTTTAGTGTAATTTTGTAGTTATTTTTTACTGTATGCGTTTTCGTTACTGTACATAGTTCAACATGTTATGTTGTTCAAATATTTTTTGTAAGAAAATTGATATAATAATAAATGGTAGTAAAAGTTTTTTCGATGTACCAAAAATGCTTATTATATATTTTTTATTTGTTATCGTATTCGTTGCTAGCGTGATCTTGCTTTTTTTTAAATTTATAATTACCCTCCGCTGCCGGGATAAAGTTCAGTGGATGATATTCTGTGTGGCTGGTCCGGGATAACCCGGAATAGATCGTGCAGCAGCGCAGGATAGTATGGAATATAATCCATGGGTCGCTGTCTGTCACAACATGTTCAACATGTAGTATTTGGCGTGCATTTTAGTTGAATGGAATCGTTGGGCCACATTTATTTGAAAATGCTGTTACTGTGAATGCCGAGCGATAACAATCATTGTTGAGTGATTTTTTATGGCCACCATTAAATCATATTGATGTGTCTGATGTCTATTTCCAGCAAGACGGCGCTACATGTCGCACAATACAATAAACAAGATCATCCCTATAATATCATTTTTTTCCTATTAACACTCAGAAACCCGGGCCGGAAATATTAACACCTGGCGAACGCAGTTTGATGCATTGTTCGAGATATTTACATTCGTTAGCACTACACAATGTGTATATATTTTTTTAGTTTTATGACTCAATTTAATAGTATTATTATGGTCCTATGTGTTTTTTCTTTTACAATAGCTAATTGGCCGTATTTATCTTCCGAAAGAATTGGGTTGGATCCATTTCGATACATCATTTTTGGCATTTCATCATTTTGCAGATGAATCACTTACAAACAAAGATCGGACGGAAAATCTTCAATTGGACTATGAAATATGGAAATGTTACTTGCATTTGCATCAAGATCTGAAAAACTGTATATTAAATTTTGCTAATATTATGACTTTGCGATAGAATAAATTTCACATGTCTATCACTATAATTTTAAGCTAAATTCGTTAAAATGTCTGTAGAAAAGTTAGTTCTTTGATATACGCAAGACACTCTCTCCGTCTCTGTCTCCCAGTCACAAACTCCGAATTGCAAGACACTCTCCGTATCTGTCTCTCTCCGAGGCCAACTTGCGGAATCACTGGAATTCGATCGCAAATACGCGACTGAACTCCTCAAAAGGTCAATGATGGATACATTGACGTTATATATACAGTGGAACCTCAGGTTACGAGTTTAATTCGTTCCGGACCCCCAAAAATGAAAAAAAAAAACCATTTAGTCGTATCCCGGAAGAACTGTCAACAGATGTCAGCATACTGCTGAAATGAGCCATGGTAACATCATTAAATAAATGGCTTTTTTAAATCTTTTTCACTGGCAACCCTTGGTGACGTCAAAGCAGAGTTTGAAAAGTCCCTTCGTATACATTTTTTTGAAGTTAGATATAAATCGCTGATCCATGGGCTGCAGGATAGAAGTTGTGTTGAATGGAAAGAAGACAATTTTTTATTAAATTAAACTCCTCTAAAATATTATCCTGAACTCTCTTGGTGCGGGAAAGAGCATTATCCATAATCAGCATGGCTTTCATATGAAGATTATTATCCAGCAGCCTGTCTTTTCGCACTTTGCACCCCTTGAATGTTCGCAGGTTCTTCGAAGAGTAAACAAGAAGAGGCTTTATCTTCTTGCCGTCATTGGCATTCGCACAAAGGAACAGCGTCAGACGGTCTTTCATCGGTCTTTCATGGAATTCGCTCGTGCGACTCGTAACCCGAATTTTTGCTCGTAAACTGAGATAAATTCCACTGTATAGTGGTCGTAGTACTTCTTGTGATAAATGCTTATTTCCGCTGTTATTTTCAACCCTTCGATTGACGATCCTTCGATCTCAAGTTCTCTGGTCACGAATGTCAGAATTAAGACGCACCTCTTAATTCTTACGACATTATGATGATTCGTAAATACGCGTGATGATATTGTACTTTGGGCTTTAACCTGCGGATCTAATCTCACGACATTGAAATTATAAATTTGTTTGTCTCACGACCAAAAAAATAAAAATACTAAGAATACATTAGACCAAATATTTTGCATATATGTCTAAGATAATTTGGGGAGATATTAAATGATATTTCAAATTTATCATGTAAAAGGCAAAGTCCTTACACAAGAGTTCCTTGAGAAAGTTTAACATGTTTTAAGTTCTGAAAATGCGTATTTCTGATGAATCTTTTTGTCCGAATCAGCAAAAGTCCATATTTATACATCAATTTTCAATTGTGTCATCATGCTATTTGCAATCATTTTTAAGAACTTAACAATCGATTTTCAAATATTACTCATGGTTTATTAATTTAAAATATGTATGTATTTATCTATATGACATATCATTGTTTTGTTATTATTCTGCCAAATCTAGCGATAACAAGCGTATTCTTAAATCTTGTAGAATTAACTACTTCTGAATAATGGCCGGTTTACACGTATTTATGACTGGTTTTAATGATGTATTACGAATTATTATATTATGCTGTTTGTTCGGTATAATATCATAGTGTAGAATTCAGCGTAGCAATTCAATCAGTTTAAATTAGCAATTATTTCGAATAATCCTTTATCGATGGTGATTAGCGCACGTGATATGCAGAATTATATGCGTTGTTTGAGTCATGTAATAACAGCTAAACAATTTGCTCCGTGAGGATTTTCCAGATCAATTTCCTTGACTGTTAGAATTTTATCGAATAAAATACGGTTTAGTATTGAAAATGACTCAACGGCATCCGACAACTTAATATGTTTGTTTAAGTAACATCTGGTTTACAAATCTACTGAACATCAGGGTCAAACGCTATTTATGGTACAATCATTTTCCGAATGTCAAGACGTTAGGTAAAATGTCCGGGTCATATTATTTGATAAGAGTTCAAACTGTGCACGGCGGTAAATGTTAATCAAAAGAATTTGATATTTGCTTGCAAAAAAATAATATAGTTCTTTAAAAGGCATAATGCGTATGATTTGAAAATTAATCTTATGCCATTTTTTTAACGAATTACCGGTTTCGTCAGTCCTGAAAGTGCGTCAGAAACCGGTTACCCACATAAATACATTTTTGGGATAAACCATGTGTTATTACTACTTTTAAAATATTCTGCCATGGGTTTAACACTAAAATAACAACATATTTAAAATATCAGCCATTCGCATTATCGGATTCCATTGAGATTATTTGTGTTTTAAGCATATTTTTACTTTGATCGGTCATCGTGATCTTTGATCAATGAGTGATTCATTTCACCTAGCGTCACCTAATGGATTAAGCGCATCGTAAGATCCGATCAGATAATTCGGCTTATCATCAGACATTCGGCGATAATATCTTCAACCCGAAAATGAGCTGCCTAGAAAAATGTCTTCCAACATCGACAATTTTTCGATGTTGTTATACTTGCGGCATCTTTGTAATTTCATGACAGCATCGCCGAATCGATCTTGTTCTGCGACCGCACAAATCTTCATCGTCATTATGGATCTCACGTAGTGTTCAATGAATTTTAATCACACGCCAAGGTTTTCATCGACGATCATCAACTTTTTTGCAAGAAAAACATACTGATATCTTGGAAGTTTATAAAGTATGAACTAGTTTATATGCTAGGGTTTTTAAAAAATGTTCAAATGTAGATTTTTGGCATCTTGTTGAACATTTTTTGTGAATTTTGGTGATTTCGTTTAACACCAAGAAAATTTTGTCTGTGAAAATGTCTGTTCTACAAAGTAAATCTTCAGTGTCTTCATAAAAATCTTGCAAAGCCGATTGTTGCTCCCTGGCATCAGTTTTAGTTCTTTTAGCGAAGATCACGACGAGAAAAAATGCAATTTCAACGATCTTTGAGCCAGAATGCAGATGTACAAGTCCACACCGATGAATTTTAATGATTCATTGTTATATTGTGTTTGTGCGCTTAAACATCTGGTCAATAGTTCATCTCGTGATAAATCTTCATAGACTGGTTTAATGGTTTTTTGAACTTCTGCATTCAAAGGTGGCTTTTGTTGGTGGAAATTATTGAGTTCTCGTCTAGTTTCAACTTTGCGCCAGCTGTAATTTTATTTGTGCAATTTTAATGCTGAGGATTTCTCCAACTTGCGATCGATCGATTTCAGATGTAAGAAGATTTTCTTTATTCCATTTCGATTGAATTTTAGCAGGGCCGTAACAAGGGGGTGGCAAAGCAGGCGACCGCCACTGGTGCAACTGAGCTTGGGGCGCAAAACGCAGAATACCAACCCACTCGAGAGTTGCACATGATTTTTATTTTACTTGACTATTATACTTTACATGAATCAACACTGATTGACTCAATCCGTTTTTATAAGTTGTCTAATTCCTCTTTTCTTCGTTATTGCTTAAACATTGGACGGACCCATTCGGCATAGGTCCGCAATAAAATATTTTTGATGGATTGTAATATTTAACCAACTTCAACAAACAGCCTTCTTTGAGCGACTTCGTTTTGTAATGAAAGTTCGTAATAATTCTGTAGATATGTTCAGGTATGGTGTGCATTCGACATGTCAGCGGTTTGAAAAGTGGACCAGTTGGATACACATACATTGTGGCCACTCCGTCCTCTTTTGCCGCTTTTTGCGGCATTTTCGGGGAGAAATGGACTCGGACATGGATATTAAATTCAAGTTTTGCACCGTGCTGTGCACTTTTGTTGAGCGGATTGGCATACTCCCGAATAGTGGGATCAATAAAAATTCACTTAGAACCATCTGTTATCTATATGTTAGGTCGGGTACTTTTGGGATTATCATTGTATATTATTTTAAAATATGCATTATAATAATATTTAATATATTGCATTTATAACAGTATTGTTTAACTTAAAATGGATTTCCAAGAGGGAATTTTAGCAGATCGATTGAATTTTGATATAAAAAAAACCTATGGATTATGCTATTTTTGCGAGTGTACTTATCAGCGATATGAGGAATGCAAGATTAAGATATTATAGGGTTAAGTGACCTTAGACCCTAGATAATATCGGCAGCAGCTTTGACGCTCTCCTCCATCCAGCTTAGTTATAAATACGATCGATAAATTTGGAATGCATACGTTAAATTCCTCATCAGTAAGTTTCGTATGCTTCGGGAATTGTTTTCTTAATAAAAGTGTTTTTCATCCACGCTCGTTAGGTGCGGTGCTTCGTTACTGTGCGCTATTTTTCGTTCTTCATTTCGGCGTTTCCGTCATAACGATGCGCTCCTCGTTATTGGGTCTAATTTTCTTTTTTATTGATGGCTAAATTATGCAAATATTTCCTCGTTGCGTGACTAATACGCACTCGGACGCATGTGACGCAACGTTATTCGGGTCAAATGCAAGTAAAATCCGGTTGCAATCTCTTCCGCAAAACCAATATCGTTTATGCAAATTAATCGTGGAGAAGTGAAAATGTAGACGATGTGATTTTCTTAAACGACTTGTTATTATTGCGTCGATACGCAGCACAGGCGATAATCTCGACGATTTCGATTCGCCACGGACAATTTGCTTCTTCTAATGCGCCGTTAAAAAAGCAACAAATCCCCTGATTATGCTTCAGCATCCTTTTGTGTAATTTTGCAGATTTTGTTTTATCCCCATAGTCTCGAATTAAATCAGCACAATCTTTTATCATCGCGGGGAAAACTGAAATTCAACCTCCATAAGCATATTTTATTTAATGGAGATCATCTGCATATTTGAGCTTGAAGCACCTTCTTTGCACGCTTTTATCTGCTCGAGGGCAGGGCTATCTTATGCGTTGTGATACTTTACTCATTAATATCGACACGGTTACAAATAAATACATTTATTCGTTCGACATACCTACCTATTACTATCTGCAATTTGGAGTACGGTTTCAATTTTCAATTACTGAGTTTACGTTTACAGTTTTGGCCAACAAGTCTTTGTTTGAAACATGTTGGAATTTATGCTGCATATATTACTGGAATAAAACGACTAAGTAGGCATATGCTCAGTTAAGCTTATCGTTTGTGAGACTCATATTGGGCGCTGCTTGGTAATCATAGCTTGCAGAATCCCAGAATTATTGGGAGTATCTCGACAAGTAGTTTCTGTACGATTAACGTTGAAAAGCGACTTTTAACATGCGAGCAGCTGATTCAAAGGCAACAGAGAAAGGGGTTTTCACATCAGATTGGGTATTAAAAAAGGATACTCTACGACGACCCCAAGAAGAAAAATTACTACGTTAGATCCGATCAAACGTTGCCATCGACCTCAAAATCAAAACCAAAGCCAAATATTCATGGTTGAAAGGTCACGATGTGTATCAGGTGAGAGACCAAACTCACCGTATTCTCTGGACATTGCTCCTTCTGATTACTGGTTGTTCCGGCAGATTCAGCACGATTTAGCAGGTCACCGGTTCACTTCTTTCGCATAAATCGAAAATTGGCGCCTAACTTGGACGGCCTCAAAAGATGAGACATTTTTTCGAGATGGAATTCGAGAATTGTCTGAAAGTTGTGTAAAAATACTTTGATAAATCTGCTCATTGATTTTGCTCTGAAATTAATGCATCTTTGATCGCAAAAAACGAACCGAAAATAATTGCACTGCCAATACAATCTACAAAGATTTTTACGTTGCGAACATCTATAATAATTTTCGGAATCTATAAAGCTGTTTTTTGTGTTCAAGTAGTTTACGTTAATTATTGTTAAATAAACGTTTTTTTGCCTTTTTTCGACTTTTTTTTTGTGCGAATTCGAAGTTATGCGATTTAAAAAAATAAAAAAATGATTTCGCTTTTTTTGCATTTTTCTAATGTTTCGACTTTTAAAAATACATTCCCCAAAGGAATTTCCAAAATTTCAACTACTTACGGAGTTATAGCTATTTTGGTGACGCGACAGCTTGGCCGGTCTTACCATAATGAAAACTGGGTGCGAATCTTTTCTATATAACCCTCTATTATTCCTACCAGATTTACGTCAAAATTTATTTTTTAACTATTAAAAAAAAAAAGACTTTTTTAAACAGTTTTTAAACAACAATAATATTTCTTCCGAAGAAGAGAGCGATTTTAAGTCATATCGAAAATCGCAACGAAAATCGATGATAATTTGTTATTTTTAATTTTCTTATTGTTTTCCTGTTTTATTTATTAACTTTTTTTTGTGCGATTTTGGATATATTTTATATAGCCGTTTCAAAGTTATACGGTTTTTAAAATCCATGGAACGCATCTTCACTTTTTCTATGTAGGTCATAACTTTTTTTTGTGCGATTTTCCGCGGAACGCATCTACCGCACAAAAAAGGTTTAAGTGAATAAGACGTATATATAATGTATTTTTGCAGGTTTCAAAAATTGATATAAATGTCGGTAGACTGCCGTTTTGTTTACTTTCAATATCGAACCAACAAAATGATAAAGAATCAGCTTTGTAGGAATAATTACACAAATAATGTGATCGAACAAACTGTATGCTCATCAAAAAATACGTGGTGCATGAGAAGGATTAATAGTGATCGTTGCAAACATTTTGCATTGATTATTAATAGAATGCCGTTATGGAAACATGTGAATATTGAGAGAAATCCGCAGTGCATATTGGTTTCTTCGGTGTAGGTTGTAAATCTATAAGTAATCTTGCAATGTCTTTTATCTAAATCTTTAGATTTGGCAGATGATCTTTGCACGTTCATAATTCAATTTGCGATTTTAAATTTAGTCGGCTCGGCAACTCGTTAAAATAGTGCTCATAGCTCGCATACGTTCTGCAGTAATTGGATCCGTTCGAGGTATTTTATAATTGTGGATTATTTCGATGCCATCGAACTGAAGCTTTTCAGTGTTATCGTCTGCAAACGAATTATAAATACAATTGTGTCGATATTCTGCTTATAACAATACAAAATCTCATTTGAGCACTTCGTTGAGATCATTTAAGGGTGGATTTAGATCAATTTTTCTTCCATGAGTCATAATAATTGCACAACATCAGATTGTATTATAAGTATTTCAAGCCTTTATAATTCGGTATGCGTATGATATTTTGATAAACATTTGTAAGTGGCTGAATCAATAATTGTCTTTCAATGTATGCATTTGTAGACATTTCCATTGAAAATAATTGTATTGTGCATTTTGCAAAACAATAAGCTACAAGAGTTTAGATGCTATTATTTTTCTGAAGTATTATTAGATTATCCAAAGCTGTTTTACACGAAACGAAGTTAAACTACATTGATTTATATGTATAAAAAAATTGTATATTGTCACGCATTTCACGCATGGAAACACCAGACACGACATAAAAAAAACATTTAGATATCGTCATCGAAATTTGTCTCATATTTGCAAACAAATCGCTTTTGGTGTAATTTATTAGTCTTCAATGTAGGTCTCATTCAGTCTGGTTGTGTATGAAATTCCTGACTGGACGACTTTACGCAATGTCCAGTTTGCGAGCTGGAATGCGTGGGATGAGCTCGATTGATGGCGTAACGAGGAACGCGCCGTTTTGGAGTATCGTAGTTTATTTTCGTACGTAGAGGTGTGTACAAACCTTGAATTTGTAATGGACTCAAATCGTAGCCCATTTTTTGTCGGAAGAATTTTGGATGTTTATCCACTTGTGGTGGTTCCGACCAATCGTAATTGCTGCTCAAACCCCAATTTATGACTTGATTGACGAAACACTGTTTTTTCCCAAACAATCGATATTTTTTTTATTTTGTGTGAAAATAGAGTCGACGTCTGTTTTTTTATGAACGTCGTTAATATGAAATCATGCTTGAATTTTGTCAGTTGACCTCATTAATCGCTATTATCTCTGTGTGGTTTTATATCGACCCCCTAACACTGCGAGGGATGCGTGCACAGCACCGTTTTTACACTTTTGTCGGTTGTACTATAAGTTTGAATATAGTTTTATTAATGTGTCAACCCATTCCATGTGAATTACTTTTAGCTAGCGTCAAATGTTGGGGCAAATCTGGTTGTGGGTAGCTTTTTATTCAGACGTTCTTATCTGCACGAGGGCAGGGCTTACATACTCTGCCGTTATTAAATTACAATCTTTGCTCATTAAAATCAATACGATAAAAGATAAATATAAATCTTTGATCAATGTATGAACACATCACTATCCAAAAATTTTATTGCTTTTATTTAAAAGTCAACTTCTAAATTATTTAAACAAAAAACTAACAACTATTTTGAACCTTTCCACCTCTTGTATAAATTAATTCCCTAGACAAAGAAATCCAGTGGTGTCAGATCGGAAAACCGTGCGAGCCACTGTATAGGGCACGTCCCCAGGCAAAAAAATCCAGTGGTGTCAGATCTGGAGACCGTGTGAGCCACGGAATAAGGCACAATCTTATAAATCGTTGGCAATAGATATTCGAAGTGATCAATTTGTTTAGGAAAATTCTAAATTAATTACCCATTGGAATTTCCACCATACGCACGTCAACGTTGGACTTGTTTTTCTGATGGATTTATTTCGTAGATCCATTGCCTTTGACGTTTATTGCTACCATAGATTATATATTTTACGCCCCCTTAAGAACTAGTTCTTAGATTGTTTTTTTTGTTGTGTCTATAAAGTACTAGCGAATACCCGGTATGCGTTGCAATGTCACATAAAGTGTATTTATTTTAATTCAGTTTATTTGAATGATTTTATATATTTTTAATTATGCTGAAAAACGGGTATACTATCTTAGTTCGAGAGGTACATTAAGATTTCAAATATATATCTTTCCGATATTTCGGATCTCCTGTTGGACTCATGGACGCGGAATAACTGCCGGCGCCTTGGTGATGCTCCTTGTGAGTATCCTCCGTCCAGTGCTGCCAATGTGCGATATTGAGCTATTCATTGCCAATTTTTCGATAAAATTGGTAGCCAAGTTCTGGGTATGTTAGTGTCATCGTCTCGTCCGTTGAATGCAGAGTTTCTTCGTTTTTTGATTTCCATCGCTTCTCTCGGAATTCTGATGTCGAAATTTTCCACGATTGCTATGGTTTTTGTACCATCAAAATTGATATGATGATCGTTCTTCATGACTTGTTCAAGAACTACGGATTTGTAATCCAATTTCAAGACTGCGTTCTTTTTGTTGAACCAGGAGACTTCCTATATTTTCTCCAGTCCCAAAGATTCAGAGAAATCCAGATAGAGACGCGTCAAGGAAGCGATTTTATTTAGATGGCAAGAGAGGTGGTCTGTGTCGGTCGTCGGCCGCCACCTCTCACTTTCTTCCTATCGGTTAGGCTCCGCCTGAGATGTCGCCGGGTCGTTCCGGATCACTGGTTCTCAGTTCCTCATAGGACACGGACGATTTAGGGCCTCGTTGGTTAGGTTTGGTCTTTCAACAACTTCAGAGTGTCCATGTGGAGATCCGTTCATGAACGCAGACCATGTTCTGTGGACATGTTCGGGCATGGCGTTAGATCGCGAGGCGTTCCTTCGTTGTGTCAGTGGTCCGAAATTCGGTCCGGTTGGACACGAAAACTTTGTGGCCACTTCCTCTAATTTTAGGGCATTTAGGGATTTTTGTAAAAGTTTTGGAGGAAAATGCATCCCCGGGGCAGCATCATATTTCTCGAAAGTTATTGTGTAGGATTTAAAATTTTGCGAGCATTTTTGAAATATCACACGTTGCAATAATTTTTCTTATGCTGTTCAACTCTTCCAGGTCTTCTTTGTTCTAGCTTCCGTTGTTTCAGCATACGCTTTTTTCCTCATTCGGTTTGGCTTTGGAAATTATGGATTGTAGCACAATATAATAGCGTTTTTATATGGCGTGACGGAACTTAGCTTTGTGGAAATATTATTTGTTTTCCGTGAATATTAAGATCAACAATATCGGCTTAACGATCCTCAGATAATCTATGTATTTTTCGATGTCAAATTAAAAAGACATTATGCCGCAATTTGTTCCCCCTAGAATCTAGGGTCATTTGCTTGGATATTCTTTTAGAAATGATTATTTAAATTTTATTAAATGACAATTCTTGCACATTTTGTTTTTAATTTGCCAAATCGATTAGCATTTAGATGTATTTAATTTGTTTTTGCCAGGCAAAAAAACCTCTTTAATTTGATTCAATTTCCATAATTACCATTTGGGTTCCGGTATTCAATTCAAAGTCAGATGAATGATGCATGAATAACTGGTCCTTCTGGTCGTTTACTGAAATACTGCCTATGATGATGTTATCAATACGTACGTACACATTATGTTTCCCGGTTTTACATTCTTGCTGCCTTCACCAAGCTAATCTTTGGATCTATAGGCAGCGAAACAAAGAGGCTGTGAATATATATAATTTCTTCATTAAATCAATCGTTCGAAATGTCCTTTTATAATTTTTTCACGCATTTTCTGTAGGACTCTGAAATACAAGCCGATATTTTTTAATCGAACCGAAATAACATTAGCATATGATTTATAAAAAGGTTGTAATGTGTCGTGTGCTGGTGTCATTTTAGTGCAGCAAGGCGTAATTCCGCAACTTTTTTGACGATTTCTTATGCGTTGTTATTATATTTTTTTCTTCATACATTTAAACAAGTTCGATTAGGTTTTTTGAACGAGGGCTGGATGCCTAATAATATTATTCCGGTCTTGATTTTTTCTCAATAATAATTTGCATCCAACTAAACTTAAATAATTTTCCTCTTCTTTAACAAGCCTACGACGTTTATGATCAGCGATTTTCCGGAAAATCCTTTTGATTTTGCAGCACTGGACAAAAGTATCGAACTTTATATAGTAAGATAAGATAAGCAATGCAAAATGCATAAATAAATAATAAAATCGTATGATGGCAGTAATTACTCATATATAAGTTATTGGATCTTATGTTTCAGTTTATCCCATGTATGATGTGTTAGGACTAGATCTGGCACGTATTCATCACACTATTTAATGATTTGCCCTAATCAATAATATGATGGGATGTCTTGTTAAAATTTAGCTCGATTTCAATGCAGATCTAATAATCATATAATAAATCATAATGTCTCCCATCTTCATCATACAGCATACTAACAATGTTATTATTTGCCCACTCCTGGTTTCAATTACTACATAAAGACTTCCAGACATCAGAAAAATAATTAACAAAGCATCAACTTATCAATTTTAATGTATCATTTTAAAACTTAAATTTTCGTTGAAAGAGTTAGAGCTATAATGTTTGATTGATCCTCCTTAGAAGTGATTCTTTTAACTTTTCTTGACATTTCTTATTTGCATTGTGCTTTCTTCCCGTGTGACGCTCTATTCAACAATTCAATGTTATGAATGTGTCAACTGGCGAGAGTCAAAATGTCAAGTTCGCATTCTTTATCCATAATCATATGGCCGACCTTGCTGATTCTCATGGCGTTTTATGGTGTCATGGCGTCCGATGTTTTATTTTCCAGTTGAATATGGTTTTCGTCACATTTGATGAGGTCACCGTTGCGGAATAATTAATATATCAACTCTTTTTGGCGACGGACATAATATTTACAAACATCTTGCGTCATGAAGAAAATATACTAAGATAGTCACTCGAACTTTGTTGTCTCTGAAATCGAAGCCTCACATTTGGATTTTTTAAATTTTATTTTCATCTTAAGTAAATATAGATTTTCCTTTAGATTACCAGTCTTTGAATGCGGATAAATTATCGTTTTTACCTGGTTTTGTATCCGGTCTCTTGGTCTCCATCGCATGCAAGATATGAGCAATAGTGCAACAGTTTTTTGATGGCATGTTTTCAAGTCAATTTTATGGCAAATTTGTATTTGATTTCTTCCTATATAAGTTTTTGGTAGTTATTTGATGTTGCTAAAAACTGGAATAAAAAATCGTTCTCATTTTCAGATGTTGCGTTTTAACCAAAACGTTTTTGTATGCATATAAGATAATATTTTGTCAATCTTTTTTCGTCAGAAATTTACGAAACCTTTCCTTTCGTCAAGTCGATATAACTAGCAGTAAACTAATTTTATCAACATTTTCCGGTATACTTTCTAAAAAATCATCTTAACCTGAAGGGCCACAATAGCGATGGGGCTCCGCAGTCCCGAGACGAACTCGCAGCATATGCGACGGAAATCCGCATTTAACCTCCGTAGAGGGGGCGATTCTTTATCTACGACTACTCATCCGACGCTAAGTTTGCACGCCAACAATTAACACAACCAGTCCGCAAGGCTTCCCAGAAAAAATATACAGTCTGTTCGTCCTGCAACTCTAAGGATCGGTGCATAGTTCGCCGAACAGCATAAAAAAACGGCCTGTTTTAATAACCAAAAATCGATAATTAACGGCAAAAACTATTAATTTAATTTATTTACTTTTGCATTATTAAAGCTATTCAAAAATAATTGCGAATTATTCCTACACTACAAAGTAATAATGTTTTTTATTTTTTTTAAAACTTATTCTTCTCAAGTTTAGCTTGAATTTTTTAAAACTTTTTTGTAGTTGAATTTGTCAACCATCGCGTTGTCTATTTGATTGTTCTTTTTGGGTTGGATCCTACATTTTTTTAAATATTAAATTATTCAATTGAAGAAAAGCGAACGGAAAAATTCTTTAGTACATTTCCACATCGTACGACCAAAATTAATTTCTTCGTTGAATAAATTTGCTATATTGTTGATGTTGAAATGATGTGTAAAATTTGTTTATATCATTGAAACTTTATGCGCAAATTAAATGTTTTCATGTGTACATCGATTATTCTAATCATTTTTTTTAAATATGTATATATTAACGTCACTATAGTAAAACAGGATGAATAAAACACTAAAAAATTCAAATATTATTTTGAAAATATGCCCGATGTAACATTGAAGCATCGAATATTTCACATCATTTAGTCTGGATCTAATTTTGAAAGGCAGGCAACTTGCTGCTGAAAATGCACGATCAGCCTCCACACTCGTTGGAGGTATCGTCATCAGATATTTAAAAGCTAGTTCGAATTGATGACCGCGTGAGCCTCCATTTTCGTATAACACCATCAATGTGACATAAAATTCCTATCTGCTGAGATACGGACTAAAACTCGCAAAATTCCCGATTTCCCGACAAATTATTTATTTCCGCCACTGCAGATGAATACTTATATACTATAAAACTTTGATGTGATTCATGATTATATTACGGATGAATACAAAAATTCTGAAGCCCGTATCTATTATATTTCATATCGATATTCCCATTATTAGAGTCGAGGTGTAGTAAATACATCACCGGTAGGGAAAGATTAATTTAGCAATTTGAAATCATGTATGTACTGTATATATGTATACATAGATTAGACAGTTACTCTCCCTAGGCGTCGCCTAAGCTCGCCAATTAATAGTTACGCTACTGTTTCCAAGCGTCCAGATTTCGGCGGAATGTCTCGATTTAGTAACCGTCATCATGCTGATGAGGTGTGCGATATCTGTTAGATAAAAATTTCGATCCTGAATTTTTCGGGATTACGTTTACTAATCCCGGGATTCTTAAGTACCTAAAACTGTCCGGGATCCCGGGATTGGATTCCCTAGCCGTACATGTCCATGACCTCTCGTACGAACCTTGCGTCTTAATAACGGTATGCAACAACCATACATGATGAAAAAACTGTTTTGAAACAATTAAAAAAGTTGTTATCAATGCAAAAATATCTAATTATGAAAATCTTATGTTGATTACTGTGCTTTTTTTATTAACTATAGTCTAATGTTTTTTTATGTATTTTTTGTTGCAGAAAACGGCTCTTCACTATAATAGCAAATATTGATCCTTAAGTGTACTTATTGCTACGTTTTTTATCTCAGAGTTTAAAGGTATGTTTTTTTTTATGACTTTTAATGTTTTTATGCGTGCGAATATTTTATGAATACTTGTCGGATGAAAGAGATGCGTAAATTCTTAACAATATGTCGGCATCAAGGATTGCGATTAGACAAACTTAATTTGTAATCGATATGATTCAGCAGATGTTTGCTGTCGATAGGAAGGGTCGATTGTGGCAATCAAATGTCCGCTTCGGTAGGCCGCTTTCTTCGCAAGACAACTTTTTTTTGCTTTCATCTGGAATAATTATTGATCTGGGTCATTCTTGATAGACCGTTACTAAATCTTGTGTAATGTTGATATCTTTACGGGTTGTGTGTAAATTTTTGGGCGTTGTTTACGTTGCTTCATTTAATAGTAATGGTATCATTTTGACTGGAAGAACGTTGCAAAATGATGAAATGCATAATGCATATTAAAATTTAAGCTCTTTTCGATAACATCCATTGACCATTTGCGTCCGTCTTGTCATGCGTCATGGATCTAAAAGAGGATTTAACCCTCTTGGCCCCAGAGCGCCGATCCATCGGCGCACCTAACCTATGCTAAAAGCCCCACAGCGCCGATCTGTCGGCGCTCATTTCAATGTCTTATATAAAAGACAAATATCATTTCATCATCGTGAAATAAAAAACACCCACAGGAATACCCCCTTTTCAACTGAATAAACCCAATTAAAAAAAATATATAATAACAAAATCTTCAATATATTAATTGGAAGTTTTGAATTTTTGCGTGTTGGCGTGCATTTATTATAGAAGAGATGATCACTCGGCGCGATCTTTGAAGTCCGATATTTCTACATTTAGAAAAGACCTTTCTACATTGTTGAAATATTATATGAATGTACAGACCTTTGTGCATGTTTTGAAAAAAATAGGGTACCTAGTTGTTGTAATGTTCATAAAATTTGAAGCATCGTAAAACAAAAAAATCTTTCGCCGCAGTATTCAAACAAAAGATTACCATTTATTGCACCCAGCTTGCACCTCAACAAAAACTACCCTGTAATAAATGATCTATCGTAATGACGGGAACGTAAACCCCAGCCGGACCGGGTCTTTACAAAAAAAAATTCAATTGACATTTTTTGACAGCGTTTGTCTACTATCGGTCAAAATATTCTTTGTACATATATATATAATTTATGAGCATCTATTGCGCGTTACTTGGCCATCGATAAACTTGTAAGATGTTTTTTTTTCCAGAATAATATTTGGTCGGATTTTCAAAAATTTATGGATCAGTCTAATTTTGATTTTCGCAGTATTTAGTCGCACGAGTAAATTTCATTTTGAACTTTGTATAATTCGTTTTCAATTTCTGTGGCAAGTCTTTTTATTGTATAAATGGCTGGACCAAGTTCACACATGGATGTAGAACTGACGAGAGTGATATAAACATTAGTAGTGAAAGTCAACAATCAGAAAACGTACAATCGAAAGTGAGCGATAGTAACTATGAGGATATGGATGATGAGGACTATGTTGAGGTTTTTTCTCCCGAAGAGCCTTTACCATTGCCCTTTGATTACCAAGAAATTCCCGACCCTAAGCACATGCTACCATCGGATTCACCCCCTATTGCTTACTTCGATTTATTGTTTACCACTTTACTTCTTTCGCTAATGGTATAAAAAACCAACCGAAATGCAAAGCAGTTTTTCGCAAAACGTTCAGAAAATGTTTCTGTGGCTGTGAAAAAATGGAAAAAGGTAACAGTCGAAGAAATAAAAGGGTTCTTATCTTGCATTATGAATATGGGGATTATCAAAAAACTAACCATAAAGTTGTATTGGAGTACAAGTTCATCTCAAAATACACCATGGTTCGAAAAAATGTTTACGAAGCACAGATTTGAACATTTATTGCGTTTTTTTCCATTACGTAAACAATGCAAATATACCGAAGCCAAATGAACCGGGCTATGATCCATGTGCCAGATACCAACCACTCTTGGAGCACGCAAATAATATATTCCGCCATCACTATGTACCACATCAGCAAATCAGCATCAGCAGCAGCAATCAGCAGTATAAAAAATAGGGCAAGTTTGATGCCGGGGGGGGGGGCACTTGCCCCTCCCCGGATTGATTGGAAATGGTCAAATTATGTTACTTTTATTTTAAATCACTTCATGTTAGCATAAAGAAAATGTGGAGAGACATTACTAAAACATTACTAAAAATATTTTGCCCCCCCCTTAGAAAATTTTCTGCGGGCAGGCATGTTCACCATAAATATTATAGAAAAAAATGGAAGTAAATGGATAGAGTATAAATGAGAACAAGCTGCTAAAAATTGTCGAGTTTCTGCTGGCTTTAAAAAATGGCCCGACAGGAAATGCAGAAAGCCTTATTGAAAATTAATATATTTTTTTTGGTTTTCAGATGGGTATTTTGCAAAGGCAAAAGAAGAACTAAGTTTTAATTTTTTAGTATATTATTTGGGGCTGTAGTAATGTTTTGAAATTCATTTTTTTTTTCCTGTATGCTTTTTATGATTATATATCTTTTTTTTTAATGTTGTTATATTAAAAAAAAATGACTTTTTTTGTTGTAACAATATACATTAGTATGTAATGATTATACTGTATTTTTTGTATTTATGTTTTTTTGTTTTTAAATACATATTTTTTTAAATTATAAGTAAGCAGTGTTTTTCGTGCAAAACAGCCTGGGGCTTTTAGCATGTACCACTCAAAAATGGCTGGGGCCAAAAGGGTTAAGAAGCTGCATATTTGCATTCATACGGACAAGAGGTTGTTATGAACAACCACAGATTTTATAGACTCACAGCCAATGTGACGTCAATCGAAAACGAACTTAAAGACTAAATGCTTCAATATTAAGCTTCTCAATATTACAATAGAGTATAAAACAGGTAAGAGCCGAGAAAATGGGTCGATCGCAATCTTCAACGTCTTTCGAAGTAGACAAGGAAAAGATCGAGAGATATTTAATCGGAGGACTGAAGAAGTGTTGCAGATTAATATTTTTACCCTTTGTTGGAATTTCGGTGGGTGCTCGTTTCGCATTGTGGGGTTTCCACAAAGCGACAACGCTTTGTGGAAAACCACTCATCATAAGCCGTTGGTTTGTTTGCCATTTTCTACTGAGTGCGTAGTTCACCCCCCAATCTTTCAGTATGAATTCTGCTCCTTAATATTCAGCAAACATTACACTCATATTTCATTTTCTGGATTACAATTTTGGTCTCCTAAATAGGTTTTATATTGCTTTATCTCAAAGTATGTACAAGCGTTCCTATTTTTTTAAATTAAATCATGGCATAAGCTATAATACATGTATCAGAGTGCTCATTATTGATCAATTAGTCAATCTTTGATTTGTAAATCATTGGTATGAAATTATGCAGCCTTGACATCCGAATTTACAGTTCCGTAGTGCAGTTTTTTGTAAACTATAAACGCCTTGCCTTACATCAAGTTTTTTTCTAACTAGAGAGCTATAAAATATCTTTAGCCCTAATTATGTTTCGGTCTTACTATTTTTGTTCGCAAAATATGTCCGAATATAATAAAAACAATGTGTTATGCAGTTTGATACTTTATAAAGTTTATCTTTTTTCTTTGGCTATCATGAATATCCTTTAAAATATGATGCGCATGATAAATTTATTTTTTGTGTTATTAGATCACATCAACAGGAATTTCATGTTGTCAACGGAGTTACTAGTTTTTATATTTCACATCGAAAACGAGTTTTATTTCTAAACTCTAACTAACTCTTTTATTTAAAAAAAAATGTTTAGCCTTGCATTCTTACGATCATTTATACCGCATTAATAACACCATTTCAATTTAGTTCACATTATCATCACATTCCTTTAAAAATATCACTACGCTAAATTTAAAGATACCTAATCAATTTTATTATATTGATTTAAATATACACTCAAACCTCTTTTTGTGCGATTTCGAAGTTATGCGATTTTTTTTTTAAAAAATTGATTTCGTTTTTTTTTTGCATTTTTCTAATGTTTCGACTTTTAAAAATACATTCGCCAAAGGAATTTCCAAAATTTCAACTACGTACGGAGTTATAGCTATTTTGGTGACGCGGCAGCTTGGCCGGTCTTACCATAATGAAAACTGGGTGCGAATCTTTTCTAAATAACCCTCTATTATTCCTACCAGATTTACGTCAATTTTTTTTAAATATTAAAAAAATTAAAACTGTGATATAATAAGACGCATACTATTTCTTCCGAAGAAGAGAGCGATTTTTAATCATACCGAAAATTATCATACAACGATGATAGTTCGTAATTAAAATAATTAGTATTTCTCTAGTAGATGTCTGACATTTGAGATGCCAGATGTCAGACATACTTAAAATTTTACCAATGATGCAAGATGTCCTTTAAATGCTATCTTTTAACTGCCCAATTTTTTCCTGTTTTTTTATGCGATTTTGGATATATTTTATATAGCTGATTCGAAGTTATGCGGTTTTTAAATCCATGAAACGCATCTTCACTTTTTCTATGTAAGTCATAGCTTTTTTTATGGGATTCCTTGAGTAAAATCTTGTCACCCAACAGCAAAATTAAAGAGGAAATCGATCTCAGATCAAACCCTTCAATCCAAGATCTAGTATATCTATTTTGTGTATTTTTCTGAGATTATGAAATCTTTCTTCTTTATTATTTTTATAAAAATATAAATCTTTCCAATAAAAAAGCATATTAAAAAATTAAGTTCTGCGCATTAACTAGATATTCAACAAATTGGCAATATAGTTGTGTAGTATTTATCTAACATTCGATGATTGAGGTCGAGATCAGGTCGAGATCGAGGACAGTCGAAATTTAGGTCTTTCATTTTGAAGCCTTTTTTATGAAGCCGTGTAGGGGGCAGTAATAAAAAAAAATTCGATACAACTTTTACGTTCAAATAGTATAACTAATTTGACAGCTGCAAAAGAAGTGCAACGTTGAATTGATACTTGATTTTTTTGCAAAAACACAATCTGCATACAAGATCTCTAAGCTGACAAAATAAAGACGCATTAAGTATGTTTTTTTATGCGTTTATTTCAATTATCTAAAGCACGAAATTGAATATAAAAAATAACCTGTCCCAGTCGCTGTAAATATAATTCAAATTGGTCTTCAGGTTTATAATCTAACTAGCGAGTACCCGGCAAGCGGTGCAATGCCACACTTAATTGATTTTATTGGAATGATTTTATATATTTTTAATTACGCTGAAAAACGGGTATACGATCTTAGTGATTATTCGAGAGGTACATTAAGATTTCAAATATATATATTTCCGATATTTCGTGTCTCCTGTTGGACTCATGGACGCGGAATAACTGCCGGCGCCTCGGTGATGCTCCTTATGAGCATCCTCCGTCCAGTTCGTTGTTCGTTATTGAGCCATACATTGCCGTCGCATTATTGGAGATTGCACTTTCTGTCTTTTTGCTTGGTTATTGTTTTTTTTTTTTTTTTTTTTAAATTTTACCACAATCTGGATTTGAACCCGAATAATAAGAGAATTGACCCAGGTATGAATTGAAATGATGACGTTTGTGTCAATTCGACTCGAGGCATATTCCACTGAAGACCGAACGCTTGACAAGTACACAACAAATCGACGGTTGCTATGCTTTGTTTACCTTAGCAACCACCAGACCAATATAATGGTCACACGAATAATGGTTGTGCTAAGTTTCTCCAATACACGCCCAATAACTTACCAAAGTTTCATCGCAATCGGATGAACGCTATAGGAGTGTATACCCAGCAAACCGACAGCACGATGACACACATTCGTTTTTTTTATTTATGTAGAAGATCGGATAATATTCTTAGTAATGGGACAAATTCTGAAACGGGTCTTCAAATTTCGACACGAGTTGAAGAATTTTGTGAATATTGCTAACTGTAAAAGTTCAAGCAAATCCTGCGTGCAAAATTGTTTTGCTATCTTTAGCAAGTAATTTTACACTATCTTTTACATATTGTAACTTTTGTTTTTGCCGCACAAAAAAAAATTTTTTTTTGCATAGTTTTGTGATCTCATAAGATTTTTTTTTTTTTTTCATAAGAAGAGACAAAACTTTTTTTTATTAACTATTTGTCTTCCCCGAAAAAAATGTAATGTTTTTTCAATTTGTCTCGTGATATGCAACATGACTATTAAATCTGGGAATCTTATTCAATTTAATTGATCAATCAAATCTACTATTAACGACTATTAAATCAGTAATCTATTGAAAAATAGTTTATTATTGACCGATTATATCGATTATATGTCGTTCTCTACTCTAATTACTACCAGTTTTTATTTGTAGTGTATTTTTCGGTTTTATTCGTCCGTTTTGTTAGTTATTAACTTATTGTAAAAAAAATAACAACGTATTTTTTTGATGTTTTTTGTTTGAGGCGGGGCTCATATGTAAAGTTGTCACTCTAGTTTCAGCAAGGTGAATGGCGTGCTGGGAGTACAAAATCGGGCGATTGTCACACGTGAAGGAATAATTATTTTTACATTTACTGCTCGCTCCAAAGTGCCATTTTATTCGTAAACTAAATGCGAACCTCGCCAAATAAATTATTTTATATAAGAGTAAAATTTGTCATGCCCCGCCGGAAACGGTGACAATTTGCAAATTAAGCCTTTCTTCGGAACTCGACGCCCTGTGCTCGGCGAAATTTCACGTTCTCTCCGTCAATAATTGATGGAAGCCCTTTTCTATATTTCCGTATGTATCGACGCTAGTGGCACTGCTTCCTGTTTAACCGTAAAATCGATCGGAGGCTTTGATTTTTAGGAACGTGCGTACACCGAGTCCGTCATATGGTAGACGTGACGAAAGCGTCTGTCTACTGTAACATTGATTTTTTTCATCATATTAACGTACTTACTACATACATCGAGGAAACGTCGACGAACCTTGTGTACTGTACGAACGATCTTGGAGCCCTCGGAACGTTCTGTTTCGGTGAAACTGAGCGAGTTTTATCGAAATATACACACGCGTTGATTGGGGAAATGTACTTATATCGGCTATCGATGTAAATTCAATATGCAGTACCCGTCCGGTATGAATTTATTGTTTTTAAACCCTTCTTTCATAATACATTTGTTTTAATCCTTTGTATCTTTAGTTTTATTATACATGTTCCTAAAAATATTTAAAGCAAAATTATCGTTATATTGCATTCATATATCTCTAACTGTAGGTATGCGAAATTAAAGTTGCTCGAAGTTTAGTTTAACTCGATAGTTTGTCGTATGTGGTTGAATTTTCGAAGCAAAAATGTCAAAATATCTCAACAAAGGAACGAAAGGTAGAGAAGTTCGAGGAATTTAAAAAAAAGACACTATCATGGGAACCCGACTGGAGTTAAAAGCTGGTGCAAATGGCAGAAAACCATTGCTTTAAAAAATATCCAAAGCTTGAAGATCTGACTCCATTTCTTAGCCAAGAGATAAAACAGCAGCTCTTAACAATTTATAAAGATTTGTCCAGGGATGAATTACTTCAAAGATGCTTGGGTGACCATACCCAAAATGCTAATGAATGCTTTAACTCGACGGTTTGGCGACTGGCTCCAAAGCACTTGTGGTGTAAATATCATTGAAATATCAACGCACATTGCTGCTGGGATATTTAATAAAGACTACAGCTTCATTTTAAAGATGATGAATACATTAAATATAATTATTGGCACCTACTGTAAAGTCTTTGCTGAAAATACCGATGAAGCGCGAGTAGCGAGGTAGAACCGTAACAGTCTTTCTGAGACAAAAGCAGTTCGAAGATAATCAACTTTTTGAGATAGCTGAAGATCTATTATATGCGCCTGGAATCATTGATTGATCGGCAAGTCACTAAAATTGATAGTTTTATCGTATTGAAACTTTAAACGAGATTATCTCGAAACTGCATTTTCAAAATGTTCGCCAGTTGTAGCTTAAATAGTTTTTGATCGATCTGATTGAAATTTTGGGACGTTTCTAACTATAATATTATCTAGTCAACAAAGCTAAAGATTTTAGATTTTCGACTGCTTACACATATTAAAAATCAAAAAATATTTCTAATTTCGGTTTCAGTTCAACAGAAAACCTTCGACAAGTGGCGAACAGTTTGATATCACGAGAAAAGGCGCCTAATGGGATACCTTATAACTCCGCCATTTTGTTTTTTGTTTAAAAAAAAAAATTACCACTTTTACCCTTTGCGGTCCCTAAATATTTTAGACATTTTCAAGATAAAAGTTTTTTTTTATATTTTATAGTTTATAATTAGATAATGTATGGTAATTTTCAAAACATTAGCCTAAACGGAGATCAGATTTTTAAAAAAAATATTTTGTATATTTGTCAGTTTCGGACAAAAATATTATGAATATTATATGATTACATAAAAATATCGTAAGTATGATCGGAGATGTTCACGAAAGCGCGCGTTAAGAGTCACTGCCTGTGTTTTAGGATTTTATCTGGGCAACAGTCCCTTTCCTTTGTATCTCTAGCAGATAGGCGAAACTATGAAGGATCATAAAATCCAATTTTCCTTTCCAAATACTGTCCTAAACACGATACGCAAAATAAAATCACATGATTTTATTCATGAGTGGGGAAAAATGTAGAAACAAAATGTCGAGCCAAACTCGACATAGGACCGCAAAGAGTTAAGGTTGTAATAAAATATGTACTGTCAAAATTTAAAATGATACGATTATTTTATCACCATTAAAAAAATTCATGAAAAACGACTCATTTTCGAGCGTCTAAAGCAGTGGTTCCTAACCTGGGGGGAATTACCCCCCGAGGGGTAAAATGACTTTTCGGCGGGGGTAATGACAATATTCATTTTTAGTATGTAGATACAATAATAAAACGATATGAGCGTCATATGGCTTGCACTCTCTTCCAAGAAGTCTCTCACTGTTTTCTGATGCCTTTCTAGTAATCCTTCTCGCAAGGAGAGGGATGAAGAGACAGACGAGAGACGGAGACGATACAGTTTCAATTTACTCGAGCACTAATTTGCACGTTTCGCATTTGTGACACTATTTTAAGTGAAATGACTTCTGCTTCTGGAAAAAAGCGCTCGTATAAAGTGCATTTCTACAATAGGGTTTCACGAATATTGTTGACAGGAATATGGAAAAGCCTCAGTGTGTTATATGTAATAAAGTTCTTGGTACAGAGAGCATGAAACTAAGCAAACTTAAAGAACATTTCGAGAATGTTCACAAGGAGCTGGCTGATGAAATTTTAAAGACGAAGATGTGTCAGCCAAAGTAGAATTTCTCAGACTACTCCAGAATAGCATTTTCAAAGAAGTGGAATTTCAAAACTATGACTTCTGCATATTTTGGTGAAAAGTAGGTGCTGAATATTCTATTATAGCTGATAGCTCTAAGAATGTGCGTTGGGTGAAACTAAACCTAACTAAGTAAAGTAAAAAGTAATTTTCCATAGTTTTGTGCAAGTAGTTTATGATTAAAAAAGGCTATTTTATGTATTATATGTGTTGTTTTTTCAACAAAATTTTAAAGGAGGGTAAAATCAGTTTCCCTGATAGGTTATAGGGGTAACGAGACAAAAGGTTAGGAAACACTGGTCTAAAATAAAAATAAAAAATTAGGTTTACGTAAAATATGTATTTTGGATAAAGTTAGTATTTAGACTATTACGCAAAATTAACCAAGTCGATTTTTCTCATTTTTTCAGAATCAAATATTGCCGAGGAAATTTTATCAACAATCTGGATTCACAACTGAATCTTTATAAATAAGAGTTCGAGAACTATTTTATATCAACACTATATTTTAAATTGATACATTCTGCATCCTGTATTCTTATAGAGTTGAATAAAATTGAATTTGTCCTTATTTGTTGGTCGGTCATTAAAATACGATCAGTCTTCAGTTGTAAACTGAACGTTTATCGACAAGATACGAGCTCGCCCTTGGAGGGCCGTTGCATCATGCGATGATGGCATAATCCACGGTAATGCTTTAATGACTGCAGCCAACTTTCCTTCTCTGTCGCAGTGAGGTCGTTAGGCTTTTCTTTGTACGCGATGACGTTTTCGCCCATTTTTACGACAGACGTGACGGCCGTTTCGTGATGAATCCCTGATCGTGACGAACACATTCTGGCGAGCATTCGATGCGTGCATTTGCCGGTTGTCTAGTGTGTACTTAACAGACGCCGGAATGGAGTTTTTTCTTCCTTCGTTGTTCAATTGACGTCAATAACATATTCGCATTGACAAATTTGAGAAGGTAGCAGCACCGAAGGTTAAAAAGCTAAAATGTACGCTGCAGTGTACTCAGTCGGTCTTTTGGATTCGGGGTGGCAATACTTATTGCTCGCGTGCAACTTACCACGGCACCAAACTTTGTTTTGCTTGTGTTAAATTCGAAGAGAGCGCATTGCGTCGTCTCTGGTACGTAACTCTCGTTACTGAACGCATATATTTCAAGTTTAATAGAAAGTTTTTATTCAGAATACGATATTATTGGTCGGCACGCTTCATACATACTCGTTAATTGTTGTATATATTTAGTGACATGGGACAAGGATGTTTAGTTATTTTGAAAAAGTATTACTTGTGCCAAATATTTAACAAGATCTGGGCGTACTATTTCACTTGGAAGATTATTTTTACAAATAAACGATGGTTATGTGGAAAATCAGAATTGTATATTAAAGTGGTTTTGCTCAGAAAATATATGGTCGCTTTTACAATACAACTGTTACGTATATCAGTTGCATTATGGTTTAAATTTTGAGATTAATATAAAAGTCAATTTTTACATTTATTGTAAAATTCACAAGCGTTTGAATTTTAAGAACCTTAAAATTGCTTAACTGAATTTATGAACAAAATGCAGGCAAGCATGCATTAATTGGTACATCACACATTACACGCTTGCCACTTACAAGAGCTATGAGCATCATAATTTAAAATAAAATATGATTTGACATCTAAAATAGTTATTAAATTTGTTGCAATTAACTAAGAATTAGTCAAGCGATGTATTGGCAAAGAGCTTTCATATAACCATTTTGATCAGTCACTTATTTCCAACGACTTCGAGGCGTTTATAGAGTATATATTCATAGAAATCAGAGATTTAATTCTAAAATCATTATACTTGAATGGGCATCTATAAGATTCTAGTTCTGCAATGATTGGACTGCTTGTTTCTACAGTTTGATAATGATGAAATGTATCTCTTTATTATATTAAATAACTATGATTAAATATAATATCGATAGATTGCTTTAACAATAGCTTAAATGCATTAATGATTAAAAAGAAAAACGTTTATAAAAATCATTCATCAGTTTGTATTCACCGTATCGACTGTCTGTCTTGAAAATCTGTTCCCCTCAAATATAATTCGAAATGGCCTTTTCAGCTATTTGAAAAATAGCACGACTGAGATTACATTGTCACAGGATCAAATCGAGGCTGATTCTGTTCGCAAAGATGGTGTTAGCGTGCGAACCTGATATCATACAGTCATCAAAGTAAATTTTCATCAACAGGTAAACCCTGACGAAATTTGTCACCATATCGGTTCTCTAGAAGACATTTGGAAACGTTTAATTGATAATAAAATTAAAATAATGTAATTTTAAAAGAAACATGTGTTAGACATGTTTTTCTGAATTTTGTTTAAATTTATTGCTTTACATGGTTTTATAAAATACATGAAGTATGTCTAATATTTTAACGTTAGTTGAAGTCATCCAATAGATCCTCTGCAAAACCGGTCGATTATGACCGAGTCTGGTCGATTAGCCTGAGTCTTATCTCTTAATTGTCCAGGGTCAGCTTAGCGTAGACGATGTCTTCCGACGGATCTGCTGTCACTCGGTCCGCTTCGCTTTACATATCCATAACATTTTGGATTGGACCTCTTTTAAAAAGCTTGATTGGCTACCCGGGCGCAATTCGACGAGCGTCCGTCGCTAATTTCCTCGGCAGGTTGAAGCATGTTCGTTTTCCTCGACCGGTTTTTCCGAGGCTGCTGAAATCTTCGCGACCGGTCTACTTAGATCAGATCGATAGTCTTCGTGGTTGGCAGTCTGTCGACGATCGTCGACGTTGTCGCTTCCGTGTCTTTCGAAGAAAGCTTTTCTATTTCGGCGATAGTTCTTCGGTTTGTCCTTCCCACGTCTGAAATCGTTTTGCAGACAGGGTAAATATGTATATATAATCCGAAAACAGCCGAGAATTTGCATTCGTCTGTTTGCACGCTTGTAGGATTTAAAATTATATCTATTGCGAAAAATAAATAGTTGTTAATAAAAATATACTCTGATAAAGCAACAGCGTATTTGTACATGTATATACAGACTGTTGCCAAGTTCGTTCTCGACATGACCTGCACTCGTACATGATTTAACCTTTTCTTTACTATGCTGTATTTACTACACTGAGTCGTCGAGTTGTAGTAAAGTTCTAATAATGGGAAGTTTTACAACATTAAAATTAATCGGATATTATTCGTTTTTTATTAAGTAATTTAGAATGTTAACACCAGACGGAGCTCAATAAACATGACGATAAAAATATTTTTATACTCTGAATCAGTCAACAAATCATTAAAAGGCTTAAAATCGTAAATTATTACTGATGAAAAAATATATTTTTTATATTTTCTTCTGCTAATCTATTGCAATAAGAAAATTCAAATAAAAAAAAAGTGCTAACAATTATAAATGCGCTGATAGCTGTAGAAGATGTTTACCGATTTTTATTTAAATAACTTAAAGATTTAAGAAGATTACTGATCCCTCTACAGAATATATGAAATATTCGTTAGAAAAGGACCCTATTGCATTAGCATCTAAGACATTTTAGACTGACTTCTTGACAATCTTTTAAAAATCGATAAGTCACCCAACAACTCTAATTTGGAAGTGCGGGTAATAAATAACGAAATAGAAGTCATAGAATCAGAAACAGTTGGATAAAACAACTGCCGATATAATTGAAATCAGCACTTGTTTATAAAGATAGGCTCAATAAAAATTAAATTACGATCTAGTTTAAAAGTAGAAACGGTCAATGCACTTTTATTTTTAAAATATGATTGTTTTGAAATTTATAGAAGCAAGAAGCTTCTTATCCGATGGAATAAATTTATTTCTAATGAAGGGATCTATGTAGAAAGATAAGAATTATATAAAATATTCATATTCGAATAATTGTTATTATAAATATTTGGGACCGTTTATCAGAATACATCGGACTTCTTTGATAATTCGCCGAAAATCATTGTTGGATTTTCTTCAATTTGACTTTTTAGGAATACTTCATTCACTTGGCTACGCCGTCCTCTTCCATGTTCGTCTTCCAAGTCGATGTTTCCAGATTTAATTTGTTTTCTCCAATGTGGACATTTCTTGATATTCAACATGTCGCCATAAAAAGCAAACATATTTCTCGCGGCTTCGCCAGTTTTTTCTTTCTTGTGGAAGTTCATCAGCCTACAATTTCGCAATTGTTTTCTCGACAAATACACCTCTTCTATTGTGGCTAGACTTGTGAAAAGGTAAATTTTATTAAACTCAAAACAGTCCGAGGTATGTTGACATTTTTCATACTATTTATATAAAATGTCAACATACGTCTTTTCAGGATAACGACCTTAACACGTTGCAGTCCGGAGGACGACTAGACTACGACTCGTCGGATTGAAAATAATCATAATTGACTTTTTGGTTCTCAAGCCATTTCATGGCGATATCCAAGCGCTGACGCGCTTCAGAATGTGTAGAAGCAATATCTCCACTCTTGCAAATCTCTTTTTCGTCTTCTCGGCCTTGTACTTCTGAAGCAGATATTACTTTAATTATTTCATCATCATTTAAAATTTGAAATCCAGGATCGCTTTCAACTCAATTTAATCACTCGGTTACATCTTCTATATCATATAGAAATTTGTGCTTCTGCTTCCGCAATGTCTCCTATTTCAGGTTCTACTGCGTTACTGGAACTCGCTAATGGATATAGTAACAACCTTTTAAATTTATTTTCTTGTGGAAACTGATAACTGTTTCTTAATTATTTTCATCTGCTAGCAATAGTTGTCAAAAAATTTGATTTCTATGTAAATTTTGAATGTTTCTATTACACTCTGACGTGTCATTTGGTAGAAAAAATTTAACCGTAAACATTTCATCGATCTGGTTTAATCTTTCTATAGATAGTATAATTGTCCAGTAATATTAATGTTTTGCCTTATTTATTCAAACCAGCTCGAACTTGCGTTGAAGGTGGAATCGCTATTTAATTTCATATTAAAAAAAATATTGTTTTTCCACACAGTAATTGATCAGATATTGGCTGTCGGGACTCAATAAGCATAATGGCAAAAAAAATATTTTGCTCTCTGAATCAGTCAACAAATCATTAAAGGATTTAAAATCGGAAATTATTACTGATGAATATATATTTTTTTTTTAGGAAAATTGTCTCGATGTTCTTCTGCCAATCGAAATAGCAACACAAAAATGCAAAAATATGCTAAGTTTATTGAAAAACTAATCAAAAATATCGATCACGTCATAAAAATGTATGATATTTTAGATATTCTTTACGATTCTCTACTGTCGATAAAACCAAACGAAAACGCGTTGCGCAACAGAGAATGATACATTTCGTCTTCTTTGTATAATAGGATCAAGAACCTTCCTATCCGATAGAATTTATTTCTAAGTAAGAGAACTTTATAGAAAAATAAGACGCTCCACTTGTATTTTTATGTAACACTAATAAATTTATACAAAAAAATTCCGGGTTATATTTGAATCACCCTCGTATACATATATAAAATATTTAGCAATTTCATATTCAATATTCGAATATTTTCAGTTTAAAACAAGATGCGATCGGAAATGTTTGTCATAGGTTTTTTTTCATGTTATCATTTTTTAATGTCGATATTTAGAGAAAAATTAAACCCTCGCCAATAAAATGAATTCGAGGGACGAATCGTTTATTAGATTTTACGAGAACAATTCGAATAAATTTGAATAGTTACATTGATTATCGCGCATTCATATTTTCGTTCTACTTTGTTATGAAGTGTTGTATATGTTATGATTTGTAATATACGTGATTTTTATACAATTGCAATATTTTATTCATGATTATACATACAGTCATCGCCTCATTTGTTGTTTTTTTTTTAAAATAGGCTTATAAGAAAGATTAAATTCTATTCAAAACAACAACAAAAAATTGCATCAATTCGTAGCGAAACCGTCCGGACTGCAACGTGTTAAGATGCATATTCAAAATTTGCTACAAACGCGGCTATTTTTTGCATGGGGTTAGTTTTGGGTGTCCGTAAGGGAGACGATCCGGAATGCGGTCAGCGGGTCAGCGCGCCGTAGAGGGCCGTAGACGCGCCGGCCTTGCCGAACCCACCCAAGGTGAGGTCGGGCCGCCCCTCCACGGCCACTCGCCACCTGCCACCGGCCACTCGCCACCCACCACCCACCACCCGCCGCTCCGGCACCCGCGACTCCGCGCGGACTCTGCTCGCGGCCGCCGCGCAGACAACGCGATCCGTTCCGACTCGTCGCGATCTCTAGTCATCGTACTCGTAGTGCCTTCGAGGTGAGTGTCGTTCGTAAAAGGCGCGCACGTTCGCCTCTGCCGATTTCGACATCATTCACGCCGTTTGAACACATTTTCCCGCCTTCGGGGATCGGTTTCGACTTGCGTCTTCGCGCCAATTCGGACCGTTGCGAAAACGACGACGTGAGCCTTTCGCCCGCAGGAGAATTCGCGCAATCGATGCCCATATCGCCCGGTTCGAATACGCGACTCGCCTCTTATTATCTCGAAGGTCAGCTGAAAATGGGAAATTGGCGACTTTCGAAGATGCGTCCGTTCTGCGCGAGGAACGCCTCTTTGGCATCGGGGTCGAACGTGTCTTCTTCCGTCGTCCTGAATTCGAACATAAACAACTATCGGAATGTAAACATATTATCACCTGCCAAAATCATTTCAAACGCATGCGATCACTCGTCGTTTTAAGCGCTTTCTTCGATAGGGGATGTTTTTTTTCCGGATTGCCGCCTTTTCGTTCTCGGAGGAATCCGTGCTATGTAAATTTATTCGATCGAAACCCCGAAGGAATACGGGATCGATTGTTTTCGGGACGGGACGGGACGTTATGTTTTCATTCACATTATTATTGTTGAAAAGCTCTATTTAAATTCGATCTCGAAGCTCGATCGAATCGCTCTGATCGAAAGCGCCGTCGGCGCGCGCGACGACTGCTACTCTTTCGGGTCGAACGATAGAATGCAACTCGTGATGCAATCAACGCATCGCGATTGCGGAACGAGAATATACATATTTTGGACTCTCGAAAATCAAAACGTTCCGATTTCGATTTAATGTATGCATTGGAATCAGGAAGTAGGACAGTTTCGATATGTACGCGTTCGGACGGCGTTTCGTTTTCTCAAAATTATCATTTTAATTATTTTGTGTAATAAAAGACCGCCGAGCATTTTAAGTCGTACGCCGTCGTCTGCATAATCGGGCGATTCTTTCCATGTCGAGTCTTTAGCCGGGCGCAATTCGACGTGCGTCCGTCGCTAATTTCCTCGGCAGGTCGAAGCGTGTTCGTTTTCCTCGACCGGTTTTTCCGAGGCTGCTGAAATCTTCGCGGCCGGTCTTCCTAGATCAGTTGATAGTTTTCGCGGTCGGCAGTCTGTCGACGATCGTCGCCGTCGTCGCTTCCGTGTCTTTCGAAGACAGTTTGTCTTTCCCGCGTCTGACATCGTTCTGCAGACAGGGTAAATATGTATATATAATTCGAACATAGCCGAGAATTTGCATTCGTCCGTTTGGATGCTATTAGAACTTAAAAGTATATCTATTTCGAAAAATAAATAGTTGTTTGTTGTTGTGTCTAAGTGTGCAAAGGATAGAATTAAATTGATATCTCTTAATATTTAATTAGGTTTTGGTCATTTAAAGCGTTCAACATGTTGATTTAAATGTTTATACATATAATGATCATCTCTTCGCCTTGATGATTTTTACCCAAAGGAGTGCGTTTTTTGATTAGAAAAACAAATTTATGAAGTGTTGTACTTTTTGATGAGACAAATTCGAAACATTGGATCAAGTTGACAGTACCGTAGTCTAGATTTAGAAAACCGCGGTTTTTAACCGATAGAATAAGTTTCCTTTTTGATGAAAATTAGCTCAATTCATGAGATCATCGGACGTCTTCCGCTCAGATTATCGTCTTTCGTTCGACGTCGAAGTACGGGACCTTACCGGCAGACTAGACGATGACCTCGAGAATTGTCCGACGAAGAAAGTGATTTTTTCGTCGATGTTACATAATACGACATAACTTAATCGTGGACGGCCCCGGCATGCGTTTTCCCATAGACGATCGTTAAGCGCATACCAACCCTTCGAAATCCGTCGCCCATTATTGGCATTCTGACCTTCGGGTATCGTACGATGACGGTGAAAGTCTCAACACCACTGATGCAATCTCGATCGACGCCTGCAACAATTACGCCAACTGAGAAATTGCCAGTCGTCGGCATAATCGAACGCTCTCGTATCATTGTGTTCTAAATATCGACGAAATCCGCGCGCATCATACAATTTATCATTCTCTAGGAAATTGTTTATTTTTGGCGAGGCGTCAAGAGACGAAAAGCAGATCGTATAGAATATTGGAACTTAAAAGTCTCAATATGCCGATGACGCCGATCCTCGAGAATACTTTTTGGCCTCGGTTAACAATAAGAACGAACAAAATGCAATATAACCATTCATAATTTCTTCTTCTCATCAGACTTTATGATAATTGATGTTGAGCTATTATTTTATCTGCATTATAAATTCATGTTTTTATTAGTCGAGCGGATTAAATTAAAGCCGGTATGATGGATGCCCAACCCTCGTATTGCCGGACAACGATAAATCGTCGTTGTCGACATTTGCGAAAAGTGCCAACGTCGATATATCGTCGGGTACGCGATTGTGCCGCTATATATAAAAACGTTATATGAAACTCTTGTTTAATAGATAAGTATATTTTAAACGGGTAATTTAAGGCACGGTTGCAACAGTGAGCACGAGGCGTGTTAAAAAGATCTTACCTAGTGGCATAGACTGAATAGGGAATAAAGTGTAGCAAAAACGATGGTTCAAAGACAACAAATCTCGCAGTGGTTCGATTGAGTGATCATTTTGCTATTTATCAAAATAATATCACGATTTAAGAAGCATTTATGAGAATGACGATATTAATAATCATCTTTCAATTGAAATACATAGCTATTATTTCAAATAATATTTATACAGTTATTTTGATTCGCTTAAAAGTGAAATTGTACCAATGGGTACAGCGTTTTGAGGAAGTGATAAGAAGAAAATATTAGGTTGAGTCATAAATAATTGCCGATTTTTTTCCCAAATATTTATTTAGCTTTAGCAAAACACTAAGCTCGTGGTGGATTATGCCTCGACGATCCCAGCGTACACATAATATTTTTTTCCCTCGTGAATATTGACTTTTGGAACCGATAAAGGTGGTTGAACTGTTTTTTGCGTACAACATTATCGTACGATACTCATTTTTTTATCGCCAGTAATTATTCTGTTTAAAAATAGCTCAATTTTTTGCCGCGAGAGGAGACTTACGGTAATAGACATGTGATTTTCTTTATTGCCTTCACTGAGATTATGTGGCACTCATAGACCCAATTTGTTAAGCTGTCAGGGAGCATCGACATACATGTATGTCCGAATTCTCATCTCCCAAAAAGAGCACTTTTGCACATTAAAGCTCGGAGACAGACAGAGAAAGCGAGAACTTAGCGCAGTTCGGGAGACTGAGACGGATAGCTTCCTCACATGCATCGCATGATTGTATAGATCGTTAAGCCTAAATTTATCGACTTATAATGATTTCGATTTCAAGTGTGTTATTTGTTTAGGCAAAGAAACGACCGAATATTGTGTGTTATCGAGAGTGTTTGTTTATTTAACTGCTTGCCGTTCTTCTCTGCGTGTTGAATGAGTCTTTGTTCAATTATCATTTCCTTCTAAAGGAGGAGCAAATGAATCGATTTTTTGTGCATTGTTTATGTAAAGAAATGACGTGGTCTTGTATTCACTATCAAGTGTTCATTTACAATTGACTCTGCCCCGAATTGAAGATTGTCTTACGCTGATTAGGAGCTGACAGAAAGTAATCAGCGTAAAGCGATTATGACATCAACGACTTCATCGATTTTAAATTTGCTCGCTCCTCAACAGGTTAAACTTCTCCATTTTTTACAAGTGCCGGAAAATGGTTGATTATGACATATTTAGCTTCTCTGACAATTCTCTGTTGATTGACTTGCCCTTGGTTTATCTTGCAGGGTCTCATCTTCCGAGCGAAATTTTAAAAACTAATCTCTTACTGTCCGTTCAGTTATCCGGGAGGGTGTTAGACTTTACGATGCCTGCCTATAAATCCCCAGGGGGGGGGAGTCAATCCTACGCCCGTGGGCAACGGTTGAACCCCTGGTATAATGATGTGGATTCTTAGAGGTGTGCGTAAGTAGCATCGTCGGTTTGCTCATCAAACGCTGCTGGGGTAGCCCAGCTAACATGAGTTGGGTGCGCATAAAGGGGTGTGTGGAAAAGTCGATTACAGTAGTTGGTGGAGATTATGCCAAAGGCTCACCACTATCCTCAACAGCATAGGCAAACAGGGGAGAACGGTTTTAGGCTATTCGAATGGCGACTCGTCTCCGTGGAAGTATATCCCTTGAATTTTAGCTTCCTCCTCCATCGTACCTTCAGGGTGCATATGATCTGAAGTTGGTCTTTCCCACGGAAACCTCGCTTCCTCTGGAGGACATGGAGCAAAAGGGGTGAGCACCTGGACGCTCCACGCGCAGCGTTTCTCGTGAGGCTAAAGAATCATTGGAAGACACTCTGTGTGGCTAGTCCGGGATAACCCAGAACAGACCATACATCAGTGCAGGAAATGGGTTCAATTAATATTGAAACCCTAATTCAGTCAGTTGCTGTTTAATGTCTGTCGTCTGTCTGTTTAGTCACTGCTCCTTCGCCGTATATATCGTATATTTTTTTATCCGTAGCTGTATCACTGTTGCCTTGTTTAAACTCCCAAAGCATTATTAATATACATAATTGTTGTCGAAAGACAGATATGACTTCTACCTATCTAATGTTACACTATATTCACCAATGTGGATGATTTATATAGGGTATAACGGCTTCTTTTCGCCGGCAACTATTTATGACTCGACCTAAATACACTGTCAGTTTATTAATAATTTAATTTAATTATTTTAACGTGTACTGTTTGTGTTTTGTCTTTGTTACGCGTCTTCGTGCAAGAAGACAAATTGGTTTGTTATGTGGTTGACATTTTTCATAGGGATTAAATTCGAATATGCGACGAGCATTTTAAGCGTGTGATGATTGTGCAAAAGCTGAGAATATTCTTGATTTTGTGCTCAAATATGCCGACTTTTTGACATTAAGACAATGCAATGTTTACGTAGCGCGATGTTTTTTTTTCGCCTTCGATGAATTGCTTTTACTTTCTATCGGGTTTTCTGGATTTTTTGCCCAGCGTTGAACTAGAGAAAGGAAGAGTGTTGCAAAATGGCATTACTCCGATTCGACGTAGCTCAATTCGCAACGTTCTCTAGATGAATCGACATCGATGAAAAGCACTGGGCTCATTTTTTGGTATCGAGTGACACTTTTCAGCTCTCGTCTGTTGCGTTGGAACGATTTCATAGTGCGCGCTTATCCTCTCGTCGGCTCGTTGAATAATTCTATTGTAACGTGAGGCAAGACCGAATTTACATTTGTGCTTTTCGTAATGCTCGTGTGTGTTTTCTTTTTAACGCAATTTACGCTTTCTTGCGAGTATCGAGCTTAGTTACTTAATCCTACGCTTTGTCGTTCGAACGCACAGAGAAATTATTTTCGATCGCAGATCTCAAGATACACGCGGACAATCATCGCTCTCGATGAGTCGAGGTTGACTTTGTTCTCTTTGCAATTAGTCTCCCGGTAATTATGCCGATGCCGTGACGTATGGTGACCTTTTTTAAAATTATAATTCCTGTTTTCAAAACACATCAACGCGCGGAAGCTGATAGCGTCAACGATTAACATTTCAAATCGCGCAATCGACTTAATCGTTTCTCCATAATTGCTATTCGACTGCATTGATTGCGATTTTATTCGAATCAATCGAGAATGTTACAATTGGCCGTCGCAAAAGAGGACATCCAGTGGCAATCGGCGATTTCAATGACGGGCATTATATCCCGCATCGTCGAAAGGATTTATGAGCGCTTCGATTGTGCCCTCTTACGGACTTGGAGTGCTCATAAAATCGTCGAGTGCTCTCCCGATTCGCAATTCATCCCGAAACCCCGAATGGAAAGTAATTAGAGGCGATAGATTACTGCGGGAATTGACCAGAATGGAAAGGTCTCTTTGGGCATTTCCTTCTTCGTATGGCGAGCTCTCGGTGCAACGTTATGCAACTTTATGCATTTATGCAATCCGAACCTCCACTTTCCGTCTTTTGTGGACGCATTCTGTGCAGTAAACGGGCATTCGATCAATTCGAGCATTTTATAACGTCGTTGTATCAACATTTTTACCAAGTCTCTTTGGAATGCATTTGTAAGCTTATTAGTATTGTACGATGCCCAAAAAATGTAGATCTTTATCCGTTTGATATTGATGGCGATAAAATTGTCTGCGACATAACCCATATGTGCCGACACCGAGAAGTTCAATATCAAGTTAAACCGATCATGGCCTCAATTGATATGCATATGCAGATTGAAAGTTTCTTTTGACTACATTGTTTTTTAGCACTTGTCTAATGAGCTTAGTTTTGCTTCGTATTTAAATATCGTTGAATTATTGTTGTAGTTTAGCAATTCGAATATATTTTGTTGAGATGATGTCGTCTTTTGTTCGAATTTAACTTTAGACAGATGGAGTTCACCTTTCGAGTTGACTTCCGTTCTCTCTATAACCCGAGTTATTCTTATCCATTGTAACCCACACAATTTTTTGGTTTCGTTTATATCGGTCGTCGCCTCATCCTTTCATCCGACTTATATTCGTTCACCTTTCCGCATGACCTGCCCGTGCTATATCTTATCTTTTACATCTAGCCTAAATACATAAACATGCAACGAATTTGTTCTATGTTTCATTATTATCAAAGTACTCATTGAGCTGAATTAGTTAATAAAACATTAAAAAAAAATTGATTTCAGCCACTTTGACATGCGATTAAACATTACAAAGTGCACAGACATTCATTTTTATATTGTGTTACTGATTTTACCCTCGTATTTGTTTGGAGTTGGTCATGCATGTCTGCTCTAGTGCATGTGCACCACAAAGTACTTTTTTTTGCATTTAAACAGGTATTTTTTTTTATCTGCATGACACTCATTGTCGATCGATGAAGATACTTCATAATTTTTAAACTAAGCTTCCCAAGGCTTTCTGCATGCCATAATCTGGTATAAATGCCCTTCGCTGACGTGTCGGCCACCGGTGGCCGACACCACATATCATATTTAGAACCCCATATACACAAATTATACGTCGTTTCGACGTTTATAATAAAGCACCAATCTTTTTAAATGTAGCTTTATTAAATTATGAAAAACAACTCTAAATATATATTTGGAAGAAAAAAAAAACAACAAAAAATGAGATCTTCTCGCAAACTACTATCAAAATATATGCTTTTCTTGATAAATATTAATTCTAATGATTAATTATCATTGTTTTTATCACATACATTTATAAATAACAGTCTTTTTGTATAGATTTAGAAACTAATAACAAGATCGACAGACATTAACTCTTTGCGGTCCTATGTCGAGTCTGGCTCGACATTTTGTTTCTACATTTTTTTCCCACTCCGATTCAAAATCATGTGATTTTATTGTACGTATCGTGCTAAGGACAGTATTTGGAAAGGAATATTTTATGATCCTTCATAGTGTTTCGCCTGCCTGCTAAAGATACAAAGGAAAGGGGCTACAACCCCGTTTTCGCTTTGTTCCGTCAAACTTTATAACTGTTTGATTTCTTAGCTGTTGAATTTATTTCCAGATTTTCCTTTAACGCTTGCGTTTAGGCTTCTCATTTAAGTTTGAGCCTTTCAATCGCTATGATAGAGTTGTCTAAATACAAATACGATGTGCATTTAGAACATCCACAGACCATACACGTACGATACTATTTCCATTCGGATTCGTTTCAGATTCGAATCTAGCACAGCGCGATCTGTCTTATTGTATTTTATAAGTCTAATGGTAGCAAAAGCAACAAGCGGGTCACCGTTTGTCGCCGACTGCAAAAAATACGCAATAACTTGTGAGCCGTAATATATACCAACGACAGATTTCACTTTCGGATCGAACACAGAATATTGACTAATAAACTAATTAGGAAATCGAACTATGTGTATAATATCGCAAATCCACAAATCATGTCCCCCCATTAATCGGTTTACCTTTACGATGTCTAATTTATGCCCCGGGCATACAGTTTTATCGCTTTGCATAATAAATCCTTTCGAAGGTGATTTTTCCAAATGCGCCGAATTTTTATAAACCTTTGGAACCCATAAATACCAAAAACGGGTATTCTCGAAAAACCCACTCGTTTACGATGATGACATTGAAAAGTGGTAGGTCAATGAAATTAAGCTGTTTTTATGGAGCTTTTGAGGCTGTTGCCGTTTGAATGAAAGCGATATTTTGGATATAAAAGGGTTCATCATGCATTTTGTCGTGTGAGTCAGCCGACTCGTATGAGAGTGTTTCTGAAGCGTCTTATGAAAGATCTGTGTCGCAATTTATTTCAAATCATGATGAGATTTAATGTGATTCATATATTTCGAGAATCCCAAGGCAGTCGACTCTTTCGCTTCTTCCTTTCTCCGATGATTTGATTTTTTTTTTTGCGACGCGAGCACCCTACGCGATGGTGTCTTTCGCACGATGGTCGATTTTTGGTTGTGTTCATGTATCATTCCTATTGCGAGAAGACGGCCGTTTCGTCAGTCGTCGGTTCAGACTAGTTTTCGATCAGACAGAATTCGATTAGTCATCGCGATGAGAGAACATTTCGTAATCGGTGGCCATCAAATTCGAACGAGTCAAGAAACTCGCTCGTACGATTGTAGCACGCTTTGCATCTTTCGGCGTGATGCAACGCGATCCGATCGTGTACCACTTTTTTTTTGTTGGTTTTCATGCGTTTTCTGCGTTTTTCTTCGTTTGTAGGTCGCGTCCACGTGGGCGCGTGGTTTGTTTACGTCGCTTGATTTTCGTTACGAGGAAGTTTCGCTTACATCATCTGGCCTACTGAAGCATCAGTCGTCGCGCTGCATTCGGCTTTGACTTTTTGCAGAACAAGAATTTACCATCGAGGTATTTACGGTCATCTGTTCAGATTTATGGAACGGCGCTGGACATTTTTTCTTCGTTGCGATTGAAAGTATAACACGGCAAGTGTTCCTAGTTTGAGTTCTTGCCGTAAAATTTCTTATGCAACTTCATTAACCGAGTCGTTTCGCGCGTTTAACCCACTTTCGTGTCAACGGGCTCCGTAATTCGACCAAAATGATATAAAAAAGAACCAATTATACACTTAAAGCACAATGGCGTGACGTACTCGATTGTGACATTTACGCAAAAATTATATCTGTCAATAGGATGACTAACCGAATTCGGATAGGAAAGTCGTAACAGACGAACGATTAATATCTCGCAATCCGGCCGCCCGAACGAATCACCGTTCTGAATCTCTTGTATACTTATTATAGTCATCTAACTACAAGATTGTCGACGATGGCGATTGTGTTGACAAAAAACTGGTATACTGTCGGTGATATACTAGTCATGTCGATGTTAACAACTTAACTGCAATTCTCAACAATCACACATAACTATTTAGGTTACTGGCACATTATTTATGAAAAAATTCTAATTCAAATTAATTGCATGATTTTGACCGACAGAACATAAAATCTACCCCAGCCATTTTGCGATACAAAGATAATGGATAATTCGCCATCGTACAAGTTTCTTCTCATCGTGCATTTGTAGTTGCATCATTCCCTTTTCGCCTGTTTGCGAAATGTACGCACGTTAACAAATGCTTCGCCTTTCACCGTCGTCCTAATTGTTTCTCTGCGCCCGATGAACTATTTTTACCTCCCGCTATGTTTTTAAGATCTGATTTCAAACAAAAAGAGCCATCACTCAACGATATTCAATGGCGACGACCTTTTAGCTGAGGATTGATATTTGGTTATTCGTAAAATAGAAAAACAAATCTAAAATTAATACAAGTGCAAGTTGCGACCGTTAAAGTGTGTGTGTGACCATACCAATATACGCCAATATGGTGCATCCGTTAAACGTCTCAATTGCGTACACAAACAATGATTGCACTATGCTTATGTTATTCGCGCAATTGCAAACAATAAATTGACAAAGTTTTATCGCAATCGGATGAACGGTAGGGAAGCTCATTAAATACGGACAAACAATATGTCTGATTTTGGATATATTTTTATTTATTATGTTTTTTATGCGGTTGGCACGAACTTGGTCGTAAAACTTTTCAGGATAGTGTATTGGCTACCCGGAAGAATATGGCGAAGGTGGAAAAGTGGATTACATTCGAGGCGAAGAGCTAAAGCACTCGAGGATCGCTGACGATCCGTTGTCCACTATTTGTATTCTGCCGTCGTCTGGCACACATCGGATCGGCTTTTGCTTCGACGCTGTCTACTATCCCATGTTTATTTACTATGATTTAGCACTGTCTGAATTATATATAGCATCTTCATGTTTAATTCAATCGGTTTACGCGACGTTCGACATCGGTCGATGCGAAAGTTTTGTCCCCCATTCGTAGAAAAACGCTCGAAATTCTTCTACTTGGACACATACGATTCGATTCGAACAGCCCAAGTAATCCAATCGAAGTCATGTGATTTCGCTTCAAAAAGATTATATATATGTTGCTATAAAGCAATTTAAAATTCAAATATTCGCATAGCGGTTAACGAGCAAAGACACATGAGACCTGGCGTTATCGTGATGAAAAACAACGGCTCGTCTGTTTTTTTTTTGATGTAGGCCAGGTTTAGCTACAGTTAAAGCTTATGTACCCTTGGTCTAAGACCGTTTACGTTGGATATTCTCATAGAGTATCCAATGTTCATCTCCAGTGATAAGTCTCTTAAAAAAAGGTTGGCGATTATGTCGATAGAGCAGAAGATCGCATGTTGAAATACGCTGAAGTCTGTATATCGCGGGTTTTCTTCAACCATGGCTATGATTAGATCTGTGTTCATTTGCGAAAGAAGGATGCACTTCTTCATGCAAGGTCACGACCAGCTCGAAGAAGGCGGAGAGAAGACCTCTTCCTCGTTTTCTTGTCTATTAAATTTTACTCCACGCCACAATAGGTTAATCGATTATTTCATGTGTTACTTAAAAATATCTTTTGTTGTGTATTTCTTCAAGGATTTTCCTCTACGTATATTTAAATTTTATCATAAATATGATTTTGGGTTCTTTAAATGGTCGCAGCTCGAAAAACTAATTGAAAACATCGATCATTAGACAGAATATTTCGTTGATACAAAAAGAAAGCATGCGAAGGTTCATCGAATTTAACTCAATGATGAAAGATTTTGTGCGATCCCAGACCGCTAAAGGTTAATGTATTATAAATAGAATTGAGGAAAATAATACATGTATTTTTACGCGTTTTAATATTCACATGCAATAAAAACGTTTTAACATTTCATAATATTCGATGATGATGATGATATGATTATGCGCCCAGGGGGGCTTCCAAATCAATATCATTTCTGCTCCGTCGAGATTTCGCCTAAAATCTAAATTTTAACATGCACAATTTGCATTCCGTCGATCGAAATGATCGTTCATGTTGTCCATTATGACATTTAAAAAACACTCGAGATTATTGCTCGGATAAAATCAGGACCTGAATTTGGTTTAAATTCAAAAGCGGAAGTGTGTAACCCACAAATCGCCGGCGAGAAATCGATCTCGTCGATTATACGTTTCGCGGCGTGCATTTTGAATATTAATTTTAAGTATTATTCGTCGGTTGTTTTATGAAAGGTTCGATTGCAGTTGCCTCGACGTATGAAATGAAAATAGTGCTCGACGCGCGGACAGGCAAAAAAACTCGTCGGATCCGCATTATGATAATCCATCGACGAAAAAGTTGAACCTAATAATAGATACATTTGTCAGACGGAATCTTGACTTGTCAATTTCATAAATAATTCATGCGATCTTCTTGAAATTAATACATTAAAGGCTCAACATACGTAACAATGTGCGTACTGCGGTGTTATTTAATAATGATGACATATTGCATCAACTCTTCTCAGCCTAATGGATTTTTGAACGCGCAGTAGCATCGGCCACATTGAAAATTTCACTGCGGATTGCTCAATGCGTTTATATAATTATATTATTCTTGTTGAATCAAAAGTATCGCTGGTCGAAGTAATTAGCCATCTTCAATTGTATTGTGAGCCTCACTGATGATATGATAATTAATGAAGATGCGATTCCTCGCGCTTTTTGGCCCTTTTACTGCCAGTCATGCGACTTTGGTAGACCATAATTGGGTAATATAGCACTCCAACATTGATCGTAAATTCTATAGAGAAGCATATATTTTATTTAGTAGTCCGCGAGCCTCCTGTTGAGCAAAAAAAAAAATTTGCAGATCTTTTGGATAATTTATTTTTTTGGGGACCCCATCCCAACTAGGGAATCCAATCCCGGGATCCCGGACAGTTTAAGGTACTTAAGAATCCCGGGATTAGAAAACGTAATCCCGAAAATCCCGGGATTGAAATTTTTGTCTAACAGAAATCGTACACCCCACCAACACGATGAAGGCTACTAAATCGAGACATTCCTGACGAAATCTAGACGCTTGGAAACAGTGGCGTAATTATTAATTGGCGAGCTTAGGTGACGCCCAGGGGCAGATATATAGAGTACATATATGTTTTTCAAATTGTTATATTAACCTTTCCCTACCGGTGATGTATTTACTACACCTCGACGAATAATGGGAATATCTATATGAAATATAATAGATACGGGGTTCAGATTTTTTGTATTCCTCCGTAATATAATTACAAATCACATCAAAGTATTATAGTATATAAGTATTCATCTGCAGCGACGGAAATAAATAATTTGTCGGGAAATTGGGAAATCGGGAATTTTGCGATTTTTAGTCCGTGTCTCAGCAGAAAAGAATTTTATCAGTCACATTGATGGTGTTATACGAAAATGAGGGCTCACACGATCATCAACTCGAATTAGTATTTAAATATCTGATGACGATACCTCCAACGAGTGTGGAAGCTGAGCGTGCATTTTCAGCAGCAAGTTGTCTGACTTCCAAAACCAGATCCAGACTAAATGACGAAACACTAATGTTTAATGTTAATGTTACTTCGGGCATATTTTCAAAATAATATTTGAATTTTTTAGTGTTTTATTTATCTATTTTTGAATTGTATTTTTATCTTTTCTTAAATAAATAAAATTATTTGGCCTTCAAGTGATATTTTATATTGAACAAATAGACTTATTAGTAATTTTTGATCAAATTAATCAAGGTAATTTCTTAAAATATTGAAAATCCCAATCCCGGGATGCCGGGACTGGTCCCGGGATTGTCTAATCAAATCCCGAAATCCCGGGATCGAGAATGTGAGTAATGAGAATGTGAACTATTTGTTCTCAAACTTTTTATTGTGGCAGAGGATCCTATAGCATTTTTGAACCACTTAAGTTTGTTTTCGTTTTGATGAGTTTCGTATTGGCTGACGCATGTCAGGATTTGACGGCAGTGTGCGTTAAAGTGTAAAACATGAAAAACTCACTTCAAATTTAATATTTGTAATTGTAGACAGTAATGAGTTAGATAATATGTTAGTCGAGGAATTGTACTTTGTAATCGATGTCGAAGTACAAAACGTATCAAAAAATGCTATTAGTATTCATTCAAAACAACAAGCAATAAGTTTGCACTTATTATTCAGTGATCGCTAAAATGTCTGCATGGATAGGTTAAAATAGAGAATTATTATAGTAATTATGTTGGATTTAAGGAAAACATTTTCTCTTAAAATTTGTTACATCTATCATCTTTTCGTAATAATGTTCGTCATAAATTTATATTTTTTCTACCTACAAATAGCGAAAATGATTTATTTGGCTTTAAAAAAGTTGATTTATATAAGCATTTCAGTCAAAACTATTTGAAGTTACTTTATAATAATCAACGTTGGTTTTGAATACAGTGTATTTATTCCAGTTCTTTGGCGTATTCAGACGCACAAAGTGGCTGCACATTCTTGACGATTGGGACTATTCAAAGCTCGCACATTATGGATTTCCGTCCCCTATTTCCGCCCCAAATCAAACACCAGGAATATAATATCCTGGCGCGTTGTCGAATATGATCAATGTAAACTATCAATTAGGCGGCTCACGCCTTACTAATGTCGTTGCCGAGTCGTTTTCATGACAACAGCTTTGCCGAATCGCTCCCCGCAAATTATTTGATGCCCTCGCCGCTGATACACGCAAAGCTCGCGGGGGTGCTTAGGGACCCCGCCCAAAACGAAAATTCCCGATCTACACACGCATCCGCGGACATAAAATCCTCCTATGCCCATGACGTATTACGAAATCGGCACCGATGACCTGTCCCGAAAATTTTGACGAAATGATATTTTCGCTCGGCTCTTTCGTTGCCTCATTTGTTAAAAGGTTTTTAGCTTATTAAAAGCCCCCAACGAGGTCACGCTCCGGGCGGACTCCCGGAATGCATCCCCAGATACTCTAATTTATTATTTTGAACCCGTGTACGCACCGATAAATATTACAAGAATATAGTTTTATTCAGAGGGCGGAAAATTTTATACACAGTGATGACTTTCGGCGCTTTTATACCATAAAATATAGAGTACCTCAAAAAGATCAAAATATTGACTCAATAAGACGCCCGATTTTTTTTTCAATCCACGCAATCCCATAATGTTTCTTTCACCTTGTTTAACAATACGTGCTCGAGATATTCGCCCAACTATAGCCCAAATGGTTATTTTAAAATAAGTCTTAATGTGAAGTTTGAGACACAATTTTCTTTTGAAAGAAAGTGTAAACAAAACATTATCTTATGATTTGACTCATGGAAAATAGTGATTGATCGATCTTTCTTAGACAAGGCTTTGGCGCCTTACTGTCCATTTGTCAGCGGCGAGTTTACATGATTTTTTAAAAAAAATATATTTAATCAAATTCATATGCTTAGGTTTCTTACTACCCCCCGAAAATGCCGGGAATAGTTTGTTTTAGTAAATTGCCGTTTTAAAAAACGTTTTATTTGTTTCGTTTCAGAATATAGAAACAGCCATGGCGCATTTAATCACAGGAATATATGATGGATACAGAGACCTCATGGACAATAAAAGCGGTAAGTTTTGTACCATATTTTGCACATTAAAAAAAGTCTATTGTGAGTGAATTTTATTTCTAAGTACAAACTTAATTATTTGTTTGGTCTTATTATCAAATAAAACCTGCTTTTCATCGTGTATCGATGATATATCAATGTTTTAACTTCAACAAGTCAACTTTTGTTTGAATATTTTTCGCACATGAATCCTATCTTTTGTTAAAATTATCATTATCTGCATGAACATAGTCGAACATTCCTTTTTTTTCTTGCGACACTTAAATTATTTAATTTCAAAATCATGTATGCAATTACGCATTTATACATGGCAATCATGCTAATGTCTATTATGCAACATTAATGACACATCAAACCATAGAAGAAGCATAATTTATGATTGTTTTTTGACAAATGGTTCTGTATGAGCATCTCACTTCGCCAATCTGTCTCGGAAAGTTGATTGATTATAACTTCCCGGGCGATAAATGGCTCGACAATGAAACATCGCTTAATTGTGTAGATGTCAACATTAGTAGTAATGTAGTAATTAGTATTCCAAATTATTGATTTGGCCAATTAAATAATACTCAAACGGATCTCGTCCGAAAATATTATTTGATCGATTAGCGATATCAGCTCAAGTAGACCACATTAAAAAGACGTTAGTGAATTTGACATTCGAAGTAATCACGCGTGTCTAAATAAAAACCGTCAATAGTGGACACGAGATAGATTGAATGATTCGATGATTGTGTGCATAAATTTTCATTATCATAATTGAATAAAAATATATGAGATAAAGCAGTTTTGTGCCGGTTTGTTATGAATTGTGAATTATTTACTGATTGGCGATTTTATCAAGAACACCTCGCCGACGCTTTCTTCTTAGCTTTTGAGTAGTGAGCTATTTTAAAATCATCATAAACTTAGATGCTATATTTGTATGGCCGCCACTTATCGTCCGTACAAATCCACTTATCTGTCAGGACCGTCGCAGTGTATATGAAGCTTGTATATAAATAAATAAACACTCGATAGCGCACAATATCTATAAGCTGTTGTAAATGGAAGATCGCCATTAGAGTTTGCTATTGGCGGGAATTGTAAAAGTCACAATTTTTATTAAAAATCAATACAATATTTTGATTTTATTAATAATATATTTTTTATGAATATGAAGCCAGTTTCGATTTAAAAAAATGTAAAACTACACGTTTTGGGAGTTTCTTAACGAAATGTTACGATTTTTTTACCATTTTTTGCAACTTCCTTGCAATAAAAATCACATTTTAAACAATAAGATTATCTCAAAATTAGCTTCATATCGATTAGAATTAAGTGTAAAATCTTTATACAAATATTTTAAATAATTGGTTTACAACTTTTTGAGTTAGAGTTCCCGTCAGTTGAAAAAAAGTTGTTTCGAGAAAAACGCGTTTGAAAATAAAATTACCGAATTTAAGGCAGTAATAAATGATATAAATTACTTAGCGGATAATCAGCTATTCCAGCATCATATAGCAATCCTTAGTCTTCTTCATACGCATAATTTTGAGCTTACATATCCTCTTTTTGAGCTTTCCGAGCTTCCTTGGTCTCCGCTACGCTGCGTCTATTATGTCGGTTAGTTCATTCGCTGTACATAATTAAAGCTCTGCGAGCCATCATCTACTTTCAGCTTTTTCATAATCATTACAAGTGCTGAATTCCCTTCATTGAATAAGGCAAAACCAAAAATGCTGCAAACAATATTACTTTTAGGCCAAAATGTAGTTGATTTGGAGCTAATCGCCTATCGTCCGACGCTCTGTCGAAACGATACCAATGTTTCTAGTACCTTTTAGTTAAGACTAGGGAATCAAATCCCGGAATCCCGGACAGTTTTAGGTACTTAAGAATCCCGGGATTAGAAAAAGTAATCCCGAAAATCCCGGGATTGAAATTTTTATCTAACAGAAATCATACACCTCACCAACATGATGAAGGCTACTAAATCGGGATATTCCCGATGAAATCTAGACGCTTGAAAACAGTGGCGTAATTACTAATTGGTGAACTTAGGCGACGCATAGGAGCAGTGGCTGTCTAATCTATGTATACATATATAGCGTACATGTATGTTTTTCAAATTGTTATAGTAACCTTTCCCTACCGGTGATGTATTTACTACACCTCGACTCTAATAATGGGAATATCGATATGAAATATTATAGATACGGGCTTCAGAATTTTTGTATTCCTCCGTAATATAATTACAAATCACATCAAAGTATTTTAGTATATAAGTATTCATCTGCAGCGACGGAAATAAATAATTTGTCGGGGAATCGGGAATTTTGCGAGTTTTAGTCCGTGTCTCAGCAGAAAGGAATTTTATCAGTCACATTGTTGGTGTTATACGAAAATGAGGGCTCACGCGATCATCAACTCGAACTAGCATTTAAATATCTGATGACGATACCTCCAACGAGTGTGAAAGCTGAGCGTGCCTTTTCAGCAGCAAGTTGTCTGACTTCCAAAATCAGATCCAGACTAAATGACGAAACACTGATGTTTAATGTTAATGTTACTTCGGGCATATTTTCAAAATAATATTTGAATTTTTTAGTGTTTTATTTATCTATTTTTGAATTGTATTTTTATCTTTTCTTAAATAAATAAAATTCTTTGGCCTTCAAGTGATATTTTATATTGAACAAATAGACTTATTAGTAATTTTTGATCAAATTCATCAAGGTAATTTCTTAAAATATTGAAAATCCCAATCCCGGGACTGGTCCCGGGATTGTCTAATGAAATCCCGAAATCCCGAGATCGAAATTTTGGCTCGGAATTGGATTCCCTAGTTAAGACCTCTATTCTAAGAATTTACAAATAAGAACGACTGTAGACATCTCCATCTTCTTTCATTTATTTTTTCTTCCTGTAATACAGGGGTATAGAGTTAGGTAGTGAACAAGGGTCTACTGTGCGACCACTCCGTACTACGTGTTGCGTGCTCCAGCAACGATTTGCGTTCACTATAGTGCTTATAACATCGGAATAAATCGAAATTTTGTTGTGAAACTTTGAAAACATATTCTTAAATAGTTTTATTAATTATTTTATTATGTCTAAACTCGTTTCCCCCCTTAAGAGTGAGAGTGATGATTACCATATGAGATATTTTCAGTATAACTATGACAATTTTCTCGTTTCTTGTGAAGAGTTTAGTAGTAGAAAAATCAGCAGTGGTTGTCGTTTAGATTTTATATGTTTTGTACTTTTTATAAAACTAACAGACCAAACCAATATCGAGAAAGCTGGTTGATTTCAATCGCACTTTAACACGCTTCCATGATTGTACAACACAATAGATATTAATTTAAAACGGAAGTTACAGTATTTTTATTGTCCCTCTCTAAAACGTACAATCGGAGTTCCCCCAACGCCTATTTCACCCCAATCGTTGCGCACCCCAAGCAAACTCTGTAACGATGTTTTCTATTGTTTACGATGGCCGCAAATGTGCACACAATGCGCAATATCGATCACACTATGTTAATAACAATAGACACGCGGTTGCAACCACTATAATGTAATGACACACTTAAAAAAATACAGGCATACGTCACGAAAGCGGTGCACTGATGTATTTCACATCCACATCTTTCATTTGCACTTCCGACTTGGGAAATCGCCGTGGTGCTTGCCATCCTCCATTTGCGAAAATTCGAACGTTCGGCCTTGCGTGTCAATATATCGAGATTATATAGACACAACCGGCTGATCTGTCAATTCGGGTCAAGTACGACTCAACGAACGGACTCACCTGCCTATGAAAATCGCCGAGGGCCGATTAATAACCGTCGACGGATAGGTGTTAACCCGTTCATTGATCAATGAATTTAGCGAGCGGTCAAATTGATGAACCGACAACTCTGAAATGACGTTCCATTAAGCTATTCGAATTACGCAACGCGCGAACGACGACAATAAGTCGACGTTTCGAAAGTTCAATGTCTTTCGGGCAAGAAACTGTGAGCCAGCGAGTGCTCGGCAGACATCCTGATAAATGATGAAAGGGCGTGTTAGTAATTATATTCTGACAGGGCGGAGAGGACTCTCCATCCATGAAAATGTCTCGACAAATTTTTCCTATCGCGCCACTTTCAAAGCTCTCCCGTAACGAGCTTATAATCTATTTTTGCACATCGCCCCCCTAAAAAGTGTAAAAGCATACTATAAATAATAATAAAAGCTCACCCGCTAAAAATATATCGAAACTTTTCCCGATTAATTATCTTTAAAATAGGACGGCCGATATATCGATCCTTGCGCTTTTTGTGTCCATGCCTATGTCTATTTTTCTTCCCTGGCTACTCGTTCAATCCAGATGAATTCGTACAAATTGTGTGCTGCTTTTATCCACCCGAAATACTGCTGAAGATCATGACTGATCTTTTTTGCTTTGAAAATACGTTTTCATTTCTGGGATAAATTATGTTTGTAATTCACTGTGTAAAATACAAATAATATAAGTAGAGCCGATTAAATATACGAAACCACGAAGGAAAACTTTCTTATTATATTATCAATGGAAAAAATGATTGAAATGATGAAAATGGGCCCCATTTTCTGCTAAGACACGGACTAAAACTCGCAAATTCCCGATTTCCCGACAAATTATTTATTTCCATCGCTGCAGATAAATACTTACATACTATAATACTTTGATGTGATTCGTAATTATATTACGGAGGAATACAAAAATTCTGAACCCCGTATCTATTATATTTCATATCGATATTCCAATTATTAGAGTCGAGGTGTAGTAAATACATCACCGGTAGGGGAAGGTTCATATAACAATTTAAAAAAACATATATGTACTGTATATACATAGATTAGACAGTTATTGCCCCTAGGCGTCGCCTAAGCTCGCCAATTAATAGTTACGCCACTGTTTTTAAGCGTTCAGATTTTGGCAAAAACATCTTGGTTTAGTAGCCCTCAACGTGCTGATGAGGTGTACGATTTCTGTTAGATAAAAAATTTAATCCCGATATTTTCGGGATTATGTTTACTAAATCCGGGATTCATGAGTACCTAAAACTGTCCTAGATCCCGGGATTGGATTCCCTACACACACACAATCATTTACATGCAATTCCAACGATAAGTTAAACTAAAAAATGTCGGACTCAAGACCAAAAGCGTTTAAATCGTATTGTATTAATTCTTTGATAAAATACAGTCTATGCAAACGAAGTCCATTGATAATGATTCCTGTTTTTCTCAATTAATATTCATAATTCTTTATTATTAAATAGTTATCTCGTTTCCTTTGTCAATGCTAAATTTCATAATCTTTCCGAGTAGTCAATGTCGCTTTTATGCGCATTTTCATCAAATCATGAAACATGATTCTAGTCATATCAGCTCATAGGAAATGTCAGTTTGTCAATGTTTTAAGTTCCAAGATTGATAGTTTGAAGTGGGCTACATTTAAAATCGCTACTTGTACCGCAAAATAGATCATCTTTAAATATTATGGCAACTTTATTAAATGTGTATTCATTGATATTTTCCTTACTTTAACAATAACAGGATCATTTTATAGGATAGTATTAATGATTATATCCTTGTTTTGGTGATAGATAGACGTGTTGATATTATACATGAGGGTCTAATATTATCTAGCAATGGATGTCGGATGTGTTTTTGATTAATATTGCATAGAGATTGTTAGGGATATTGTTGAGTTTAGAACTTGGAGGTGCAAATATTATGGTTGCCAAATTCACCAGTCGACTTTGTAGTGTCCGTGTCAAAAATTTATATAGCGTTTGCTTCGTGACACGAATGCTATTATCGATTACATTATTTTTCAGCGTTGTATATATTGCTTGATACGACATATGCATTGTGTATGTCCTCAATCGCAAGAATTCATTGCTCTTTTGTGGCAAAAAAATATACATTAATTAGCAATAATGTTAATGTGGGAATTAGGATCCTTCGTCTCATGCTGTGAAGACAATTTTAAATACGTGTTCGAATATTCGACTTTTTCTATTTTGTGGCATACTTGTTTTGTTCATTTCAATTAAAGTGTTTTAATGTCCTCGGAATCGTCTAAAGTTTTAATGTTTTTGATTTCAGATCCTCGAGTGAACGATTGGGCAATGATGTCGTCGCCGCTGCCCACGATAGCCCTATGTCTATTTTATGCATACTTTTCGCGGAATTTGGGCCCTAAATTGATGGCGAATAGAAAACCGTTCGACCTGCGCGAGGTGCTCATCGTCTACAATCTCTTTCAGACCGTATTCAGTGCCTGGATATTCTACGAAGTGAGTCAATGTCATATACAAAACCTGTTATGTTAGACATCCTCAATTTCATTAATTTGCAATTGTCGTCATCAACGGAATTAATTATTTAAATCATCTTGACCGATTCAATTATCGACTGGGATTTTGCGGAAATACGCCGAGCATAAAATTGTGTGGATGTCGCAAATGTAAACGTCTATGCAAAACATATTTGAAATAATAAAAAAAAATGTTGATTGGATGACCTGTTGTGTCAAATTTGGACAAAATGATCATCGTTTATATGCTTTGACAGCCACGTCATTGTAGTTAGGGAAGACTTTCAGTCATTGGCTAGATAAAATAATATTGGATCTGCTTTGTTGAAGCTATTGATATAATATAATATGCCAGTACCACAACTCTTCTATAATATTATACTACTTCCTCGTGTGCAAATTATTGATACTTAATAAAATTGCGTTTTCATATAATATTATTAAATCCTAGGTCCGAATATTTGCCTATGAAAATTTTGGAATGACATTGATGCTATCTATATTCACTTTTCAAATTTCATTTTGAATCTGAATTAAGGCCATGTCTTATAGAAAATGACCTCCAGACGTATCATGGTCAGGAACGTGGATACATTTTTTCCACTATTTATGTTTGTAATCGATTTTGAGGACGATAATATACAACTAATCATGAAAATTAAATGAGTTGATAAGCTCAAATATGACAGTCATGGATACGATACATTATTCAAATATTTTTTTTTAATACGAAAATGCAATATTTCTCAATTTCTCAAAAAGGAGTTATGATTATTTTGCTTCGTTTGCTTTTGACAGTCTTGGTTTTTTACGATGATGTTCATAGTGCCTTTTTTGAAATTGCCTTGAATTTAAATTTTCCCAAAAGAAGAAGCGTTTTAAAGATCACTTCTTCCGGATACAACCGGATTTAAATATTTGCATAGAAATATTCATACGCTGTCATGGTCAAATCTCATGATGACTGGATCGGATGTGATGCATACACACTTGGCGATGTTTCGTGACGGGAACCCCATTTTTATCATTGCATAAAGGCTCCATCATCAGTAATCCTCAGAGCGGTAGATGCCGCGTTTCATATCTTCCAAAACGTCGTCCTCGAGATTAATGTCCGCTTCTACAACAGTCGGCACGAAACGAAACAATTCTTCTCCGGTGATATGTATACATATTAGATCAGCAGGTGTAACAATAGGTCATCATCATTACGGTAACATAAGTTACGGTCGCTCTCCGAGCGGACGACGAACGAAACTGGTTATTACGATGAACGGCTGTTTGGAGCGTGCATATTTTGCTTCGGATTACTTTTCGTACCTGACACACAAATTAAAAGTCGGCATTTTTTCGCCGGCGATCATACAAGAAGATCGACCTCGTTTCGCCGATCGATCCATTTCCACATATCCTCCGAAACGATAAGCTTACGGTAGTTGCTACAGAGTGTACATTTTCAACGGTCGAAAGTATGACCCTGATGATTCGCACACTCGAACGTACGCAAAGAGGATCTCGCGGATGTCATCGAAATGTCACGATGAAAAATGTCGTCTGTTGTCTTCGTTGAAGTTTAGACTTGAAAAGGCTTCTTTGATATTTTCTCGAAATTTTTTTTGAAATCCTATTCAATATTTTCAAGCTCAACGTTTGAATGGTTTCGTGTGCTGAAGATCGCTTGTGCTGTTTTTTGTGAGCGATGAACTCGGCGCTTTGAAGGCTTAAGTGATTAATGAAAGGATGCACTTAAAGACTATATTTTAAACTAATCGTTGCATTGCAATGGTAAACGTTACAATTTCATTTCATACCGCCACGGAGTCTCCTCTTCGCTGAACGTCTCTCCGATTTGTTGACTTGATTTCAAATTTGCGAAGATTTACATCAAGGGTCAATTTTTTTAATTTCATTTTTCGAAAGGACATATCTCTAAGGAAGACGTCCATAATTTTTGTGAAAAAATTCGGATTATTTCAATGTTTTACAGCTATTTCGCGTAATGCGCTCGAATAAATCACTACTCCATCCAGATTGTTTGTTACCTACTTTTGTTTGCAGGCCAGAGGTTCCTATTGGGGACCCCTTAATGTGTTCTCTGCGAACGCAGTCATTTCGTTCTGTTATTGGGTCGCGAAAGATGCGAGCTGTGGGATGAAGGTGTACAAATAAAAATATTCTCGTCTTAATTGTTTTTATCAGCTGCGTGAAGGACGTCTTCCCGCAGTCAAGGCTATCCGACGACTCCCACGTTCTGCGTATCAAAATCGGACCGACAGCGATGCACGCGCAGATGTCGTTGTTTCAGACACACGTGTCCGCAGCACCGCAGAAGATATCACTGTTAAATTGACAAATTGGTCTGAAAAGGCACAAAATATGTTAGTAACGTTTCAAATTCAGTTGCTTGAATTTTTTCGAGAGCCGAGCAATAATATGTTGATGCTTCTTACAATGTACGATGTAAAACTGCAATGGTTGAGCAAAGAGTTCGCTTGTCTTCCCGTCCATAACAGTAAACAAGTAAAACTCGCTTGAGTAAGACGATCATGAAGCACTAAAATTCGATTGCGTCAGGATGATATAAAAATGATCTCAAGTTCTCGATGTTTTCACGGTCATGCTCAAAGGCTTTGTTCCCTTCGTCGATGATTATTAGCATTATTTCAAGGCGCAAGGCAGTGTAATTATTGAGAAAACGAAAATAGGAAGCGTATTCGAAAAGCCGGTCGACATTGAACTTGTGTCTTTTGGAAGGACTGATATTTCCTTGTGCTTATAAAAATATCAAGTAATATTGCATCGACGACCGGGCGACCGTGGCTCTTGTGAGATGAGGTTAGTAATCTTGATTAGGTCCTATTATGTTGGGTTTTCTTCTTATATTGCGCCGTCGATTTGCACTTCGATCCGGATCGAGAATGACAACTGCTTCTGAGACTTGACCTTTTGAAGGAGCGAATTTTTTGCATGATCAAACAATCATTAGCATTTTTATTATGTTTTGATCGAGTATATCGAATGAATTTCGTTTTCAATTTGGGTCATTGTCATCTCGCAATCTTTCGATACGCATATATTCTAGTTGCGCGAATTTTCTTTCGCTAATTGCCTTCAATCGGAACGTTTCTCCGTAGAATCGGATTTCAAAACCGCGTGCTTTCTTAATATGCTTATTGGAATAATGTCGTCTTAATCTCGATGACAAAATTGACGCAAGCTCATAATATTCAGTGGAATCCGTTGATGGACAATAATTCTACATTAATCAAACAATTAGTAAATCTTATGAAACAGATACTATATAGAATCTGTCTACTACTGTAAAACTACTATAGCAGAGGTACCTTCTTTAATGATCCATTGCCATATTGGCTGCAAATGAAATCCAGTAGTAGTATCACAAGTGCTGCAGAAAAATCTTGACTCCATCCAGAATTTACTAAAAAAGTGGTAAATAAAAACTAACGAAGCCGACTCAGCACAAGCAACATCAATTACCAGAAAGGAAACTTGCGCAACGATAATACTGAACGATCAATGAATTCCATTAACTGAAGAGTCAATATATCTAGACTTGCACCTGGATTGATGCCTGTACTAGTGAAAGTACATTTTCACAACAAATTAAAAACTGGACTTAATGCTTTTGTTGGAAAATATAACTATGACCTACTCATATTAGACCTACTCAATTGAATGCGTCGGTGTTAGATTGTGCAGTATTCTTGCTTGGATGCAGATAAATAGTTCTATTGTCATTATTAAAAATGCATTGTAATACTTCTCATGATCATAACGATTTTTCCGGTGATTAATTGCATGTATGTATAATTTTACATAAAACCATTATCAAATATTATGAGAGCTAAGAATTTGTAATTAAATATTTGTCATTAAAGTTCGCATAAAAATCCTCATTCCAAACGCCAATAATGGATTCCATTTAAGTATTTTATATCTGTTCAAATAATGATATTGAAATTAGTGCCGAGCAAGAGGACATGGTTATTAACCTCTGGCATTGGAAAGCAAGGATGCTTATATTTAAATAAAAATATATTTGTGGTGAATAATTAATTATCTGTGAAAATTAAGCAGAAGAAAAAATAGCTCAACAGACATGTGATCTTTGATGAATGACCTCCGTTTCAATATGAACTGAGGCCGTTGACAGTTTTTTCACCGCTTAATGTTAGTCGAGTATGTACATATTGTTCGTGTTTATTTTCTATATCATTGAAAATGACTGCATCAATACCCACTCGTTCGTACAGTGTATGTCAAGTATTTCACCTTTAATTAACAGCCGTTCATTACAGTTCGCCGTTTAAAACAGAAACATTATAAGATCGTTAAGGTTCTTAAGTGGCATAATAATCAATGAGTTTTCATCAAATTGCAGGATGACTGCACGAGCATCATTGTATAAATATTTCAGATGAATCATTAGACTTTGGTCTTGTTTGTTGAATTCTTTAGCTGGATAGCAACGTTTTGTAGAATTTCAATAAACCCACGTTTATATGAAATATTTGCAAATGACTTGTGTATACAGCCTTATTTACTTGTCAAATTATCAGCTGAAAATTTATAAAAATACCATTTGGAAGATTTTCAAAATATTTTGAAAATTTAAATAGGATGTATGTTATTGAAATGTCATTCGTTTAAATAAAATTGTTTGCTTTGGCTAATATCAAGCGTCTTATTTTGCAGTATCTTCAAAGCGGTTGGTGGGGCCATTATGATTTCAGGTGCCAACCCGTTGACTATTCTAGAAGTCCGCTAGCTATGCGGGTAAATTTTTTTTTGTCAATTAATTAATATCCTGACCAAAAATAGATGTGAATTTAATCGTTATAGAATTTTGTTTGTGCGGATATCTTATCTATTATAATTAATTTATGTTTTAGATGGCAGAAACATGCTGGTGGTATTATTTCTCAAAATTCACGGAATTCTTTGATACTCTATTCTTTGTCCTTCGTAAGAAAAATAATCACGTGTCTACTTTACATGTCATTCATCACGGTGTGATGCCATTCTCTGTATGGATGGGCTTGAAGTTTGCGCCAGGTATTTATCATCATTTAATTTGATTGAGTTTGTTAATTTTGGCTATGCCATTTACTCGTTAAAAATATTTTTTAATGTAAATAATTGCATTTCTTTAAAAAAAATTGTTTTGATTTTTTTAGGCGGACACAGCACATTTTTTGCATTGCTCAATACGTTTGTGCATATTGTAATGTATTTCTACTATATGTTAGCTGCGATGGGACCACGATTCCAAAAATATATTTGGTGGAAAAAGTATCTTACATCATTCCAAATGGTAATGAAATATATATATTTATAATAGGCTGCGTACTATTTGTATTGTAATAAACATAACAGGAAATCAATAATTTGTTCAATCCAATGTATTTAGAAATGGTGGGATTATGTAGATGTATATTTTCTTGTATCTACGCCAGGTTGATGCAACATATCGGGTTCAACGCCTTTCACTTAATATATTATTTTGATTTCCTGTTTAATGTACTCGTATTATTATCATCGTCATGATGTCAAATATGTTTTTAATGGTTTTCCCACACATTTAATGAGTAAAATTAAATGACGCGTGAGCTGTAAATTTAATACAATATAGCTAGAAAATGATATTCCATTTAGCGCGAACAATCAAAATTCATGTAAGATCTAGTGCGTATGCATTTGAATTTTACCGAATTACAACGTGCTTCCTTAACCTTTCCTTTACGATGCTACGTATTTAATACGCCATATGACATTCTAAACCCCCGTATTTATTATATTTCATATCGATATTCAGTAATATATATATATATCAATATAGACAGTATATATATCGAGATTCAATGTGTTAGGTTGTCCCATAAGTTTCTTTCGCAAATGAACACAGATCTAATCATAGCCATGGTTGAAGAAAACCCGCGATATACTGTTCGCGAAATAGCTAACAAGCTAGAAATTCCACGAATATCCGTCCATAATCATCTGACAAAATTGGGCTACATCAATCGTTCAGATGTGTGGCTTCCTCATGAACTGACTGACTCAAACAAACTTCAGCGTATTTCAACATGTGATCTTCTTCTTCGTCGACACAATAGCTACCCTTTTTTGAAGAGACTTGTTACTGGAAATGAAAGTTGGATACTCTATGATAATATCCAATGTAAACGGTCTTGGACCAAGGGTACAGAAGCTTTTACTGTAGCTAAACCTGGCCTACATCCAAACAAAGTTTTGCTATGCATTTGGTGGGACTGGAAGGGGGTAGTTTATTATGAGCTACTTCAGCAAGGTGAAACAATCAATTCAACAAAATATTGTTTCCAACTAGACAATCTAAGTAAATACAACATAGTAAAGGAAAGGTTTAAATTCATTATTTGTATAAATTGAGGCCTAGCTTTTAGAAATTAATTATAAAGAAAATTCTATAGTTCTTTTCATATTTTTATTGCTAAAATATATTTTGAAATTTTCAATAATCTGATAAATAATTTATTGCTTTTGTTACAGTTACAATTTGTTGCAATATTTTCCCATCAATTGCAATTGTTGTTCAGAGATTGCAATTATCCTAAATCATTCATGGTCTGGATAGCAATACATGGCTTTCTCTTTTTGTTCTTATTTTCTGACTTTTACAAAGCTAGTTACTCTAATAAGCAGAGAACTTCTAAGAAGTTCGACTTCAACAAAGGAGTTTGTATGGTATGTTGATATTTAATTTTGCTACGGCTTTAATTCAATTTTACTTTGAATAATCGGAGAATTAAAAATGTTTTTTTTTTCAATTTCAGCCTGTTATGGATGAAGGAAAGGCTTCCAGTGGTATAAACGGTTACAAACATCTTAACGGAGTTTCAAATGGATATGTACATTCAAATGGAACTAACGGTGTCGCAAATGGATACGTAACTACGAAGAATGAACCCGTGGATGCCTACTATTCGAACGGCATCAACAACGGATTCGTAAAAGACATTAGAAATGGACTCAAACATAGAGACTGGGGGCAGAAAGATCAATGAGGATAACTGGTGATTTAGTCGTGATAGTTTCTACCGATAGGTGTGCTAAATTTAATTGTACGATAGGTCCTGTTTTTTTAAATACTATCGAGCTATATTGTGTTGTTCATTTAAAATGAAAGCAAAATGGCTTCAATGTGCAAAGTGAAATGAACCTTCAAGATCTTACAAACTTCTCTCCATTAAAAAGTCGAAAAACATTGGGGTTTTTTATTTTAGTTATGAATACTCGCTAAAATCATTCAATGTTGTGTATAAATGAAGTATAACAAATCAAATGTGTTATTAATCTTTCGTTTTATGTAATTAATCATCTTTTCATAGTAAATATTATGTTTAACGAGTCTAGAAGACGGCCCCCTTATTGTTGATATTTAAATATTTAAAAGAGTGCTATATAGTAAATTATGTATTAGACCTTTGTTAATTTGAATGTTATATTTTATGTATAACAAGTCAAGAATAAATCAAGACTTAAATGGTGATAATGAAATGTCTTTCTTCAACTTTGATAGTATTTGTTAGAAAATAGTGCGAAGAAAAATGAATGTTGTAGATTTGTCCAAATAGATACTTGAATCCGCAAAAACGTGTCGAGTATTAAGCTGCCTATGAGCTTTGTGTTGTATACTTCATTTTTATAAATCAAATATCTTTATTGGCTCTTGTTATTCTAAATATTTTTATTTGATTTCATACCTCTGAGACATAATGAACTCGTTGTAAAACGAGAGTATTTTATGTTTTTTATTAGCTTTAAAAATTGTTACCTTAAACCTGTGGGCATAGAGTGGTATTTTGTATTCATAACAAATAGATTATACCAATGGACGTGTAATTTAATGGAAATATTAAGATAATAATTTTTCGTAAATTTTATTCATATATTATTATTATTTCTATTTAATTTAACTTATATTCTTTGTATTTTTCTATTGTCTGTTCCAAATATTAGTATTATTGTTTTCGGGCGTATGATTTAAATCGATTTGCTTCCACGACGATAATTTATTTTGTAGATGTGCATGCTCCGTTTTTATTAAATTTAATTCAAATCTTATAAGAATGAATTCGGCAACGTGCTCGATCAAGTCCAATCGATCAATTTTAAAATTTATGAAGTATTAAATCAATGAACGTTGAACAACATCAATAATAGGATTTAATCGATGACTAATTTTTTAAATGTCACTTATTCTATTTATATTAATTTACATGTTGTTTACAAATAATAATTTGTTTTAACCTGAAATAAGGAGTTGATTGTTATATTTTTCAGGTGGTACTTAAAATATGTTTTTTTTATGGAGAAATTTAAATACCGCGTATGTAAATGCGTTCCATATGTGTTTATGCATTTTTCATATTAAGTAAAAGCTTTATGTCTCTTTTTGTATTTATAATCTCTTCGTTCTAAGATACATGCTGACCGAAGAATAATATTTATTTTTCTGCACATGCGCCAAAAAACCTCATACTTTATTTTAGACACAATAAATATTAAATAAGTACAGACGTTCATTATATGGACATTTCGGAAATGATCTTCGGTTTGTGTTTCAATGGATCCCATTATGGCGATAATAATATATATATATATATATATATATATATATATATGGAGTTTTTAAGATTTACGCGAGTCATGTTTTAACGTAATTAAAAACATATATGTATAACGGTTTTCTATTTAATTTGTAAATTTAATTGGATCAATATCGCAACATATCATCGAATGCTATTTGAGAAATACTTGAATCAAAGCTATGTAGAAATAAAATGCAATTTTATCAACAGTAAACGTTTTTTAATTTTCATATTATATGCATTAATCAGTCATTTTGTATTTAAAATGTATACAGTATTATTATTTTTCATTATGTCAATATATATATATATTTGGGTATTTATTCACTCTCTGTCATTAAATATTCATCGACAATACGATATGCACAGATGCTTTTAATTAGCATTTATAAATTGTTTATGAATATGCTGACATTGTATAGATTGTTTCCAATAACAAATGTTGGTTTTTTTATGAGGTTTCTGGCTATTTTGGGGAATTGCACAGTGGCATAGTCAAAATATTTTTTGATTATATACCTTTTAGTTAAAATTAAAATACATGTGTATATAAGCTAAATGTTTAATTGTAATCTATTATATCTAATTTTTCACTGTGAATATAGTTTTTAATACCCTCATTAAATTTCAAAGTTAATATTTTCATTAATAATCCAACAGCAACCTCGAGTGAGTTATTTCCACATTTATCTAACATATTTTTTAACTTGTACAAAACAATTTTTTTACAAATGCTAGATAACGAATGATGACCGTTTTGTATTATTTCAGCCATAATATGCCTTAGATGTAACTATTACTTATTCTTGATATTTTGTATATATAATGAATATTTGCATTATTTCATATTGATGTTTGTAATTAAAATTTTGTGAAATTTTATAAACGCGTCTAAAGTATATATTTTTAGTATTTTAAATAATTTCGGCATTTCTAGTTCACACTGAAATTGGTGGCTTGTATGAACGCTTTAATATCTGACAAAGTGTCTTTTATTATGTGCTGATGGGTGAAATTATTGTATATCTCTGATGTATGTTTGAAATGTCCATTGCAAGTGAACATTAGGTCTGTTGATATTATTCTGTTTGCATCCAGCTTGAAATATGGTGTGCGTGTAACAACTGTCCGGTCATGCTTTTATCACATCGATAATAAATAATATGTATCTGTTAGGTTTTTTGCCGGCCGGAACTGTATGAGTGTCTATAATTTTTTTAAGACAACAAATTATGTATATATTGCTATATTTGAAATATAAATATATATATATGTATGTTTTCAAAAATATTTTCATATTCGAAATAGATACAACTGGATTTGAAATAAACAAATTTATCAATTACATAAGTTTTTTATTTATTACATTTAATTTCACCCGGGAGAGTACTCAAATACAGCTTCAAAGAGTAATTTATAATCTTGTATATAATCAAATGAACAGATCTAATCATAGCCATAGTTAAAGAAAACCCGCGATATACTGTTCGCGAAATAGCTAACAAGTTATAAATTCCACAAACATTCGTCCATAATCATCTGACAAAATTGGGCTACATCAATCGTTCAGATGTGTGGTCTCCTCACGAACTGATTGACTCAAATAAACTTCAGCGTATTTCAACAAGCGATCTTCTCCAAAGACATAATAGCCACCCTTTTTAAAGAGACTTGTCACTGGAGATGAAAGTTGGATACTCTATGATAATATCTAACGTAAACGGTCTTAGACCAATGGCACATAAGCTTTAACTGTAGCTAAACCTGGCCTACATACAAAAAAAGTTTTGCAATGCATTTGGTCAGACTGGAAGGGGGTAGTTTATTATGAGCTACTTCAGCAAGGTGAAACGATCAATTCAACAAAATATTGTTTCCAATTAGATAATATAAAGGATGCAATTGCCAGAAAACGGCCAGAATTAGCGAAGAGACGAGGCGTTGTTTTTCATCACGATAACGCCAAGACTCATGTGTCTTTGGTCGTCAGAAATAAATTATTATCATTTGACTGGGATGTTTTACCTCATCCTCCATACTCTCCGGACATTTCCCCTTCAGATTATGATTTATTTCTTTAATTGAAAAATTCTTTACGTGGTAAAAATAGATGGAGAAAGGTAATAGAACAGAATGGATCATATATTATTATTGTTTATTTTTTTTTTAATATGAAAACGAAAGAGACTTATGGGACAACCTAATAAAAGCGGATAAAATGACTAATGTTTATTTTATCTGATGAAAATACTTCTTGTATATATTGTTTTATTATAATATTTATTTTTTGTTGTATTGTATTTAGCAATATTATCAAGGTCCGTAATTTTGTATTCATAACAACGACATTTAATGTAATAAGTAGATTGACAACATTTAGAGTCAAAGTCAAAAGCTAGTTTTTTACATCGATTGTCTTTTTTATCGCAGTTTTTGTTAACACGAATCCCCATTTAAAAAAAGTAGACCCAACCCAGTAGTTCCAATTCAGTCATTCGTAATTTCGTTTTTTGTCAAATTCATAATTTAATTGATTGCACTAAATCAGTGGTTCTCAAACGTTTGAAGTCACGCTGCAGGCTCTCTTTGGGTGCCAAATCTAGGGTGGAGGGCATTTTTCTCCCTTTGTTCACCCAAAATGACATCCCTGCTTAGCATAAATTTCGTTATATGATCAATCAAAAATCAATTAATGTGATAACTGAATAGCTTGTGATTTTATGAAATTCACTATATTTACAACTTGATCTAGAACAGGTTTTAGTGCTGCTGGTAATGTTTTCGAAACTAAAGATTTTCTATGCAAAAAACAGTACGTAGTTATTGTATTAGGGTTTCTTGTCTGTGGAAGGATAATAAATCCTTTGATTGAGCCTACCATTGAAGGAGCACCATCTGAAAAAATTCTTACATATATTTTAAATTGGTCTAAATATGAAGAAATATAATCAAAAACATCTTATCCTATTGTATGCTCGGAAAGTTCTTTGCAGCATAGATATTGATTAACTCTTTCGCTGACTTTCATAATTTCGTCAACGACTTCCTCGGTTTTCACTATTTTGCAGAATTTTTCGTTCTTACCAATTTTTTCGCGGTGCATTTGCAATAAGTTCGCGGTGCACCGCTTGAAAACCACTGCATTAAATCTTCTAAAATTGACAGTATACAAAATAGAGAAACACCAGTTCTCATTGAATTGAATGTGAGGGCTTCCAATTAATAATATATGGGATCAGTTAGAACCTTTGGATACTAATAAAGTATATTTTGTGACATGATTATGATTTTGCAAAGGAACAAATGGTCAAGGAAAACAACGTTATCATGGTGAAATAACATGAAAATGTATATGATTATAAGGAATCTCTTCATAAGGTCATTTGACAATATTTAGGTTATGACTTAGATATTGATTTACATTATGAGGTCAACCTACCGTGCTTAAAAATATTATGTTAATGGCATGTAAAAAAATTAAATATATTGAAACAGTTCCTCGATTATTGCGATTTTTTTTTTGGTTGCCTTTATGTCATTGCGGATCTGATGTCGAAGCTTTAAATTTGTACACCATGAGAAGATGAAGGAAATGATATAAATAAATGAAGCAAGAAATTCGTAATACGAGGTTTTAATTGTTGATTCAGTAAAAAATATGAAAGTTTAACTAAAAAGCCTACCATTTGATATCACAAGAAAAGGCGCCTAATGGAATACCTTATAACTCTGCCATTTTGTTTTTTTTTATTTTTTAAAAAAATAATATAAATTAGCACTTTAAGGTTGTGGCAAAACAATGTCAAAAATTTAAAATGATACGATTATTTATATCACCATTTAAAAAAATCATGAAAAACGATTCATTTTCGAGTCACTGACGAAGTTATTTGTTATAGATAATCCAAGAAATGCTTTTGCCTTTTTCAAGATTATCTTTAATTGATGTTCCACAGTAATTCATCATTCAAAAAGTCCAAGATCAATGTAAATAACGGAAAACTCAAGAATAATGAGAAGCTCTTATTATACATTTCCATATGTGTTTAGTATAATTTCAGAACTATCAAAATCCAGACTGACAAGATTTAATATATTTTCAGTAGTTACAATTTTTTTTTAGTCCCAGATTGAAACACTATCGAAGAAGTGTTTATTTGATTAGGTATATATATTTAAAGACGATCCTTTTGATCTTCCTGTAAGGTTTCTGTCTTAACCGCTAGTTGATATCTTTTAAATACAATACGACACAATCGTCATTCAAATACGCTCATTTATCTAAACTATTTAACAACCGAATTTATCTGATTATCAATCAAAAGCCTTATAAAAAATGAGCTTTAATTTTTAAAACCCAATTTCAATGCCGCAACGATATCTTAATTAATGATAATTATTTTAAAACGCGTTTATATCTTAAATCGAGGCCATTTAAAAAGCGCACAAAAACTGTTTTGCGAATTTCTAATGGGGCGATATGGTTTTACACGTTATATTATTAAATGCGATCATTTTGAAAATATATATGACGTTGTACAATTATAGTTTAGTTTGCAGACTGATTTAAAATTAAAGACGATGCACTATTTGCAGATCAAAACAGAATGCTCCAGAGTAAGAGATTTGACTCCAATGAAGATGTGAATACCGATACTGGAGCTTATTTTTACCAAAAAGTCATCGACATATTAGAGATGACTTGGAATAATATGTTGATTAATAAAATCGTTGTTTTATTTTGTTGTTTATTAAAAAAAGTTGTTTCATTAGTCATCCTACGAACTTATTGAGTGATGCGTTTGAAGATAAAAGCTTAATTAAAAACTCACAAAATTTTGGAGAATATTAAATTAAATGACAGCACCGAAGATACTCCAAAAAATCTTTAAAGTAAAGTACTAATTTATATTTAAGTAAATCGAAGAAAACTCCAAAATATATTTTTGCATATGCTTTTTTCTACAATATTTGGACACTTAAAATCAAATTATTTGAATGGATTTTAATAAGCTGAATTTAATAATGCTTAACATTGAACTTATATAGTAATTTTAGTTTAATTTGCGTTTAAATACTAGATATTAAAATATGTGTTTATTGACAATGTGTGAGTTTAACTTCAAATATTATGTATCCTTATTTACTATAATGGAAGACCTTCAAAGTTTTCCAGGCTTATTTTTGTGATTTTTTAAAATAATATAGGGAGCTTATTTGATATATATACAGTGGGCAAATATTACACAAACAAATCAAAGCAATCACTGCCACAACACAGCCTCCGCCACACGAATTCGAAAACTGAAGCAATACTGAGTACATCAGCCGACAAATAATTGCCGTTTTAATTGGGCAATAAACTGCGCAATCCGCCATGGTCAATTTTCGACACGTAATTAAATGTTATACATCAGCATAATTGACCATAACATACTTTCGATTTTTTAATTAGTACAACCCCGGAGAAGACGACGGCGTTTTGTAATAAAAATGCGTCGACAACGCGAGGAATTTTCAACGGCGCAAACATTGCAATTTACGCCGAATCGCAAACGTAAAAAGACCGATCTCGTAATAATCGCTCGTGAAAATCATATGAAAAAATCGAAGGCTCTATCTCAAAGTGAACGATCGACATTGACGTTTAATACTGGCATTGGCAGCCTCAATGGTGGAAAAATGCTACGAAAAAATATCGTACGGCCTATGAAGGCGTCTTCCTGCTTTTGTTGAATGTCAACGTACTGCGTGGGATACAAAATCATATTTAGAGGAAATGTGCAATGGTAAATATTGCGGATTCGTGTAAAAGTTCGCTTTTGAATCGTTTCTCAAGGCGTTTCCGATGTGTTTGCAAATTAATTGAGGAAACGCCTTCTTTTTTTAGCGCAACTTTTGATATATTCGATGAACAGGTTTCATGATAAATGATAACTTTTTCGACATCAAAACAGTTAAATGCATAAAAACACCCGTTGAATTGAGTTGTTATTGTACGCATTTGACAAACAATTATAATAGTGTAAAATATTTTATGATCAGATTAATTGGGTTCATCTCGGCATAAAGGGATCGCAAATTCTCCAATCGTAAATCGGCAAGGAATTCTAAAGGCTTGACGTGAATCGTTTTCAAAATCCACGGTCTGCTATATAATAGATTGTCCAGTTGGGAAAGTCGTTTTTTAAATGAAAGCGTTAAATTCAGACAAAAAATCAACTTATCAATTTCATCGATACAATGTTTTTTTTTTCAGTAGATAATAATTTAAACCATCTTTGGCATTGACAAACAGTTAAAGATTCTCCGAGTGTATCACAAATATTTTTAGTTGCAGTTGTTGCATTAATTTTTTGAAGATATTCGCACAGTATGCAATTTTGCGTGAATTTTTTGTTTGTCACAAAATCCATCATCTTGAAACGCGGTCATACGACTCGAGAAAACACGGTCATATTTGGATGTACCTCTATATATTGTATGCCTTAACCCTAACTAAATATATCTTTAATATGAAAAATCTGGTTAAAATTCAAATTAAAATGCTTCAAAGCTATTATTTTGATAAGAAATGTATAATAGCAGTTAAAGCTGTTGATTCTTAAAACCCAATTAGGTAAATAGTCAAATATAATAATCGATTCGTTGATGAGTAATAATTAACGTATTTCCCAAATATATCATAATTATGAGTGATAAAGGGTGAATCTTTTGGATTTACCAATTCATTTAAATTGTACTTCAACCCCAATTAACTAATTAGATCTGTAATTCCCATCACTTCAACATATTATATATACACTCAAAATGTTAAACTTTATATTTACTCAAGCATATTTATCGACTATTTCTAACAGATCAAAATATGCATAATAAAAAAAATCATTTTAGAATCAAATTTGTTGCTTAAAATTTGTACAAACATTTTTTTCCATGCAAATAAATTTTGGGCGTATAAATGTCAGTTTTTTTTGAAATTATCCTTTATTAATCCATTATTCTATTAACTTACAATTGCAAAAAAAAATAATCAATAAAACCTAAATGAAGAAGAAAAATGTTTAGAGTGAAAAAATCCTACGAACTTATTATTGAAAATTAATATTTAATAATCGTTTGTATTTTTTATATTAATTAAATATACACACTTGGTTCATCATTTTAAATCTCAAATCTTTAGCGGTATTTATCGAGTCTTTAGTTTTCTTAGCTAAATGTATATCATCAATTTCTCGTAATGAATCACACAAAACGTTTAGAGGTCATCTACTTCCATGTATCAAACCACGTTGTCCAATTATGTGGACCCCAATACCGATATTTGAGGTCATCATAATCAAAAATAAAAAAATCTTCCGGCAATCGAGGAATGTGCCGAATCTTTGATTGGGTGTCTTTGGTGGCCTTTACCCAATTATGATTCATTCGGTCCGGCGACCCGCGCTGAGCACCGCCCGTTTCTTACGTCTTTTCCAACTTTCGCCGGTGTGCATCCTAAATACTAATTGGCCGATAAGAAGTTAAATGCGACGAAGATATGTGCTTCTAATACGGCCATCGACGGTTGCATAAGCAATGAGTGAAAACAAGAACGCACAACCTTGAGCTGAAAGCGGTATGTCAAATGGTGCTTGGCCCAATTTTTACACGAGCATCGTTATTGCGCTCGGTAAACAAAGAGTTAAGGCTCAATTGCTCCCATCGGACGGAGAATGTGTTACATAAAGCCATTGTCGTTCGTATTGCGAATAAATTTCAATAATGTGTACTTCTAAATACAAGACAAGTCGCTGGTGACGCGCTTGGACCTAATGAGGAAATTACCTTCTGCGGATGAGGACTTAATTCACAATGGAGTCTTAAGCAACCCTGCACTCGAATCAGCTGCTTCGTCATAGAACTGAATAATCAACAGTGTGCCATGTAGTAGATAGATAGTACTACAAGAGACATGAAGGTTTCAAACCTTACTTAAAGACCTTTAAAGTCTTGCACAGCTATAATACAGCTCCAAGTTTAAAAAAAAAAGGTTGATAAGACTATTTGCATAGCAAATTAATTTGAGCTGCTGTTCAAAAACACGTCCAATTTTTCTGTCTTTCTTTTATATTGATTCAAATATTTTTTTCAGATTATTCGCTCTGCCATAATTGTTCGTTGTCGTGAGTGACAAAATTGAACTATGCATTTCATGATGCAATTTGGAAGTTGAAAGAGAAAGAGGTGTCATTTTCACACCAGACTCCTTTGAGTTATTTAAAAATTCATCATTAGATAATAAATTTGGATGAATTCTGCCAATAATACTTTGTGCCGAAGAAATACCTTCATATTTGATTGAGTATCGAAAATATTCATTAAAACTGAGAACATTTCCACTTTGTAACTATATCAAGAGTGTGATTCTTTTTTGTGTCGGCGTTCGTTCATTCTCTTTTTTACTGCATGTAATAATTCTTCACCTAATGAACTTCCAAATTTTTTGAACTTATTAAATATAAATTTATAAACTCCCTCGGCCTTTATTAACCCTTTCAAACCGGAGAACATACACGCTACGCTCTAATGTAAATCCAGGCTCAATAAATGAACCTTAACACGGTTGATAGCACACAATATTCGTTCATTTATTCGAAATATTTCTTAATGTTCAACTTGCATAGTATGTACTTTCTGTTGTTCAGCTGTTTTTGCCTATTAATGTGTTGCGAAAATAAAAGAAAAGGTTTACCGCGAAAGTCTATTAGTTTACTTTTGAATGAGTGGATTCTGCAAAGGAGGGCTAATAACGCTAATCCAGAACGGTCAAAGGGGAATAACAAAATTGATCAACGATAAGATGTATGCTAGTATTTTAATTATTAAAACAAACGCCTGCTCTCAAGACAACATGAACAAAAAACATCTTATCTTTGTTGAAAGAACTTAATAGCTTATTCGATGATAGCGATTTTAGTTAATTAGTACGATTTTTTTGTTGAATAGTAAGTATGAACATTTATGAGTTTTTATAAAAAAACTATATTGAGAATGTTAAGAAGTGTAGGGTCCTTTATGGCACAACTTTCCCATTGATGCACGAGTGTATGATAAGACGCAAGACTTCCAAGATTTCCGGTCAGATAGGGTTAATGTTGCATTATTATTAATTATTTCATCAATAGCAACTTCCATTGGAGTCAGAACTTCAAGTAAATTTCTCAAAATCATTCATTCACTCAGAAACAATATCCGTATTCATATCCCCCAATATTTTATTAACAGAATAAAAAACTATCCCTGAGTAATGGTTTCACCCAGGTAGTGAATACGATATAACTCCAGAAGATTTCCAAGAAAACCTATTGGAAATTATGCATGTATGATATGGCGATGAAATTAAACAGGATTTTAGTAGTGTTTATAGATAATGATTTTCAAGGTGTCTGGTATTTAATGTTTCCTACCTCATATTTTGTAGAACATAGGATTTACGGCTGTTAATCGTATTACGACAGACATATTTAGTCTTGTTACATCAGCCACGATGATCTCATTAATTATCAATTAAATGTTATTTCAGCGGTTTTAACATTTAACTTTATACTTACAAAGATACAAACGTGTGCCATAGGAATAAAAAGGTTGATTATCCTTGATATATGCCATTGGATCTATTAATTGAAATCCCTGAAGGTCCATAAGGTGAACCTACAAGATTCTTTAAGTGAAAGACATAAGCAATATTTGAAGCAAAAGCATTTATACTTGATTGTGTGTAGAAGATGATTTAGCCTTTAGATTTAAAAAAAAACGTATACTTCTCTTTGTTCCTATTAGTCAAAGATAAATTCTTTCAGCGTATGATGCAGAGTTCATGGATCGGTTATTAATGAAACATGTTGAGAACAAGGAACTTCGTCGATAACAGAACTGGTTAAAATAATAGCATTATTATATTTCGTTGGTTTTTGCATCATTTTGAAGTCGTCGAACTGGCAAGGGGAAAACTATTAAATTATATTTATCGCCTACACGATAACTCTAAAACTATAGACATTTTTTAGAAAGACATTTCTATAAATAATATGAAAATGGACAAATCATCAATAATTAAAGAAACAAAATTCGGCAAAACTATGAATGTACAATACTATGGATATATATATTTAATACAATTAAAAACATGTTTAAAAAATTTATGGTTGTTGTTTCCGGAATAAAAACCAAAATCAAAAAAAATAAAGGTTTTTAGCCTTTTTGCTAACCTTGTAGATTATTGTATAACAAATAAAACATTTATCAAGCATTTCATCAACAAAAACAATTTTTTTGAGATGGCTTTTAGCAATCCCTATTATGGAATAATTATCCCTTATTTTGGCATGACTTTTCATGACGTATATGTGTATATTCTTAAAAATATGATCGCCAACCACACCTCCTGTAGATTGTCATTATTAAAAATATCTTCTATAAACCTGATGATGGATTTGTAGCTAATTTACAATAATTCTTGATACGGATTGTATGATTTGGGCTAGAAAACACGAATAGATTGTAAGCTTATAAAGCCTGTTAAGCATACCTTGCTTCATGTGACATTGTTAAAGGATACAAGCTCACTTTGAATTAGCACCGTATCAACTTGCAACTGTCAAAAATTAATGAGCAAACCGCAGTATTAAATTTCGTCCAGTAAACGACAAAAAAGACGCAACTGAAGCAACGAAGCGAAGCAAGCGAAAACTGGTAATTAACGAGAACGAAGCAACAATGCATATACGTTTTGGAAAGAACACTCACATTTGATCACACCTAATTAATTCTTATTGTGTTTTTCCTGTTTCTGAAAATCCTTGATGGCCACATCGACACTTCGCATTCTCACTGCCGAGAAAAAGAGCGGCACATCGTTACCGATAGTTACATTATTGCGTTATAATGATAGGTTCGAATTTAAAGGGTCAAATTGTTGGTATCCCAGCCTCGGTCTCGTATTGAACTTTACCTAGAGCTCTATTATGCAAGCTGGTATTTGGGTACGAGCACCGAAGCGTGATCTTTAATCGTTCGAAAAATTATAAAAGTGAGCCGCGGATGAGAGACCTACTTACTGCAAAAGTGAATGTGTTACTGTGATATTACTGTAATGTTACTTACACTTTCGTAAGAATCAATCAAGTAATGTTGTGATTACATGAACGCCTCCATCAATTCACATCAGCTTCGAAATACAACGCAGAATTCTGTCGTCTGACCGAAACCCACGCGGGATTAATCTGTGTTGCATCCACTCTGTATGCATAACCATGAACTTATGGAACTTGATTTCTGCTCATTGAGTCCATTAATTGCCATATACGTGGCAACATCATCTAGAGCTAAGACGCCTTCTTGTTTTCATCTTAGATGCGTCCCCTCAGATCCGATAATCATTCATGTGGAAAATTGTCGATGATCAAGTCTTAAATACATCGAAAACTAATCAAAATCTATCATATTTTGGGAGCATTCAATCAACACAACAAACGCATCAAGATATTTAAATATAGTAATAGAAGCTTAATTGTTGCACAATTCGATTATAAATTTGTTGAGAATTAGGAGATATTCCAAAAAGAAAAAAGATGTTTTGATCTTAAAAAGTTTCCCCTTTAATTGTCTTGCTAAATTTTTACTTCAGATAATATTGTTATCAACCCAAATTCCAGCTTGTAATCATAAATCATTAGTGTGTAAGAGGGGAATTAAACATAACCCGAAATTTTGATATATAAAAATATAAATATTTATTTTCCATTAGGGGTGCAAATTAGTTCGGTCCGTTTTCAAAAAATAGCTCTGGCTTTTATGAATTTTTTATAGTGATAGCTGATTTAGATGATTTCAGAGAGGTTAGATATTTATTGATAATATTCAGTTTATATCGCTTTGAGTTTCATAAAATACCTTGTTTTTTACTGTGTTGAATATGTCAAATTTTATGTTGACTAAACAGCATTTCCTGTAGGTTTTAGTATTCTGCTTTAACTGAAAGAAAAGTGCATCGAATGCTTATGGAAGTTTATGTTGACAATGCTCCAACTATAAAACCATGTAGGGAATGGTTTCGATGTTGAAAATAAGCTTCGATTTCGACAAATGCAAGAAGAGTTTGCAGAATCATCGAGAGTGACTCGACAAGCATTTTCTATACGATTGAAATCCATGGAAATTATTCAATAACAAGGCAATTGGTTGTCTTATGAACTGAAACCGAAAGACGTTGAAAGGCGATTTTTCACTTGCGAGATGCTGACTCATAGGCAACAAAGAAAGAGTTTTTCACATCAGATTGTGACTGGAGATTAGAAATGGATGTCCTATGACAACCCCAAGAAGAAATGTCAGGTCAATCGTTGCCATCGACCTCAAGATCAACACCAAGTTCAAAGGTCATGCTGTGTATCTGGTGGGATCAAACTCACTGTATTCTCTGGATATTACTTATTCTGATTATTCCGACAGATGCAGTACGATTTGGCAACTCACCAGTTCACTTCTTTCGCAGAAATCAAAAATGGACTCCGAGCTTGGATCGCCTCAAATGACGAGACATTTTTCGAGATGGAATTCAAAAATTGCCTGAAATATGGGGAAAAGTATTAACTAGCGATGAACAATACTTTGATAAATCTGTTAAATAGTTTTGTGCTGAAATAAATGCATGTTTGACCGCAAAAAACGAACCGAACTAATTTGCAATCCAAATACACAGTTTCCTTCATTATAAATACATTTATTCCATCAAAGTCATTGATGTTGTCATTGAAAAAAGAAGGCGGCTACTTAAAGATGTATTCACATCTTTTTCGAAACATAATCGGAGAAATTATCTAATCTTACACTCGAAAAAAGACGATTGTAGTGCTTTCATTTTGCAAGATCATCGTCAATTGATTGAATTTATGCAATACACTTAAGATCGTCGATAGAGTTAAGAAATTATTTTAAAAAAAGTCGTTTGAATGCCACTATTGAATGTTAAGAATGATAAAAGACCACGACGCGATCTTTGGGATACTCCCGAAAGAGATCTATATTCAGATAGCTTTGTCAAAATTATCGCAAATCACATTGACCTGAAAAACTAAGTCCAACGAACAAGTTACATAATTGTTAATAAACGTTAATATATTATGGAGGATTAATACCATGACGTTTTACGGACGATTAAATACGGGAAAATTAAAAATAAATTTAAAAGTATATGCAGGATATTTTGCATATAGGCAGACAAAATTTCAGCTTTAAATCATCATAACTTTTTAATCTGTGGTCGTTATAGCACTAAATAACTGTTTTTGTATTTTGCAATGTATTTTTGATCTAAATAAATTATTATTTTATGCAATTGGCTTAAAGAAAACTAGTTCTGAGTTTTCAAAGTCACAAAAATTGTGCAAACAAATGAGAAATATTGATGTCTAAATTCTCTAAACGAAAAACTAATAACCATTTTGCACTTAGTTTAATTTTAAAAAAATCTCCAGATTATACCCTTTCTTACGATATGCTTAATGTCATACAAATCATTTAATAAGTCTTAAAACTTGAAGAGTTATCAGTTTGCCAGAGTCAGGGTTGAGAAGATATTTTTTATGTTTAAGATGTTTTTATTAAATTTATTTACAAAATTTGTACAAATTGGCCACCTCTGCTTTCTATGCACGTACCATACCATTTTCTTATTTTAACTGTAGTTGTTGTCTGGAAATTTCCGAGAAATTCTCGAGAAATTTGAGAAATGAAATCAAGAATTCTCATTTCTCGAGAAACAAAAATCATCGAGAAATCAGAATCCCTAATCAAATATTTACAAACAAAATCTATGTATATCAGTTTCATTAGTTGAATTCATTGTTTTGTTGTTCTCTCAAAAATGTTCTCTAAAAAAGTCGAATCTTGATCAAACTACGAGAAAACTGAATGTGAAATGTAAGTGGTGAAGATGGCCTCCTTAAATAAAAGTAGTCAAGAAAAAATAATTCGAAGTGCAATTGACGATCTTTTTATATATTATATATACGACACATTACTAAAAAAATCATTCTTATATGACTTATTTTGACATCGTTTGCTCATTGGTACAAATTGGCTTTGATGATTAGAAAAAAATGCTATCACATCAGATCTGCATGCTAAGTTCTTCTCAAACAAGAATGGCCTCAATTTAATCCTCTGACAGTGTTATCAGTGATTAAACTTTGCGATGATGATTTTTATAATTTTTTATGCAGATCGCAATATCCATATTTGCACAGATAGAAAAGAGCATTTATCATTTCGTTGATCTTCATCTATTTTATATGCAAATATGAATAATATAATATCATTCGTATCACATCACTTCAAAATCACGAATTTGTTTTGAGGTCGAAACAGAATATTATCGAAAGCGAATTAATATTTCTTGCATACCTTAGCACACTTGGTATTTTGAAGATCGTTTGGATTTTTTCCAGATGGAAAGGTTAAGATTGTCACTAAAAGTGACCACGTCCATCAATAAAGCATAAAAAAAATATTGCGACACAAACGGAACTAGCTCCAAGGGCTCAGAGAATCGCTGCTATGAATATTTATCGTTTTGAAATTATGATTCAGACAGACAAACAGTCATGTGCGCACATAACCGGACATAATTTAACAAACACTTTAAAATTCTCATCGCGATCGAGGAAACATGCCTCGGTTCAGACTTTGGTCCTTAAGACTATGAAACCCACGCGTATTTGTCATAATTGTTTATTGATATTGGAACTTTTCTTGGACAGGTTTGTCTTGTGTCTGATATTCAGCCAGAGACATCAAATTACCCACAAAAATGCCCATTCGTTCTTGCCCCTCAAATATGACAAATCACGAAAAAGTTATACATTCTGATATATTTCATCGATTTCGTATGGTACGTTCTAAAACTGAAGCCTATTTTGAGGACAATGATACATCGTTCTATAATACAAAAAATGCATTCAAATGTTAGAGAAGCATTGGAATGAAAGATACTATATTGATGAATAAAGTCGTTATTTCATTAGTGATCCTACGAACTTATTGAGTGATGTGTTAGCATTGAATTTTTATTGAATTAATCAAAGGAAACTCAATGATTATGCAAGTCAATGAGGATTTTTCTAAATTGATTTCGATACGATAAGTGGTCTTCATATTTACCAAATTCCTTAGCATCTCTTTCTGGAGTATTTCGGAGGCACTTAAAAGAACCAGAATGGATTGGAATTCAAACCAATCCGTCCAGAAGAGATGCTGACATATCGAAAAATACGATTAAACAAATGATCTGACCGATTCTGTATAAGCATGCTTAAAAAACATCGCTGTGTTTTGCAAACATTTTAATTCGACTTTCGGTAAAATTCATCTAAAACTTAGCCATTGAATATAATTTGAATTCTTGTTGATAATAATAAAAAAAAGTTAATATCGGATTGTTTATCTTAACGTATGATGGTCATGGTCGCACAGATTCATCAGCAAAATATTAAAAACATCTCATCAAATACATTAGAATTTCATCATCGATTTACGCCAAGCTTAAGGGACGTTTTCTACCTTATTGGTTAAAAAAAAAAAAAAATTATTTCTTCGTGTATCGGAAAGAACCAATGTTTAAGAATACGTTCAGTAAATTTCAAGGCGATATAAATGAAATTTGCCGATTTTGATAGTTATAAGCCGACGAGGAGAAGTTGCGCTTCGCGAAGCTGAGGAGAGGAGAAGCTTTAGAGCAGAAGCATCTCACTTTATCACGTTAAAAATGTTTTATTTAAAAACCTCATTTATCGAAAGGACATATCTCTAAAAAAGTCGTCCATAATTTTGGTGAATAAATTCGGATTATTTCAATGTTTTACAGTTAATTCGCGTAATGCGCTCGAAGCAATCACATCCATCCAAATTGCACCCTAACGGCTCTGAGATCGCTGCGGCCACAGGTTTGTCCCTATACTTTTGTTTGCAGGTCAGAGGTTCCTATTGGAGACCTTTTTTATCTTTGTTTCAGTAAGGAGAAAATTAAGTCAAAAAAATGTTAATACAGTTTTAAAAAAGGCGAATAAGCAAGTGGAAAGCAAGGACAAAAAAGAAAGAACTCTCTATGAAGTGCTTCGAAAACCGAACAACTTACTAATAAATTAATAAAAATATTATCTAATTATTATGGCTTAGCTATCCGCCTAAATCTTTATTCTACAAAAAAAAAGTGAAAAATGCTATTTGGGCCACATACTATCACAAAATTTCGACTGATGAAGCCCCTCAGCATTCATACTGGCTGGTGGGAGCAGATTCTTGGCGCGAATTGCGAAAACATGCAACTACAAGATCGTTATATTTGTACAAGCAACCTCCCTTTCTCACAGAGGATGTTCAGCAAATTTTAAGAGCCATTTATGAAGAATTAACATCTGATCTTTATTGAAAAGATGCCTTGGCTCGTTTCAACGACTGCGTATGTTCTCTGGTACCAAAATATATTTTTATGGCAAAAAATACTAAAAATCGCAACATATACTGCAGCTTGCACTTTTAACGAAGCATTTAAACCTATTTTAAAAATAATGGATAAAAATATGCATTGCGATTCATGGAGACGCCCAACGAAGAACGTAAACGCCTTGCCAACCGCCAAGACTCCGAATCTTCTAAATAAGCTAGAACAGTTCACAGATACGCCAAATCAGCCAATAAAGAAGAGGCTGAAGTAGCTGAAAGTTTTTTAAATGAAGCTGGAATCGCTGATTAGTAATATATTATCCTTTTCAACAATTTTGTGGTGTTTAAAACTTTTAACGCATTTTTCCACATGTGGTGTGGAAAGAAATTTGAAAAACCAAGTCGCCGATTGGACTGAAATTTTATGAGCTTATTTAAAATATATATGGCTATGGCAGTTCGCGAAACCAGGTCAAAATGTTTATTTTATCTTACGTTTTATATTAAAAAATACCCCAAAAAAAGTGGTTTTTTTTTCAAACCGGCGCCATTTGGTTACCTTTTATAGATTAAGAATCTTTTCGATTTTTTATTTCAAGTAAGCCTGAATGAAAATATTGTTCCACACCGTGGACTTTCATCTTTTTTGACATGTCAATTTGATGATTTAAAAACGATATTACAAAAAATATTAGTAAAAACACAAACTTTTTTCGATCGCTTACTATTTTTTTTTATTTTCCAATATTTTTTCTTAATTGTAGTCTAAGTCTATACACAATATTGTACAAAGAAAAAATATGTTTATTTTTTGCTACAAATCACCTGCCCAAGACTTAGGACTTCCATCGTGAAGAAGATCCATAGAAACAAAATGTCGAGCCAGACTCGACATAGGATCCCAAAGGTTAAACTTCAAAAAATCAAAATGTTCATCCAACAATCTAACTTTTTTAAAAAATAAATTCGTCTTTATATAAAGTTTCTAAATAAACTTTCGAAGATATTGAGTTCCTGATTTATCTCATTTATAGTACAAGTTTGAATGCTCATCCTTTGAAAAAGCATCCTTTTCTGTTACGTCAACGACGACATTAAAATTACATCATCAAATATAAATGATATATCAATGTATACCTATCTTTTTGGCAATATTCAAATAACCAATACAGGTTGTTCGTGTTGGTTTTATCATAACTAGTTTAGATATACAAGTTTAATAAAACTTAAAGCAATTATTTGTAAAATGCAAAAATTCTGGTCTTTATTCAAATATTTTTATCAAGGTTGTAATACGGAAAACGGTATATCCAATACCAATATGACACAAAAATAGGCGTTTTGATCGTTTCAAAAAATTTCTTAGAAGCCGATTGCTAATCTGTTGTAAACCCTCTTAAATTTTGATTTGAATTATTTTAAAATTATAGTAATAATATTTTAACGAAGATAAAAACATTTACAATTCACAAAACTTTTTTTGCAACATTTTTTAAAATTAATCCTGCAATTTTGATAAAAACATTTTTTATTTGAATCAATTTCCATAATGTTAAAATATGTATAAAAAAAAAGACTTTTAACAAGATTAACTTTATCTACAAAATTGAATAGTAAGCCGAGTTTATGCACGTAGTTTATTATGGATTCTTTATCGTTTATTTCAGATTTTGATAGAATTCGAACAAAAAACAAGTTTAAATCTGATATGAGTCCATACAAGGTCAGCTTGGATATACAAGTTTTATAAAACTTGCAATAATTTGAGTTTGGCACTCAATTTCTGACAATCAGCGTTGTTTTATCTCATTTAATAGCTTCTTTGTGGGAAAAACTTCCATAGAAAACATTACAAGGATGTATAAAAAGATATTATTATATACACGATTCAATTAAATTTAATAAACACAATGGAGATATATTGGCAAGAACTTATTTTAACATATTGGCAAACATTTGTATTCTAAGAATCTTATTGTTCAATATGACCGCAAACAGCGCAACCTGCAACAGAATTGATTCTAATACCTACATTTTCATTCAAATCTGATGAGTCATCTTTTTCATGGAAATTAATTCAAAAATAATTGTCCAATGGACCGTTGTTGATTTGGCGAAATATGTGATAACATTTATTAATGAGAAGAAGCGTCCACTAGTTAAAAATACAAGAAATATTTATAATGTGATTGCCAATTTCAAATGACTTTGTTGGGACAAAAAAGTAATAAAATATTTAAAAATGCTTTGAAATTCAAATATACAAACAGGCAGACATTTGCTTAAAGCCCGAAGCTTGATACACAAATATTGTAATGATAAATTATTTTTTTACTTTAAAAATGTGATCGCAATCAATAAGCTTGGCAGAATGATTTTTTGTGAGGTTTTTCTTAACCCTTATAAAAAAGGCCTTTTTGTTCCATAATATTCCCACGCTATTTAGCCGATAAGAACCAAAGTACATACAGGTTTTAAAAATATTGCAAAAAGAGTGTTGCAAAAACGAGTCAATGTATGCAGGATTAACTCATACCAATCTATATGATTAAAAAAACGAACAAACCTATCGTCGTTTGACCGTATGAAACGGTTGTCTTTGATCGCTTATTTAACACATTACATACGGGCAAACTCCTCCTGACGCGGGCAATATTCCGCCACTTGTATAGACATCTACTGATTACTGATTTTAAATTACGTCTAACACTAACAAAAACGTATTTTACAATGTTAAAAGAAATTTCGAACTTTGTATTGTTAGCTAATTGATGATCATTTTTGTTGAAAATCTTCTTTGAAGACATTTAAAAAGGGATACACATTTTTATGAAACATTGCAATGATCTGCATTATTTTTTGCACTTTTCTACTTCATAGTTGATTGACCACAAATGTTTAATTGATTAAGGTTGAGGGTTGTTTTCAAGTGGACATTTGGGACATTTTGTAGCTTATAAATACATGTTATAAAACATTGGGCCGACCCAGCCAATATAGGCCGCAATGAAATAAAGACAACAATATTTTTGACCGATTGTAAAATTTGAAACACCCACACGATCAGTCTTCTTCGGACAACTTCGTTTTATAATGAGAGTTCGTAATCGTTCTGTAGATACGTTCAGGTATGGCGTCCGATCGCGAAATGTCCATTCATCATGTCAGCGGTCCGAAAAGCGGACCGATTGGGTACACAGATCTTGTGACCACTATTTTAGGGCTTTTTGCGGCATAAATGTGCACCTGGGGATCTATACAATCACGAAAGCCTTTTAGTTTTAATTTATAATATCTGGTTAGTTTCTACTGCATATATATATATTATAGTATTATTTAACATTTAAAAAAACGGATTACCGAGGGAAGGAGGCCCTCGTTAGATACTTGCCACCGGCGCTTCATCTTTTCTATAAGTTCATTATATGCTGATGATTTTTTTGTGACTGTAAGTATTCATTGTTCCGTTAATATTTTGCATTGGCTCAAACCAAAAAAGGCAAGAAATAATTGAAAAAAAAAAATCTATTATTGTTGACACTTTCATATGACTGTGAAAAACTCTTGCAAATTGACACTAAAAAGTGTATGAAAATGAGGATGATTCATTTCTCAGCACATTAAACAATGATAAAGTCGAAAATAAGAATGACAGATCCTGAAAACGACAATGAATAAAAGACGAAATGCAGAATATTGAAATTACTGTTAATCGAACAACTTTCGAAAAAATCATAGCAAATTGTTTGAAATAAAATATCGCATTTTTATTATTAATTGACTATCGTGTCATGGAATTTTCTGCAAAAATAAACAGATTTTTTGGAGCAAAGTAGTATTAACGTTTTGTGCACGAAAAAGCAGCTTTGTATTGTAGATTTTAATTTAATGTCGTTATGTACAATTATTCAGGATTCGAAAATTATTATTAATGTGTGCAACGTTGGAAGTTTGTTACACTGTAACTTTCCAGATTCACATTGTATAAACACTGATACAAACATTAGCTTTGTAGAAATGAATGCAAAATTTTGATCGCTGCCTCCCGTACTATAATATTAAACCGAAAACGTAACGTTAATTTAATTTGCGTGGAATCTCTTTTATATGAATTTGTATTTAAATAATAGACATTGAAATATGATTACGGAAATTGTGATTTATCAATTTGTGAGCTTAATTTTAACTTATATCTCTTAATCTACTATTGATGAGGATTTCCAAGGTTTTATAGGTTTACTGCTATAACAGAGCCTTTGCCATACAAATTGATAATATCAAGGCAATATTAAATATTTATTAGTTTTGATTGACTTAATCATCGGTGCTGTATGGGGATTCCAATTCAGATGTTTGGGGAAATATCCGAATAGTATTCGTAATAATTTTTAATAGAATATTTTACAAAATCGACGAAAGATCACACGATTACTCAGGGCTAGGGTTTGATCCTGTTAATAAAATATTGGCGGATATGAATATATTTACAAAGTGGAAATGTTCCCAGTTCTAATAAACATTTTCGATACTCAACCAAATATTAATAGTGCTGCATGATTGAGCTTAAACACAAAAAAATGACATCTAAATTGAGCAATTAATGTTCAGCACTAATTTAAACACATCAATATATTGGGACAAATTGTTCAAAATTTAGATTTCATCTTTTTGAATTACCACTTAAAAATAGTGGACAACCATTTGATTCGTTCTGTTTCCTATATTCGAGTATGTCTCCTTGAGGTTTTAACATACTATTGAAAAAAATGTTGCATTTGTATTGCTCATAATTTGGTTTTGCTTAATCATCATTACGAGATATTGATTTTCACATTTTCAATGTAATGAGAAAATAATCATACGTAATAAACATTTCATCAGATAATATATAAAAAAATTATGTATCACTGAATAAACTTTATATTTAGCCGAAATATCAAGGGGTTTGTCCTCAATAATACGTGCAAAGAGATACAAAAAAGTACTTCGATATTTTTAATTAATGTCATTTGATTTCTATGAATTTATAAAAAAGAAGCCTTTTAATCCTAATTTAAGCTGATCTAAAATCATCAAATAAGGTGGTTTAGATGCTGGACTCAATATGAAGATTAGGGTTAAAATCCAGATTGTCAAAAAATTAATCGTATAATTTTAAATTTTCGATAGTATTTTGCTACAATCATAAAGTGCTTTTTGATTTTTAATATGTGTAGGCAGTCCACAAAGCTATAAAAATTTTAAAAAGTATAAAATTAAAAATTTAGTAGGTTTTTTACCATTTTTTTGATCATTTTTACCCCAAAAAAATCATTTATTTACACGAAAACCTTAAAACTTTAGCTTTGATGACTAGATAATATTATAGTGAGAAACATCCCAAAATTTCAGCCAGATCGATCAACAACTTTTTAATCTACAACTGGCGAACATTTTGAAAATGCAGTTTCGAGATAAACTCGTTTAAAGTTTCAATGCGATAAAACCATAAATTTTAGTGACATACCGATCAAACAATGATTCCAGGTGCATATAATAGATCTTCAGCTTTCTCAAAAAGTTGATTATCTTCGACTAACTGTTGTTTTTGGGCTATACGAGCTGCTTTTGTCTGAAAAAGACTCTTATGATTTTACCTCGCTACCCGCGCTTCATCGGTATTTTCAGCAAAGACTTTAACAGTAGGTGCCTATAATTATATTTAATGTATTCATCAGCTTCAAAATGATGCTATGGTCGTTATTAAATATCCCAGCAACAATGTGCGTTGATATTTCAATTATATTTACACCAGAATGCAGGTGCTTTAGAGCCAATTGCCAAACCGTCGAGTTAAAACATTCATTAGCATTTTTGGTATGGCCATCCAAGCATCATTGAAGTAATTCATCCCTGGATAAATCTTTATAAATTGGTAAGAGCTGCTGTTTTATCTCTTGGCCAAGAAATGGAGTCAGATCTTCAAGCTTTGGATATTTTTTAAAGCAATGGTTTTCTGCCATTTGCACCATCTTTTAACTCCAGTCGGGTTTCCATGATAATGTCTTTTTTTTAATTCCTCAAACTTCTCTATCTTTCGTTTCTTTATTAAGATATTTTGATATTTTTGCTCCGAAAATTCAACCACACACGACAAACTATCAAGTTAAACTAGACTTCGAGCAACATTAATTTCGCATACCTACAGTCAATTGAAAATGATAATTTTGCTACTCAATCATAAATCATCTATTTCATATTTGTATTCAAATAGTCTCATCGTAAGGCAGTCATCTGGATTAGAGTCAAAAAAAGCAATGGAAAACTAACATATAAAAAGTTTTTTCGCTGGAATATTCCCTTATGAAGACTTTTTACATCTGATACAGAATTGACTTTAAGAAAAAAAAAATATAAACTGAAACTGGAAATTTTAAAATTAAACATTATTATGCTTAAAGCTCATCAAGCTCCAGTATTTTTTACATTAATATACTTGTGATATGATTTCATTTCATAAGTACATAGTACAAGAAGAACCTAATGAAACAAATTTGGTAAAAATGGCATCTGGAGATGACGATAAGTAGGTAATAAAGGACGATATAAAGTAAAAACTCATGATTTCTGAAAATGAAACTATGTCATCAATAAGAAAACGCCCTCGTTTAATAATAGCGAAGAAACCGTATGTAACATAATATTAATATGAAATGCTTCTGATAAAAAATTATGAATATGTATAGTTTTATATATTGCATAGTATTAGCATAATTAAGTAACATAACGTGTTATACGGGGACCAATTTTTGTGCGTATACTGTCAACGTGACCGTACGGTAACGGTAATTTAAAAATGCACACTAAGATTTGTATTACATACGTTTCAGAGTAGGCTTCCTATCCGATCGAAAAAAATCTAATCAAAAGAACTATGTAGAAAAATAAGATCATCCATTTGTATTTTTATACATTTTATACATATATTTGAATCCACCTTGTATATAGTTTATTAGAAATTGACAAAATCATAAATTTAGTCATTCTACTGAGATGATTTTGAATAAAAAAAAATTTTCTTAACTATTTTGTAAATGAATGATTTACTTAATGTGTATTAAATTCAATCATCTATATTTCAATTCGGTATATAAATTAGAACAGATAGCTTCGTATTGAAATTTTTATCTGCTTTTTATTGGTTTATTTAATGGTAACGATTTAACAGTTAAATCTTAATCATGTTACACTCAAACCTCTTTTTGTGCGACTTTTTTTGTACGATTTCGAAGTTATGCGGTTTTTTTTAAATCATTATTTTTTTTTAAATTTCATTAAGAGTATTATTAGTTTAAATATAATTTTATTTAAAAATGTGTAAAATTGTGCAAAAATAGTGTTAAAAATCAAAAATATTACTAATCCACGTAAGCATAAAAATGTGTATATTTGTTGATGACGATTAAGGAAAATCCAAAACGAGACTTATTAAGACAAAGATAATCCTCAAAATCGCTAAATCACTATCAGAGTGTGATTTCAGGGTCTAAATTACGGATCATATTGATTTTTATTAGAAATTTTAAATAATAAATGTCACTCGAAATAAGTTCCCGTTGTGAAATATGATGACAAGCCATGTGTCAAAAATTTTACAAATGAATTCAATATATTTCTTAAATTAATTCCTACATTTTTCAACCTGAGGTTAATTTTTAGCAAGAATTAGCATTCAACAAAAACAAGGATATCTTAGTTTTTAACATTAATTATATCAGGTTTTAAATGGTAATGTAAAGCTGTTAATATTCAAATTTTAGACAACAATAAGCTGCATGTGGTTTGATTGCCAATTTGATCAAAAATTACTAATAAGTCCATTTGTTTAATATAAAAAATAATCTGAAGGCGAAAGAATTTTATTTATTTAAGAAAAAATAGATAAATAAAACACTAAAAATTCAAATATTATTTTTGAAAATATGCTCGAAGTTACATTAAACATTGAGTGTTTCGTCATTTAGTCTGGATCTGATTTTGGAAGCCAGACAACTTGCTGCTGAAAATGCACGCTGAGCCTCCACACTCGTTGGGGGTATCGTCATCAGATATTTAAAAGTCTAGTTCGAGTTGATGACCGTGTGAGCCCCCATTTTCGTATAAAACCATCAATGTGACTAATAAAATTCCTTTCTGTTGAGACACGACAAATTATTTATTTCCGTCGCTGCAGATGAATATTTACATACTATAATACTCTGATGTGATTCGTAATTATATTACGGAGGAATACAAAAATTCTGAACCCCGTATCTATTATATTTCATATCGATATTCCCATTATTAGAGTCGAGGTGTAGTAAATACATCACCGGTAGGGAAATGTTAATATAACAATTTGAGCAACATATATGTACTGTATATATGTATACATAGATTAGACAGTTACTGCCCCTAGGCGTCGCCTTAGCTCGCCAATTAGTAGTTACGTCACTGTTTCCAAGCGTCCAGATTTCGGCGAGAATGTCTCAATTTAGTATCATTCAACGTGCTTGATTTCTATTAGATAAAGATTTCAATCTCGAATTTTTCGGGACTACGTTTACTAATCCCGGGATTCATGAGCAATTAAAACTGTCCGGAATCCCTAGTTATGAGACAGTAATACATCTTGTATTGCTTCTTCGCAATTATTTTCACAAAATGACCCCATACTTCCGAGCGTCTTGACATGGCTAAAGTTTTATACGGAATTATTAAAAAAAAATTAACATATAGTAACGTAGGAGAGCCCTAGCCGAAAGTGTGAACTTTCGTCGTTTTGTAAAATATTCTATTAAAAATTATTACGAATACTATTCGGATATTTCCCCAAATATCCACGATTTTTTATAATAATTAACATTCGTAAATTTGATCAATATATTTTTGGCACCTTTTATAATATAAAACAACATAGGTGCTAAAAGGAACGAGGAAAAAAGTATCCATAGCAATGTTTTTCCATATCCATCATAATTCTGTAATATTACGATTTTTTCACACGAGCAAGTATCTATGCTTCCTTCATACTAGTATTTTTCCTCATCGATAAAAATGAAGGTCTTTGATATTACGAATAGGCGCTTAGGAAGTGATTCAAATTTTATTTGCATGTGTGTTGAAACGTAAGATCAAATGCAAAAATTTCGACGGTCTTGCAGCAATCGCCATGCGGAAAAAAATGCATGCAAGAATCTTGGATTTTTAATTTTAAAAAATATTAAGGCATATCACATGAAGAGTCAGAATTTCAGTATAATACAAGTTTTACTATTTGAAAATGACAAAATACTTTAATGCAGTCAACCCTCATATAACTTCGAGATAGGGACCGCGGTATGGGAAAAAAACGCTATAGAAAGTTAGGCACCTATACAAAATTTGGGGTTAGGTTTTTTCAATTGATATGGGCGGTTTTTGTATTTTTTTTTTTTAATTTTTGTATTTTAAATGACCTTTATCGTGGTTAGTTTGTTTGCAAGCGCACTGATTAGGTATTTTCCCAGGCCTTTTTCATTTGTAGCAGTCGAGTCAAGGGAATTCAACGCGACACTTTTTTAAGTTACTTTTTATAATGTATTAGCACAGTGTTTCTCAACCGGTGCACCGCGGTGCACTGGTGCACCGCGAGCTTATTACAAGTGCACCACGAAAAAATTGGTAAAAACGAAAAATTCTGCAAAACAGTGAAAACCGAAAAAGTCGTTGGCGAAATTATGAAAATCAACGAAAGAGTTAATGTAATTTTGAATTAGCCAAATCAATTGCGCGTATGTTAACCGTTTAACGTAGACTTTGGGTATTCTACGCCTCGCAGCCGCAGTCTATTCAAAGTGAACGAACATAACTGATCCCCGATATTCAGCTGAGAAAATATTAATGACACAGGGAGTACAAGTGAAAGAAGTAGTGACAATATTACTAGACATCATACGTCTCATACAAAAGAAAATGTATCCAGTAAAATCAGAAAAAATAATCGACAATATTCTGAAGAGTATTTATGTTTCGGTTTTACGTATTTTTACGCATTATGTATTTAACTCAAAGTATGAGTATATTTGAAAACTTCGGTATTTCGGATTGATATTGCGCTATTCGAAAGACTTACCTAAAACAAAGAATTTAAACATCCATTAGACCAAATATTTTGTGTGTATATTTTAGATGACAAATTAAATGATAGCTCAAATTTATCTTGTAAATCTTATTATCCTTACCTGAGAGCTCTTACTGCATGAATTTTGAAGTCCTGGACACCTTTGGAATTTGGCACACCAGCAGTTCTTTTGAACCACACTGTACAATTTTTCACAACGTCCATCTAAACTTAATACTATTGATTGATCAAGGCTGGTCGATTTCGTAATCAAACAATTGCGGATTGCTTTTATATTAAACACGATTTCATACCTGAAATTAAATATTTGACACATTTTAGTCCAATTATTTAGATGATGATATATTTTTAAAATGATATATGATGTATTTTCTTTAATCTAAGGAAAAATTGATGCTTAATGAAGCTTTTAGCTATGAAATGCTAAATGAATCACTTCCGAATATCGTATTTTACATATACATTTGAATGTTAGTCGTGACTTTAAAAAAATGATACAAAAATCGGACCTAAATCCTACATCTTAAAATAGACATCTTGATTTTCCAATCCACTATGAGTATTATTTCCGATCTGTGTTCTTGAAATCTCAATGCAATTGTTCAACATTAAACATTTCGATAATAAGCCTAATAATCGTATTACAATATACTTAAAAACTATGACTACTTGCCTCAATATTTTAGCTGCATGACGATCAGGATACAGTCTGGAACATGGATCACATTCCGGAACGGCACAACACACTGTGTATTAAAAAATATCACTTAACATACGCACATGCACATCCTAACCTGTGAAAATAAAATATAGCTCTGTACCGAATATTGTTGCATAGCATAAACTCGACGCCTAAACTGGACGGACAAATTGAAACGCATTTATGATAAATTATTAATATTTATAAGAAAAACTATTTTTTAAAAATCATGGGATTAAATAAGCTGCTGCGATATATTCCCAAAAATATTATTTTTCAAAAAAAATCACCATCCTTTTCGTTGCATAAATATATTATTTTTTAATGAATTTCAAATTTGATAAAAATATTTTTGGGAATATATCAAAAGAGCTCATCTCAGAGAGAATCTCATGCATTCTTTCAATAGTTTTTCATAATAATTTTCATTTAGTATTAATACATTTATATTCGTACGCTCAATTGAGCCGTCGAATTAAGCTAGGCGACAATCAGTGCGTGTTCGGTTCTTAGGTTATACGGTTTGGCTTAATCATCAGAGGGATATATCTTAATAAATAAAGTGCAGTGTTGTTCCAGAATGCGTCCCGTACTCCAGGATTTATCCTGAACGTCATGCAGCGTCGATACTCAGGCAAGTGTTCTTAGTTTTTTAAGTGTTTTGTACTGCAACTTATAGTAAATTGGAGCTCCTTGATGTCTATTTTAAGATGTAGGATTTAAAGCCGATAAATTATGTTTTTTTTAAAGCCACGATAACCTTTTGATTTTATTGTCACAATAGACTCTTACATAGAGTGCGGAATAAGATGTCGATGGTTGAATACAGTAGGATGGTTTCAATGGGTATCTGATGAGCTGTGCGCCTGGTCGTGGCGGAATCTTCAAATCGTCATGCAGTCTGACCGCTGAGGAAAGATTCATAATCATCGTCATCATCATCAGTCTGTGTTCGTCCACCGTTGAACGCATGAGTCTTCATCCCTCTCGATCCTCCGCTTTCCGCATCCAGCTTCATCCTGCTGTTCTTTCGATGTCGTCAGTCTTACAGGGGTCTCCACTCCAACACTTTTCTTTCGACACATTTATCTCCTCCATTGCCACTTAAGTGTGTCAATTCTTTCAGTAGCGTCTACTACTCGAGTTCTTCTTCGGATATCCTCGTTTCTGATTCTATATTATAAAGACACTCCGAGCATAGATCTCTCTATGGCACGCTGGGAAAACTTTATTCTGTGTAAAATGCCTGATATTAGATTCCACGTCTTCGTGGGTTAACACTGGGATGATGCGTTGGTTAAATGCTGCCATCCCAGTGGTATTCGTCTGTCAATTTCTGTTGAGATGTATTACTTGTCCCAGATAAGTGTATTCATTTTTAACCTCAATTTGTGTTCCCCCAATGGATATCGCCCCGAAGGTCTGAGAATTGTGACTATTTATCATGGCTTCGATTTTATCCATGTTCATTTTCAGACAAATTTTACTTGACACTTCGTTTAGGTCTTGGAGCATGTTTTGAAGCTTTTCAGACGATTCGGCTATTAATACTATGTCACAATTTCTCCACTTGTGTGTTGTCAATACTGTGTCGGCACTTTTTCCAAGATAGCAGTTTAAACACATCTTCTAAAGCGTTTATGATAAGCTTGGGAGATAGTTTATATTACAGCGTTGTAGTGAGTCTAAAACTGCCCAAGAAAGACAGTGGTTGATTATATTTTTCGGTTTTCTGGATGATTTGTCTTAGTATGTGGATATGCTCGATGATACTAAAGGCTTTTCTAAATCCAGCCTGTTCTCGAGGTTGAAATTTGTCAAATCGATCTGCCAGCCTATTAGTTTTAACTCTAGAGAATACTTTATATAAATATGGGAGAGAAGCGAAATTGGACGATAGTTTTTAAGCAATGAATTGTCGAATAGCTCGAAAATAAAAAAAAATTAGATATGTTAACTTCACTTAACGAAAACATTCCTGAGGGAATTGTTTCTGTGATAATAGAACATTTGACTTTATTGGGAGAAAATATTGCACGTTATTTTCCTTCCTTAAATAGAGAAAATTATGACTGGATTCGAAATTCATTTGTTACGACTGATAAATCGTATTGTGAATTTTGAAGAAGAAGAATTAGTCTCATTGTTGACTGATCGTACTCTAAAAATAAAATTTTCCGAAATGACAATAGAGGACTTTTGGATTTCTGTCAAAGAAGAATATCCAGCTCTTCACACGAAGGCACTGAAAATTTTGTTATAGTTTCCGACATCATATTTGTGTAAGCTCAACAATAACTAATATGAAAACTAAAAAACGAGAAAAATTTATGAATTTAGACGAAGAATTGAGGGTAGCTCTATCAAATATTCGACCTAAAATTTATAATATCTACAAAAGCCAACAAGCTCAGGTAGCACATTAATTGATTTTTGATTGATCATATAATTTCTATTGTGTTAAGCAGGGACATCATTTTGGGTGGACAACGGAAAAAAAACACCCTCCCCCAACCTAGATTTACCACTTAAAGAGAGCAAATATTTTTAATAAAACGCGTATAAATATAAAATTGTTCCTAGGGAAAAATTGACTAACTAAATATATTTTCAATGTTAAACATTTTTTATATAATTTGACATAAAAAGAAAATATGTAAAAAAATGATATGTAAATATTATGTCTATGTATACAAATTTTTTCGATTTCTTAATTCTGGTGCACCGCCACTTTTTCCCATGGTCAAAAGTGCACCGTGACTTCAAAAAGGTTTAGAATCACTGTATTAGCATATGATGAATAAATAATAAAAAAACTGTTGCGTGGACGCGGAGGCATTTTCAGCATAAATCGTTGTTAACAAGGAAATCGTCGTTGATCGCCGTCTTGAAGAGATTTTGTCCGGTGCGGATGAATATCTAAAGGAACGGAGCTCGCCGAACGGACGCTCGCGCGGCCGCGCGCGGCCGCAGCCGGCCGCGCGTAAATTTGTACTTGCTCCGGGCCATTATAACGGCGATATCTGAACGAATTCACGGGCGATCTGCGAGATAAATACATCAAGACGAAGCTATAATACAGCTACAATTAATTACGAAGGAATTGCGAGACTCATAGTTCGGGTTCCGGAGCAATGGCTTCGAGGAGCAGCCAGAAGGGCAAACGGACCTAGTTTTATCGGCTATAATCGGCCATAGCTCTGGAAATCTTAATTATTTCTTCATGATTTGTACATCATTAGCTTCATCTTAATACTGGTAATCAATTGATGTATTTATTGGGAACGATACATACAAGATCGACCGCAGAATCGCGAAATCCCGGTGAAATCATAAAACAACTCTAAAACACGATTTACTTCCGCCGGAAGACACATATCGATAAAGCGAGCTTCCAAATGTTCATCAAATGATCCTGGATACAATCTGGGAAAGTTTGGTGAACATCGCACGAGGAATTAAGAAGTTAGAGGAATTAGTATGAAGATGCATGGCGGAAAGTTCCCGCCAAGACGGACCAATCAGCGGGCGGCACCCTGCTATAAAAGGGGCTGCCAGGGATCGAGAAAGTCACTTGAGATCCGGACTTCGACGCCGGAGGATCACATCGACTGGGACGGCGCTCTCTCTCTTCGACTCGTCGGAAACTTGGAGATGTCTTTCGAAGAGCTCTACGACCAGAAGAGGAAACCTGATATAGACGCCGAACACCAGCCATGCTGAACCTTCAATCGAAGATCTAGCCATCGCCTCGCTCGCCTCGCTGTACGCCGCCGCCGCCGCACCCCCTTTCCCGATGCGGGAAAGATCGCTCGTCAAGTTGCCAGCGGTTCTCCGAATTGGGTAATAAATAAATAGAAATGCACCCAGAACTACTGGCATTTGAATCGACCCTCCTCACGGCACTCCTTTCCGGCTGATTTTCCACCGTCACCTTCGACCAACAATTCTCCGTCGCCCGCGCACTCCGACTCCGGAGGGTCGCGACGACGAAGGCTGCTCGGGTCCCGCCGTCATCCGGGCCCCGCACGCAACACTGGTGTCAGAAGCGGGATAAGGTGACAAGGACTAGCTGGAGATGATGACAAGGAGTACCACGACTGGAGCGACGGCCGCCGCGGGAAACTCTGCCACCGAAGCAGCGAACATGGACGCTGCGTCGCAATCACAACGTGAGGACGAGAGGGATGCACTTATCCTCGCAGCGAGGAGAATAATAGAACACTCAGGTATGGGCCGGCGGGAGTACAGCATATACGATGGCAGCGAGGATGTCGAGAACTTCCTCGACAGTTTCGAGGGCCAACTGGATGCAAATCAAGAAACGAGGAAGATGGTGCATCTGCGGAGCTCACTGAGAGGCGCCGCCCTCACCTACATGCGGACGCAACCAGCTTACGTCAGCAACGACTACGAAGCCTCCATCGCTCGGCTGCGCGATAGGTTTGGTAGGACGACGTGCCCGGAGATGCAGCTCTACGAGCTCCTGAGGGCCCCGATCAATGGCGTGCGGGACGATGCGCGCAAGAAGTGCACGGAGTTCGGGGACGCTTTCGATCTCGCGTACCCGCATGACTTCCCAGATCGGCAAAAGATGAAAATCTGCATGCTGGTTGGGATGACAAAGGGTTGCAACTGGCTGGGGCGCTTCGACGACCTGCCGAAGAAATTCGAGGACGTCGTCAGCCGCGCCGAGAGCAACCAGCGAGAAGAAGCGGCGAAAGGAAGGCCGGCACCTCGAGCTGCCACCCCGGAGCCATACATCGCCACCTCGACGATCGCTGATCAGCCGCCACTCCTCCAGCAGCAGCATCGAACGAGCAACGATACCCGCCCACATTGGAAATGTTTCAGGTGTGGAGAAAAGGGGCACCAGTCCAGAAACTGCGGCGCCCCGTGGCAGCAGTACGTCCAGCAGCCGCGGCAATACATCCAGCAGCCGCAGCAGTACGTACAGCAGCCGCAGCAGTACGTCCAGCGACCGCAACACTACGTCCAGCAGGCGCAAGAACAGCCTCTCGTGCAGCCACAGTTGCAGTACATCATGCAGCCGCAACCACAATATATTATGCAGCCGCAGCCGCAGTACATCGTGCAACCACAGCCACAGTTTTCCAGTCAGCCCCAACAGAACGGCGGCAGGAACAATAAGAAGAAGGCGAAAAACGTGCGTACTGTGAAGGTGCGGGAAGAAGACCCTCCCGCTGAATGAGGAGGACGCCGTCGGCTCACTCCGAGGACGAAGAAGGTCGGCGCACTAGTGAGCCGATCTGGCGAATTCAGAGTGCGAGCAACTATAAACAATGTCGTGAGGGTAGTTCTAATTGATACCGGGGCCACCCTAAGTTTAATCAACGAAAAGTGTATACTTGAACTGAACATTGAACAATGTCCGCGAGTGGTCCGGGAGGACGTCGAAGTGCGAACAGCAAACGGTGAATTAGTAACGATTACAGAATGGCGGCGAGTGAGAATTCGGATTGATAAAGCTTTTGTAAGCTGGGTATTTGCAATCGGGCAAATCAACGAAAAAGTGATTGTGGGCCTGGACCTTTTAAAAAGAATACGTGCGCGAATTGAATTCTCACCGTCAGAGTGTAAATTGACAGTTCCGAATGCTATAGCCGTGTCCAATGTTTCACTTCCGGATCGGATAGATAGACTTATTAGCCATAGTGTTAAGGATTTGCCGACAGAAGAGGCGCAGAAATTCCGGGGCTTCATCGAGGAAAACCGCGACGTCTTCGCGGAAAATGAGTTCGATCATGGTCGTACGAATGCAACCGAACATCGCATCGACGTTGGTGATGCGCGACCAGTTAAACTTCCCCCACGCCGGGTTCCGCTCGCGAAGAAAGCTGCAGTTCGAGAACTTATCGAGGAGTTGCTCGCGAGCGATCTGATTGAACCAGCGCGGAGTCCGTGGGCCGCACCGATTGTGCTTGCCAACAAGAAGGACGGGTCGCTGCGATTATGCGTCGACTACCGGAAGTTAAACGACGCGACCATGAAAGACACTTTTCCGCTTCCGCGAATCAACGATGTGTTGGACCGCTTTGCTGGGAACAAGTGGTTCTCAACCCTCGACTTACAAAGCGGATACTGGCAGGTGCCAGTCGCCCCCGAAGATCGCGAGAAAACGGCATTCGTTACAGAGTTTGGAACTTACCAATTCAAAGTAATGCCGTTTGGACTCTGTAACGCGCCGGCGACATTCTGTCGACTGATGGAGGAGACGTTGGGGGACTTGTCGTCGACCGCCCTCGTGTATTTGGACGACGTCATCGTCTTCGGGAGCACCTTCGAGGAACATCTGTCTAGGCTCGCGATGACGTTCGGGCGGCTGCGAGCCGCTGGTCTCAGACTGAATCCTGACAAATGCCATCTTATTCGGGATAGTGTGGAGTTTCTGGGCCATCGAATATCGGGAGAAGGCGTAACTACCGATTCCAGGAAAATCGACGCAGTGCGAACATGGCCAATACCGACCACGAAGACGGCGATGCGGAGTTTTCTGGGCCTCTGCACGTACTACCGACGGTTTGTCAGAGGATTCGCCGAGATCGCCAAGCCACTGCATCGATTGACCAACAAGGAAGTACCCTTCGTCTGGACGGAGGGATGCCAGACGGCCTTCGACCGGTTGAAGGACGCACTCACCGGCGCAGACATCATGGCGTATCCTACACCGAGCGACCCCTTCACGCTGGACACGGATGCTAGCCAGCACAGCATCGGCGCAGTCCTCTCGCAGTGCCAGAACGGAGTAGATCGAGTCATCGGCTACTTCAGTCGGACACTGCATGGACCAGAGGAAAACTACTGCGTCACCAGGAAGGAGTTGCTCGCAGTCGTCGCTGCGACGAAACATTTCCACCACTACCTCTTCGGGGTTGCGTTCGAGTTGCGAACGGACCATTCGGCCCTGAAGTGGTTGATGAATTTCCGTCAGCCCGAAGGTCAAGTAGCCCGCTGGATAGAGCTGCTTGGCCAATACAATATGGAGATCAAGCATCGGGCCGGGAAGGAACATGGAAATGCGGACGCGCTTTCGCGACGACCTTGTGCGGTAGAATGCGCCAAATGCAAGAAAATTGAGGAGAACGACCGGAACTCCATCAATCTAATCGGCCTCAAGGAGGCGGGGCCGGGGGAGCAGGATGAAATTATTAAGAAATTTATCCGCTGGAAGGAGGACGGACACCAACCGGCTTGGGAAGAAATCTCAGCGGAAATGCCGGAGGCAAAAGTTCTTTGGGAGCAGTGGTTGGCGCTTTTTGTGCAAGACGGAAAATTATATCGACGGTGGGAAAGCGCAAGCGGAAATGTTTCGATACCACAGTTGATCGTGGGGGAACGGAGGATACCGGAAATTCTGAAAGAGATGCATCAGTCCCTCACGGGAGGCCATTTCGGTATCAATAAAACGTTGGAAAACATCCGCAAACGTTATTATTGGGCCACCTGTCGCCAAGATGTGCAAGAATTTTGCCGAAGATGCACAACATGCGCCGCCGTGAACGGACCAGCTCGTCGAAATCGCGGCGGAATGAGGAAGTATATCTCGGGAGCGCCGCTGGAGAGAGTGGCAGTCGACATCCTCGGACCTCTACCGACCACGAGGAGGGGCAACAAATACATCCTCCTCGCTACGGACTACTTCACAAAATGGCCGGTGGCAATTCCGCTCCCAAATCAGAACGCTGCGACAACAACAGACGCCATGATGGATGTTTTCGAGAGAATGGGGATTCCAATGGAGCTCCATTCCGATCAAGGGCGGAATTTCGAGTCGGCTATCTTTCAGGCCGCGTTAGAAGGGTTCGAGGTGGCGAAAACAAGGACGACCCCATTTAGACCCCAATCAGACGGGTTGGTCGAACGCCTCAATAGAACCCTTCTAAACTACCTGAAGAAATTCGCCCACAAGAAGCAGGATCGGTGGGACGAATACCTTCGGTTCTTCATGATAGCCTATCGAGCATCCATCCATGATTCAACTGGTCAATCACCTGCCGCCTTGATGTGTGGCAGAGAACTGAGACTTCCGGCGGACCTGCTGTACGGAGCACTTCCGAGGGAGCCGGGCGGAACTCGGGAAGTAGAGGAATTCAAGGAGGACCTTCGGGAGAAATTAAGGGAGGCACACCGGTTTGCCCGCAAGAAGCTCAAATTGGTTGGCGACCGGATGAAGGCCAAATATGACACGAGGCGGTTGGAGCCAAAATACGACGTCGACGATCTTGTGTGGTACTTCAACCCGAAGAGAGCAGGGCGAGGGTGCCCAAAACTCTCACCCCTCTGGTCGGGCCCATACAAGATCGTGAAAGCGATCAGCGGAGTCGTATACCGAATCCGCAAGGCGGACGACTCTGGTCGCTTTATCGTGACGCATATCGATCGCCTCGCCAAATATACGAGGCCTTTTGACAATGATGTCGACCCTGAGGACTCCGACGACTCCGACGACGATGAGGACTCCGACTCTTCCGAGACCTTCGACGGAGCTGATTGACACGAGCGACGACGACGCGGTGCCGCGCCTCTTGCACCTGCACCGCGACGCGCCGCCAGCTAACGAGGATACCTGCAGCTTCATCGGTGCACGCGCTTGCACCCCTGCTGCAAGGCGCACACCTAGATGACCAGCTGGGGTCACCGACGCCCCTGTGGTCGCGCTGGAGCGCTGACCGCGGGGCGGCATTAGTGAATTAAAGTGTAAAAGTCAATTAAGTGCATATGGGGTGGATTCTAAATCGGGTAAGTGCCGTTTGTTTGCTCCTTCCGCTGCCATATCTATGCTTTTCTTAGTGTCGTTGTTTTTTTTCTTCTTTCATGTTTATTTGTTAGTATTAATTAGAAGTTTTGCCAGGTCTTTTATTTTTTTTTAAATTATGACTAGATTTTGGCGTAGGGATTTTTTTTTTATCGTTATAATGGACCAACGTTGTTAACTTGAAGTTCTTGTTGTTTATCGAGTCATAAATATTGATAGGATTTTTTTAACGGTCGAGATTTATTATTGCTCAAAAAAGAGCGGAAGTATCTAATTGTAAGGATAGTTATTTAGCGGATTAGGGTCGTAAAAAAATACTCTCCGATAATTCCAGGGACCGCCTTTGCGAGTGGTCGATGCCGCTGGAGAGAACCGTTATTGTCGCTTTTGTTCGCTCTTTCTGCAATCTCCTTTTAAGGAGAGCCGTAATTGTTTAGAATAAGTTAAATATTTTTATTTGCATATTGCACGTGATAGAAATGAAGGTCGTCGGGACCGGTCCGCAAATTACGTTTTATTTTTTTGTGTGTTATAATGTGAACGGGATTAACGATAGACGCTGGCGATGGGAAATCCGCCGCGATAATTGTTAGAGATCTTCGAGATCAGGGCGGATCAAACCACTTCGGTGGATTTGATCGCTGCCCCCCCTATCCTATTGAGAGGCACCGTCGTGACCGGTGATGTAGGGTGGGCAGCCGAAACCTTCAGTTTCGCGCAGGATAATGAGGATCTGGTAAAGATCGTACAGATAGTTCGCGGACCGACGGACGTTAGGACGAGATTAATTGAATAGTTTCGAATCTTTATTTTACGGCGCAGGATAGCGACGATAGTAGGAGTGGTTATTTTGTTATGATTGTTTGATAAGTTGAATATTAGAATTGAAAATGTAAAATGTAACGGAAATCAGTGAGGATAAATGTTTTAAAGGCAACCCCGAAGAACGGATCCTCTATTCGTTTACGGATAAGAAGCTGTTATTGTCGTCGCTTTTGTTTGATTTTTATAAGCTTCACGTAAATGTGTCGTAATTGTATGAAGCAAGTCATTAATTTTGTTGAATTGTATGAATAAGGTCGTCGGAGAACCATGGTTCGTGAAGTATTTATTGTGAGTCACAATGCTTGAAACCAGGCGCTGGCGAGCTGGTGATGCCGTCAGGCTGGTAGCATGTGGTTGTTAGTTTTAGTTGCGACGCTCTGGATGAGCACCAGGCCCTGGTGTGCGGGAGATCCCGCCAGGCTGGTAGTATGTCGCGTAATGGTATTTGAATGGAAGCAACAATAGACGCTGGCGACGGGAAATCCGCCGCGATGATTGTTATGGGTCTTCCAGATCAGGGCGGATCGAACCACCTCGGTTTGATCGCTGCCTCCCCTATCCTATCGAAAGGCACCGTCGTGACCGGTGAAGTAGGGTTGGCAGCCGAAACCTTCTGTTTCGCGCAGGAAAATGGGAATCTAGAGAACGATTGCCCATAATACTTCACGTACCAAGGGGCATCGCGACGAACGTAATTAAATAGAGTTAGATTATATTGTTTACGACACAGGATGGCGACGACAATGACACGCTGTATAGGGATGTTTTAGTTTGTTTTCTTAATATTTGTACGAATTGGTAATACTTGTGATATTTTATATTGTGTGAAAGAGACGAAATGAAAGCATAAGCGGAGGGTAGCATTAACAAACACGGACGGCACTATAAAATGGACTTCAGACATATTATTGTAATTTTTCTGTTTGTTGTTGTATTTTGATTTAATTTTCTTTGACTTTGTTTTGATTGCTTTGCTTTTATTCTGGTATTAATTTTGTTATGTTTTTTTTAATATTTTGTGCTTTTGGATGGCAGTTTGCCTTATTATTATGTATTCACGATGTTTCTACTTCTGTTATTTATTTTTGTATACAATGTCTATACCGCATTATGTTAATCATGTAAATCTATGTATAATGTAATTCTCCTCCATTCGTACAGTGGCGTTCGTCGACGACAGTCATTAGTGTCAAACTCCGTACCGACGCCCGAATGCGAGTCGTGTAAAATCGCTTCGGGATTGCCCTACAACGCGTGCGGCGGCCCTGGCCGTGCCCCGTACCAGCCCTCAGGCGAAGCGCCATCCGGCGCTATCCCTCCGGTCAAAATCTCGGCAAATAACGCCGAAAAAGTGGAATCGATTGTTCTCGAAGCCCACAAACTCGAGCCCTGCTGGCGCTGCTCGACTCATTTCGCCGGCTTGTAGCCGCGAAAGCCATCAGCGAGCATCAGCAAATCAACCATCTTCAAAATTGATGCATCACCCTCGACTCTGGCGGCTTTTCCGGTGTTTCCGGTGTTTCTGAACCCAGAAAGAGCGAATTCATCCAAACTCGAATTGCAACAATCAGAATCAGGTTGGCAGAGTGTATTTAAAATATAAAATTAATTCGTTTAGTCAAACTCTGCAACTTATCGTCGCCTAACGAGGTTTTAATCACCATTTAACGATCTCGTATAATTTATGCTAACGGTATTCGTGCAAATAGTCGTCACCCAAATCAGCACTTACTTGTATGTAAACAATGCGGAATCAATAAATATAAGCCAATAACTAACGGCCTAGAAGATCCGTCCCAACATGGCCGATCCCAATACGGCCCTTCCATTGGAGAACTCGCAACCGCGGCGTTCATCGGACCCACGCCCCGGACAAATGTCAAACTCCAAACAATCAACAATAAACAAATCAATTTCGACAAAATCGGTCTTACGATCCGCCAGCTCCGACTCGGACCTAAGTTCCCACTCAACAATGTCAAAAAAAACTACCACTCCGCCACCGGAATGGTCATCATTCGAAGAATCCTGCTTACTCGAACAATTAAACTTCTTCCGCCAGCCAGACCTCAAGAGTCTCGTCAGGAAAGTCACGGAGAAGATCCTCATTTTTAATTGTAACCAGCGAGTTTCCGCATACCTCGAGGCCCAAAACAGAATGGAAACCATCCAAATGGAAAATGCATCCCTATCCATGGAAATCCAGAAACTGAAAGAGGACTTAGCCAACACAAACAACAAACGCAAACGGAGCACCAGCAATGAAGCGGCAAAATCGGGATCAACTGATCCCCCGAACGTGGAAATGGAGCTTTCGTCCTCCGACGCGCTCGTCTGTGCAGCACTGACTCAAAGCAAAATGATAGACGCCATGAGAGCAACCCGAGTCGCGGCCCTGGAAGAAGTCATCACTAATAACAAAAATAAAAAAAAAACCAAAAGTAATAATACAAAAGATATGACCGGACCCAATGCGACCGAGGTGAGGAGGGACGACACCAAATCGTCGTCTCAACATAATCTCCAACATCACGAATCTCTGCCAATAAAAATTCCTAGTCAATCTCAAAATCAACACCCCCCCTCAATTTCTGAGGATGAATTTACAACCGTCACAAAAAAAAGAAAACTGAAACCTTCTGCTTCAGCCTCAACAACGAACCCCACTAATAGTGGATTGTATCCCCAGATTCCGGCAGCTGGTGGTAAACCCACCCCGCCCCTATTGATACCCTATTTCCCAGGATATCAAAACGTTCTATCACACTTAAGAAAGGCCAACGTCAAAATTCTCTCAACAAATATCAAGGGCGACTACCTTCAAATTAAGGTTGAATCGTCAAATTGCCACCGTAGTGCCTCACGGATTCTCGATCAAAATAATATCAAATTCTACACTTTCGACCGCCCGGAAGACAAAGCCCTTAAGGTTGTCTTCCGTGGACTTCATCTCAACACTCCTGTAGACGAGATTTCAGAAGCCCTGAAAAAACTCGGACTCACCCCAATAAGGGTCGCCCAGATGTCCGGAACGGGTGGGAAGAGCATCCCACTCTTCCTAATCACGTTAGAACGAAACGACATCACTAAAGACATATTCAAACTGGACTCTTTACTTGACGTTGATATAGCGGTCGAACCTCTGAGGCGCAAGCCCCGAGGCGGTCAATGCTATAGATGTCAAGGATTCCATCACGCTAGTCGCAACTGCCACATGACTCCCCATTGCGTCAAATGCGGGAAAACTCACCACTCTAATGAGTGCGTAAAACCTACTGACACCCCGGCTACTTGTGCCAACTGCAATGGTGATCACCCAGCTAATTACCACGGTTGCCCTGCTTTTCCGCGTGGCCTGGCCCAGTTGAGATCCAAACTAAAATCCAATAATCAAAATTTGGACAATAAACGTCCACAATTTAACCCAGCTGTGATGAGTGAATTTCCCCCACTCCCTCAACAATCAGATCTTAACGTCGCTCCTAGCTCTCAATTCCAATCCCTCAACTTCAACCCGAACTGGGGTCCCCCTCCTCCTCCTCAAAATTTACCCTTCCCTCCCTCACAGGCGTCCACTCTGGGGCAGATAAGTCAACTCACCACTATGTTCGCCCAGATGGCCCACCTTCTACCCACTCTTCTTTCTCAATTAAACTCATCCGTTCCAAGTTAAATGGCATCCCTACCCTCCTCCAACCCACGCCAGATTTCCAACCTCCGGATCGTCGCGTGGAACGCGAACGGTATCCGGGGAAAAACCGAAGAATTAAAATCCTTTATATTGAAGCACTCTGCGGACATCATATGCGTTGGTGAGACTCACCTCAAAACACGACCTCCGAAAATCGTCAACTACTCTTGTATACATTCTAACAGACTCTCAGGAAGTTTCGGTGGTACACTTATTTACATAAAGAACAACATCAAACACCATCAAATCAACATTTCCCCGCTCATCAACGTAGAGGCCTCTGCTGCCGATCTATTGATAGAAAACTCGGTCTTTCTCAGAATAATATCGGTCTATCATCCCCCAAATCAAACCAAACTACCCAAAAAAGATCTAGACTCTCTTCTCAATAACTCCACTATTCCTACGATACTGGCGGGCGACCTGAACGCAAAACATGGTGCATGGAACTGCCTCCGTACAAATACGAATGGCAGAATCCTCTATGAATACGCGCTAAACGACCCCTCCATACAAATCTGGGATCCTGGCGAACCCACTCACTTTGGCCATCAAGGCGTTAATGACATTCTTGATATTGCAATCGTTAAAAACTTCAAATTCTATTGGGAACATAACATTCGAGTGGTCTGTGAACTTTCTTCCGACCATAATCCCATTATCCTAGATATTCTTCTAGACAGAAATATTCTCTTTTCTGTTCCCAAAAAAAAAATCTGTTGGGAACAATATCAAAAGGCAATATCAACAAATATAAAGTTTCCTGAAGCTCTGCACTCGATCTCAGACATCGAGACCGCAGTTTCAAACATTTCATCTCAAATTTCTTCTGCCATTCAGTCATCTACTAAAATTTTACCACCGTCCCCTCAGGACCGTCTAGATCTTCCACATAGCATACAAAAATTAATCAAATCAAAAAACAAAGCCAGAAAAACTTGGCAAACTAATAGGGACCTTCAGTCCAAGGCTTTACTCAACCATCTTGAATTTAAAGTAAAGATGGCTGTTCGAGACTTCAGGAATGCCGGATGGGATAAAAAAATCTCCACCTTATCCACTCAGGATAACTCCATCTGGAAACTCACAAAATCACTGAAAAGACCGTTCAGCAAACAAGCTCCCCTCAAAGATCCACAAGGTAACTTTGTATATTCTGAGAAGGACATTGCTAACACTTTCGCGGATAGCCTGCAAAAACAGTGCTCTCCAGCTAACTCTCCAAACGACCCGGATACCGATCGCCTCGTCCAGGTGACGGTCTGCTCCTTCAAACTTAGTCCCGCCCAAACTCAAATTCCCTACTCTTCCCCTCGGGAGATACAAAGACTCATCCAAAAATTAAAAAATAACAAAGCACCCGGTCCGGATTGTATCCCACCCCTGGCAATTAAACTACTCCCCTCTACTGGTTTTTCTGCTCTCCTCAGAATCTTTAACTCCTGTCTCCGTTTCAATTATTTTCCCTCCCAATGGAAGACCGCAAATTCCATTTTCATCCGCAAACCTCACTCTAGCGGCTCCGACCCCACTTCATATCGTCCTATTAGTCTAATTCCCATCCTAGGCAAACTTCTCGAGGCCTTAATTCTTTCTAGACTCGAGGCAGAGAACAAATCTCTCAACGTCCTTCCTCCTGAGCAATTCGGCTTTCGAAGAGCTCATTCCTCTGTCCACCAACTCCTTCGTGTCACGGAGTTTGTCCACGAGGGCTTTGAGATGAAGAGGACAACGGGTATTGTTTTCCTCGACGTCGCCAAGGCCTTCGATAAGGTCTGGCACGAGGGATTAATTTTCAAACTTATATCCTCTGGCTTCAACGATTCCACAATTCACATCATACTCAGCTATCTTTCCGATCGTTTCTTCCGTGCCAAAGTCTCCAACTCTTTCTCCGATCCTCGCCCCATATCAGCTGGTGTCCCCCAAGGCTCCATTCTCGCTCCTTTTTTATTCTCTCTCTACACCAGTGATATTCCCAAATCAACTCACCCACTAGACTCGATCGCTCTCTTCGCTGACGACACTGCTATTATGTCACAATCGCTGAGCTCTGCCATCATTGGAAAACGTTTGAATATTCAATTAAGTCAACTCAATGAATGGAACACCAAATGGCGTATCTCGATGAACGCAAAAAAAAGCGCGGCAGTTTTGTTCTCGAGAAAGCGATCGAGAAAGAAACTCCCTCCCCTTCCAATTCTCACTCTCCCTTCCGGCACTATCCCCTGGGTGAAGCAAACCAGATATCTGGGGTTAATTTTTGACTCAAGACTCTCCTGGTATCCCCATATTAACAATGTAAATAAAAAAGCCCGAGGAGCTTTGGCCTCACTCTATCCCATTCTCAATATTAAAAGCAAACTCTCTTCCAATAATAAACTATTAATTTACAAATCCCTTATCCGTCCAATCATTACCTACGCCTCTCCTGTCTGGGGTTACCAACAGAGTGACAATCCCATATTACAAACCACCCAGAACATTGCCATTCGCAAAGCTTTTGGGGCTCCTTGGTACGTTAGAAATTCCCAGCTCCATTTTGAAGCCGATATCCCTCTCCTAAATGACCACATAGTCCAACTCTCCACAAATTTCTTCAGTTCCCTTTTCAAAGTTCCAAATCCCTTAATCAAATCACTCTCTTCCTACTCGAGCAGCTGGCTATTGAGACCAAAAGCCATCATATCTTGTAATTTCAATAGAAATATAAGACGTTTACGATATCCCAAAAAAGGGATCGGTTAACACCCCCCAAACCAATTCAATAACCGCGGCATCGACGGTTCATCGCCCCTCCTCTCTTCGATGCAATCTTGGGTCTTAGATCTATTTTTATTCTTATTACATTTTAAATTATATTTAACTTTCCTAACTTTAACTATACCAACTAATGTTATTATCTAATCTCTTCCTTATTATTGTTTACTTTATATATCTCCGTGCTCACCGTAATATTTTTATTTTTATTATTATTATATTAATATAATTATTTTTGTTACTTGTTAAGATTACTGTATTATATATCTTTATCAATTTTTCATCACATGCACAAAAAAAAAAAAAAAATATATAAAAAAAAAAATAAAAAAAATAACAAAAAATAAAAAAAAAAAAAATAAAAAGACAAAAAAAAAAAACTAAGAAAAAAAAAATCAAAAAAAAAAAAAAAAAAAAAAAAAAAGAAAAAAAAAAAATCATTATGTGTTATAACAACCCAATTCTCTTACATGAAAATATCTACATAACTGTTCGCCCCACAAGGCCAAATATCAAAATCAAGAAGGCATTGGTCAAGGACCACAACCTTCAAACGAACACAAGATCCAGTCGAGAAAGTCACTTGAGATCCGGACTTCGACGCCGGAGGATCACATCGACTGGGACGGCGCTCTCTCTCTTCGACTCGTCGGAAACTTGGAGATGTCTTTCGAAGAGCTCTACGACCAGAAGAGGAAACCTGATATAGACGCCGAACACCAGCCATGCTGAACCTTCAATCGAAGATCTAGCCATCGCCTCGCTCGCCTCGCTGTACGCCGCCGCCGCCGCACCCCCTTTCCCGATGCGGGAAAGATCGCTCGTCAAGTTGCCAGCGGTTCTCCGAATTGGGTAATAAATAAATAGAAATGCACCCAGAACTACTGGCATTTGAATCGACCCTCCTCACGGCACTCCTTTCCGGCTGATTTTCCACCGTCACCTTCGACCAACAATTCTCCGTCGCCCGCGCACTCCGACTCCGGAGGGTCGCGACGACGAAGGCTGCTCGGGTCCCGCCGTCATCCGGGCCCCGCACGCAACAAAACTTTTTTGGCAATATGCGTTATTTTAGAATTCAAATTAAATATAAAATAAAAATAAGCACTGTAAAGTGTTTTTAATTAACTAAACTAATTGTTTATTCAAACAATCTCCAGATGCATTACAGCAAAGGAATAGCAAAATTCGATCTTTTGAAACTTTGAAGTCGGGAGTAGATTTCTTTATTTTAGATATTTACGAAAAAAGTTTGTGTTTTTACCAACATTTTTTGTAGTTTTTTGTTCATTAAATAAACACTTTTGAATATTTTTACATAACTGTAGTCTATACTATGAAAACATTTATTATACACGTGCTTGCCAAATTTCATAAAGAATTTTCATCTAAGACGTATGGCAGCACTTCCATGAGATTGGAAAAAGTAGTTTCGAGAAAAACGCGTTTAAAGTTCCTCTTCTCCTCGTCGGCTTATAACTTCTCGAATTTCATTTATATCGCCTTGAAATTTACTGAACGTATTCTTAAACATTGTTTCTTTCCGATACATGAAGAAAAAAAATATTTTTTTTAACCAACCACTAAAAACGATTAGTGAAGTCAAGAGACAAAACATAATGAAGCACTCTAGGAAAAGGCAGCCGCAAAAGATAAGGAAAAATACAGTATAGAAATGCGCTTTATAGCAGAGTTGACAGTATATTCCTATTGTGCTTCGATAAAAAAGGTTTAAAAAAACTATGAATTACATAGAAAAAAGTGAAGATGCATTCCATGGATTTTAAAAACCGCATAACTTTGAAACAGCTGTATAAAATATATCCAAAATCGCATAAAAAAAGTTAACAAAAACAACGGGAACACAATAAGGCAATTAAAAAAATATATGAAAGAAATTCCTTTGAAGAATGTGTTGCGTGCGGGGCCCGGATGACGGCGGGACCCGAGCAGCCTTCGTCGTCGCGACCCTCCGGAGTCGGAGTGCGCGGGCGACGGAGAATTGTTGGTCGAAGGTGACGGTGGAAAATCAGCCGGAAAGGAGCGCCGTGAGGAGGGTTGATTCAAATGCCAGTAGTTCTGGGTGCATTTCTATTTATTTATTACCCAATTCGGAGAACCGCTGGCAACTTGACGAGCGATCTTTCCCGCATCGGGAAAGGGGGTGCGGCGGCGGCGGCGTACAGCGAGGCGAACGAGGCGATGGCTAGATCTTCGATTGAAGGTTCAGCATGGCTGGTATTCGGCGTCTATATCAGGTTTCCTCTTCTGGTCGTAGAGCTCTTCGAAGGACATCTCCAAGTTTCCGACGAGTCGAAGAGAGAGAGCGCCGTCCCAGTCGATGTGATCCTCCGGCGTCGAAGTCCGGATCTCAAGTGATTTTTTCGGTTTTTTTTTTTTTTTTTCGGTCCCCGGCAGCCCCTTTTATAGCAGGGTGCCGCCCGCTGATTGGTCCGTCTTGGCGGGAACTTTCCGCCATGCATCTTCATACTAATTCCTCTAACTTCTTAATTCCTCGTGCGATGTTCACCAAACTTTCCCAGATTGTAGCCAGGATTATTTGATGAACATCTGGAAGCTCGTTCCGTCGATATAGGTCTTCCGGCGGAAGTAAATCGTGTTTTAGAGTTGTTTTATGATTTCACCGGGATTTCGCGATTCTGCGGTCGATCTTGTATGTATCGTTCCCAATAAATACATCAATTGATTACCAGTATTAAGATAAAGCTAATGATGTATAAATCATGAAGAAATAATTAAGATTTCCAGAGCTATGGCCGATTATAGCCGATAAAACTAGGCCCGTTTGCCCTTCTGGCTGCTCCTCGAAGCCATTGCTCCGGAACCCGAACTATGAGTCTCGCAATTCCTTCGTAATTAATTGTAGCTGTATTATAGCTTCGTCTTGATGTATTTATCTCGCAGATCGCCCGTGAATTCGTCCAGATATCGCCGTTATAATGGCCCGGAGCAAGTACAAATTTACGCGCGGCCGGCTGTGGCCGCGCGCGGCCGCGCGAGCGTCCGTTCGGCGAGCTCCGTTCCTTTAGATATTCATCCGCACCGGACAAAATCTCTTCAAGACGGCGATCAACGACGATTTCCTTGTTAACAACGATTTATGCTGAAAATGCCTCCGCGTTCACGCAACAAATGTATTTTTAAAATTCAAAACATTTGAAAAAAACTAAATCATTTTTTTCAAAAATCTAAGCCAGAATAAAGGCGTGGTCGAAATTCAGCGATAGCAGATGCAATATGATTTACACAGTCCCAAATTATATATTTTTTCCAAATTTCGGTTAGTGTTGATGATTTATTTCCTATTTTATCCAAAACATCTCGATACGTACTCTAGGAAATAAAAAAAAGTTGCTTTAAAAATACCGCATAGCTTCGAAATCGCACAAAAAGAGATTTGAGTGTACCTCTTTTATAAAAATGGAGTAAATAATTTAGGGCTTCGTTAACCAAAATACTATCGAAATAGAGATTATTTTTAATTAATTTATTATGTTTTTTAAACATTATGGCAATTTAATTCTTATCTGCGCATTCCGAACGTTCATGTGGTATGCCTTTATAAATAATGCAATTCTTCTGAAGATGTAAGTACTTCGATTGTATAGTAAATTCGAAATATTCTATCTATCAAGTCTATATATCAATTCTTCAATCTTCTATCAAGTCTATATATCAATTACATAGTACTTTTTTAGCTGACATAATTTAAAAAAATGTCAGCTTAAAAATTAACTAACTCAGTTAACATTGTCTTACTCATTTAAGTTTTACATATTCTGTAGAATTTGTCTACACGAAGCAAATTTTGCATTAGGTATAAAAAAAATGGAAAACAGCTTTTTTCAAACCCTCTCAAAATTGCAAAATAATACTTATATATAATGATTTTTTTAGCACACGTTCAAGAGTTCAAATAAATTTAAAAAATCTTGCAAAAACACTTCTGAAAACACACCTATGAATAAGAAACATATATAAATAAATGACACAAGAAATAATAATCCGTATTATCTGATTATGCATCTCATTATATAGTTGAAAATAAGATGAATGTCATTGTACCGTATAATTACATCGAGCTTTGAAAAGCATGTAATGATTTTTTATGAAGGAGCTTAATGTTCTATCATAAATTTTAAATAGTACTTAAAAAGGCACAGTTTTAGTCAACATCAACTCAACTGACTTGGAAAATTTTACTCATTAAAATCAGGCCTAATATGATAATTAGAAAATAATAATATTGTTGGATTAGAACGAAGAAAAGTTAATAAAAAGTAGAAAAAGGCTGCAAATACAAGAACATATGACGCATAAATAATAACGATAGCCTTGAATTATTTTGAGACAGTTCAATCTATCGGGAAAAAATGTCAGTTTGATGCATAGAAAACATGTGGGTAGTATAACTTCAACAAAAACACGTATTTTGATCCTTAACACATTTTTTATAAACACTTTCAATTTGGGTTTGTTTTGGTTTAGCTAGCAAACAGTAAAGATCTCGTAGAACTATTTTAACGTAAGTTATATTAGAGCGACCCATAAGTAAAAATTACTACGATTTTATTTTAGTTATTCAATCAATTATATAATTTTCATTATTATTTACAACTCTTTGCCCTCTTTCAGGCAATGTTTTAATCTCTTTTTTATAAAAAGAGGCTGACTTTGTCGAAAAATGGTTATTTAGGTGAATTTCAACTTCATTTACATTTGAAAACATCTTATTTTCAATGGAGTGCCTAGAATTTTGAATAAAAAATAATCAGACAGCGCAATACTTGTCTAATTTTGAGCAATAAACTTGTGCATTGATAGTTTCTCCTAGTTTTAGAAACTCAGTGTATTATCCCACCACAATCCCACCATATACTCAAGAGTACCTTTTTTATAGTCAAAGAAGGTTTAGGAGTTTGTACAGCCGGTTGATTAATTGAAAGCCACTGCTTAGTTCTTTTAACATTGTCGTATAATATCCATTTTTCATCACAAGTTATAATCCGGTGTAGAAATTGCTCATTAAGGTGTCTAGTTATAAGCGATGTCCAGCAACTTCGTCGTTGATCCCTGTTTTTGTCGGACAATTGGCGAGGAATCCAAACGCCCTCACTGTAACTTTTACCAATTGCGTGAAAGTGTCTTTGCACTATTGACCAAGTAGCCTCGAGTTTTGACGTTATTTCTGTCACACTTAATTTTGAATCTAAATCCACTAGCGATTTCAGCAGCTTGGTATCAAATTCAGTAGGTAAAAATTGCCACTTGAGAATCTTCCAAAAGATCGTTGACACTTGATGATAATTCCAATTGTAGTTGAGATATGATTTTTTAATTTAATATATTCACGTTGGAAAATAAAGATTCACACAAATATCTGGAACCAAAACAGGATTTGACTCTGGAGAAGCCTTTTTTCAAAATTTTTGCATATGATTATAATGTTTGTAATCAATTAAATCCTTTTTTGAACACGACGAGTAAAAAATCTGATTTAATCGTTTGAATGCAAAGCAGCGTTATAAATTTGCAAAAAAATTCTGCTAAAAATTCGTCAAAAAACTTCGAAATAGTACCTTCCTGCGTTGATATATTTATGGAAGGCATCCTGGAAGGCTTTCTCCAAGTAACATAAGGTTGTATAGAGTCCCAATATTTTACTTTCAGGACTTCTTTTAAGCGAGGAAACAAAAAAATCTGGGAGACCGAGGAATCAATGGAGTGCAGGTCCTGGCTAGGAAATCATTAACAACGAAAGCGCTATGGCTTGTCGTGATGAAGTTACCATGCGTTTTTGTATTCAAATCTTCGATTATCACGCAATAAACGGTTGTTATTGTTATTTTTAAAGTTTATGCTATCCATTGAAGGCTCTACCGTCGATCAAAGTTCAAATAATCATGCACACACGTCATATTTTCGTCTATTCAGGAGGTTGATCATTGTTGAGTTCATCGGCGACCTCCTCTCGGCTCTACAACCTGCCAACAGAAAGCTTGTAATAAGGACAAAAAAACACTCATAAAGGCCTGCTGAATAAATAGAAACGTTTCGGTGGCGGACTTCCCAAGCTTAACGCAAAATATGATGGCGATTCATAGAACGATCTATTGCCTCAAAAAGAGGTCCACGGGAACGCATACCCTGACTCTCAGATAGCTCGGAGGCGACTTTTAAAGGGTGCATTTTAAAGCTAACACTTCCCTTAACATAATTCGGTAGCACTCTGTATGTGTGATCGTGTCAGTACAAACAGTATAGGAGATATCAGTTTAATTATCCATGTTATAGACATTTAAAGACAGTCCACTGCATGATCGTTACTAAAACTGCGTAAGGTATTGCTCTTTGGAATGATCGTCATTCTACCCTACTCGAAATAGCTGGCGCTTCAAAGCACGTGTTTAAAATAAAGAAGTTTCCCTGCCGCATCCTGTATATTCAAAGCGATCTCATGGAATTAATTTAAGCGTCTTGCTGGATTTGCGAAGGCATGCCATCCGCCAAGAACGAAGGTAATCTAATCGGTACATACTGGCAATTTTTACGAGTGAATCAATAAAAGAGAATCAGGTTTATATTAGAGTCAAGGTTAGCATAGCTTATCTCCAATACGCACATCGACTGAGCCTCGTCGAGGAAGAGACGCGAGAGGCTACTTTCGAAAGCTCCAGCAAAAATCCTTTCGCAACAAATCTAATTTGGCCATCGCATTGATGCGTCCGTCCATCGGAGGTCACAGCTGTTGTTTACTCAGCAACGACCGCTTGTTGACCAACGTCTCTCGAGGAGTGCCATCTAGAATAGAGCCACACCAGCCTCAAGTTCAGAGCTCTAGTGGGGCCAAATTCCTGCCGATGTCGCACACTAAACCTGTTCGTGTCTTTTTTACTGCAACTTCGTCTGTTTATCGTGGTGGCACTTTTTGTCATAAAATAAACATAAAAGCTTTTGGCATGGACGCATTCCATTGTATACAACATTCGTTGACGTCAGACTCGGAAGCTCTGACGTCGTTTTGCTTCTACACACGTAAAAATAATACTCAAAAGCAGGTTTACTACTTGTAAATCTAAATAATAATACGCGCTGTCATTTGCAGGTGTTCCTCAAATATATCCATGCCGAGTTCCTATGACTTGTTTTAAAACCAAAATTGACGACAATATTTGACTGTATGAATACAAGTATTCAACACAACTATTATCATCACAAAGAATCCACTGTTAAGCACAATATATATATATATATATATATATATATATATATATATATATACAGTAGAACCTCGATTATCCGGACGAATTGGGGATGAAAGTAGTCCGGATAATCGAAAATGATCATAATTAACAGGGAAAATGTGAATCATTCTTATTACTTACACATAAACATATAATACATTATTTTGTATTAAAAGAATACTCGAATAAGATATATTAGTTTTTCCTGAATTATTAAAAAAATTATCATGAACATTTCATCGATTTGGTTTAAACTATCTATCTTTCGTCGAATCTTTCCTTCTTCACAAATAGCTTCAATGTGTCAATGAATGTGTGTTTTTTTTTAAATTTTATTATTTTTATTTTGTTTACATCTACATTGATACAAGTATATGGTCAATCCGTAGTGAAACGTTATGAGAGTATAAAAATAGTATCCGTCCAAGACGCATTTGACTCCGAAACTATGGCAGAGGACACCGTGGCTGGCCACCAAGTCTCTGTGGCCAAGAGGTCCAGAAAAAGGACCTCTGATACGGCACAGAAGCGCCTCTCTCTCGGCCGACGTGCCCAAACACGACCACAGAACGTGATCCGCGTCCATTAAATAATCCCCACACACACAGTCCGAGCTCTCTTTTAGTTTCATTTTTGCCAGGTATGCTGCAGAACGGCCGAGCCCCGTCAGGAACTGAGAAGTCCAGTGACTGGGGTCAACCCATTTTAGCTTGAGGCGAGATGAGACTGAGCCAAAGAAATTCCGCATGTAGCCACCGTGAGGCGACTCAGACCAACTGCGTTCCCAATAGGCAATTGCTGCGTTTCTAGTCCACCTTTTGGTGGCAATAGGTTCCGTAAGAATTCCATCTGCTTCCTCGGCTGATAGAGTGGAGTTACCGACTTTAATTTTTCTAAGTGCTTTTTTAAGATGCCCCACTGCCTTTATTTGCACGTTTAGGTCTAGTGGCATGATCCCTGCAAGGACAGGGAGGCTGTCTGTAGCAGTTGTTCTGTACGCTCCAATGATTCTTAGTAGTGGCTGCCGTTGTGCAATCTTTAAGCTTCATCTCGCCGTCTTGTCTCATCCACGGTGTCCAAGCCTGTCCATCCATGCTCCTGCTCCGTATAGGCAATCCTGAGGTGACTGCCACCAAGACCCCAATCAGCACCCGTATGAGTTTACCCTTGAGCATAACCGCTTTTGATTTTGACGCTGCAAAATTAAGTTTATTAGTCTCACTCCATGTTCAAAATATCCTTGAGGCTGTATTTGTTCTTTCCTCCAGTTCTGATCTTGAATCCCCGCATGTTGTGAGAGTAAGGTCATCGGCATATGCTGTTAGTAAGCAATACTACAGTAGTATCAGGTCAAGGGTATCATCAAGCAGGATGTTCCAGAGCATGGGCCCCAGAACATATCCCTGTGGACATCCCATCGTCAGAGAGCGAATGATAAGCTCATCTCCAGCCAGTGCAAAAACAATCCTTAAGCTTGACGATAATCATTGCCCCCCAGGCATTGTCAAAAGCTCTCGAGAAAAATAACGAGAACGCGCAGCACACTAGAGGTGGCATGAATGGTGGACTTCCCAGGTCTGAAGCCAAACTGTATTCCGGATAGTGGACAGTCTCCCTCAAGAGCAGCTTTCATCCTACACGGTATAGTTTTCTCCAGGAGTTCCAGGAGTAATGGATTTGTTTGCTAAAGGTATGTCAGCAGAAAGTTTTTCCCCATGATTTTCAAGTTCCCTGATGCCATTTCTTTCTTTAAATTGTTCAAGCCAGCCCAAACTCTCTTTGAAGGTGGAATCTCCAATTAATTTTGTATTGAAAAATATTGCTTTTACACACAATAATGGACCAAATATTGGCTGTCTAGTTGACCATCTTTGTATGAACCACATTACACTCTTCAACTTCTGTATTTCCTGATTTTTTTCATAACTTTTCGCTCTAAGGATCCATCTTCTTATTTTAAACAATTATTAAACTTCGTTATATGAAATTCATCACCTAAGCACACAATTCTCAACGCGCAAATCAGAAAAACACATTTTATTATTTTTTTTTGAACAATCCGGATAACATAAATGTAAATAAATATATTTGATTTATACTAGAACTACAGACATTTAGAAAAAGCTACTTCTACCAAAACTAAACAAAATGACTGAAAATAATTAATTGCTCTTTTATAAATATTTTTGGTATTGCCAATCCATCTGGGAACATAATTCTAAATCAGGGTCGCCAAATTTTATCAATAAAAACAATTGCGACGTCGAAATATTGCACGCCGTCAGTGTCGCAAAATCTTGTCAATAAATCAATTTAAGTTTCAATAAAAAATTCATCTGGCGAATGGCAACAATCCAATAATTCGATCAGGATTCATGGGATCAAATCAGATGCATTTAATGATTTGATTGGTGCACGCGTAATACAATGATGCATCGCCAGGGGTAATGCAATATTTGCGGGGTACATTTGATTATTTTTTTTGTCGTTTAAATATTAAATTGATATAAGTGGTTTTCGAGCTAAACGCCCAGTACGCGACAAATAGGGGTAGAATCTGGGGGCTGCAAGACAACGCGCTTTTCTTTCTGTTTGTTGATGAAGTCACAACATATATATCGTAATTTCATCCCTGGTTTTATATTTTAAGTGTCAAGATTAAATTTTCAGCCGTTTTTCCTTGTATAAAATCAAGGCGTTTATGTTAGTTAAATGTAGAATGTTGAAAAACACTTGAAGTAATCATCTTCTTGGCCCTGATTTGATGTTATTTCTTAGCCAAATTTAATCTTATTATAATATAATATAAAATTTAACCGTTTCAGTTAAGCACTTGTTATCTTTTTCAGTTTTGACAGACTTATATTTCAAACTCGAACAAAAAGGAAAATCCCATTCCCCAATGATGAAAAATTAGCCATAGCATCCTCCAACTGATATGCAACAGACAAAGCAAATTTATCACGTTTTAAACGTTGACTGACATCAATTTCTTATCGAAGTGAGTAAATTTCAATATATCTTACAATTTGAAAAGTATCAATCATTTTGAGTTGTATTGGTTCAAGTAGCCATGACACAAAATTATTTTGATTCTGAATGTCAAATCAAAAAATCATTGTATTATCGATGCAAAAATCATTAAAAGCGGTGAAAAATGTTCCATGAAATCTTCTTTAATCCATATTTATCTTGCAAAGCTAAAATAAGGTATTGATTTGAATAAGAGCCAGGAAATCGAAATAAACCTGATTTTATATGATCGATCAGATACATTAATACTCAGGAACCCCCCCAATTTATTGACACGGTGAAGATTTTCCATATTGATCTCAAGGAAAGCGTAAATAAACAATTAGCATTTAAATATGATATTTATTGTAATTGATGTGATTTATTAGTGTGTACAACTGTGATTTGATAATAATATCATATGGTAATAATAACACTTTAGAATTTTGAAAAACGTGTTTTTCTATGCGCATTTAAATCGAAATTTAATATAAAATTGTTGTCAATTTGAAAATCAATAAATTCAGGTTTTATAACTGGGTTTTGCTATTGAACTTATAATGGATTTTTAACTCACGGGTTAAAAATTTAGCAAAATTTGATCCACTTTTCAAAAAAGTTAAGTTCATCTCTGTCCTAGATTATTTTAATAATGATTCGGGCTTCCCAATTAGAATTGGGAAACAAATATGATAAAATGAAATAATCTAATCCCAATTTAACCACATATAAGAAGGCAATGGGAAACCATCACGTGAAAATCTTATAGAGATCAACTTTATTCCATGGCGGATATGATACCTTGTGAATTTCTAATGTACACTATTTTATTTCATCTATTACTTTTTCTATTCTATTATTTATATAACCGCTTTTATTCTTCTTGACATACTTTCGAATACTTTTTTTTTTGATAAAATTTGCATGAATTCTATCATCTTTCTGGATTTTTTTGCTTTATTGCTTGACAAGCACTTGTATATTTTTGTGAACTTTTTTGAACGCCGGACGAAACGCTATCAATTTCAATTCATTATGGTTGTCATATTCTTGATATAAAACGCGCCAATTATCACTCAAATGCTATAAGTCACCATGAGTAAAAAGTATACTACTTGAATTATATTGTTTAGTCAACAATTCAGTGGAATTCAAGTGGAAAGGGCAGCATCATGATACAGGGTTGCATCTACAGGTCTTGGCAATGTGTTCATCTTCCTAGATCGTACGAATGACAATGAATTTAATATTTCGATATTGGTCGATGTTTTAAAAAAGCTTTTACCCATAATTATTCAAAGAAGAAAGTTGTGTGGATCGCTATTTTCGCAAATCCATTCACTTTTTCCATTACTTTTTTGGAGCTCATGGAAATGCTCCCATACGCCCTAATTCAGCATTCTTTATAAAATTTGGCAGACCCGTGTGTAATAAACGCCTTCATCGTATAGACTACAATTATCCAAAAATATTCAAAATTGTTTAACTAATCAACAAAAAATTGCGAAAAAATTTGATAAAAACACTAACTTTTTTTCGATCGCTCATTATTTTTTATTTTTTTAATATTTCTTCTTAAATGTAGTCTAAGCTATACACAATATTATATAAAGTAAAAATATGTTTAATTTTTTTCTGCAAATTATCTGTCCAGAACTTATGACTTCCATGGTGAATAATATCCCCGCTCCCACTACTATACTTTGTCAAACTTCTAACTAGTCAACATACTAAATATCAACATTCTATATTTAATCTATCACTATAGGCCCAACAAATGAAATCGCCTAAGTGTAATACTTCTCTTCTGCTGTTTCATCTTCATCTTTAACATTTAGTTGTATCCTTCATTGACATCCACTTTCCCAGATGTGATACTTTCGCCTACTCGTATTTATTTTTAAACGACTATTTGCTTGTCATGATTTCCCGCCACATGAACCATCAAAGCATGATAATTAGTATCGAAAACGAAAGGTGTTATTGTAAACGACGAATTGATTTCTTCTCTGCTATTAAAATAAAACAGGGAATAATTCTTGCATGTTATAAAGCTTGTTGAACATCATTAGGTTAAGGACCTTGTTGACAGTTATTAAATATACTTATTGCAAATGATTACATTAGGAGGTATTTAGTAGTTTTGATAAAAGATAATAATATCATAATTTGGAGGTGACCTTTTTTACATTTAAATATGCACTCGCGAATCAGACACATTGACTGTTTAAGGCCTCAATTAAAATATATTATACTGTTTCAATGCATCCTTTTAGTTGAGAGCGTTTATTATGCCAAAATTGCTGAAAAGGATTTTGCATTTCGTATCAAATTCAAGCTTTATTAGCGCCTTATTTGCACAGCGTCATTGAACAGGATAAATATTCTCAAAATTCCATTCGCAGCAAATTGTAAACGTCGTCACCGATGTTTGTCTAACTTTGAGCAAACAACTTCGATGATTCCAATGACGCTGTAAATAAATATTCACCAACGGTAATATTCACAACAATATTGCTGATTAGTTTTTTGCACATTTTTAACCTTTGTTCCGTCAAATTTTCGGATGCTTCCAGCAATTTGTCGTTTTGCGTCAGCGAATTCTGATTAATAGTCGTTAGTATCAAGAGCACATATTAACATTAAAAAGGTGAATGAATAATTCGGATTTTACGCAATTTAAAAGTTATGCGACTCCTAAATGGTATTAAACAATATCCTTGTTTGAAATGTAATTTACCTTATTTGTCTTTATCTGACCTTTGGATAAAGGTTGCAAATAATATTTTACAATAGTATACATTTACCTGCATATTTTATATCAGAAGAATCGGTTTTTTACAAATAAGATGCTTGAAATTTGCAAGGACAAAGACAAGTCATTGCGCGTATAAGAATGCATTTTACAAGATGTAACAAGCTTATATCCTTAGATATGTCTTATTGAAAAATCGAATTTCCTTGCACTTTTCTGAACAGAATAAAGGGACATTATTATCTATATTTCATTTGCCCATAGCATCAGTCTTTGACATTTTTTTTTAATTTTCTAGCATTCCCACAGAAACACAAGTGGCAAAAAACCAACAGACGATGCAATTAGGCTGTTATTAATTTATACATTTCTACATAATTTTTCCATCTTATTCTTAAGATATCACCTTCATTAGAGAATATTTTGAGGAAATAAATTTTCATATAACACATGACTCAATAAGTTCGTAGGATAAAAATCTTCTTAAATCTTACATTTTAAGGAAGATTTGAGAAACATTTTATCCTACGAACTTTTTGAGTGGTATGTTAATCGGCCTGCATATCTTTATTAATCGTCTTAAGGGACGTTTCTACTTTGTTGGGCTTAAAAGTAATGTTGATATTTAGTGTGTTGACTAGGAGATCTTTATTGAATATAAAATATTTTTTAAAGTTTGAAAAAGTATGGAAGTGGGAGTGGTGGGGAGCTACGTATGTCGGTGCGCGAGCGACGACATTCTTCACTATGGAAGTCTTACATCATGAACAGATGATTTGCAGCAAATAAATTAAACATATTTTTACTTTTAATAATATTGTGTATAGCTTAGACTACAATTAATAAGAAATATTGAAAAATAAAAAAATAGTGAGCGATCGAAAAAAAGTTTGTGTTTTTATCAACATTTTTTGTAGTTTTTTGTTGATTAAATAAATACTTTTGAATATTTTTGCATAATTGTAGTCTATACGATGAATACGTTTATTATACATGTGTTTGCCAATTTTCAACAAAATGCTCATCTAGGGCGTATGGGAGCATTTCCATGAGATTGGAAAAAGTATTTTTGTGAAAAATGCGTTTAAAGATCCTCCTCTCCTCAACTTCATAAAGCGCAGCTTCTCCTCGTCGTCCAATAACTTTGCTAATTTCAATAATATTGACTTGAAATTTACTGAACGTATTCTTAAACATTGGTTCTTTCCGATATACGAAGAAAAATAGATATTTCTTTAAACCAACAAGGTAGAAATGTCCCTTAATATTAATTTAGATCCAGGAAATTAGGCTTAACTTGATAGTGCACTAATTTTTTCCCCCCAATCTTTCTCATCTGCTTTACTAACACTTAAATCTAAATGGAAGAATAACCAGCATCGAAATCATATTAAAGTATGCAGTAAGCTACTGCTCCCTGAACTCGATTCAAATATTTTTTACAGTGTATCTTTCTATAGGGTCCTCTTCTTTTTTTCTACTCGTAAGAGTACATGAAATAACGTCCTCCATGAAGGGATTATTAATCCAAAGATTTCCTTTGCGATTATCCTCATTTTCGGGGTAATAGTGATTAAATTTTAGTGTCAATGTCTTCAAATATTGACTTATTATATTTAAAACACCTTTCTTGTCGACGTCAGCAGCAATTAAAAATTCTTGCAAAAGTGGAAACATTTCTATATCCTTCTCTTGTACGCGACAATCCAAAAGAATCAGCTTCTTTTTAAATGCATCCACTTTATCTCAGTTTAAAAATATTTCCATAAAACCCTTGGAGAGAAAGGTTAATATTATTAAGTAGACTAAATATGTCCACCATATATGCCATATGACCGAAAAGGAAGGGTATTTCGCTACTACAAGAGCATTTTGTAACTTATGAAATTCGTAAAAAATTATAAAACAAACTAAACGCGTACAAGGTTATTTAAGATTCTATAACGTTTTTTTTTCCTATGGCGTGGTCCCTATCTCGACGCTATAGAAGGGTTGATTGTACCCATTTGTAATCCTTTATTAAAAGTTAATATAAAAGCGAATTAATACAAAACATATTTTTCACATTAGCGCTAAAATAATACTTCAGTGGTTTTAAAATATTTATTAATTTCTGCCATAACGTTTCCCCAATGCTTTCACAATTCGATTACTATTATAATACTATGACGCTGTACTGATTATGTTGTATAAAATAGTGACACATTATTGACACAAAAACAGTGATTGCGTCCATTTTCAATAAATTTGTTATGCAAATCTTCAAAGTTGTATAGAAAAATATTTTCTGATGTAATTCTTCAATGGAAAAAATCTAATAAATGCTTTTTAATTATTAGCATTCCGGAGATGCATTTATATTGCAATTAAACTCTATCGGGCAAATGTTAATGATGATTGGGAATTAAAAATACTACTTATATTATTGTGATTTGTGTAATCAATGCAAAATGCATATTTAGTATTCCTCCCATATATCATTACTAGAGATACGTGTTTTTAGCATCTATTTTAAAAAAAAATAGCGTTTATATTCTTGAATTTAGCGTTTTGGAGCAAATAAAATAACAAAATTTAGCATCTATTTAGCATCTATTTCTTAAACACAAATTTGAAGTTAAATAGTCTAATTTAAACATAATTTGCAAAAAATATACATACATATATTGTAAAAAACATTTGAAATTATTTAAAAATAGAAAAACATCAATTAAATTTACATAATTATTAAAATTTATCATCGAGCATGTTTCTATTGACAATTCTTTCAATCTAGTATTTCAATCTTTCAATTCAATTCATTTCAATTCTTTTTCAATCTAGTATTCTTTCAATCTGTTGATCGTTCACAATTAAATTATATGAACTGAAAAACCTTTCTACATCAACACTATTTGCAGGACACCAAATTGATTGAATGGCTGCATTGCCGAATTCTTCGTGGTTTTCCCACTAAACTAATTTTGTGAGCCCAGCATTTAAAATGTAGCATTTTATTTCCAATTAAAACACAGACTTTTATGACACGCAATCATATAGGGCGCCAAGTCCGAGACAAATCCTAATATGTCCGAATATGAAATTTCATATTCTTTGAGAGTATCTACTATTGTTTGCGAACATGTAGTAGCATTTGCCACATCCAAAAAATTACATGATGCCAAGTAGACATTTTGTTCATTGGCAGGTAGCACTGTTTTAAATAAAACGGCAAAAACACAGCGCCCCATCTTGTCTGAAGTTGATGTCTCCATGACTTCTTTCTTCATATCTGCTCCACATAATGGAACATACGTTCTTCTTAATTGATCTGCACATGGCAAATCACTGGATCCCTGCACATATTTCCAAAAACATTCTTTCACCGCAGGATGATTCAACTTTTCCAGGGGTATGTTGGCTTTGAGACACGTGCTAACCGTATTTTTAATGAATATCGGTTTTTCTTGTCGTCTATCTATTATATTTGCTATTGTCAATTGATGAGTCTTACTTGTGGCAGGTGTCAAAGCTTTCTTCTTGTGTCCATTTAATTGGATATGTTTTGTTAAATTGTTTTTCTTTTTCCAATCTAACTGACAATTGCAATGCCTGCACATTAAAATATTTTTATCATTCACATAAAATCCATCTGCCTTGTAAGCTGTAGCTCTCTCTTTAACTGGTTGACGCACACGTCTGTAATAACGATTTTCGTAATTTATGAACGTAAAATTGGAGTTAAACCATCGCTAAAACACACAATTATTATTGTTTTGAATCAATGACATTTATTGTTGACAGTAGCGTTATCTGCCTCATTTCAATTCTTTGAGAAGTTTGAGAGTTTTTGAGCCGCTTACGTTTGTTTTCGGTTTGAAGTGTCCACGAAGACGGTATGCATTGACTTATCTGGCCCAAAAAGCAAGTATTATCTGCTGACGCATGATGGGATTTGACGGCTGTGTACATCAAAGTCTTAATACCGACATTTACTCGACCCATATTCTTGAGACTAAAACATATATTTTATTGATTAACAAACGTTGGATAATTTTTAAAACGTGACATTATTTAAATTGTGAAAAAAAACTCACCAAGTAGTATATTTAAACAATGTTATGAATGATTACGATACGTGCGTTAATCTCACAACCACGCAAATGACCCAAAATTAGTACCAACCTAAGTGTGTGACATCATAGACTATGGACAAGAAATTGAGCATAGAGTCTGGGAAGATTACCTTAGTTATTTTTCAAGATGAACGATATTTAGAAAAATTTTTTATCAGTTTTAATAAAATTTCGCATCTATTCGCATATTTTAACAATTTCGCAATAATTTCGCATTTATCGCATTTATCGCTTCTATTTCGCATTTATCGCAAAACGCGATAATCACGTATCTCTAATCATTACACATTTGAATTTCTAGGAGGGTCCGCATTGGTTGAATACATGTTTTAAAAGTGAGATCACAACAAATTGGCACACTGAAGACATATCTTCAGGCTGAGCTTCCAAGATAAATTGTGCATATTTTTTTTAGAACTGGCCTATGAAGCTGTTATAAATGTGGGTTACAAGACATGACACGCGCGTATAATTTCGAAAAGATCAACCAAAATGTTTGAGTTGAATGAGTTTTTATTTTTTTAATAGATGTTAACCCAAATACACTTATACCTCGATATAAGGCCGTTCACTATATGGCATTTCGCTATACCGGCCTTTTTTTAACCCTTTTAAATCGGAGAACATACACGCTATGTTCTAATATAAATCTACTATTCTGTCAGCTCCGCCGCTGCGTGGAACGAGTTTGATAATGAACCAGGCTCAATAAATGAACCTTAACACTTTTGATAGCACACAATATTCCTTCATTTATTCGGAATATTTCTTAATCTTCAACTTGCATGGTATCTACTTTGTGTTGTTCAGCTATTTTTGCCTATTAATGTGTTGCCAAATTATATAATTTCCATAATTATGCATGCCTTCTTGTCAGTGTGGTTGCAATTTGTATATCCCATTTTCCCAAGCAAAAATTTAACCAGTCCTTGTCTGATATCTTCTTCGTTCTTAATTTTTTAGGGCCGTAACAAGGGCGTGACAAAGCAGACGCCCGCCACGGGCGTATTTTTATAATATATACTAAGTGATCTAATCCCTCTTTTATTCGTTATCCTTATGTTCAGCCGCTCCTTCGTCATATCAGCGGTCTGAAAAGCGGACGGATTGAGCATACATACCGAATGGCCACTCCGTCCTTTTTTAGAACCTTTTGCGGCATTTTCTATGATCTGTACGATCACGGAAGTAAGGTAGATTCTAGACACTTTCTATCATAGTATTTTTTTACAACAGTAACCGTCATCTATACGTTAGTTTGGGTATTTTTGGGACTATCTTTGTATATTAATTTAAAGCATACATTATAATAGTATTTAATATATTGCATTTATAAAATAATTCTTCTTAATGTGCCATATCCGAACCATCGGACGTAGACGATCTCCATAGGAGATATAAAATAATTAGTTAACTTAAAAAAATAAATCGGATTTCTGGGGGAGGGGACGTTAAGTTAGATACTTACGTATTGTTCCTTGAGTGTCCTACCATATACTCAACATTCTCTTACTCAGGCTCATCTTCGGTTAACTCATGTAGCACCCATCTCGAATATTTCCACACCAAGCCTAGTTTCCAAATATGGTTCGAAGACTTCTTAGATTTTGAGAAGAAGCTGTGATTGTATAATATATAATAAAAAAGCATGTCTATGATGTATGCTACCGACATGGATACACTACAAACGATTTTCCCTCTCTTTCTAACCAATTGCCGTTTGAAGTTTTACTTTTCGTTCAAGCCAACTTGTCCTACCACACCTATACAAGTTTCACGTTAAAAAAAATGATAAATGTATCAATCATTTAAAAAATGGCATGAGTGTCTCAAGGCTTTTTTTATGTACTGTTACGTACTGTAAACCAAAATATTGGAGATGTGATACGCAATATATTTTGTTCCACTCTAATGCCTTGTTATTTGGTTGTTTTTCCTGAAATAATTTTTCAGGTCGTTGCACCTAGATGATTTATTAAGATTATCTTGCATTGGCCATGGCGGACCAGCGACGAAATAGTACAGTTGCAAGCATAAGTTGTCTATAAGCAGTCAAAATCACTAAACTGAAACGATGAATACCTCTATTCTTCGATTTAGAACCAGTGTTGTCAGCCAGGTCACGCTCGGAAGACGCGTTCTTATCTATCGCATTTAAATGGGGAAAAAAGAAAAATACTGTTCAGAATCCGTGTGTGTAAACTCGTGCTTATAATAAGTGCAATAAACGTAAGCTGTGTTTAATTACCTGCCATTTTATATTTATTGTCATATACTTCCGTCTTGAGATAATCTCGATCTTTATATCCATTGCATACTTCGTATGAATCAAGAGCAAACGATTGCTGTGCGCTTTGAATTAAAAATACAATTGTTCAAATCGAATTAAAAAAAAAAAAACAACCTACGACATAGCAGAACATAGAGATCCAATAATATCGTCCTTTATAAAGATTCAAATGGAATATAAAAATGTTAATTTGAAAAAAAACTTTTTTTTAATTTTTGATACACTGTTAATAAGGCAATTCCCGAATAGTAGCTAAAATTTTGATCCCGGGATTGCATTAGACCATATTATTTTGAAAATATGCCCGAAGTAACATTAAAGCATCGAGTGTTTCGTCATTTAGTATGGATCTGATTTTGGTAGCCAGGCAACCTGCTGCTGAAAATGTCGTTGGATCAGATATTTAAATGCTAGTTCGAGTTGATGACCGCGTGAGCCCCCATTTTCATACAACACCATCAATTCCTATCTGCTGAGACACGGACTAAAACTCGCGAAATGCCCGATTTCCCGACAAATTATTTATTTCCGTCGCTGCAGATGAATACTTTTATACTGTAATACTTTGTTGTGATTCGTAATTGTATTACAGAGGAATACAAAAATTCTGCGCCCCGTATCTATTATATTTCATATCGATATTCCCATTATTAGAGTCGAGGTGTAGTAAATACATCACCGGTAGGGAAAGTTTAATATAACAATTTGAACAACATATATGTACTGTATATATGTATACATAGATTAGACAGTTACTGCCTGTATTAAAGTATTTTCAGCTGTTCTTCTTTGTCTCTCTTTGAGCTCAACCTATAAGAGTGCTCTTTCTGAATCACTGGAATTCGCTCGCAACCTTGCGATCATCCTCTCTTACGTGTTGATAGCCTAAATTAGGAGATGAGTACGAATCGAGTCGAGCCGATTACCGGGATTTTATTTTTCATCGTCGTCTGTAAATATATTTGTTGGCGACCCTCATTTATGTGCCCAATCGAAAAATAGTACACCATTGACGTTTTTAATGAGTTAAAAAATAATTGCGCAAAAATGCATATTCGACCAATGCAATGCGACCAACCATCAAGCGTGAACTCGATTCATGTAAAGCAATTTTTTGCGACGTTTCTTTGCAAAATAATACACTAGCTACAACCTGCATTTTATCAACAGCATTCCGTCGAACCACTTCTAAGTAATACTTATTATGTACATATAAAATAACCAAAGGATTTTTGTTATTTTATTAATGGACTTCTGAAGCAAGTATTAGTTAGTCGAGAATTTTCTCAAAAAGTCGGAAGAGCTTAATAACAACCTTATCCGACGATTGCGATTTCAGTAGATTTTTTGTACATTTTATGACGCTTGAAAGAATATTTAGAATACGATGTTGAATAGGTTGTTTGTAGTTTTGAGCTAAAGCATATGTGTTTTAATAATTTATTTCAAAGATGGAAATATTCGGATTTCATTGTGTTTTTACCCAAAAGAGATCTAGGATGGAGTAGGATAGAGTTTCCTATTTGCCTTTCACACATGGTAAGGTAAGGATAGTATTATTTGAATAGGAATTATAATTTATGAAGGAGAGGAGAAAATTTATGAGTGAGTAGGGATATTATCATTATTTTAAATGATAATTTAATAATTAAGTATTTACTCTTTCAAATCCAGGAAATCAGAGTAAACTTGGATCGAGACGATCGATCGGAAATATTCATATTTCCACAATCTGGATTTAAACCCGAAACTTTACAGGAAGAATCCATATTATATATAATATTTATATATAATACTTTTCTCTTTTATACACATTTTTATGTTTATCAGATTTTTTTTGAGAATTCTCGAGAAATTCGAGAAATTAAAATCATCGAGAAATCAGTTTCCCTAAAAATGACATTACTTACAGCAATATAATTTTCATTACTTACAGCAATATAATTTTTTGCAGATATGCCGATTCATAGACAAAAATTATAGTTGAAATTAGGACATTTAGGAGTGGGGTATTCCCATAATTAAATCGGGAAAAAACAGCAGCAACCCTATTAACTATATACCGATCAGCTTACTTTCGTCGATGGGTAAACTTTTCGACAGGTTAATCTTAAATAGAACAGATGAATTTACTTTTAGTCACGTCAACAGTGGACAATTTGGTTTTCGAAAAAACCACTCCACGGTCCATCGACTGACCAGACTGGTCGAACATGTATCAAAAACCTTCGACTTAAAGAAGAACACCGACTTGGTGCACCTTGATATTGAAAAGGCCTTTGATTTAGTCTTAGTCTTAGTCTTAGTCTTTGATCAAACATTTTAAAGCTGCAAGTCGTGGAAAATAAGGCGCTAAAAACCGCTCACAATACCAATCACTAATTTGAAAAGGTTCCATAGAACAATAAAATGCCCGGCATCAAAGAATATGTTTACAGAATCACTTAATGCTTCTATGCTAAGACTTATCTTCATCTCAACCCTTTCGTATTGTCCCTAGGCAATTACACCAACGATGGCAGACATTTAAGATATGTGCACAAGACGCCCAAAGGCATCTTATTTAAAAATGTAAAGTAAGCATTGTGAGTCCTAATAATCCAAATCATCAAATTTCTACTTTTCGGTTTATAATATTATATTTACAATACAAATTTTTATTTCATAATTTTAATACTCATTAATTAAGAAAAATTATCATTATTAACCTGTATGGTAGGATGATCGCGTATTTGCGAGCGAATTCCAGTGATTCAGAAAGAGCACTCTTGTACGTTGAACTCGGAAAGAGACAGAGACGGAGTTCGGTAACTGTGCATGCGAGACAGAGACGGAGAGCTTCCTGCGTACATCGCACAATTTTATAGATCTTTAACCCAAATTTATCAACTAATAACGACGTGTGAATGATATTATTAATCGATTTCAATTATATTGTTTATGTTTAGTTAAAGAAATGATAGAATATTTTGTGCTATCGATAGTTTTTATTTATTTAACACGTTCGTCGCTGCGTCTTATTAAAAACTTATTGATCTAAGATAAAACAAGACCTGAGAGAAGAGAGACCTATCGAATTTGGGGGACGATAGTGTTAAATATAAGTTTTATATCCATCGCTGCGATCCAATGCAATGATAAGTGGCAGACAAGCAAATATAGCATCTAAGACTATGAAGATTTTTAATTAACTCACTACTCAAGGGGTTAAGCCGAGTAGGCTGTTTAACATTCTCATCGCCCAACATATTTCCCACAATAGTCTCTTTCCAAGCTCAACGTTTAAGATTGCTCTTTCTGAATCGCTGGAATTCGCTCGCAAATACGCGATCATCCTACCATACAAGTTAGTTTTAACAATAAAAAAATTTTAAAATAAAAAAAAAAAGACATTACAAATTGACGCAAATATGAGCTTTCGTTATTTAATTTTCAGAATCGATAGCTTATAAACTCTATTGGCCTTATTGAGCAAAAAACCGAATACATCGCCTTGAATTTATTTCCCAATGGAAATCTCGGCTCGGAAGTTAAACAACTTCAGCCATTGACATTTGATTTGATGTTTATCAACAAAAAAAAAACTTTAAAACCAAATAACTGATTTGTATTAAATTTAAATAATAATTAACACAACCGATGATAATCGAGGCGTTCTTGTCCAGCTTTTTGGTGCTATATTAGTTTTATTTCGGATTTATTTGTTTATTACTGATACAGTCGATTGTCCAAGATAAGATCTTATAAAAACTCACATAGTTGCCATATTTAAAGCACGAAAGACATTCATTTAAATAGAAATAAAAACAATTACACTCCGAGATAAAACGTTGCGACATGTTACAACATATATTTTTTTGCTATGAAAATATTGAATATTGCAAATAAAAAATGTCCAAAAGCGCGCCCTTTTATCACATTCACATTCGAATTCCAAGCACATATTAGCAATTCTGCCTTGATATTATCATAAGATCAGGTTCATTAAATTTGGGCTTCTCGCCGATATATTCAATGACAAATACACGTGTTATCTCTATACATTGCGTTGAAATGTCCGATTAAGAAGTAAATCTTAATCCGGCTTGAACCTTGGTTGATTTTCTCAATTTGTAGTTTAGGATGAGAAACTTTATTGACGCAATATCCTTGAAGAGCTTTTGAAATAGTTTTAGAATCTCTTTTGGCGATTCATTATGCAGAAAAACGGATAATAAATAAGGTTTTGAAGGATAACGCGAAATTATTTCATAATGATATGTGAGAAAACATATTAATATTTATACAAGACTTCATGAATCAAAGCCAACAGTAAATTAAACAAATCGTATGAATTCATCGAACACAATTGAGAAACGCTGATTTTTTTCTAATGCGAAATCTTCAGAGTCAACGACTTTCTTTTGTTAAAAGGACATTCGGCAAATTAATTTGGACCAATCGCGAGCGAAGATTTCTGTGTTAGTTTATTTTTCATGTGCGTCGACCAATCACATTGGAGAGTTTATTTTGGCAATAAATAGAATTGATATGATTTGTCATTATTAAGACTCTATTTTTTATATGTAGCATTTTTTGCATCACCAATTAACATAAAAGCAAAGTTCAATTCAAAAGCAATATAAACGTTTTTAAGTATATTTTTTCTGGATGTTTTTTATCAATTTGTTTAAATACGATCCACTATAAGATTAAAACACCTTTATCAATATCCATTCCTGGAAAAGGATCTAATGGTGTCTACATTAGTGGTCGACAAAGTACGTTCCGAGATATTCCGAATAAGAATTATATTTTTAAGAAATTTTCATTTTAGAAATGTAATAAAACCACTCATGTTTTCAAAAATTCCAAACGGACCCGTTTCTGAAAAAGTTTGGTGACCCTTGATTTACATCATCACCGGTCATTTACGGTCACCCAGCGGGACACCAGGGTGAACTAAATTGTTAACTTGTGTAGGGCTTTGGAGAAAATTAGCTTGAACGTCACGAAAAGTGAAACTCCAAACGGCAATTGGTCGAAAAGCGAGGGAGAATTGTTTTTGGTGTTTCCGCCTCTGTCGAATATAACATAGATATGCTAGCGCATGCGCCGTGGTATTTCTACTATGTACGTGTGTCTGACGTACCTTAATGCAACCACTACGCCAAGAACACGTCTATTTTATTATATATTACACAAAAACGACATATTTTTTCTGAACAGATGCATAAAATCAACTTCATTGAAGCTAATAAGTTTCATTTCTGCCATGCAAGAGTCTCGCATATTATTTTTAAAGGTCGAGGAGTTTTTTCTTGAAAAGTAGTGAAAATCTACTCTAAAAGACCATGTTGATTTGAGCAGAAAGAGTATAACCCGAAAGTAAGTGTACTGTAAATGCTAGTTCGAGTTGATGACTGCGTGAACCCCCATTTTCATATAACACCATCAATGTGGCTGATAAAATTCCTTTCTGCTGAGACACGGACTAAAATTCGCAAAATTCCCGATTTATCGACAAATTATTTATTTCCGTCGCTGCAGATGAATACTTATATGTTATAATACTTTGATGCGATTCGTAATTATATTACGGAGGAATACAAAAATTCTGAAGCCCGTATCTATTATATTTCATATCGATATTCCCATTATTAGAGTCGAGGTGTAGTAAATACATCACCGGTAGATATAAAAATTTTGAACAACATATATGTACTCTATAAATGTACACATAGATTAGACAGTTACTGGTCCTAGGGGTCGCCTAAGCTTGCTAATTAGTAGTTACGCCACTGTTTCCAAGCGTCCAGATTTCGGCGGGAATGTCTCGATTTAGTAGCCTTCATCGTGCTGGTGAGTTGTACGATTTACTTTAGATAAAAATTTCAATTAGTAAACGTAATCCCGGGATTCATGAGCACCTAAAACTGTCCGGGATCCCGGGATTGGAATGCCTAATTGTAAGGTCCTAAAAAAACTCAAAATAAGCATTCAAAACAAAAGGAATGGTATGCTGACGAGAGTAGTGTACACCCCTGACTTGGCCCCTTCAGATTTATTATTTTTAGATTTATTTTTCAAATATACTTTTACTAAAAAAAATTAGTACACTTACTTTCGGGATATGCCTCGTATATGGATCCCATTTTTTCATTCCTCAACAATATAACGCGTCAATGAAGACAAAAAATCATCCATTGTATATCCATGATATTTTTAAAAATCTCTCTAAAACAAAGAGAGTATTAGCGTCATATGTGTACATTAATATTTATTTATTAATTAACAAGAATCACTAGACCTTGGACATGGCTTTGATGATAATCATATTTGTACAGTGTGCTTAAGGATCATTGAATGCACATTTTCCTTTAAATTACGTACAAAATCCTATTATAACAACTTGTGAACTATGATCTTTAATAATTTTTATAAAAACGCGACTTAAATATAGCAAGGAACATGTTCTATCATGCTTCATAGTTTTTTTTTAAAACAATAATTTTGAAGTATTCATGCAAAATCGCCGATTAGGTATAGATACAAAACACAGATCATATAAAATGCTTCTTGTATTATAATACGTTTATCAAGCCGATGATGATATTCGCGTTATAGTAATCGGTTCATCCTTAAAACTTAATGTATAATAGCTGTCCGAGTTTCAGTTTGACATATTGTAATTATACTTTGACGCCTTTCCCTAATTTTCCCGCCAAAAAAAAAAAAATAGCAGGACTGAGCCATTTTATTTAATGTCCATTTAGGGAAACGAGTATTTTTTTTTTCAATACAATAATATGTACGAGTAATTAGTTTTTATTTCTACTCGTCATTTTTATATGAACAACCTTTTTTTGCGATGCATTGGAACCGATCCCCCGAGCAAAAATAGTTTCGGTTGTACACTTTGAAACTACCGCGATGCATTTATATAAAAAACCAAATAATATTAGCTTGCAATCTTAATGAAACTCCATAAAAAATGCATATATTAACGCATTGGCTACGGGGAACGCGGAATCTGCGTCGCGCGCGTCATCAGAGTTTTACATACTCGTAGAAAAACACACAAACATTTTTTTAACAAACTATTACAGCTGACAATTACTATGATTGTAAATGTGTCAATATATTTTGTTAGCGCTCATACATGAAATACAGATGTTTATTTTTTTGTTGATTTATGATCCCACACTGTTCCTCGGAGATTATCGAATATATTAGATGTACCCAGACAAAATAGCGTTTTTATACACTTATTCTTTATAATACATTTATTTACACAAAGACTATTCTATAAAATAATCACCATCGATATTTAAAGCCTTCAAGCCTTTAAAGTATATTTTTTTCATCTAAAAAACCACTAAACAGGCAATAGAACCTTTTTCGTAGTAAGACCTGATTTAGGTGTTGTTTTTGGTACCTGATGTGCCGATAGCAATTGTTTTTTGCGTCTCAAACAACAACCGATTTCTCGTCTGCAGTCATCATGTATTCTAAGAACTGCATGAATATATGTTCTTTTTCTTTCTTTCTTCGTCATTACTTGAACGAAAAACTTAGGATTGGCAATATTTTTTTATGCAAAAAGTATTAAATATAGAATATTGATATTTAATGTATTGATTAGGCGATCTTTATTGAACATAAAAATATTTTTTAAAGTTTGACAAAGTATGATAGTGGGAGTGAGGGGAGTCACATATGTGAGTGCGCGAGCGATGACATTCTTTCCCATGGAAGTCCTAAGTCCTGAACAGGTAATTTGCAGCAAAAAAATTAAACATATTTTTACTTTGTATAATATTGTGTATAGCTTAGACTACAATTAAAAAGAAATATTGAAAAATAAAAAAATTGTGAGCAATCGAAAAAAAGTTTGTGTTTTTACCAACATTTTTTTGTAGTTGTTTGTTTATTAAATAAACACTTTTGAATATTTTTGGATAATTGTAATCTATACGATGAAGACGTATATTATACACGTCTCTGCCAAATTTCACAAAAAATGCTTATCTAGGGCGTTTGGGAGCACTTCCATGAGCTTAGAAAAAGTAATTTTGAGAAAAACGCGTTTAAATTTTTCCCTCTCCACATCTTCGCGAAGCGCAGCTTCTCTTCGTTGGCCTATACTTTTAACCAACAAGATAAAAACGTCCCTTGACTCTTAAAGGAGTACTGTGCCAGGGCCTGGCGTCCCCCCTTCACTTTTCAGAAAGAGCACTCTTGTACATTGAGCTTGGAGACAAACAGAGGCAGAGAGAAACGAGGCGCAGTTCAGGAAACAGAGAACAAAGCCTTCCATTGTTAATAGGGGTTGTTGTTGTATTATTTCGCCATTCAGCCATTGATCGAATACTGACAAAAGAAAGATGTGCAATTCAATCGCGAGATGAAACACAACTGACTATCAAAGTTACTCATTAAAAAACGACCTTTGTATGTGTAACCATAATAAAAAAATATTACCTCGTTACACGACACAACAACCAAACGAATACGGCGACAGTGTTTCTCAATTATGTATGTTCTATAAAACTTGCATCCTTATAAAGATCTTAAAAAATACATCTGTACGAAATTAACTGTCTTCACACTCATGCATACAAACATAAAAAGTCATCTAAATGTGACACCTAAATGTTTAATTTAAATTTTTTATCAAGTATTGAGACACGAAGCACCGTCTTGCTGAAAATAGACATTAGAGACATCAATATGATTCAATTATGACCATAAATAGTCACTCAATATTAACCCTTTGAGTAGTGAGTTAATCTAAAATCATCATAAGCTTAAATGCTATATTTGCTTGTCCGCCACTTATCATCCGTACAAATCCAGCACGCTTTCGCCGCCTTTTTGATGATGTGATTCGAATACTATGATGAACTGATTCAAGGAAAATATTCGGTGAATATGTCTATAAAACAGATAGTTTCATATTGAAATGTGTTGATCTTAGACCAGTTTTCTTAATTTGCTGCTAATAAGTGGCTGCATGAAAAGATTTTTGCTTAAATTAAATTTGAGTATAAAAAATGAGGAGGATCTCTGTAAAATCTTGGTTTTTTTATGTGCATTAGAAACGGGTAAGAAAGAACAGGTTTATTTTGCCATTCGACTATGGAGTTTCTTGACCCTCATTTCATATCATTGGATATTTCATAAAATGCAAATCTCAAGGACTAAATTTGGATGGACTTTAGTCTGCTATAAAGTGTGCGCTCAGCGGTGGATATAGCACATGAGAAGTCTCCTAGACCCATTTGGTTTTTTAGCCTGGGACAAATTCCGACATTTGGCTCTCGATATATGCGGTTTTCTATTACGATTTCGCTATTACGCGGCATCAAGGCAGATAAGCACTTAGTTCCTTTTTTAACCCTTCTATCTATAAGTGGGTCTAGCCAGACCTTTTTGCTTTTGCGATGAGTATTTTTAATAGTTTTTCCCTTGAATGCTTGTGTTAACTTTATTTAAATAATTAAAAATATCTGCTAAATATGCCACTTCAGCACACCAATCATTATTCTGAAGGCGTTTTACAAAATCATCCATACCTTCATTTCGAAAAAAAAGATTAACTATTTGTTCTTAAGTTCTATTAATCGACAAAAAACTTTACCCCTAGATAACCACCTGACTTCAATGAAAAATTGCAAATACATACTCGTACTTAGCTTCCATAAAATGCAAAGAATTTTAATCATGCGTTTTTTTAAAGGTCTTGATTTTATGAAATTCAACATATTTACAACTTGATCAACTTGTTTTCGAAACTAAAGATTATCTATGCAAAAAACAGTGTGTAGTTATAATATTAGGATTTCTTGTCTTTGCAAGGGTAAAAAATTCTTTGATTGAGCCTAGCATTGAAGAATCACCATCTGTACAAATTCCTACACATAACTCCCATAAGTCCCCAAACAAATAAATCCAGTGGTGTCAGGTCTGGAGACCGTGCGAGCCATATAATAGGGCGTCAAAAAGAATTAACCCATAAAGAAGTACTATCCCAGGGCCTGGGATCCCCCTCCACTATTCGGAAAGAGCACTCTTGTACATTGAGCTCGGAGACAGACAGAGACAGAGATAGAACGTAGCGCAGTTCGGGAGACAGAGACAGAGAGCTTCCCCGCATACATCGCACGATTGTATAGATCGTTAGTTCAAATTTATCGATTAATAATGATTTCGATTTCAATTTTCTTATTTGTTTACGCAAATATTTGGGCGAATACTGTGTGCTATCGACAAAGTTTATTTAATTAATTGCTTGCTGTACGTCGCTGCCTGTTGAATGAGTCTTTGTTCAATTATCATTTCCTTCTAAAGCAGTAGCAAATGAAGAATTTTTTGCTTAAAGAATTTAGAAGTTGACATTTCTCATTCGTTTGCACGTTTTATATAACTGGAAGCTTAGAAATAATTTTCTGTAAGCCAATTGCATAAAATAATTATTTATTTTAGATAAAAAATACACTGTAAAATATAAAAACATCCTGTTTTTTCGTTGTCAGTCTATGTGCAATTAATATAATAAAACAGTAGCATCGAAAAACCCGCGTAGAAATGATATGTTCGTGGCTTGTTGATGGTATCTCCGAGATGGGTCATTTGAAACAAAAAAATAAAACAGTTTTAGATTCAGTATATCAGTGGCTATAGTGCATATCATCAGATTTTTGATATTTGCGAAAATAACAAAATGGCGCACGTTTTTCAAAAAAGTATAAAAAAAACGAGGTTTTTTTTCAGTTTTTTGTAAAAAAAAAAATACTTAAAATCAAAATTTCAAAAATCTGATGATATGCGCTATAGCCATAACTATGAAGAATATTTCATTCAAATTTCATGACAATCGGCCGGATAGTTTCCGAAATTTCATCAACAAGCCACCGAAAAACCTTGTTTTGAGATAAACGCGTTTAAAGTTTTGGTTGCAGAAAAATTGCCCAGACACAGCTGTTGAAACACTCGTTGTTATTTTGGGTATTTCCTCCGAAGATCTCCATAAATTGGTTTCAAAACCTCGTGAACATCCTCAGCTAGAGCAAAAGGATGTTTAAAAGTTTCTATCTGATTGTTTTTCACCACTTTCTTGTATTTGCACCATGAGTCTGAACAATATGTATGCAGCCGGGTGCTCTCAGGTAGTCACCTAACGGTCGCCCAAAAACGTAGTTAAACTCGTCCGATCTTTATGAAATTTCGATATAACATTTTTAAAGATATGTACTTTCAATATTTAAAATAAAATAAATATCGATTTTTTTAAATTTGTAAAGTGAGAAGACGCCTTAATGAAAACTGGCTTTTATGCGATTTTGAGTTTATGCGGTTTTAAAAAATAATGGAACCAATCCGTCATTTTCCTATAGAGAACAAACATTTTTTGTATGCGAATGCGCATAAAACAATCTAAAATTAACACTAAAGCTAATTTAAAATCATGATAAACTCGGATGCTAAATTTGTATGTCCGCCACTTATCATCCGTACAAGTCTATTTATCTATCAGGACCGGCGCAGCGTGTATGAAACTTGTATTTGAATAAATAAACACTATCATTCACTGATTCATTATATCATTCAGATATCATTTATCATCCAATTTTATAGACTAATAATGATTAGTCTATAAATTTGCGTAAATCCGCCATTGTGCACGTTGTATAATACATTCGTTGAATGTGTTAAATTGACAACATTCATGAAAGATGAAATGATGACGCCCTGATATATGTGCGAGTGCATTGTAAAAGCTGCAGCGTGCAGGGAGTGCGTTTGTAGTAAGATTGGGTGTTGGGCGGTGGGTGGTGGGTGGTGGGCGGTAGGTGGTGGGGGGACCGAAAGCTGAGCAGGTGAGCGGATCGCGTGCCGACCGCATGCGTACGTCATTCACGCGTCCGTCGGTGTGGCGCGTGCACGTGTCGTGTTTCCGCATATAACGCTCCGCTAACAAAATCGCGGCCAATCTAATAAAATTTTGACAAACAGTGAAAAGTGCAAATTTGATATAACTCCTGTTTATCGCTTACGTTTTTTATTAATTAAGGTAAATATATTGCAAATTTATTAATAATCAAAAAATATCTCGACAAAGGATCTGCTGTGATTTTTCATTCAATAATAAAAAATATAACAAATTGACAAGGATAAAACCAGTTATTTTTGATAAATATGTACAACGAAAAAATGGTAATATATTTAAATTTAAACCAATTATGAATTTTAATACAGGCAGATAATGAATCCCGTGAAGTGATGACGTTATTCGAATTTTTGCTATTCGAAGTTATACATATTATATGCATAGTTAAAAAATAAAAATCATTTTATTTTTATTTTTTAATCAATAAATAAATATAAGTAACATAAAAATCAAGCACATTATTAATTTCAATCAAAGCGCCCCGCTGCTCATCATATTTGGTCAAAGCAAGCTCAATGATTTAACTCATTGTCATCCGGCTGTCAAAATTTCCCTCGTCGATTTCGCATACTACAAAAATTCAAATATTGACTCAATCGCCCAAACAAATTTATTTGCGAATCCGTCACGATAGACTTATTCATTTAATCGTCACGGAACGACGACAATTTTTCTCGACACGGTTCCGCCCGACGAACAAGTTTTGGAAGCACTAATAGAAAAAAGAAATAACGTTGCACGCTCTCGTTGCAGATTCGCTATAAATCACACTGTAACTGTTATAACGTCGCTCTTCGCGAGTGCACATTTACTCTAAAACGACCATTAGAAAGTCGCAGCCATAAACAACCGGAACAAATCCTTACGTATACGGCGTAAATTCATTTTTGACATTCGCATTAATCCGCGCTTATCGCAGCGCGAGAAAGCCGCTTATGAAATCCGCCCGATGCATTTCAGAGCGCCCGGGATTCGAGTGTTAGATCGCACTGTGGTGCCGTTATCGGTTCGATCTCGGTCTCGGTCCGGTCCAACATTCTCATACAAGAAACGGAATCGGAACGATCCCATAGTGTGAATACTCTGATTGTTTCCCGTGTAAGAATATTTGATCGGACCGAGACCGGAGCGAGATCGAACCTTTTTAATTCCGTAAGATGAAAGTTGAATTAAATCGACCATTCGATATTTTGCTCAAATTTCAAACATCCATTTCAAACATCGAACAGATTGCATTTTTAGCTCTGATGAAATTCTTGTTCGTATATTGCCTCATTATCTATGTGGAATTAATAGATGACGCAAATAAATCCCATATACATTGATCTGCCTTGTTTTAATTTCGTTAACCCACAGATAAAACAATGCACTGGATTAACTCCCGTAAATCCAGGCAAAATATTTGCAAATTTAACATGCCATATAACAAAAAGCCAGCTTATCATGACATGCATGACATTTATCGATTCAAATCAGTCTGAAAAACAAATTTTGAAATTGTGCATATAACACAGCGATTGTATTATGTAGCCCATATGCAAATTCGTTGAATTTAAATGCGATTTTTCGACAATGTAAACCGATGCAAAATATTAACACAATCCAATTATATAAAAGGGATTCATATTTCCAGAACATCCAGATTTATTAATCAATAGAATAATAGTGGTTTACTAAATACATATCATCGGTGGATATTTTTAGCACAGTAAAAGAAAGGGAAAATACATAGGCCGAATTCTTGCATGGATAGCATTAAGCGAATATGCAATAACAAGGTCGCTTTTGTCAATTTTTAGCGAATTTTCGATGATTAACACATCGGATTCCAGCCAAATAAAACACTTCAGACTCGATGCATTTCTGATTATTTGAAAATCGTCCAATTCAGTACACCAGTCTAATAGTCGACGATGCTCATACGAATCAAAGCCTTCGACATACGCACACACAAAAGCCTTATTGAACGCCGATAGCGAAAAATTTGTTTGCGTCGCGCAAACGTTTGCTCACAGTCGATGCGACACCGAAGTGTTCCCAATGTTTGCTGAAGAAGCAAGAATCGAAGGCAAAAGTCCAGTGCTTTTTTGATAATTTTGACCGTCAAACTGGGAATTGCGTCATCGTCTAATGCCGTTCCTGAACCTGTTTACCGAGCAAATTGCACGTTAAAAAAGATTATAGACATTTGTCGACACACTTACAGCCGAAGAGCTCTGATTATTTTATGCAGAACCTGATTACGTATACAAAATAAAAGCGATTTAATTTGTACGTCCAGTTAAATGCGATGTCGTAAAGTTAAAAAGAATCCAATGCGAACATGTCTAATTATTTATCTTACCCTCGAACGCATGAAAGCAGATTGATGTCAAGTTTGAATCGAGCCAAAAAATCATGTTTTTGATCCATAACATAAGGCTGATTCAATTTTAATGTCGTTTTTTTACACAAATTAAATTAATTATTGTTATACAACAGTTATTTTTGTCTCAGATCGTCATCAAGATGAAGAATAGACGATTCTGCTTTGATTTTCATACATACAAAAACGATGATCTGATTTGATTCGTATCGTATATATATTTTATATTGTCAAATTGAAACAATTTATCTGCTGGCTGATTCGTCTATATCATGTATCTTTGATGATCAATTACATCTACAGTTCAATATAAATGGAAACATTTCTTAAAAATATAATTTAAATCTGTATGTAATCCCATTATTTAACGATTGGGCTCGAAACTCAATCATCAGAGATTTATTTAAATAAATATATCATACAATTGCGTAACTGGATACGTTTAACCCTTTGAGTAGTGAGCTAATGTAAAATCTTCATAGTCTTAGATGCTATATTTGCTTGTCCGCCACTCATCATCCATACAAATCCAATTGTCCATCAGGATGATTGATCTTCTCTCAGATGTTGTTTTATCTTAGATCGATAAACCTGACTCAATGTGACTGATAAAATTCCTATCTCCTGAGACACAGAGTAAAGCTCGCAAAATTCCCGATTTCCCGACAAATTATTTATTTCCGTCGCTTCAGATGAATACTTATATACTATAATACTTTGATGTGATTCGTAATTATATTACGGAGGAATACAAAAATTCTGAACCCCATATCTATTATATTTCATATAAATATTCCCATTATTAGAGTCGAGGTGTAGTAAATACATCACCGGTAGGGAAAGATAAATATAACAATTTGAAAAGCATATATGTACTGTATATATGTGTACATAGATTAGACAGTTACACCACTGTTTCCAAGCGTCTAGATTTTGGCGGGAATGTCTCGATTTATTAGTCTGTCATGTTGGTGAGGTGTTCGATTTTTATAAGATAAAAATTTTAATCCCAATTTTTTCGGGATTACGTTTACTAATCCCGGGATTCATGAGCACCTAAAGCTGTCCGGGATCCCGGGATTGGATTTCCTAGGCAGGAACACAAGTTTCGACATCGATTTCGAAGATATTTCGACAGTTGTCATATTGAAGACATTCAAGAAAAACGTTCACAAAGTAACAATTGCAAGTCGTTATAGAAATACGTAACAATGAGGCGCTGGATTCGCTTTTCGGAGACTCGAACAAGCACCAAATATTCGGTCTTTCTTCAAGTAAACATAAACAATACACTTGAAATTGATTCGTTATATCATTCACACATTATTAGTCGATACATTTGGGTTAATTTGGGTTGGTACGATTTATGCAAGAAGCTCTCCGTCTCTGTCTCTCTCCGAGCTCAACATATAAGAGTGCTTTTTCTAAATCACTGAAATTCGCTCGCAAATACGCGATCATCCTACTATACAGGTTAAAATAATTCTAGTCATAATATCAGAATTTGCACCGATACCGAATTAACACTTAATAGAGCATTGCATGATAAAAACTTGACCGTCAGAATTTAGCATCTAAAAAACGACAATCAAAATAGAATTACCCAATATTTTATATTCGCACTGCCCAGTTCGCCTTGGAACGAAATTAAAACAATATAAACATCGCCTATAATGTGCTTATTTATTAAAGCTAGGTCTTTAATACAAAGAAAATTAGAGGTCGTCCATTGTAATGGTATTTGACCTAGTTCAAATATATATATTAACTTCGCCCTTTTTATCCCGTTTTAATGCCAATGTAGACCTAATTAAATGTGTTTTTTTCCTATTTACCTTGGACTTTCATCTTATCCTATTCAAGATCATGTGTAACGTCGTCGATGATTTTTTTAAAAATGTCTCTATACGTTTTAATGAAATAGATCGAAACACAATGCTTTTAAAAAACGAGTTTTTCAATGCCAAGCAATCCGTTCTCTTGTTTTATCAGGATGTATGATAACTTCTTCCTATATTCAAAGAATTTAAGCGAATTTCATTAAATTTGATTTCGCACGAGTATTAAAATAATATCTGACATAATGATGATGAAAATTCGATTTTATAGAGCAATAAAAATGATGCATCTTCGACTTACGACAGCTGCTTTTTTATAATTTGGGAGTCATAACTCCAATCAATAGCCACCTGTTTCATATCATAACATCAAGATAAAAAAGTGTAGGAAGATAACGTTGTCGTATATGCGAATGTCATACTATGCCAAAATATATTAGAGCGTTTTTTCTATACTTCAAGCCTGGAAAAATCAATCGATTCATATAAAATACATCGAATAAATCATCCTAGAAATAACCATGGAAATGTACTTTATGTCGACAAGCTGCACAAACGCGGATATTTACTCTAGAAAATGGTGCAAAGGGTCTCTAAGAGTATAATTAAAAGTTTTGCAACGTAACAATTGTCTTATATTAGTTCACATAATTTGAATAACAATGATGCAAGTTGTGAGACATGGCCGAATGTTGAAATAAACAGCGCCAGAGTACAAACATAAGATGCAGTTTAAATGCACCCGTACAACAAATAAAGCGCCGCTCTATCGTTAACTATTATGTTAGGGCGTATCACATGAACGTTCGGAATTCGTAGATGGGACTGAAATGATGAGAATCTTAATTATTTATTCCATTTTAAATAAAGTCCGTACTTTTAGAACCAATAAATTATCTGAGCCCTTGAATTGCCCCATCTTAATTTTGGGACTTTTTATTCCCTAAAAGTAAGCGTAAAAAACAAATATAATGTAAATTATTACATAGAATCTTTCTCAATCACGGTCGATCTTTGACTAACTAAAATTCCGAACCTTCATATGGTACTACGCAATAAAACTCTGCTCTGATGGTTGCTAAAAATTGCTAATTAAATATAAGTCTATCGTTGTTATTTTAAATACTAGATCCAAAGTAAATTAGCAAATTTTACATTTAATTTTTAAAAAAAACAGGAAAATGGATACAAAAACAACGTCATATCAAATAGCCTTCAATCTTTTCTGCTTGATTGCATTTTAAACATTTATAAGTCAATCGAACAATATCAAACGCTTAAAAACTTGATGTTTAAATGCATTAAGTTTGAAAATTACGAAACAAATCAACGTTCATCTTTACAGTTAAGTTCGAATCGCACAGTCATTAAAAACTACCCAACTGACAATTTTTCCGGACGATTTGTCAATACTGAACGAACGGATGGAGACGATTTTAATTTTTTGCTCAAAACTGTATTATTAGTCATGCATTGTGTATGGCCTTATCGAGGACATATTTTTAAATCAATAAATCGCACAATCTTTGCGATAAAAACGTAGTCACAATGCTCGCGGATCGAGGAATCATTTCACTTCGAACTATTTACGATACGTCGATTAGAAGTGTGCTTGGAAATTCGATGATGAATTTAAGGCTGCAGATGGAATTCGATCATAAATTGGACATTTAAGTACGCACCGATGAATATAGCCCCCGATTAGTACGCCAGATGGAAAATCGTTGCACGACTCAATGGTCACTGCAGTTGGCATCTTATTAGGGCTGCAATATGAGCGCAAATATCAACAGTTCAATAAAAAACTACGTTCCACGGGGAATCGCATATAAAAAATTCGCATAAAAAAGACTTTATTTTAAAAAACCGCATAACTTCAAATCATTGTGATAAAATGTACCAAAATTCGCATAAAAAAAGTTTATGAAAAAAATCATGTAAATAAAAACACTACATATTTATTTTAAATTTCTTAAAGTCAATATTAAGAAATAATCATAAAAAATATCGATATCAGTCAGCATGCATTTATTCGTCATCATCCTGTGTTAAAATCGTCTTTTTAAAATATAATCACTGATTAACCCCTTAAAGACAATGAATTGTGTGCGATTTCCAATGATTCAAGTGTATTGTTTGTGTTTAAGCAAAGAAATTACCGAATATTGTGTGCTATCGACAGTGTTTATTTATTTAAATACAAGTTTCATACACGCTGCGCCGGTCCTGGCAGACAAGTAGACTTGTACGGATGATAAGTGACGGATATACAAATATAGCATCTGAGTTTATCATGATTTTATTTTAGCTTTAGTGTAAATTTTTGATTTTTTTATGCGCATTCGCATAAAAAAAAGCTTTGTCCTCTATTGGAGGGATTGGTTCCATTTTTTTTTTGAAAACCGCATAACTTTAAAATCGCATAAAAAAGATCCGCATAAAAACAAACCCAAGTGTACTATTAAACTTCTTAACTCCTAAGATTTTTTCTATGAATTAATGAAAACTGTTAGATAAAAGATTAAGCTGTGTTTTAAGTCAATCTGCTTTACCTGTATACACATAAAATATGCAAATAAATGAGAAATGTCAACTTCTAAATTCTTTAAACAAAAAACCAACAACTATTTTGAACTTGTTTTGGTTTTAAATTGTTCTTTAGACTATATCCTTTTTCAACGATATGCTGCATGTCATACAAATCATTCAATAAGTCGTTAAACTTGAAGAGTTGACAGTTTGTCAGGGTCAGGGTTAAGAAAATATTTTTTATGCTTATGATATTTTTATTAAATTTATTTACAAAATTTGTTTAAATTGGCCACCTATGCTTTGTATTTTCTTTATTTCGACTGTATATATTTGAAGTAGCATTTCCTCTTTTGTTTTTGCGGAGGCGGAGATTATTCTTTCAATTAGGATATCTTTTGTGGACATCTCTGTCGTGTAAATTAATCCTTTTGGCGGCCCTATTCCGTGGCTCGCACGGTCTCCGAACCTGACACCACTGGATTTTTTTTTGACTGAGGACGTGCCCTATTCCGTGGCTCGCATATTCTTCAGATCAACTTCAACTGAAAATCTAGGACATCCTCTGCTCGGATGCCGCGTAATAGTGAAATCGTAGTATGAAACCGCGCATATCGAAAAACGAATGGCAAAATTTGTTCCAAGCTAAAAAACCAAATGGGTCCAGGCATTATCCATTAAATTGCAGATTTTAACTTTTTTTTTGTTGCGTACATCGCGTACTCGACGATATATCGTGCATTGGCACTTTTCGCAAATGTCATCAACGACTATATATCAGCGTCCGTATTTTTTGTGTTATTTCTTCTAATATGTTTGTGATCTCTTTTCACTATAACTAACGTGTGATCTATTTTTATGTTTCAGATTGCCCGCTGTGCATATTCGGCGTTTTTAAGACGTGCCACATCGAAAAATATGATTATTCGATTTGCTTGCTGAGCTTTCCAAAATAACTTCTGTGCATATAAATAGGAGAACGCCGACAGGACACATTTGTACAAATATAAATTTGAAGACCGCAATCAGGTAATTTGACATTGACTTTTGATTTACGGTTAAATACAAATTGAACTTCCACCTGTTGATATTCATTTGGATGGGAAATCCATCAACAATGATGGTACTTCTGAAAAGAGATATTCGAGACTATTAAATTGTTTGTTTTTCATCACTTTCCATTTGAGTTTGAGTCAACATTTTTTTTGTTATTACGGATGAAATCATCATTTGGAGAAGTCTGAAAAAATACGCATGATATCAATAGCGCGTCTATTTGCACACTTGTTCGAATTCAAAGGTCGAATAATTTCAATGTACACTCTTCATCGATCAAAATTGGCTTTCGTTTATGAAGAGGTCCTATTCATGGTCAGAAGCAGTTCTTAAGTGTCAATCTTGGAAGGGAAACCGTGTCTTCTGTTCTCATTTTTATTCTTCGTATGCCTGCCGTGGAATATTTGCATTTGGACAATTATTGTTGACATGGTACGTTGCGGTCAGATCGCATGAATGGTTTTTCAATTCTCGACGCTGGGAACTCCACAAATATATACGTGTAAAGAATATACAATAAAGTCTTGCAGATCGATCAGGAGGACAAGTGCTAATGTCTTATGTGAACATTCTAAAAAAGAAAAGAAAAACAACCTGTTATAGCGCAATTAGATACAATGGACGAATCGCTCTTGCGCGACATGTCGAAGAAAATCGACAGATTTAACACGCTGAGAATCTCTGGAGATTCCCAAGATGCATTTCAAAAGAAACTTAAGATCAATTATCGATTACCTAATCGTCTATGTAATGCCGGACGAGATGTCTGATCGTCTAGTTGGCAAACCAGCAATGATCGTAATCGGCCGGTCGATTTAAAAGCAATCCAAACTTTGTACAATATTACCGATTACTAAACAAAATGATTTCTTTTACATAACTATTTTGTAATTTAAGCCAATTTGTAAATATTTTCCCTTCTTTTAATGCATTTTCATAGTGACAAGGACGATTGATTTAAATCCGTACGCAATTTTATTCAAATTAAACTTAATACGATCATAAATATCATGAGCAAAAAATATCCATTTCTACAAATAGATCATCGACATAAAAAAATGTTTTATAGAACAATACATTTCGGTTAATCGGGACACAATTTGTAAGATCTCTATCATTAGGGCATATTTATCAGATCAATCCAAAAGTTCGTGCGCATTTTTGGAATTTTTTTAAATCATTCCTGGGCAGTCCCTACACTGATATTAGGCTCACCATATACACTTGGGTCTGTTTTTATGCGATAGATCCACAGGGAGTCGCATATAAAAAATATTTGAACTAAATATAAAACTGAGCGATAGGTTCCATTATTTTTAAAAACCGCATAACTTCAAATCATTGTGATAAAATGTACCAAAAATCGCATAAAAAAAGTTTGCAAAAATAAATAAAAGCACTACATATTTATCTTAATTTTACTCGATAATCGCACAAATTATCGTTATCAGTCAGCATCTTGTTGAGTTTGGAGCGAAACAGAGAAGGATAGAGTATCTTGCGTATATAGTACGATTGTATAGATCGTCAACCCAAATGTATCGACTAATAATAATATTTGAATGATATAGTGAATCGATTTTTAAGTGTATTTCATGCGTATTGTTTATGTTTACGCAAATAAATGACCGATTCTTGTGTGCCGTCGACAGTATTCATTTATTTAAATACAAGTTTCATACACGCTGCAACGGTCCCGACAGATAAGTGGATTTGTACGGATGATGAGTGGCGGGCATACAAATATAGCATCTAAGTTTATCATGATTTTAAATTAGCTTTAGTGTTAATTATCGCATAAAAAAGTTTTCTCCTCTATAGAAATATGAGGGATATTTCTCGCATAAATCGCATAAAAAAGATCCGCATATTGATTATCGATATTAATTTTCTTTGGGTACTAATATGCGTCCAATATTTACGCAAATTGGTGATAGACTGACTAAATACATTAGTCAAACGATTACAAATTTCGACAGGTTCGAAATCGAATGTTAAATTGTGTTTTATTTACACTATTTAAAAATGTCTCAAAAATGCGCATGAACTTTTGGACTGACCCGATAATAAAGGCGATTGGCTTCCTTTCAGTCATATGTGCTTGAAATTGCATCGAAATTCATTGTCACGGCATCCGGACTGGTCATCATTTTAGCTATATCATCATGATGATTTGTTTCGAATAGATGATTGTCATAATTATTTTGACTATTTTGCAACGCTGCAATTCCAAAGCAATCTTGTTTTATGAATCGCTCGCCTCGTTTGAATTACAATTAGTCTCCGAACCAAATTTAATCAAACAATTCTGTATTGTTTCCGTTCTTATTCTTCGTCAATCGTCCGATAACTTACAGCGTTGATCTGTTCATCGAAAGTTGACGCTAAATTCGTTTCAGATTTGATCAGCATTCATCAATTGTTTCGATATTAAACGGTGGATTTAAATAAAAATTACAAAATCGACAATTCAAGCAATCACCAAATGCCACGGAATTTGATCGTTTAACCTTTACTGGCGGATATTTAAATTACCGTGCATTATCAATTTTTTATGTGATCATTGAGCCATACTAAATTTGTATGATGCAATGAAATATATATGGGTTTTGTGAAATAGCAGTTCCACGTGCATTATTGATTTTGAACTTGAAATCTTTGCCTGACAGGTTGCACTTGACCAACTTAACTCTTGGCAATACGTCTGTCCCAAATTATTACGGTTCTAATACTTGTTAAATGGTGATTTTAATGCCTTTGATATGTATTTAGTATTGAATCGAATATCGCTTTCGTTAATGGACCTCCAGCGCGACACGGTTATTAATAATGCTTGTTAATCATAGATCGTTGATTGCTCATTGAAACTAAACCCAAGCAAATATTGACGAAAATACACATGTGGTATGGAGAAAGACCAAATCACGTCTTGCTCACTAGTTGCTGCTTGTTTTTATTCAAGTAAATTGTTTCATTTAACGCTAATTTGTTATGACAATAAAATTGCGTAAAGTCCAAAGTCATTTAGGTCTTATATAACGAAAATGCTGTAATACTGCTCGGTTTTTGCGCAAAGATCATTACGACATTGTCGATCGGTTGGCGTCGTGGGGAATTGAACCATTTGTTCGCAATGCATAACCGATGCCGAAAGCACTATGACATTACTTATTAGACAATCGAACACATCAAGTTTAGTGTGCGAAGAAAGTCAATGTCGGCCGAAAGTGGGTTAAGTTTGTTGTAAGACTTCAATCAATGAGGTTGTGATCGATTTCAGGTTTCATCGGCTAAATTATGGCATCCTCTGTAATTGCAGACCGGTCGAAGACCAAAAAAAAAACCACATAACGGCCTCACATTTATTTGGCGGATCTGAAATGCGAATTATGTTACGAGTGCGAGAAATATTGATTTGTCTGACACTGACCTTAAACCATAAACACAGTAATGACCCCGAGCATTGTTTTAATATTTTCATCATGAATTCATCGTAAGATGAAGAAGACCTCTGCTTTATTTCAATCAATTTCGGCATGGAGGGTTTTTGTAAAAAATCAATCAATTTGTCTGAAATATCTTTGATAGATCATCTCAACCGCAAGATCTTCAGCAATGAGGGAAAAATTCATACAAAAAATGGAAAATATCCAATCTGATTTAATAGTTATGGATAGATTTTTTTGGCTTTCTTATCAAAATTATAATGTTATGCTCTTTATCTTATCCATGTGTATTTTTTGTGATTATATCCCCAATGCTCAACTTACTTATTGTTATCTTAGTTTAATTTCAATGGCCACAACTCATAGTCGAAAAGTCATCATGTCTGATTATTTAATATATAATATTTAAATATCTTGTATATTTTCTTAAAAACCACATTTATAAAAATGTCGCTTACTCTGATCGTTTATTATTTTGAGCTATCCTAATAGACTGTCCAGTTAGGAATGTCGTTTTTTTAAATGAAAGAGTTAAATTCAAACAAAAAATGAATTAATTAATTTCATCGATGCAATGTATTTTCCTTCAGTAGGTACAACCTTTTTTCTATCTATTTAATATTTTTTTAATCTTAGAAGAATAAAATTCAACGAGTTTTGATTTAAAATATTTTTCGATTCCTCATTTCACCTCTTCTATATATATATGAGATTTTTTCCTGCATCGTCATCTTTGATTTATGGGGTCACGCATTATCATGATGCTAAAGAATTTGGTATTCAATGCCGCTTTTAAAAATTCTAATTATGAATAATAAATCTCCATCGTTATGAATTGACTACATGGAAGGATTTCATTGTAGATTATCCCTTGGAGTCCCCCTATACATTTAAAAGAGCTATTTTTACAGTTAAACTCGATCGAGGGGTTAGTTTCTTTATATGCCCCTTTGAAAGTCACTGTCTTTTGCACTTTTTTTTTATTCGAGGAACATACCCACTTTTCATCTCCAGTCATAAAATAGTGTAAAAACGGTTGTTTCTTCTCTTTATCGATTTAATCATGACACTTTATTTTTAGATATCGATTTAATCATTAGTATCTATTATATTTCATATCGATATTCCCATTATTAGAGTCGAGGTGTAGTAAATACATCACCGGTATGGAAAGGTTAATATAACAATTTGAACAACATATATGTATTGTATATATATAAATACATAGATTAGACAGTTACTGCCCCTAGGCGTCGCCTAAGCTCGCCAATAAGTAGTTACGCCGTTGTTTCCAAGCATCCAGATTTCGGCGGGAATGTCTCGATTTATTACACTTGATTGTGCTGGTGAGGTGCACGATGTCTGTTAGATAAAAATTTCAATCCAAAATTTTTCGGGATTACGTTTACTAATCTCGGGATCCATGGGCACCTAAATCTGTCCGGGATCCCGGTAAATCTGTTCGGGATTGGATTTCCGACTCACCAATTTAACCTTTCTTTCACTTTGGACCTTATTTTATGAACTTAAATTTTCACTTTTAAATTATTTAAACCATTTCTGGCATTGACAAACAGTTAAAAATTCTCCGAGTGTATCACAAATATTTTTAGTTGCAGTTTTTGCATTAATTTTTTGAAGATATTCGTACAGTATGCAATTTTTTTGTAAGTTGTTTGTTCGGCACTAAATCCACCATCTTGAAACGTGCTTTAAAAAAACGTGTTTTTGTAGAAAATAACGTCCTCCAGATGTTGATCAGAAAAAGAAGTATGAAAAAAACGACATTTCTAACTGGACAATTTAATATATACCCCCAGTTTCAATATATCTATAAAATTTTGTTCACTCGTAACTTCCACAAATACACTCCTTTGAGGCATTTACATTATGTGACACCTTTCATTCTACATTATTGGCTCAGTGTTTAGCTAAAGGGATAAAACAAGCACGAGAGGACAACAAGCAGACGGACAGGAAGAGCGACAAAGGAAGAATTCTACTTGACAACGATAAGAATTAATTTCGTTAAATTCTATGTCGCTCTGTATTCGCTGAACTGGGAGGATCAACCTGAAATGGAATGGGGGAAACCACCCAGTCTCAAATTCACGGGGATAAATTGCACGTGAACAAGGAGACACCCTCAGTTGATGTAGAAGCGAATCCGAGATGGAGAAATGGACGGAGGGAAAATTTGTATTCCAAAAAACCCTTTCCAATAAAATCAACATCTACTCAGTCTTTACAAATTTCCCGCATTTCCGTATTTTGGTCACGAAAGCGCCCTTCGACATATTCATCCAGGTGGCCCACTGGGTGAGCGTTCTAAATGAAATTTGGAGGTGAATGTATAATATAGACCTTCCTGTGAATGGATATTGAAGAGACCCTAGTTCTGCAGTGGACTGTTTGTGACTGCACTAGGATAATATGATCTTGTATACTATCAAAATGACAGTATTGCCTTCATAAGAATACAACATTGCCTTACTGAGTACAAGGCTTTCTCACATTCCATAAAACCCATGCAAACGATACAAAGATCGACTTTTTTTCAATTGCATCAGACTGGATGTATCATTGAACCCCGGGGCTTGAATGCAACGATTATTATTTTCATTACAACAATTGTCATAAACTGTAAACACATTTTTTTATTTACACATTGTAAATTGTGTTTAGATCTGTCACAATAAAAATGTTTCCCGTTCGAGCGTGAGAATCGACTTTCACCGACAGTTTTTATACGAATTTAGCAAAACTGCAGAATCTGATTCTAAAACAATATCGTACAATTGCATCGTTATGGCGCTGACAAAACTGCAGCAATTTTCTACAAATAAGAATTATGTTCCCTAATGAGTATAATTGCCGTAATGTATCTTCTGTGCACGCTCGATGTCAAATAACGATGCAACCTTTTACCGTTACTGAGAACTTGCTGATTTCGCAATAAAATTAATTTTCAGTATTTGTGCAATTTTTAAAAAGAAATTCGTCTGCTTGGTCTGATTGTTTTGTGGGCTGCAAAATTGGAAAGGCCATAGTGAGCGTTTCCCATTTTCTGATGACGAATGTGTTAACAGTTTGGGGAACAATTTTGTATGCAGTCGCATTTAATTTTTTTAAATTATTATGCGACGATATCAAATCAAGTATGAATCAATCATATCATGTTATGTTTAATCGCGTGTTAATATATATTTAAATACGTCAATTCAATGTAATTTGAATTTAATTGTAAGCATATCTTAAATATTATGCAATTAACATCATGCCATGACGTCAATCGTGTTTAATAGACAAATATTATTGCCATGTGTATTGATTTAAGAGCGCATACGCAAATTTAAATCTGCAGAATGGCTGCGCGCGCAGTTTTTCTACTATGGTTTTAAGTACAACCATCAATTTTATCTTTAAAAAAAATGGCGTTCAATTACCTCCAAACACGATTTTAAGCGTCAATGAATATTTTTTAAATCCATTACTTATATTAATTATTGATAAAATTGTAAATCCGCAATTAATTGATCATGAAAACCACATTCATCAAATTAATATCGAATAATCGACGTATTGATCGCTTCACACGAGTGATTATATCTATTATCATTAATTTATCTATTAAATCCATTTCCATTATGTTTCAAAGAAATCAATTAATGCGTCCGGCTCACATATAAAGCGAATCCAAGACATGCTCAAAAGGGCTTCATAACGTGATATGACGCAGAAAAGTCAATTTGTGTAGTTAAAAAGCTTTTGATAATCCGCAATTCGATAAATTTCGATACGATATCATATTAAATATCGGTTTTTGGGTGTTTAAAATAGATAAAACACAAGCACTCTGTTCGTATACAAGGAATTAGGAGTGTTTAGCGAAATATACGCAAACGATTTAACTCTAACTAAAAAAATGTAATGTGATGGTAATTTATACAATGCTCAATACGAACGACAGTTCTCAATTCGATTCCTCCAATTGATACCACTGTAATTGTATATTAACAATTCAAATTGAATGGACACTAATATACCCCATAAATCATGGAAAAACATAATTTCAATGCAATTAATGATCGTTGATAATAACAGATAGTCGCCCGAAGAATGCAGTTATTTGTGCTTCGGCGTCTGATCATAGTTTGCTGTTTGTTGTTATTATTATATTGATGTTGTGTTCATCAGTGGACAATTATTTTAATCTGTATGATAGGATGATCGCGTATTTGAGAGCGAATTCCAGTGATTCAGAAAGAACACTCTTGTACGCTGAGCGCGGAAAAAGACAGAAACAACAGACAGTATGTTTACTTGAATAAATTACCGAATATTTTGTGCTTTCGACAGTGTTTATTTATTTAACTCGTTCGTCGACGAGAGGTCCGAGTCCGAAAAGCGAATCCAAATTGTCAAATTGTTATATTAACCTTTCCCTACCGGTGATGTATTTACTACACCTCGACTCTAATAATGGGAATATCGATATGAAATATAATAGATACGGGGTTCAAAATTTTTGTATTCCTCCGTAATATAATTACGAATCACATCAAAGTATTATAGTATATAAGTATTCATCTGCAGCGACGGAAATAAATAATTTGTCGGGAAATCTAAAAAATTTTTGATCAAATTTATCAATGTACTTTATTAAGCTATTGAAAATCTTGGTCCCGGGATCCCGGGATCGAAATTTTAGCTCGATTTAATGTATGTAAATTGAAAATCTTTGATGTATTGTTAAGATTACACTCTGTAGAAAAAAAATTCATCTTAAGCATATTGAATAAATATATTTTCATGAATGAACTGATTCATAATATACTAAGTATTACATATGGATGTACGTTTTTTAGCAAAATTAAAAAAAATGCTTAATGTAATTTAAAGCTAATTTTGAATACAAAAAACGACACATATCATAGTACAATATCAATTCGATTGTCTATAATCGTTTTATGAATTGATTGATTCAACAATTGATATTTGAATGGAAATTATGCTCGATAAAAACTTATAAAATCATGCAGAAACGGTTTTTTAATAGGTCAGAGTTTTTCCCTTGTGTACATGTGTAATTTGCTTCTTTTTCGAATGTTTTGATATAAAAATGTAATAGACATATGACAGACTTGCATGCAACAGTGCGCAATCAGAGAGGCATGAGAGCTTAATTTTTTCAACACAAAGAAGATTGATGGCAATCAAAAAATCTATTATTTAAAATGGACGAGAAACTAGCGAAATCCTCATTGAGAAGTTTTTGGTCAAACGATACCCACAATTGATTGTAAGTGTCATTTTTTGTTACGCCACGGTCGCATGCCTTGATGTAACAAATTAACGTCGTTATTGCTTTCCATTACGCGATGGTTCAATAAAATGACCAACAAAGACTACCGCAAAATCTCTTCGTGGACAGTTGTTGCTCGACTGGGCCTCAGATGTAATTAACCTTTGCACAATATTATATTTTTGCTTTTTTCAAAACACTAAAATATGCACAATGAACCGGTTCAACCCGGATGTTTATCGAATATCGAGTGAAATAAATTTGTAGATCGTTGAAAATGAACACAGCGAAATTTTCCTAGATCGAAAACCACCTAAAAAGGAAGATTTTTAATCATCCGAAAGCACAATTCAAAAGTTCATCGAATGCGCTTCATACGGAGTGATTTAAACGAAGAGTAAAGTCACAAACCTCAAGCGTAAAATTTTGATTTTTGCATATAAATCTGATATATCTTGATTTGATGTCCTGTTGAAGACTTAGGCCTTTCCGAAATACTTGATCTTTAAATGATGAAATCATCTGTCGATGATTGTCATTTTATTTATCTCTCATTAAGCAATCGTCGATATCATCAAATATTTTATCTATTCACCATAAACTGGTCAATGATTTCGTTAATGTATCAAGGATCTTTATTGTAGCAATAATCTTCGTTTCTAGACACCAGGGAAAAAATATTTGCATGCTTAATTTTGATAAAACCATTGAAATATTCATTTTTAAATATAAGAGGTTCTTCTTTTCCTTGACTTCCACTTGACTAGAACTTATTTAATGATTAAATACTTAAATACCCCGCCAGCAGCAAGCTGATATCCAGTTTATCTACTATTCATTATTACTTTTACAAACCATGGCTTGCTTATCACTAGCTATCTGTTACATAGTCGACCCTACCCAATAATATGGAGCATGATGAACCTTACCGGTTCGGAACCAAGAATCTCTAGATACAGAAAAAGGACAAGAAGAACATCAAATAGACGGCCCCGAGGAGATGCATATGAAGAACTTTACTTTGCAACGAAAACAGCATTGTCTTCCGTTGACTTCTACATCGTTTTGGAATCGCCGAACTGAGAGGGTCAACCTGAAACAGGAATCCACTCAGTCTCGAATTCGCTCGGGTAAGTTGTACGGTGACGGGGAGACACCCTCAGTTGGTGTAGGAGCGAATCGATAAGACCATTGTTTTTGTCGGAACGAAAACCGAAACTGAATCGATTCGAAAATTCCCGCCAAAAATCTGGACGCTTGAAAACAGTGGCGTAATTACTGATTGGCGATCATAGACGACGCCTAGGGGCAGTTTAATTTGTCTAATCTATGTATACATATATGGAGTACATATATGTTTTTCAAATTGTTATATTAACCCTTCCCTACCGGTGATGTATTTACTACACCTCGACTCTAATAATGGGAATATCGATATGAAATATAATTGATACGGGCTTCAGAATTTTTGTATTCCTCCGCAATATAATTACGATTCACATCAAAGTATTACAGTATAAAAATATTCATCTGAAGCGACGGAAATAAATGATTTGTCGAGAAATCGGGAATTTTGCGAATTCCGCGTCTCAGCAGATAGGAATTTTATAAGTCACATTGATGGTGTTATACGAAAATGGGGGCTCACGCGGTCATCAACTCAAACTAGCATTTAATTATCTGATGACGATACCTCCAACGAGTGAGGTGGCTGAGCTTGCATTTTCAGCAGCAAGTTGCCTTGCTACCAAAATCAGATCCAGACTAAATGATGAAACACTCGATGCTTTAATGTTACTTCGGGTATATTTTCAAAATACCCGTGACTGATCCCGTGATGGTCTAATGCAGGGGTCGGCAACCTTTTGAGTCGGAAGAGCCAAAAATTACAATTTACAAATTTCAAGTGTTTAAAGAGCCACAATTTTTTTTCATGCCAACAATAAATAGTACTCGCATAAATAAAGTTTTTTGGTAAAAATAATCAATTTATTCATATATAAGTAATATTTTTAACAACAAATTAGATAATATATATATATATATATAGTATTATTAGATAATATATATATGGTATTATTAGATAATCACCTATTAAGTTAAAAAATCAAAATAATTAAACACTTACTTACAACACTAACTTGTACTTCAATAACAAACAAATTCAATGGAAGCGATGGTTTTGCATGGTTATTCCAGTAGAATTTTTTTTTAAGCAATGTAATTTGTACTTAGAAATAAATAAAACAATAACATACATTTGAGCAAATAAATTTAATGGGAGCGATGGTTTTGCATGGTTTTAGAAAGTTTGGATAAATTTGGCTCATAACTTGTTGTTTAAGTTTCAAACACGACTCTAAATTTTCATTCGTTAGTTGGCTTCTTACTTTACTTTTAATTATATTCATGCAAGAGAACGCTTAGGCCCGATCCACACTGTGGTGCCGTTGACGGTTCGATCTCGCTCCGATCTCGGTCCGATCTAATGTTCTTACACAGGAAACAGTCAGAGTATTCACACTATCGGATCGTTCCGATTCCGTTTCTTGTGTAAAAGTGTTTGACCGGACCGAGACCGAGAGCGGGATCGAGCCGTTAGTGGCACCGTGGTGTGAATCGGGCCTTACTCTTGCAAATATGTCGATCAGAAGATAGTCAGGACTCCAAATGCCAAATTCTTCACCTCACTGTAGCAATCTGGAAGACTATTCCATGCGTCGAATATAAGTGCCTCAACTCGCGGCATTTCTTTTAAAGCTGTCCACTTTTATTGCGTTACGTACATACATTTCTGGACCTCCAACTCTTCCAACTTGCTTTTCAACTCTGTAAATTTTCCACTCCACAAAGCATTACTTTTTAAATCGATCAATTGCGTTTCTAGAGATTCGGTATCAACTCCAAATGGCTCAATGTAGATTTCGTTACTATTTGTGTTGAGAGGACTTACTATGAATGCTAGAATGGCTTTGTTGGTTTTGAATTGCTGAAATCTGTCAGAAAATTCATCTTTAATTATTTTATAACTGTGCTGAAGTAATTTGTGTCAACAATCGCACTGGTTTTAGTGCGATATTGCTTTAGAAAATGAAAATGAAGTAATTAACCGCTCTGAATATCTTCTGCAAAAATAATTATTTCTTCATCAAAACAACTCAACTCTTCTATTAAAACATAGGTTGGGTTTTCCTTTCCTTGCAGTTTTAGATTCAGATCATTTAATTTCGCCGTGATATCTACTATAAAGAAAAAAAATTGCAACCATTTGTCGTTCTCTAATTCAGGGTGATTAATATATTTTTCTTTGAGGAATGTGTTTATTTCATCCAAGCACAAAGTAAAACGTTTCAACACCTTACCTTTGGAAAGCCATCGCACTTTATTCTGAAGAAGGAGGTCGGAATACTGAGTATTCATTTCGTTCTAGAATTCTTTAAACTGACGATGGTAGAGTGCTTTTGACAAGATGCTGTTAACAATCTAGATTACCAAAGTCATGACCTGAACTATTTTGGCCGGAAATTTTTGGGCACAAAGCGCTTCTTGGTGTATTATGCAGTGAAACGTAAGTATTTCATGGTTTATTTTGCTCTGAAGAATCGTTATTGTCCCTATATTTCCTGTCATACTTCTGGCTCCATCAGTTGCTATCGAAAAGATTTTATTTAAATTGATCTTATTATCTTCGAGCCATTTTTGCACGTTATTCTCTATATCTTCCCCTCTAGTTTGTCCCGAGAGCGGTAGCAATCCTAGAAATTTTTCTTTTTACCTGACAAAAAGAGCCACGATTGCTGTGTCTTTTATGTCGCAATACTCATTTATAGCAAGTGATAAAGCAAAAGCCAGTTGAATGTCTTCCACCTGCAAATATGTTACATTTGAAGACATTTTAGCTATTCTATCTTGTACCGTTTTAGCGGATATTGGCGAATCTTTGGTTTTTTTTCAAGATTTCTGGTTTGTAGTGAAGTTTCTCTCTAAATTTGATTTCGTATTGTGTGCAAGTTTTTTGTGGCAAATGAGACAAGATGGGAGGCCATCTGAGTTGAATATGAAAGCGAACGACTTCGTCCAATCCCGATTGAATCCTCGATGCTCTTCTTCAGTTCTTCTCCTTTTTTGAGTAAATGCCATGCTTGGAGTAAAACTGTGATAAAGAGCCGCAGCTTCACGTCCAAAGAGCCACATGTGGCTCGCGAGCCGCAGGTTGCCGACCCCTGGTCTAATGCAATCCCGAAATCCCGGGATCGAAATTTTTCTCGGGATTGGATTGGGTAACTATGATGATGATAAAAATATTGGATTAAATAGCGAGGATTTAATACGATTGTCTTCAATATTCATAAATTATAATTTCACAATTAACAAAAAATGCTAAAAAAAAGACCAATATTTCAATGATTCGAATGAAATATCAGGTCAGTCCAAAAGTTCGTGCGCATTTTTGGGATTTTTTTAAATAGTGTAAATAAAACTCTGCAGCGATAAAAATTAGTAGTATACACTTGAGTCTGTTTTTATGCGGATCTTTTTTGTGCGATTTTCAATAATAATGAAACTTATCCATCGTTTTTCTATAGAGGACAAAGCTTTTTTTATGCGAATGCGCATAAAAAAAAGTTGTTTTTTTTACTCGAAACCAGTGTCTTTCTGCAGCAAATGGAATTGAAATACTGCCTGTATGATGGCAAGAAATTGTAGATAGTCGAGGAAAATATATCATTGATTAAAAATTTAAACTGTGTTTTATTTACACGATTTAAAAATGCGCACGAACTTTTGGACTGACTCGATATCTCCATCCACACGAACAGAATACATGATATCCGCCTGGTTAAAATACACCATTTTTACAGTATTCTATTATAATGTCAAGAGATTATAAGATTATGGTAACTCATAATATTCTGCTATTAAAAATATGCATGAATCATAGCTCGAAGTCACATCGAGCAAAATGATGGCTGTGTGGAAATGTTTTATGCCACATTATGGTTATTATGGACATAACCGATATTGTAAATTGGTTTGGAATGTTTATACTCAATGAAATAATCTAGATGTAAATGATCGTAGATTACTAGATGTCCATGGGGAATTTCAATATTAGTTTTCAACAAAAACTCGTTCTTCAATGCGATTAAAACTCTCAAAAAATACTTTTGCACTCTTTGATTTTATCCCAATATTGGCATAAATTTCTTAAGCTTGGATATTGCAATAGTTAAGCATCGATGATGCGAATTAAATCTGATTGGCAGGAAGTAAAATTTATGTTAATGGTCTCAATTAATCCTTTCCTTCGTTTTATAATATCTGTTGATGAATCATCAAGTATTTTTCCAGTCATTTTAATATTTTCCGCTCTAGTTTCCTTCGTTTTTTCAAGGTCTTAAAATGGCAAGTTCAACGTCGTATCCGTTTCCTGTTGCAATTATAAACGTCCTAGATCAATGTTTATTGATTTTCTTGATTGTCTATGTAAAAAATATGTTAATCGACAGGCAAAAACATAATACTGTCAAGCATCATCGATGCTGATGGTGAATCTTTTGCAAAGTCATGCATAGTTTTTCTAACTTCATAAAAGGTAAATTTCAATGTCGAAGTTTTCTTCGTTTGAAGACCGTGAACTTGCCTGACCACTCATTTGTGTGTACAGAACAATCGTATCCATTTGAAATCTTCTTCATCTTTTTCTGGCTGTCTTTTGAAGGTAAACAGTAAAAAAATACAATCGAATTTATTGCGTAGTTTAAAAAAGACGAGACGAGAACATCAAGGAAACACTGGAAAATTACTTAGAGTCAAATTGTCCATAATGAGTTTTTTCACTCTGCAGAACGGTCAATATTTTCAAAGATTAAACATGCGCTTGTGAATAAACGAGTTTTTTGAATGGAAGCCACATAATGGAGATAATGAATAGAGCGTGATGAATTCAAAAGACGCGCTTTAAAAATAACAGGAATACAAAACGCGTGATGAATTCATCCACGGAATATATTAAGAGCATAAAGATTTCCGCATGTTCTATATATTTTCTTATTACAGAACCAGCATTTGCAAATACAAAAATATAAAAGCCTCCATAACATCATCATCAAATTTATTTTGAATGACTTTTGGCACGCAAATAACACTTATTTCGATGACTTTATTTTTCAATGATTATCTTAAAATTTCCCCAGAGCTTTAAGATTTATGATTAATTTGGACCCAAGCATTCACAACAAGAATCAATTGATCAATGACAGTATTTGGTTCATATAAAAATCTATGCGGTTAAAGCCTTATTAACTTGTGTAATTGGTTGGTAACATTTTGATGTATGATTCTCTGCTTATTAGGAACCATGTCAAAAACTTCTTAGGGCTTATTGTGTCGACTGGGTCACATTTTAAGCATATTATGAAATTCGACAACCGCGTTTTTTCGTAGGTACGGACTTGTTATTATTGGGAAAGTAAAAATCGTTCGAGAGCGCTCTCAGCGACTGCGTTGCATGGTTTCCCTTCAAAGCGATACGTATCTAAACAAAAAGTGAAAATTGGAATTGCATAACGTTATAATGATGAATGAGGTCGTCTATAATAATTCGCTGAGGAAACTGACTGCGCGGTTTGGATTCTATGGATTCCGTTAATATGAGCCGTTTGATAATAAAAAAACTCTCAGCATTGAAAGGGGTTCTTCGTATCCTCAACCTTAATCTTAACACATTACGTGCGGGAAGCGTAGTTCTAATATATATCGGCCAATGGTTATATGCGGGAAACATATTTTTATGAGTCAATTAATCTTAACACAGTAGAACCTATCGCTTATCCGAACTAATTGTGGATGAAAGTAATCCGGATAACGAAATTTTATTAAAAGAATCAATAATCAATTTTGGCTTTAAGCTAGCTCTTCTTTTAGAAGCTGTCAAATCGCAAATACGAGTTGTCCTGAATTGCACTCTTCTTGGTTTTCAAGCCATTTAATGACGACATCTAAACACTGAAATGCTTCATCATTCGATCTTGTTCTTTCAAGGCAGATATTTCTTTAGTTATTTTCACATCATCCAGGATCGTTTGCATCGAATTTAATCACTCGGCTACATCTTCTTCGTTTTAAATTGATTTTCTTGTGGAAGCTGATAACTGTGTCTTCATTGTTTTCGTCCGCTAGCAATAATCGTCGAAGCAAATGATTTTTATATCATCATCATCATAATGCAACCACAAACAGTCCACTGCAGAACTATGGGCCTCTTCAATATCAATTCACATGAAAGGGTTACACCCATCTCGTCTGTATCATACATTCACCCAGGGTCGTAACTAGGGCGTGGCAAAGCAGGCGCCCGCCACGGGCGCAACTGGGCTTGGGGCGCAAAACGCAGACTACCGACCCGGTCGGAGAGTTGTGCATGGTTTTTATTTTACTCAACCTTTCTACTTTACATGAATCAACACTGATTGACTCTGTCCGTTTTTATAATATATGCTAAGTTGTCTAATCTTCTTTTCTTCATTATCGCTATGTTCGTGTATGGCATCCAATCACGAGCCGCTCACTTGTTATATCAGCGGTCCGAAAAGCGGACCGATTGAGCATACAAACCTTATGACCACTCCGTCCTCTTTTAGGGCCTTTTGCGGAATTTTCTATGATCTGTACGATCACGGATGCAACATAGCTTCTAGACAATTTCTATCACAGTATTTTTTACAACAGTAATCCGCCATCTATACGTTAGGTCGAGTTTTTTTTTTTACTGTCTTTGTATATTATTTTAAAACATACATTATAATAGTATTAGTTAACTTTTAAAAATAAATTGGATTGCGGGCGGGGGAGGGGGGGGGGTTAAGTTAGATATTTGCCACGGGCGCTTTATACCCTAGTTACGGCTCTGCATTCACCTCCTCATTCGCTCGATATTGAAGGTAGTGTAACGTTTAAGGCGGAGGCGCTCTCGGGGGCAGAGTCCCCGGGCGGCTCCCCGCCTCCCCGTGCTCGTCGGGATGGCTGCACTACTGCACGGGTCCGTTCTTATATCGGGCCGTAATGTTGCTGGACGATGGATAGGAATACGAAGCGCGTCGAATGGAAAGACTCTTCGAGATAACTATTTATTCCGCACTACAAATAAAGAGAAAGAGGTCTGTCTGCAGGAAGGACGACATCCCGCAGCCAAGGCCAACCGTCCTAACCTAACCCAACCGGCAACGGTGCACGCGCAAGAAGCGATCGCTCGGTAAGCAGGTGCAATGTCTCCACAGGGCCGCAAGAGATGGCGCTGTTAAAATAGCACATTGCACCTGAAGAGAAATGGAAGATGACGCTACTACATGGGGATGGTTAATCGCCCACGCTGCAGTAGCATTAACGCCAAGCTTTATTTCGAACGCTCACCCAACGGGTATCCCTTCTTGCTAAAATTCCCCAGGTTTGTTGGCAAAATATTGAACAAGGTACATTTTTATATCATTTTTTTGAATTTAAATTTTTACCACGTAAAGAATTTTTCAATGAAGGAAAAATATTAATCTGAAGACAATCAACAAAACAATATTTTGTTGATTTGATCGTTTCACCTTGCTGAAGTAGCTCATAATAAACTACCCCCCTTTCAGTCCCACCAAATGCATAGCAAAACTTTTTTTGGATATAGGCCAGGTTTAGCTACAGTTAAAGCTTCTGTACCCTTGGTCCAAGATCGTTTACGTTGGATATTCTCATAGAGTATCCAACTTTCATCTCCAGTGACAAGTCTCTTCAAAAAAAGTTGGCTATTATATCCTTAGAGAAGAAGATCGCATGTTAAAATACGCTGAAGTTTATTTGAGTTTAGTCTGTATATCGCGGGTTTTCTTCAACCATGGCTATGATTAGATCTGTGTTCATTTTCGAAATAAACTTATTGGACAACCTAATATATAAACTCTTCGTCGATTTTTTCCTTCTCCACAAATAGCTTCAATCTGTCAATGTATGTGCTTGCTGAAAGTGTGTCAGCAGAAAGCTTTTCCAAATGAATTTAATGCTCCCTGATACCATGTCATCCTTTGAATTTTTCAAGCCAGCCCGAACTTCCTTTGAAGGTGATCTTCATCATTCATTTTGTATTGAAAATTATTGCTTTTTCATACAGTAATGGACCAAATATTGACTGTTCAGTGGATCGTCTTTGTATGAAATACATAAAAATACACTCTTCACTCTTCTTATTTTGAACAATCCGGATAATCGAGGATCCACTGTAGCTAATATGATATCAATAAACACATATTTCTGAACTTTTAAAACTTACGCGTGACATTGAAGGATTATCGGCGCCAGGAGGCAGACGCGTGCTTTGTAATTAATGTGTTAAATCGCAAATCTAATCATATTAATAACTTTGATTGATCGTAAATGATTAAATTTATACGCTATCAATATTCTTAATCATTATAAAGTGTTTGTAAAATAAAAAAATTAGCACCAGGAAATTCTTGATCCAAAGGAAAAGCACTTCCTTCTGCAAAATAGCTCGACACTATTACCAATGTCGGTCTGATTTCGCCATCGTTAGATTTATCCATATATAACCTGAAGAATTTTTATCTCATATTTATTTATCGAAACACCTTTCTTGGTATAAATTATTGCCGTCGATTAAATTATACGTACCATTTTTATTCAACGGGATCTTAATTTTATATGAAAATAATAAAAACATTGCAATCTATAAAATATTTTGAGCATAAATTTTTAAAACCTTTTAAAAGCTGTTTATATATTTTATAGATCGTACGCACAATTAATCATGCATTTTTCGACAAAAATTATGAAACAAAACGCAAAATCTATTTTTTTCCTATCACAAACTCAAAATCGACGATCGCTATCAGATTTGAAACCGTTGCCCAATTCCAGTTAAATATCTGACAAAAAGCAATTACATAAACGAAACGCTCGGTCTAATCTCATCGGCGCGACGTTGATATATAGAACAAATGGCTTAAAAAATTCATGTCATGTGTTAATCATCAATTAATTATCGACAGCCGAATGCAATGTGTAACGAAGTGTTGCAATTTTAGAATCGAAAAAACTTATAAAAATGCGATCCCATACACATTCTCTCCACATCCATTTGTGAAGCAATCATTTATACCATTTACATGTATAATGCGTATCCGACGCTTTGTTAACGACTGATGATGCACTTACTAAAATAATTATAAATAATTAAATTTTTATTGCAAAACGACTCGTCGAGCTCGCTATAATGAGTACGACTAATCGCTAATTGATACAGCCTTAAAAGAACGAGGAAAACATTAAAAGCACTATTTAAACTCTGATTTAACCAAGGAAACAATACAACCGATGAGGCTTATATACTTGTTCGTATCGGACAAAATTGATTTGAGAGATTTGCTTTTAAAATATGACTATAGATAGGGTCAATACTACGAATGCGAAACATCTCATATTAGCCGAAACATATAGTTTAAATCGATAAACAACCTATATTAAATAAATATTTTTATCTGATGTTAGTTCAGGATATTAGCCATGTATAGGGAATCCAATCCCGGATAGTTTAAGGTTCCCATGAATCCCGAGATAATCCCAAAAAAATCGGGATTGAAATTTTTATCTAACAGAAATCGTACACCTCATCAGCACGATGAAGGCTACTAAATCGAGACATTCCCGCCGAAATCTGGACGCTTGGAAACAATGGCGTAACTACTAATTGGCGAGCTTCGGCGGCGCCTAGGTGTAGTAACTGGCTAATCTATGTATACATATATAAAGTATATATATGTTTTTCAAATTGCAATTTCAAAATAACCTTTCCCTACCGGTGATGTATTTACTACACATCGACTCTAATAATGGGAATATCGATATTAAATATAATAGATACGGGCTTCGGAATTTTTGTATTCCTCCGCAATATAATTATGAATCACATCAAAGTATTAAAGTATATAGGTATTCATCTGCAGCGACGGAAATAAATAATTTGTGGGGAAATCGGAAATTTTGAGAGTTTTAGTCCATGTCTCGGCAAAAAGGAATTTTATCAGTGATGGTGTTATATGAAAATGGGGGCTCACGCGGTCATAAACTCGAACTAGCATTTAAATATCTGATGACGATATCTTCAACGAGTGTGGAGGCTGAGCGTGCATTTTCAACAGCAAATTGCCTGACTTCCAAAATCATATCCAGACTAAATGACGAAACGTCTTTCTTTTGCATGTCAACTTTACAATCCAAACTTAGCCTTATGTGACTACCATGCGTTTATAGAGGCGTTAAGAGGGCAACGATTTCATGACAGAGTTGCGGTCAAACAATACGTGCACAACTGATTTTTGGAACAGCCGCCTTCTCTTTTCAGTGACGGAATCAAAAAGCTTCCTATCTGATGGAATGAATGTATTTCTAGTGATGAGAAGTATGTAAAATTCCTAATTATAATTTTAGTATTAAACATTTCATAATTCGGATTATCCGTGTTTAGAATGTACTGTACTAGTAATTAGCGATTCCAGTTCCATATAGAACAATCCTTCAAACACTTCAAATTCGTCTTTTTCGGTCGATGTGGCGTCTCTGTGAGCTGTTTCGGCTTCTTTAGAATTTTCACAACTGCGGATGTTAGCAATGACATTGGTCTCTTTGAATCGCAAAACATCTCGATCGATTGTGACTCATATCGTTAAAAATGCAGGCTGCAGAATATGTTACGATTTCCAGTTTTCCAGCTACAAAAAATATATTTCGATACCAAAGACCATACACATGCGTTGAAACTCTAATTGTTATTTCGTGTATTCGATCAAAGGCATCTTTCCGGTAAATCATCAGACGTTAATTTTTCATAAATACGTATGTAATTGCATATTTATGCCATTCGCATTAACCTTTGGATGAGTGCAGTCGCGTATTTGCGATCGAATTCATAAGCATAAAAGCGAATTGCACATATGACTTTGGAAACTGATTGCATAAAATAACGATTTATTTAGATCAAAAATACATTGCGAAAAATCATACATAAGGCCTAAAGCTTTTGGACGTAAAACGATACATTTTTATATTATTAAGTAATATGACCCCTTAAGTGTGCATTCAATTGGTCGAATTGCTTTTCTCTCTGTGCTAATTTGGCACAATGTTAGAAAATTATCGTTGCAACACATTTTACAATCGAAATTTAATAGAAGAAATGAGTGCCATCTCGATTATTATATACGCCCATACACAATTGCTTTAAAGTTTATGATATGTCGTAACCCCAGCACCTTTTCGATCATTGCGTATATCGATTATGTACAATATAATAGTGTCGAATTTTAAATAAGCGATCTAATTGTTGTTATTGAACGCAATCATCAATTCAAAACAAAATATTAAATTGAATCAAAAACAATTTTTTTCGATGCGAAATCGAAGTTTCGTGAGCGTAATGCGAATATTTCCGTACACATGTCAACAAAAAATCAAATTTGGATATCGAATTCATGTTTCAATCGTGCTATAATTTAAATGATAATCCGCCTATTCGACGAATCATTAAAACAAGCCGACGATTATAGGATTTGACCCGAGCCAGCTTCGTATACGTTGAATTGACGTCAAATATTTTTTTGTTAACGTATCCGGGAATATGATTTTTGATGAACAGCGATCACGACGTGTGTATTTTTTCGCCTGGTAATAAAAAAAATTACCATTTACGTGTCTGAATGAATATGTTTTTGCTTAATCTTGCGCTCTTGACCCCTGCTGTTTCCCTGTATTGTTGCTTCAAACGATGAAAAATCATGATTCGAACATAAGATACCATTGGATTCAATCCCAAATCCTACCCCGAAATAAATATTACCCCTAGACCGAAAGCCTCTGTAAAATTCGATATTGCGTTGCGTAGATTCTAATATTTACAAAGTTAAAACAAGATGAAACTCAATGAGCATCATGCTAAAAATATTTATTTTGCTCTCTAAATCAATCAACAAATCACTTAAATTTAATTGTCGACACATATGCTGTGTTTATAAAAAATAATGGTTAATTGTTAAAGTTAATTGAAAATATTGATAAGTTTATTGAAAAACTATTCATAAATTTCGATCACATCAAAAAAAGCTGTGTTATTTTAGATATTCTTTACGATTCTCTACTGTCGATAAAACCAACCTCAACGAAATCTGAGATGTTTTTTTCAGCAGTAGGCTTAATAAAAACGTTAAAGAGGTTACGATTTTAAGAAATGCACTCTTAAAAACATTAAATGCACTCTTCAAAATTCTGATATTTTTGATTTTGTTTGACTTCAAGATTCATCCCATTGTTTCTCGAAACTTTTGGGTTCAAACACTTCTTACTTCTCGGGAGTATCATCATTTTGCCTCAAATCTCATAAAAATTTCACTTGATCACGCGCCTTCGTTCACGAGAAAACGAATAATTACGCGTTGCGCAACATTGGATGCTACTTTTCGTTTTCTTTCTTCAATGACGGGATCAAAAAGCTTCGTATCCGATAGAATAAATATTGCTTCAATGAAGGGAACTATATAGAAAAATATGACACCATATTTGTACTTTTAAATATCACTAATAAATTCGTACGGTATAATTCCGGGTCATATTTGAATTGCTTTCGTATACATGTAAAATATTCGAATATTTGGTACCTTTAAATTAATCGCGGGACTATCTCAGAAAATATCTGATAATAATATCTCTTTTCCACGACCTTCAAGATCAAAATCTGAATCAGGTTCTCCTTTATATTCATCTGAACAATCCATATGTTTCCCACTAGGTTTATAAATAAATCATCAATTATTACTTCACAAACTTCGACCAAAACACTTTGTACTAGCACATGTATAAAAAAATATGCAAAATGCTGCCTGGTTACTTACTTGTAAGAAGTAAATCCTCCTAAGTAAACCCATTCTTTTGGGACATACTAATTCAGTTAATCCGTTACAACTTTCACACTCTTCGGTTTGCTTATCAGTCATTATCTCTTACATAGTTGATACTACCCAATCATATATAGGCCGATTCAAAGCCAGAAAGATTAAGGAACAGAACAAGCACAAATAGAACAAGCAGACGGTCTTAAATAGGGATAAACGAAGAGTTTCACTTCGCAATAATAACAGAATCATCTTCAATTGCCTTTTATATCGCTTTAAAATCACCAAACTGGGAAGATCAACCTGAAAAAGGATATCAACCAATCTTAAATTTGCGTGAATGGATAGATACCCTTAATTAGTGTCACGTAGAACTTCACCCCAACCCGTCACGCTCTTGTGGGGAAATGGGGGATTGGAATCTTCGTACTTTTCAGTAAAATCAACAAGGTCGCTTTGAATAGTTTTTCATTGCCTTTCGAGGAAAACTACTTTGTATATGTCTGCACCATAATGATGATGATGCATTGATAATATTGCAGTTTTTGTCACCCAACTGTTTTAACTTCCTCGATCATATATCATCACAAATCAATTTATTGCCACTGCTTTTAATTAAAACATATTGAATAACACAATCAATATGATCAATAACCACACAATGGATTGAGTCTTATTATTTTATTTAAGAATAAGTGCAATCATCATCTTGTTTGTATACACATACAAATTGCTCTTAATAATACCTTAAGAAGAAAAAATAATTGATGATAATCCTTAGGTCTTTTCTATAACTTTTATCGACTAGAAGCTAATTGTATAGTACTTGAATATGTAAAAAATATTTTTATGTATTTCAACTGTAAATCTTACATATCTTCAATAAAGTAATGAAATTTTTCAACGTTGTTAACTTCAACATATCAATACGAATTTATGTTTCATTTGTAAAAGTGGTTACAATTTCTTATTTGTAATATTGGGATAATTTAAAAGCAACCAAATGACGTCGAAAATGTGCATTATTATTGCATCTTATTTGTCTTTTACAGAGAAAATTATGAATATATTGAAGAACCCAAAAATAATCGTAATGTTTCTTTCACTTGAAAAATATTTATTAACACCAAATAAATCCATATTTTTTTGTAACTTTCTGCCTTTTCTCTGTTTTGTGTCTACATAATTGACAGTATTATCATTTTTATTTCGTAATGGATGATATAAGATCCCAAACCAATGATAATATTTGGATAGGGTCTTTCTCGTCTTAAGGGACGTTTTTATGTTGTTGTTTCAAAAAAAATAATTCCAAGCTTATGGAATTGCTCCCATACGCCCTAGATGAGCATTCTTCATGAAACTTCGCAAGCATGTGTATAATAAACGTTTTCGTCGTATAGACTACAATTATGCAAAAATATTCAAAAGTTTTTATTTAATCAACAAAAAACTACAAAAAATATTGGTAAAAACACAAACTTTTTTTCGATAGCTCACTATTTTTTTATTTTTCAATATTTCTTCTTAATTGTAGTCAAAGCTATACACAATATTATATAACATAAAAATATGTTTAATTTATTTGCTGCAAATCACTTGTTCAAGACTTAGGACTTCCATAGTGAAGAATGTCATTGCTCACGCACCCACTACCATACTTTTGTCAAACTTTAAAAAATATTTTTATGTTCAATAAAGATCGCCAAATTAACACCCTAAATATTAACATTCTATATTTAATACTTTTTTTTACTACTTATTGACTTAAATAACTGAAATTTATTAATAATTTAAGTTAATCTATATTAAATAATTTTTTTCTAGTAGTTAGCTTAAATAATGTCAACCTTTGAACGGCTAGATCTATTATCTATTTCCATCGATAGTCTTAAAACGATCATTATATTGTAAATATGCCTAATGATTTTTATTTCTCTCTCGATTAATGACACTCTTAGCAATCTCAGACACAATAATGCCATCTAATTATAAATCATTACACGGCTGTCTCGAGTTTCTTATCTGATTAGCAGTATTTAGATAAAATCTTTATTAATTATGAGGTTAAACGTATGCATTTATGGAACAAATCTTCATGCAATGCATTGTGCATCGTGTTCTTTTATCCCAAATGAAGATTTACTGTCATCTTGTGTGTGACAACATAGCAGATTCGTCCTTTGAAATTCATCCAGACGCCGCATTCATCCTATGAAGGTGATATGATTCTTAAATGGTAGATGATATAATGGTATTTATAGCGATATGACTAAACGAGATTATCTATTATTTACACTTGCAAAATTTTTTTCGCCATCGATGATAACCTTTCGATTTTATTATCTGCCAGTTAAGAGAATGCTATTTAAATTACACGAACAGTCAATGTGCTCCTTAATCAACGATGATTTTTTGACACTTTCCGCCGATAAATGGGTTCGTTAATCGCCGATAAAAATTATATAAGTGCTTTATCTAACAGCCAACGTTAACACATTCGGGTTGTCCCGTCAAATGTTTAATTATCGGTTAATTGTGTGAATATTAGGTAAAGCGGAAAGAAATGTCATTTTTTTTATTTTTATTTGGAGAAACATTTTTTTTTAATAAAATCTGTACAATACTACTCAATTAAATATTTTCCAATGTTATTTATAATTGCCCTACACAGATTAGGTAGCTTTTTAATGCCTCTTTTGTAAAATTCGGCCAGTTTTCCACTAAAGTAAGAATCCATATGATTTTTCACTTGTTCCGCATAAGTGAATTTTTTATCGCGAAGCGAATGTTCTAATGACTTGAAAAGATGATAGTCTGAAGGTGCAATTTCAGGAGAATATGGTGAACGTTGTAGCACTTCCAAATCTAGCTCCCTTATTTTTTTCTGCGTAATCTTTGCTGCGTTTGGTCTTGCATTATCATGCTGTAATATTCTTCTTTGGTTATTAACTAGCACTGATCGCTATTTGAGCATTTCTGCTTTTAACCTATCTAATTGTGCACAGTGCTCTGCTGTGACAGTTTGGCTAGGTTTTAATAATTCATAGTGAATTGCGCCAAAAAATCCCACCAAACACAAAGGAGGACCTTTTTCAAGGATAATGACGGTCGAGGGTTAGAAAAAGGCACTCGATTTCAAGAAAGCCACTGTTTTTCCTTCTCGAACTGTTGTAGAGGACCCACATCTCATCCCCAGTAACGATCCTTTTTAAAGATGGATCGGTTTCATACCTGGACAATAGCGATGAACAAATGATTATCCGTTGTTCTAAGACCGCTGATGACAAATCGTACGGTACCCAAATTCCCTGTCTATGTTTTTTCCCGAGTCTTTTCAGATGGTCTTTTACTGTCGACCAGGGACAGCCGATGTCGATAAAAACGCTTGGATATTTGTAAAAAATCAAATATCCTATGAACGAAATTGCATATGTTAAAATTTTATTTTTGACATTTTCGATTAGTCAATTGGAGAAAAGAGCATGACTACAATGACAAATATTATATTTGAATCATAAATGCACAATTATTAAAATTCATCACCTTGATCCGTTCATATAAATGCGAAATATTTAATGGTGATTGCGTACAGACGTCGTTGAGGACTCTTCAAATTTTCACTGCATATTGCGCAATAGCACTTTTTATATGACGCCATTTAATATTTATTTAAAATTTTAAAAAACGAGAATCTTTAGCAGATTTTTTATCGACGATCTAACACAATCATGCGCATGATGGTGATTGTTTTTCTCGACTAATTGTTTGTAGTTTTAATTAAATAATAGCAACGTCGTTGTAATTCTATTGATACAAATGACGGAGTGAATTTCGAGCTGTGTGTAACCAGTATGACAATTATTTATGAATGATGATCATAATTGATTTGATTGCACATCATATTTAAATATACTCGATCACTATAATCATGATCATGATCTGGTTTCGTTCCACGTAATATTTATCATCGTGACGATGTGAGGCATTCGAGAAAAATTCATGAATTATTTTCTCCATGCCATTGACTATTGTAACTGAGAAAAATAGCAGCAACACATCGAAGTCAAGGTAAGTGGGTTTAAAAGAATTAGAGCTCGTTTTTTTTTTTTTTTAAGCTCATATGAAAAGACATCAACGAATGTGAACAAATTTAATTTTAATTGAGTATTTAATAGATGTTGGCAAGTACTTTTTTTTATTGAAAATCTTCAAGAACACCATCGGCTGTTTGAAAGTGGAGAATTATTCGATTATGTGATCATAGCGAATTGAATACCACTTTATGAAAATATTATGCAAATGAGTTGATGTAACTTATCGTACGGTATTTCATCAATATAATTATTTTCAAAGATTTGGTATTGTTATTTAAGCATTCAATCAATCATATATTGCCGAATCAAGTTAAATATTGAATATATACTATGGAAAATTCGCCATAATCTTCAACATATAATGAGAGCCCTGCACTTTCAAGTCGTGTTTTATGCTCTTTTGTTGACTATGCTCATAAAGAATAAATTGTGATTTTTAAAATTCAAATTTAACAACCCAATTTACAATGGATCGATTTTTGCCGAGTGAATAATTTATTCGAAATTATTACTCTAACGCATGCGAACAATTTCTAAAAACGCCGTTTTTAGGCAACTTAATAACCAGAGATAAGAAATGAATTTTTTACTCTAATTATGGACGCAAAAATCAATGGCTATCAAGGGATTAGGTAGCAAAACAACCCTCTCTTTTACAGCATGATAATGTTCATACGGCGAAAATAACGCGGGATAAAAAAACAGCCTTGGATGAAAGACAATTCGACATCCTTCTTATTCTCCAGACGTCGCTCCGTCAGATTTCAATCATTTTAGAAATATGCAGCATTTTTTTTATGGGAAAAATTACGTGATGTTTTATGAGAAAGGCATTAAAATGTTAACATATAAGCGGAGAGAGGTTATATCCAACAAATCGTTCGTTTAAAAAACGAAAATCCTTACGGATCATAAATTTGCTAATCATTCACAGCATGCATATTCATATAATACATAAAGATATCAAATTTTGATAAGATCATTTGATACCATCAATCTGAACAAAATGCAAATATGGAGTTTCCGAGAGAAATAGCTTTGGAAGAATGTCATTGTTTCAATCTATGCTTGATTTGATATTTTTTGTATTGAAATGGATGACAATTAAATTGAAATTATATTTGAGTAGGTATTTATATAAGCATTCCTTTATGAGGCGATTTATTCTATTAAATTGACGCTCGACAATGGAATTGAATCCGTTTTATGCAAAAATTTTGCCTCGAAATTATTCAGACGCTTGACAAATCTATACATTTCAGCTTACGATGACTCGCCGAACCAGTTTATGTAGGATGACAAGTCAATGGGAGACATTAAATGACGCCAATTGAAATATCTTAACAGTATTCATAATGAGAATGATCTTCGAATTAAATTGATTTAGGAATCGCGTAGCCTTAGCATCTCTTTGGAATTTGAATTTTCGCATGGTTACAACCTCATGGTACCAGTCAGAGTTTTATTGTCGTCATTATTTATTATATTGTTGCTTTGCACACTAAAATATCCTCGAGATTTCCTCAATAAAAGCCAATTTAGGCGTATTTCGTAAATGTGGTGGTCATTTTGTAGAGTAGCTGTGCGCATGCGCGCTTTTATGAACACTGACGACAATAAGTTTGGAAACAACGATTTTCTTGTAACGATTTTCATTTTCATTGTATATACTGATATATTTAGGTTGGAATTTTTGTTTTTGGAAAGGGATGAATCGTAAAAAAATATTAGGTTGTCCCATAAGTTTCTTTCGCAAATGAACACAGATCTAATCATGTCTCAAATAAACTTCAGCATATTTCAACATGCGATCTTCTTCTCCAAAGACATAATAGCCAACCTTTTTTGAAGAGACTTGTCACTGGAGATGAAAGTTGGATACTCTATGAGAATATCCAACGTAAACGGTCTTGGACCAAGGGTACAGAAGCTTTAACTGTAGCTAAACCTGGGCTACATCCAAAAAAAGTTTTGCTATGCTTTTGATGGGACTGAAAGGGGGTAGTTTATTATGAGCTACTTCAGAAAGGTAAAACGATCAATTTAACAAAATATTGTTTCCAACTAGACAATCTAAAGGATGCAATTGCCAGAAAACGGCCAGAATTAGCGAACAGATGAGGCGTTGTCTTTCATCAGGATAACTCTAGGCCTCATGTGTCTTGGCTCATCAGAAATAAATTATTATGATTTGACTGGGATGTTTTACCTCATCCTCATCATCAGAGCCGTAACTAGGGTATGAAGCGCCCGTGGCAAGTATCTAACTTAACGCCCCCCCTCCCCCAGAAATCCATTTTTTTTAAGTTAACTAATACTATTATAAATGCAATTTATTAAATACTATTAAAATATATGTTTTAAAAAATAATATACAAAGATACTCCCAAAAATACCCGACCTAACGTATATATGGCGGTTACTGTTGTAAAAAAAAATACTACGGTAGAAAGTGTCTAGAAGCTACGGTGCTTCCGTGATGTTACAGATCATAGAAAATGCCACAAAAGGCCCTAAAAGAGGACGGAGTGACCATAAGGTGTGTATGCTCAATCGGTCCGCTATTCGGACCGCTGATATGACGAATGAGCGACTATATTATATAGTATAAAAACGGACAGAGTCAATCAGTATTGGTTCATATAAAGTAGAATGGTTGAGTAAAACAAAAAAACATGTGCGACGCTCGACCGGGTCGGTATTCTGCATTTTGCGCCCCAAGCCCAGTTGCGCCCGTGGCGGGCGCCTGCTTTGCCACGCCCTTGTTACGACCCTGCTCATCATCCACCTTGATCAATATTTTACCATGAAACCTGCGAAATTTTGGGCAAGAAGGCATTATGAGGCTTCCGAAGAGATGGAGAAAGGTAACAGACGATGATTTATTTTGGGCGAATATAAAATTAAATTATCTTCGGCATCCGCACTAAATTTTGGACGGTCCGGTCTTTTTCTCTCCTTCAAAGTCTAAGTCTTCCTGTGTCGTCTAATGGTATAATGCAAAGTTTTGATGGAAATATTTAATTTTTTTAGCATTTTTTCTCATTTAAAAGTCTTTATTTTATAGTTAAATAATAGATGTACTAATTGCGATATTAGATTTGGCTGTTTTTGCCATTTTAGATTTACAAAAAAAATTATCGTGGCTATTCATCAGTTAGGTTTAATCAATCTGGTTTTTAATACCGTAAACGATTGGACTTTCTGATTTTTATCACTAAATCGATGATAACCTTCGATTTCGATTCGAATTTCGCTACAATGCTATCGTCATCAGAATACACCAATATCAGTGTGATTTTCCGATTACGTTTACAGAGCTATCTCTGTTTGCCCAATATCCGATATGGCGATTAATTAAAAGAAAAACGCTGTTGTTTCGCAAAATTATGGAGTAAAGGGATGGTGGAAATCGTTCCAGTGCCAAATTTTTGTATTTCAAAACCATTTACACAACTCGTCTGAATGGCCATAAAATGACAATCGAATGATTTCTAAAGTGGTCGTTCAGCGAAGTCCTAACCACTTGCGATAGTCTAACTGGTGTGGTAATAGTCATACACGTTCACCAGACGTGCACCGGACTCACAATCAGCAAAGTGAAAGTGCAGTCAAGTGAACGAGTGCGTTTGCATATAAACGCACATCTTGGAATCCATCATCGATAACCTCAGAATAAATTCTTTCGAATCGCTTTGGCAGATTATTCTCAATATAAATTTGGAGCTTTGAATGCCCAACCGTTCAAAATGATCAAGGAACAATACATGATATGGTTTCATTTGGCGATTGCACAATAAAAATAAATTGCATTGAATTTACTGATCGACATAAGAATTCAACAGTAAATACAATGTACATCATTTTTACATTTGCGTAATAGGCTCTATAATTGAATAACCATATTAGGGAAGCTTATGCATGTATGGAATAGTAAAACATGGAGGCGATTAAGTAAGATCTACATTAAGTAATCCATCCATTAAAAATTGATCGAGTCGATAGTACTTACAATCGGATTCCAAAGAGGAACGAGAGACCGACCAAAAGTGCTCGTAATTTCCGCTTGTAAAAAATAAAACTGAATGATTTTGTCGGTCATATCCACGAATGTTCACCAGGCAAAATCATCACCGCTCAAGAACCGAATCAAGTTTCAAAACATCAGCGGAATTTTCAAAGGCACGTTTAATCCGCGTCAAAATCGCAATTCAGCCACTCAAATTAGTCGCGCACAATTACACAAGACACTATAAAACGCATTACTATAATAAGTAACCATTTGGCGTCGTGGTCATTTTTTGCGACGTCGATTTAGTGTATAATTAGTGACAATCATACCTTATGACTTGCTTCAACCTCGGACTAAAACACATGTGCACACGGTCGATAAAGTGTTAATTCACGGGAAAGGCAACAGGACAAAAGAAACAATCTATCGACGCCTTTAGAAAAGATCACATGCAAATTTTTTCCGTAATCGATCGACCACACGTGCGTATCAAAATATCATATTCGACCTTCGCACTAATGTGGTCGAAGATTTTTTATGATATTCTAATATTGAAATGTGCAAAAAACACCATGGCGATAATGCGCAATTAAAACAATTTCCATTAGGAAATTGCAGACATGAATAAAAATGATCTATATCTAAAAGATAAATCTGCGCGTTGTGTAATATATAATAAAATAGGCAAGCTACTGGTCTAGTGGTCGATTTACGCTAGGTATTAGACACACACATAATAGAAACGGCGCGGCGTATTTGCGTAGCACTTCTCAAAAAAAAAAAAAAAAAAGGCAAAAGATCATTGGTGGAAAATATTAATTAAGCGTATTCTTTTGCATATTCTGTTATTGTTTGATCTTTTTTTCATCGGCATAATATCATATCGGAATTTGAATAAACTTTTAAACATATGGAATCTCAGAGCCTTAACAAGGGAGTGACAAAATAGGCGCAAAACGCAGAATACCGACCTGATTGAGCCTGATCAGCGGTCCGAAAAGCGGACCGATTAAACACGCAGACCTTGTGGCCACTCTGTCGGCTTTTAAGGCTTTTTTACGGCATTTTCTATGATCTATACGATCACGTAAGCTCAGATGCCCAAGTCCATTTGTTTAATATAAAAAATAGTTTGAAGGCGAATGAATTTTATTAATTTAAGAAAAGATAAAAATACAATTCAAAAATATATAAACAAAACATTAAACAAAACACTTAAAAGCTCAAATATTATTTTGAAAATACACCCGAAATAACATTAAAGCATCGAGTGTTTCGTCATTTAGTCTGGATCTGATTTTGGTAGCAAGGTAACTTGCTGCTGAAAATACACTCGTTGGAGGTATCGTCATCAGATATTTAAATTCTAGTTCGAGTTGATGACCTCGTGAGCCCCCATTTTCGTATAATACCATCAATGTGATCCATACATCTATTATGTTTCATATCGATATTCCCAGCATTAGAGTCGAGGTGTAGTAAATACATCACCGGTAGGGAAACGTTAATATACCAATTTGTTAAACATATATGTACTTTATATATATAGACAGTTACTGCCTCGATTGCCGGAAATGTCTCGATTTAGTAGCCTTCATCGTGTTGTGTACGATAAAAATTTCAATCCTGAATTTTTCAAAATTACGTTTACTAATCCCGGGATTCATAAGCACCTAAAACTATCCGAGTACCTGCTATTGCATTATCTAATCACGACGCTGTTTTTGTTCCATTTTGAGCAAACGCGGCACCCATCTTGCGCCCAGCTTTCTCATGTACAAATTTTCAGTCAATATGCGATTTACAGCATTTTTTAAAGGCTTACCATGTCTGTTTGCTCACGGACTTACAGTCGATATTCATCTAATATTTAGTCGGTTGTTGTTTTTTAAAACTTTTTAAATGGATTTCCAGGGGGAGGGGGTGCAAGTTAGACACTTGCCACGGGTGCTTCATACCCTCGTTATGGCTCTGTATTTCTAAGACGTATCTTAACCCAGTTTATATAATTCCTCATCTGAAATAACATCTACAATTCAAATTTAATCGCATCCGTAAACCATTTCTTAAATATATTCCATTATAATCTTAAACCAATTTCTTGTTGCTATCATCCAATCTCGTTTATTGATATTTTTCTAATTCCACTCAATATCAAGCCAGATTCAAGCAACGATTATTCAAACTTAATATATTAAATTCACGTAGTTATCTTAAGATGCTCATTAATATTACCTAGTTCCTAGACCGAGTAGATATCGTCCAAGCCTCCAAAGAATAATGCTCTATTGTTAATTTGTTTGATTGTCGTCAATATCGATCGTACGTGGATATGTTGCATGAATTAGAAGTCACGGCTGTTGTGCATATCGTCGAATGGAGGTTTTAACTTATGCACATGATGGTTTGTACAAATTGCAAATTAGAGTGATGGCCTTGTTTTGTAGAGCGAAATTATTGATGTTCTCGGATTTGTAGAGATTCGAGCTCCTGAAAATGATATGCTGATGTTGTAAATAAATTTGTAATTAATTCAAAGTGCCATAATCCAATTTAAGCATACCATTACCATGTAAAGATGTTGTATCCCCAAGAAAATCTCTTTTGGGCATTACCATGGTGTGACGATTGATATCATACAGTTAGAAGGATATGTAAAATAAACTGAACAATGCATATTTGATTTATAAACTAATGATATGTTTTTTTTCTATTGCTTTCAGGTAAATAACGAAGCAGTCTACAAAACCATATTCGCACACAATTAGTGAGGATTGATGATCATCATATTATTCAGCACATACGTGTACAGTTATATTGATAAGAGCGTATTTTTGAAAATGTATTATTAGACACGAATAGTTATTTCATCTGATAGTACTGGTATTTCTAATTTATTATTCAGTCAGAATGGTATTTGACATTCTCACGTGTTTGTTATCGCGTATGCGTTTATGTATATTGCTTAGCCTGGTGATAGAGAAAAAAAATATATTTAATACATATTAATAAGCTATTTTTTTTTTAGAAATTAGCATAATTTACCATCAAATTTCGATGGTTTAAGATAGGTTTTAAGTGTATTTAGCAGGGCTTAGAGCCGAAACTGGACCGATAATCGGAAAAACTGACTTTCTTGTGGGTAATCCGTTGAACCAATGCATAGATAATAAACCTAAATTTTAGCTGATAATATTATGTATTTCGTTTATCTCATCATATTCTATAGACATTCTCATCCTTTGAAATAGACGATATCCATTTGTGTAGTTTCACTTTTAATACCAATAAAAGCAATCAATCACTTAACTAAGCTTTGTAAAAAAATTGTTCTTATTTGTATCATTAGTAAATTGAGACGACCCTAAATAAATAATCAATTTTATTAACATAAAAATTAAAAATCATTATGTGTTGTGACCCTGACCAAGAAACGCTCAAAGCCCGTAAATGATCCCGCAGGACATCATGTGGTATACATACATATGCCGTGACACCCACCGGTGACTGCCATTGATAGTTAACGATAAGCCATGACGGCCATTAACTCGTTAATAAAAATAATAATAATAAAAAAATAAAAAATACAGTGGCGTAGCTAGGTAACCAAGGGCCCTGGGGCAAATTAAAAAATAGGGCCCCACTGCTATGTAAACTGATTAGGTTTTATCAAATAAAAATATGAAATATACAAATACTTTAAAAATGCTAAGCTACTTAACGCTTTCGCGCGCGCACATCGTCAATCCCTTCGTCGCTGCAGCACATGAGTGCAAATAAACCTCGCGCCGAATTAGTCCTATGCCTACCGCGCTCCCAGACACAAAACCATTTACAAAACATGGATCCAAAACATAGAAGAAGGTTATTTGACAACGAACCTAGAAAATCTTTTTTTTTGTTATACTATTTTTTGTGAATTTTTCTTTTGAAAATTTTATTTTTTTTGTATTTTTTTAATAAACTTATAAAATTGTTGTTAAAAAAAATAAATATGTTGAGAACAAGTGTTTTCGACTCCCATTACTCTAATACAGAATGATCGACCTTTCATTGTGTGTATTAGCGAGGGTTTAAATAGTTTTATTATTAAAAAAATACAATGGTTGAAAATCACTGAAAAGTGTAAAGAATACATTAAAAAAACGTGTAGATCGATTTACTTGTTGATAAATGTTTCGAGGGCAATAAAAGTTCGGTCTTATCGCTGGAATGTTATCACCAAAAACGATTAGTGAAGTGAAGAGGCAAACGCGAGAGAGAATAACTGACTCATTGTGTGTTCTGGCGATGGCTTAAGCACTAATACGTATTCATGAATGTCGTCGGCAATCGGATTCACGGAAACGAGCTAAAATGACGATGCCGCGCGCGAAAGCGTTAAGCTCTTTTTTGTGATTGACAACACTGCCAACCTACAGAAAGAATTTAGGGGAATTCCGTAGGCATAACTTACGAATTTCTCTCAACTGAGTTGTCATGGTTAAAGTGGGGTTGCAACCTGTCAAATTTATTTTGAAAATGGGATAAATTTCTAAAAGTTCAGTTCGATCGAGATTTCTGGTAAAGATTCGAGGGCCCCCTGAGCTTGAGGGCCCCGGGGCACTGCCCCGCCTAGCCCCTTGGTAGCTACGCCACTGTATATATAACATATAAAGACATAAAATTAAAATAACTAACACATAATTATACTATACATAAAATAATGTTAAAAATAAAATTTAACATCATATTATGTAATATGGATATTCATTAAAAAAATTAAAATACACATGGTCTGATTTTGGACAGTTAGGACAATATTTTGAGACCCCTTTTACATATTTGTTTCCGCTTCCTGCCGATCGAGAACTTATCTCATCTTTTTATAGCAAATAATACAATTCTGGGCACAATTCAAGCAAACAGTACAATTGGGTTTGGGGCGCAAAACGCAGAATAACGACCCAACACTGATTGACTCTGTCCGTTTTTATAATATATACTAAGTTTTTCGATCCCTCTTTTATTCGTTATCGCTCAAACATTGGGACCCAGCCAGCAATAAAATAAATACAACATTTTTTTCGACCGATTGTAAAATTTAAACAACCCATCTGATCAATCTTCTTCGGACAACTTCGTAATGAGAGTTGGTAATCGTTCTGTAAACATGTTCGGGTATGGCGTCCGATCGCAAGGCGCTCATTCGTCATATCAGCCGTCTGAAAAGCGGACCGGTTGAACACATAGTCCTTGTGGCCACTCCGTCCTCTTTTAGGGCTTTTTACGACATTTTCGGGGATAAATGCGTACCCAGGAGCTTCTATGATCTGTACGATCACGACGTATTAATCTACACCTCTCCATCGGACGCTCTCCTCCAGAAACGTTACCAGGACGCTGTTTTTGTTCCATTGCGAGCAAATGCGGTAGCCGTTGTGCGCAAAAATTTCTCATGTCCAAATTTTCAGTCAATATGCGATGTATAGTATTTTTTGAAATATTGTATGACGGCAAAATGGGTTATTTTTTAAAATATATGCTCGGCACGAGACGTGTTAAACAATAAATATACAAGTCAAACCACTTTTTCCGTCATTTATAATATCTCTAAATTAGCTGGCAGTTACAAGGTTTAAAAAACCTTTTGGAGCTGATTCGCAAACCCTTGTTTATTCTTGGAGCCGAACCGATACATATTTTGGTATTGAACCGAAATAAAATGAAACAAAGAACGGTTCAAAGCATTGGTTTTTAGCAATGTGAATTCGATCAAATGTACAATATATTCCAATGAGCACTTATTATCAAAGCTAATTTTACGGACGTCTTTGAAAGCATTTTTGAAGATTAAATATGATTGCCATAATGATGTTTGTTTTTATCCGGAAAATATGTTTATTTTATTCTGTAAACGATTAAAGTGAGGTCACTGCCGCTGACTAACTTATGACACGTTACTCAATAATTTGAACGTCTCAAGTTTGTGCTCATCCAATTTTAGTATATTTTGAAGGCCAATTCTCACATAAGACTAAATGTCGTTGGATCCTATATATTTTCTTGTAAATTGATTCGAAAATCGTCACCTGTCAGATTGTGTTTCATAACGCCGTGCATAAAATTAAGACAATCAAAACCTGTTGTGCCCGAGACAAATTGGCAATTCGTCGTCGCGATCGATGTAAAATTTGAGCAAACCGTCCAAATTAATAGAGTGAAAAACCTTAATCAAAAAGGATAAGGAAGCGCGATTATCTTTTATGCTCGGCTATTGAGTAATCAATTTAATGAGGATTTTTTAATGTTCGATCTACGATTAAACATGACGAAAAATGCGCACATTGGTTCATCGAGGAAACGTCGAGCATTTCTTTCATTCTAGATTGGATTTCAGGAAATTGCAGCGTATCGTCGTTTTGAAATTCGTTTAAAAATGCTGCATTAATTGGCACAGAAACGTTGACACCAAAGTGTCACATTTGAGCAACACTATCTGGCTAACAATATCGGTGTGAAGTTCCCCATGCGTCGTTAAGGTGTTATCTCACGTCAAAATCTTATCTATAGTTTGAAACGTAATGAATGAGGTTATGTCACACGTTACGTCTCCATTTATCGTTGATAAGCAGCTCCTTATCTTTATTTTTTTTTAACTCCTCAGAGTCTGCTATTCAAATAGCGAAAAACAAGCACACCTTCATATCTGGGTCGTATGACTATTATAGTCATACGGAGAAATTCGTTATTAAAAATGTTCACCACATCTCCGTAATGTTCAATACTTCACATCAATCAGGATGGATGATATTTCACCAATGTGTTAAATGTGCGTTTTTAACCCCTCACCGTCTCTTGTGGCCCACAATCTTCGTCGCGGCTGCCTTATGCAGACCATCAAGTCGCAGGATCAAACGCGCCCTTGCGCCTCTGGACGGGGACGTCCGCTCCTAATTGTAGACGGGGCTCTGCAGCCTCGACATGAACTCGCAGCATACGACGGAATACTTTATTTACGGAATACTCGCTTTAACGATCAAAATTAAACATTTACGGTAGAAATTATAGTTTAAATTAAAATATTCCCCATTCCAATTTCAGATTGTTAGTATTGTGTTCGTTGTGGGCCGCATGTGTCGAGTTTGAAAATTTCCGCTGTACAGAGTGACAAATCCACTGTTGGATCAGTTTTTTTAACAACTAGCTTAATCAATTGCAATTTTTAACATGTCCATAAAATGTCATGACTTCGTCTGCACTAAAAAAGGCTTCAAATGATTGATAAGGCTATAATTGAAAGTATATTTTTTAATGCTCATATACTTCAATTGTGCTTTTGTACGCAGATTATATGCAAATTATATGCAGACACGACCCAAAACGTACCACCGCACCAGATTGACACTCAATAGATTAAAATTGACTCTTGACGCGCGCATTTGAGAATACATTTTTGTACAAATGTAACAGCTATTAAAAATGCCAAAGAATGTATGAAAAAAACAGTATTATACAGCAGACCCACGCTAATCCGACAAACTTTTTCCAAGACATTGTCGAATTATCCAATTGATCGGATTATAGAGTACCGCCCCCGAACTCTTGTAGTCCAGAACTTTTTGGAAAGGATTACATGTAATTATTATAGAGAATTAACGTCAACATATTGTACAATGCCCACAGCAAAAAAATACAAATCTGTCATCGTTATAAAACCATTCAAAAATGACATGACGGTTTTGACGCAAAATTCCCGATTTCCCGACGAATTATTTATTTCCGTCGCTGCAGATGAATACCTATATACTATAATACTTTGATGTCATTCGTAATTATATTACGGAGGAATACAAAAAATCTGAACCCCGTATCTATTATACTTCATATCGATATTCTCATTATTAGAGTCGAAGTGTAGTAAATACATCACCGGTTGGGAATGGTTAATATAACAATATGACATATTTAAATATTAACAATGTTTCGGACTTTTGATCCATAGATTGCGATTGTTGCAAAAAATATTTTCCACGTACAAAGTCATCCGTTTATGTTCAATATTGACAAATCGAAATGATGGATTTTCAATAGACCCACAAAAAAATTGGACAACCCATTGTTTATCCATCATATCTAATGTGATTTGAAGTGTTTTGAATATTCAAATGCTATCAATGAATGAATAGGAGGAGTAAAGCATCACGATCGGGAAAAGAACCTCTGGGTTCATAAGCAAACTCGTGCACTTTAACACCATGTTATAATGCTGAGATGACAGGTATGAATAGCTTATTATGTCGGATGTTTATTTAATGCAATTTTACAGTTATACAAAATTTTGTTCTGTGAATACTTGCACGTCTTAGTGAAGAAATGTTACATCGAATCTCCGAATGTATAACTGTTGTGTTCGCCTGCTCTATATTATGAGCGCGGTAAAAAAATATGACTGGTTTGCTATCAAAAAACTTCTAGAGGTCGCGATGAATTATTCATGAAATTTGATACGTTCCATATGGAGGATTGTTGAACAAAATCAAGACCAATTGTAATGATGATTGACTTAAAAAGCATCAACAAATTGCTTTAATATTTATCCATATGACAAAAGTTTTGTATTTATTTATACGCTAATTGAAAGCAATAACTTGAAATGTTAACTAACGTAAATCAAACTTGATGGACATTGACTCTAAGAGCAAAAACTATCAAATTCTGATAAAGGATTCAATTAGGATTTTTTACGGGAAGCAATAATTCTTTTTAAAATGAATTGATTCATTAAATCTTTTTTTCATGCAGTCTTCGCAACTGAGAGATGAATCGACAAAAAATCCGATATAATCGATCTTTCATACTATTGATTAGTTTATTTTAATAATGCGTTCCATTGTTGTGTATATTATATTTGGGAAAAAAAACTACAAAAACTCATAGACGACCCAAAAATAGGCAATTTTTAACATTTTTTTTCACAGTAAATACACCGTATAATGAAACGAACCTTTTTGCGATTTATTATGGCACTCTTATATTATACTAAAAATTAAATTCGTAATTTTAAAAAATATATATGATGTCATTTTTAAAACATCAAAAGACATCAAAAAAGATGCAATTCCACGGTGTGAATCGGTTTTTCATTCAGGCTTACCTGATACAAAAAGTCATAAAGATGTTTAATCTGTAAGCGTGTCGCTATCATATAACAATTAATTAATACTTTTTGTTTAAAAATAACAAAATGGCGCTGATTTCAAAAAAAGTTTAGAAAAAAAAACACCTTTTTGGGGATATTTTTTAATGTAAAACGTAAGATAAAATAAATTAATTTTGACCTGATTTTGTGAACTGTCATAAACATACGTGTGTAAAATAAGCTCGTAAAATTTCAGATCAATCGGCGACTTGATTTTTCAAAATTCTTTCCACGACGCGTGCAAAAATGTCGTTTCGAAAAAAACGCGTTTAAAGTTTTAAGTACTAAAAAATATTTCAATAAAATGAAATGACAGATGCTATCTTCTCTCATGGGGCTTTTCAGTGCATAAAGGCTATATCTATGTGGTGGTTTTCAATTACTTTTCACATACGATTAAATATTAATAATGTCATTTGAAAAGAATTTACCCGTAGGTAGTCTCGCGGTTTAACGGTCGGATTAGGAATTCAATCGTCATGGGTTCAAATCTACAGGAGGTGTGGCTGGATTTTCAATAGGTTAAGAAATTACATTGATAAATTTCATCGTCATTTAGTCTGGATCAGATTTTGGTAGCCAGGCAACTTGCTGCTGAAAATGCACGATCAGCCCCCAAACTCGTTGGAGGTATCGTCATCAGATATTTAAATGCTAGTTCGAGTTGATGACCGCGTGAGCCCCCATTTTCGTATAACACCATCATTGTGACTGATAAAAATCTTTTCTCTTGAGAGACGGATTTGAACTCGCAAAAATCCCGATTTCCCGACAAATTATTTATTTCCGTCGCTGCATATGAATACTCATATACTATAATACTTTGATGTGATTCGTAATTATATTACGGAGGAATACAAAAATTCTGAACCCCGTATCTATTATATTTCATATCGATGTTCTCATTATTAGAGTCGATGTGTAGTAAATACATCACCGGTAGGGAAATGGTAATATACCAATTTGATAAACATATATGTACTGTATATATGTTTACATAGATTAGACAGTTACGGCCCTTAGACGTCGCCTAAGCTCGCCAATTAATGGTTACGCCACTGTTTTTAAGCGTCCAGATTTCGGCGGAAATGTCTCGATTTAGTATCTTTCATCGTCCTTGTGAAGTGTACGGTTTTTTTTTAATAATTTCATATTTGGATACAATCTCATTTGCTTTCAAAATAGGCTTCTTGTGCTTATTTGTCCACTGTCACGATATGGCTCCTCTTTGTAGAAATTCAAAAAGGATATGTATTAATTGGCTATCTATTGAATACCTTTCCTATCTCATATAAGAGGGGGATTTACATATAGTGGACTTGTGATGAAAAAAAAATCAATGGATCAATAAAATTTCAATCGATTTAAGTCATAAGTACGCTTAAAGTTAATTGTGCGCTTATGGATATGCTCAAATGTACAAGCATCAATAGATGCGTCGCGTTTTGAAAGGATTAATATATAAACATCATCAAGTGTTCATGGATCAAGATTAATTAATTTGGTAATTATCTGCACTTTTTAAATCAATTTATGTCCCTCAATTGCTATTAAGGTTTAGGTCAACGTTAATTTCGTTTGAGGATTTCACCTTCCGCGATCAGAGTCCATTTCGAGCTATCCATGAGACCTTGTCTAATGATATGTCGACAATCGGATAACCTTCCAGTCACTAACCTAGAGCAACCCGTCTCCCCATGGGCCACCTTGTTGGATAATAGATTGTCGGGTGTCAACAAACTGTTGTCTCATTTCCATAATGAGCCATCACTACCTGTGCCGGTAGCCGAGCTTATTATACTTCGTCAAATTGGGCCTTTGGTTTATATATAATTTGGAACCGAGACCGAAATAGTTGACGCACTTTGCCCCTCTTCTGCTTTATCAAAAGAGTACCAATCTAAATAGCCCGGCGACCTTTTCTGCTGCCAAATGTATAATCGGTAGCCATGACGTCATAACGCGCATGTCACAGGCACGCAACTCCAGCACCCAGAAGTCTGCAAATGGCACTCTCAAATCGGGATTCTTGGACTTGGAACTGGGACACCGGAGCGTGAATCGCTATTTCCAATGAGCTTAGAAACATCTAGGCTGTTGTAATCCGGTTGTACTTATAAAGGCGATTGCAATTGGAAGGCCTTGTTATCTTCGTCGCGATTGCCTCATGCAGTCTACTGCGAGTGTATCTCATGACGAAGAGCTACTCCAAGATTGGAATGCAGATGACCGCCTCTCTACCTTATTCACGTGAGACCCCGACTTAAAGGAGGATGAGGACATCCTCAGTAGCATAGGACTGCGTCCACTAGACACACTTTCAGTGAACGACGATACTCTGTACTACTGAAGAAAGGGAGCTGTTATTTATCTGCCGCTTCTCTACATCTTTCAGACAACATCGAAAAGAAAGATACCAAACGAATGAGAAATAATTAAAACATAATTTAGTGATATAATGTATTTACAATTTCAATAATATCGATGACGATCACGAAGCAAAAACTTTTAATGCGGTGATGAGTTTAGCTTCGCAATTCAAAAATAACGAGTGAATTATTTTTTCCAAAATGAAAACCATAACCGAACCGATATAAATGTTTGAAACTGAAGCGAAATGAAAAACATAACGGTTCGAAACACTGCACAAAATAACAACACGACACTCAAGATATGAATACACTCAAACCTCTTTTTGTGCGACTTCAAAGTTATGCGATTTTTTTTAAAAGCAATTTAAGCAAATAGAAAATAAATCATCAGCACTAACCGAAAAAAAAAACATTTTGGATTGTTTAAATCATGTTGCATCTGCTACCGCTGAATTACGACCATACACATTAATGGTGTATTTTAATCTAGAGTTTTGGAAAAAAAATTGTTTTCTTTGCATTTTTTTTAAGTTTCGACTTTCAAAAATATATCCTCCAAAGAACTTTCCAAAATTATAATTTCTTACGGAGTTATAGCTATTTTTATGACGCGGCAACTAAGCCGCTTCTGTCAGAATGAAATCTTTAAACGCGTTTTTCTCGAAACTACTTTTTTCAACACGGATGACATCATATGTCATGTTATAATTAACTGATTTACTTCAAATTAGACTTAAAGATGACTTTTTTTAAACGGTCTTTAAACTTGCCAAAAAACGCCATTTGGCATTAGAGATGCCAGATAACTTTAAATTTTTACCAATAATGCGAGACATCGTTAAAATGTTATTTTTTAATTACCTTATTGTTTTCCTAATTTTTTTTTGTGCGATTTTGGGTATATTTTATATATCTGTTTCAAAGTTATGCGGTTTTAAAAATTTATGGAACGTATCTTCAATTTTTATATGTAAATTATAGCATTTTTTGTTCGATTTTCCAAAATTGACTGGATTTGACCCCGAAGCTTTTTGATTTTTACGATTTAATCAACATTTTATCTTTAATGTGCTCTTATAAACATGAATTTGAATAGAGCAGATTCAGCAGAGATAATATATGTATGTCCTTATGTCGAGCATATTAGTTCAATTTGCTTTAACGCGTTTCCAAATAAATGTTCGATGACAGAATTTTCAGTGAGGGGACTTATAAAGTTGATGTGCTCAAAATAAACGAATGTACTAACATAATTATATATAGCGAAGCTATAAATATTTAAATAGCACGGGATACATGTAAATCGCGAATTAAGAATGTTTCATATTGAATTTAGAAATCTACCCGGAAACAAAGATTTAAAGACACAGTCTTCATCAGCAAAGTAAGAGTTTTACTTGTTTTGCCTATTTATTTTTGGAAAAACTGTATAACACCAATTGTTTGCAGTCTTCGTTAGTTTCACAAACGATATATCTTTGCTGAACATCAGGGCCATAACAAGGCGGTGGCAAAGCGGGCGCCCGCCACGGGCGCAATTGGACTTGTAACGCAAAACGCATAATACCAGTCGTAAGTTGCACGTAGTTTTTATTTTACTTGACCATTCTACTTTGTTTCAACGATTTGTTAAGAGAGTTCATAATCGTTTTGTAGATATGTTCAGGAATTTGTCACATCAGCGGTCTGAAAAGTGGACCGATTGAACACACAGACTTTGTGACCACTCCGTCCTCTTTTAGGGCTTTGTTCGGTATTTTCTGGCTCGCGCCAAATCAGGTCGAGAACGAATCTAGTCTTCCTTTGTCTCAGATGTGAAGTGATGGACTCATGTTTCATCCTGAATTGATGCAAAAATTCATTTATGTGAAACATCGCAAAACACTCGATTGAAACATCATTACAACTCTGTTTTTGTTTGATTGTGAGCAAACGTGGCACCCATCTTGCGCACGGCTTTCTCATGTCCAAATTTTCAGTCAATATCGCTTATCAATTACTTGCCACGGGCGCTTCATATTCTCGTTATGACTCTGCTAAGCATTTAGAAAATTAAAAATATATGAGAATATCTGTACATCTTCAACTAATAACAACACATTTTAAAGATGTTTGTCGACAATATTATTATTTAAGCATGCATAATGTATAAAGATGGTATAAATTTTCAAAGCTTATACTTTTTTTATAATATATCATTTTCAGACAACAAGTTTTTGCTATGGATTTGAATAATAGATGCGATTAAATCACTGCATTTGAGGCATTAATCGACAACCTGATGATGCTCGAAACGCTGAATTTATTAGAATTTTAAATTCATTTTGGAAATTTAGACATTTTCTCGTTGAAATATTTCCTCAAAATATCGTGTCGCCGGCATAGCAATTAATTCCAAAGACCTTCAAATTTCTCCGTCAAATACGTGCTTTCGGTTGGCGTGATCTCGCGTACTATAATATTCAAATGGCTCTTGTATCAAGTGAGCCATCTAAGTCCAAAAGCCTGACATAATTCGAAGCACTTGCCTCCAACAATGATCCCATATTGATTTTCCGCGAAGAAACAAAGAACCCACATGAGAGCACGCGATGTTGGACTATAAAAACGAAAAGAGCAAGTACGCAGTGTGGAACGATGGATGGATATTGCGACGGCGAGGGTACGCAGTTCCCTGGGGGGGTGTTGTTTTTTTCTCGTATTTTTGTCCTAATTTTATTATTCATAGTCTTATGGCATTATGAAAGCGTCTTGCACGCAAATATGCTGTCGGCGACAGTTGGAGGAGGTAGAAATGGGGCAGAAGAGGCAGCTTGTTTTCCTACGGGAACTTTTTTAAATTTGTGCTTTACGACTTGTTCGCCCGGGGAGCAAATTGTATTCAAATTCATAAACAAGCTTGGATTATGTCATTGTGTGATAAACTATTGTAGTTTCGAGATTCTTGTGCAGTTATCAAATACCAACAAGTTCTTTGATGCAGGCAATTTTGTAACATTATTAGGAAAATCAAATTTCACATGCTTGAACCATCAAATCATTTGAATCCCAAAAATTATTATAATAACATTCATCAACAAATTAGGATTTTTTGGTACTGTTCATTATGAGGACCAAAGAATTACCATTTAGTATGTTTATGACTACCAAAATATATGCTGTTATAGGAATATTTCTTAGATGATGAAGTTGATCAATCGGATTTTTTGTATAATTCTTTGATCTTTGATTCGATTTTATCAATTCCTATATAATCACTTTATTTTTTTCATTTCGGTTTTCGTTCCGGTTCAGCTCCGGATGATTCAGATTTGATTTTTTAAATATTTTTATTTGTATTAAAAACTAAACTAAAATCATATAATTTATTAAAGCCAAGGATATTGACTTGATTCTTATTAGCTGAAAGTTTGGGAGTCCCAGCTTGTAGTACACAATACTATGAAACAAATCAAAATTAGAAACTCAGTCTGGGTACATAAAAAGTACAGTCAACCCTTCTATAGCGTCGAGATATGGATCATGCTATAGAAAGTTATGCACCCAGGCAATTTTTTTACGTACAGTGGAACCTCGGCTTACAAGTGTTCCAAGTTACGAGCTTTTCGTGTTACAAGCCGAGACTTAAAACCGAGCAATAAAAGATCGTCTGAAACTCCTTTTTTGTGCAAATGGTAGTGGCGACTAGAAGATAAAGCCTCTTTTTGTTTACTCTTCGGCGAACCCAGGAGCATTTAAGAGGTGCAAAGTGCGAAAGGACAGGCTACCTGTTATGTGGAAGTCAAACAGCAGGGCATGGACCGACGAAGAGCAGTTTATTAAATGAATAGACTCTGCCGCTGGTCCTGAGATAAACAAATAACTGCTGAATAATTATTATTCTCTGAAAGTCATGCTAATTATTGATAATGATCCTGCCTAAGAAATCAAATTCCGAGCCAAAATTTCGATCCCGGTATTTCGGGATTGGATTAGACCATCCCGGGATCAGTCCCGGGATCCCGCACTCACATATTTAAATGCTAGTTCGAGTTGATGACCGCGTTAGCCCCCATTTTCGTATAACACCATTAATGTGACTGATGAAATTCCTTTTTGCTGAGACGCGGACTAAAACTCGCAAAATTCCCGATTTCCCGACAAATTATTTATTTCCGTCGCTGCAGATGAATACTTATATACTGTAATACTTTGATGTGATTCGTGATTATATTACGGAGGAATACAAAAATTCTGAACCCCGTATCTATTATATTTCATATCGATATTCTCATTATTAGAGTCGAGGTGTAGTAAATACATCACCGGTAAGGAAAGGTTAATATAACAATTTGAAAAACATATATGTACTGTAAATATGTAGACAGTTACTGACTCGATAAAAAATTCAATTTCAAGTCTTATTAAAATCAGAATGTTAGATTCATTGACAAGGAAAACTTTTTGGCATCAATTGACACGTTCAAAATGTTTCATTTAAATGCCCGATTTCGACGAAAACCAGTTTATTTAGTATCCGGAGATTTCCTATTGGGTATGCAATAGTTATAACATATAAAATTAACAAGACTCAATTCCAATTAATTTAATATCAAGGGTCACATGTTCCGATGGGATCTAACGAAGGTTAATTGATTTACGGCAAAGTTGTTCTTTCTAGTGTCGCGTTCGTTTTCATCATATATCTACGGATATTTGCAACTCAATTGTAAAATCGAAACATAGGAAAACATATTTTTCTAGAAAAATATGGCGTCATTTGCGTAAGAACGACCATGGAATTATCGAAAGTATCATCTTTATTTTATACCAAAGCCATACGACGATTCTATAATCGAGCATTTGGTATGTGCATATTTAATTTTCAGAAGATGTTTTAGTAAACGAGTTTTTTATGAATTTCAATAAAAGATTTGGCAATTGAAATAATGTGATCATATCGAATCTACAATGTTTGTGATTCGGCTGATTCAATTTAAACGTGTGAGAGTCAATATCTCAATAAGGTGGGATCGATAAGTTAATTCTTAGAATCCATTGAATCCAGATATACACGGTTATATGGCGTAATGATCTTTTGCGTCATCGGCTTGCCTGGTGGAAACTTTTAATTATTATATATTCTGCATCGGTAATTAGTATTTGCAACAATTCTTCTCTAGTATTGATACAGATAATAAGGACACGTTTCGTTTAGTTGGGGAAATTACTCTTGTTAATGGTGTTTTGCAAATGTTCCATTGATCGCAATGCGTTTCAACAACGTGATACCATTAATTTTAAAAGTACGTGCTCAAGATAAATTATTGTAGATAGTCGTAAAGGATCATTACTAGAAGAATATTTGTACTTTGACTTAAATCAATAAGGTTTAGGACGTTCTTAAGTCGTCATTGTTTCTACAAAACAATTACAACATCAATAATAAACAATCATCGTCATCATCGGTTTTTTAACATATTTCTTCAATTATTCAGCAAAAAGAAAGATTTCTTAATGTCTCCACAGGCTTTTTTTTCAATTTTTTCAGATAAATTTAGTAAATTTCAACATAAGATATTAGAAAAAGTAGAAAAAAATCAATGTGATTTCCTGTGATTCACGATGGTTTTTTGTGATTACTTGAATTAAATTAAACTATCATATTTTTCTGAATGTATCTCGAGATGCCGTTATCAAATATAATTTAAGAATGCAGCAACCAGAATCAAAATATGATATTTGCGACTATAGAGAAGCATATGGCTCGCGAGGACGGACTTTCGGTGGCGTCTATAGACGCTTGCGGCACTTGACCGATCCAAAATCGATAATTATAAATATTAAATTATCTCATTGGCTTAAATCACCACTTGATTACAAATAGACGATTTTTCGCAAAATCCGAACCATGAACGTTGACTCCTTGCGTTTCAATGTCACAACATCCGTGACCGAAATCGTATATATATAAGAATAAAATGCAAATGGATTTTTACGTTTTATTGTGCTTCAAGACGATCTGTAAATCACGTAGAAAAATTAGAATAAAAAACGTAACTCATTAATATTTAGAAATGGAACGTGTCTTTGAATACATTTAACATTTGATATGATTTGTTGCTTTTTTAGTCAATATTTGAGGACTTTTGTTGGATTAAAATTGGAGCGTGACTAATGAGCCACTTCTCTCACATTTTCAAAACTACCATAATTAACAAGCAGACATCTACGTAAGCATTTATTTGTTTGCAAATCTGTTTGGATTGCTCGATTATAACTAACATCATTCTTATTTAAGGGACGTTTATACCTTGTTGTTTAAAAAATCTTTTTTTTCTTCGTGTATTCGGAAAGAACCAAAGCTTAAGAATACGTTTAATAAATTTCATGTCGATATAAATGAAATTCGCAAAGTTATAGGCCAACGAAGAGAGGAGAAACTTTAAACGCGATTTTCTCAAAACTACTTTTTTCAAGCTCATGGAAGTGCTCCCACATGCCCTAGATGATTATTCTTTATAAAATTTAACAAGCATGTGTATAATAAATGTCTTCGTCGTATAGACTACAATTATCTAAAAATATTTAAAAACGTTTATTTAATCAACATAAAATTACAAAAAAGTGTTGGTAAAAACACAAACTTTTTTTCGATCGCTCACAATTTTTTTATTTTACAATATTTCTTATTAATTGTAGTCTAAGCTATACACAATATTATACAAAATAAAAATATGTTTAATTTATTTGCTGTAAATCACTTGTTCAAGACTTAAGACTTCCATAGTGAACAATGTCATCGCTCGTGCACCGACATAAGTGACTCCCCCACTTTATTTTTATGTTCAATGAAGATCGTATTGGACACAACATAGTGTTTTACCTCTTTAAGGGGTTAATCTTGGATACACGCTAAGAGAGTTCTTGACACGATACTCTAAGGATAATAAACCCGTTAAATGCACCCGATAAATATATAAAAAGCGTTTAGCGATCTTCGACCGGATTTGTTCATTCACCTGTTGTAATAGAATAGAGCCTCAAATTCAAGGCGTCCATTTCTAAGCCGTTTTTTAAAGAACCGCAAATATTCGATTCGATCGTGCTCATATAGTAAGGGTCAAGTGCGGTGACGCACTGCCTTTCAAATTGACCGCATTCGACCACTGTTGGTTGCCTGGTATTTTCAAAAATTCCAAATTGGATCAACCATGAAATAGAACCATGTACTTCCTATGGGAGCGATCTGAAACAAAAGCTTGAAATGTCCCATGCTCAATTTGCATTGTAAATTAATCTCACACAGCTTCTAACAGTTGCCAGATCGTACACAAGATGTGATGCAAATTGAGCATCTCGGATTTTTTTTAGCATTCTGACCAAACCAGTTATTCTTTTGCGTACGCAATATTTGGGTTGACGTTCGTAGAAGAGGTACCATTTCGTCGTTCGGAACTTCAATGAAAACTGCTGTCGTTTATCGCTCATCTTACAGCGACTTCCACATTGCTAAAAATACACATAAATTAAGCAGTTAATGTGGCACAAGGTGGGTGCTATTATGGACACGCGTAAGGTCAACCCATGACGTTTCACCGCATTGAATAATTACATTTTTTAAGATTTACGAACGGACGTCCGCAAAACGGCGATTTTATTATAGAATATATAGGCCGGCAGATGCGCTCTTAGGACCGCCGCGAGGAAATGAGCGCGGGCAGCGCTCGCGGCGTAAATTGGAACTGAAGAAACGTCAAAATATTACAAATTCGAATTGCATCGGAGAGGCCAAGTGGATAATTTGTGCATGAGTTCTTTCCCAACTGGTGATTTTCAATAAGAAGACGGTGGCAAAAATAATTCATCGAAATGGGGTCACAAACGAATCTAGGAAAGCCGACTCGGCTACATCTGCATCCACAATCATGTATTTGAGGCGGCTGGAAACTGGGTCTGATTGTGCTTACGAGACGATGCAATTACTACTTATTCCATCACTGCTTCATTTTGATTTAGCGTGCCGTGCATAAAAATCACTATGGTGTTGTGGGTTTTGCAATTTTGCCAATGGATGAAACTGTCACTTTTGGCGTGCCGATTTTCTTGCTCACACTTCAATTTCACAACCGCCATTGTGTTGTACGAGCCACTGTTACGACACTCTGCAAATTATCGAAGCTCAATTCTCCTGTTTAATTCTTTCCGGTCCTATTTTACACCCGTTTGAGATATTGATTTTTCCGATGTTGTCCCGATTAGGGAATTTAATCCCGGGATCCCGGACAGTTTTAGGTGCTTATGAGTCCCGGGACTAGTAAACGTAATCCCTTAAAAATCGGTATTGAAATTTTTATATAACAGAAATTGTACACCTCACCAGCATAATGAAGGCTACTAAATCGAGACATTTCCGCTGAAATCTGGACGCTTGGAAACAGTGGCATAAATACTAATTGGCGAGCTTAGGCGACGCCTAGGGGTAGTAACTATCTAATCTATATATACATATATACAGTACATTTATATTTTTCAAATTGGTATATTAACCTTTCCCTACCGGTGATGTATTTACTACACATCGACTCTAATAATGAGAATATCGATATGAAATATAATAGATACGGGGTTCAGAATTTTTGTATTCCTCCATAATATAATTACGAATCACATCAAAGTATTACAGTATACAAGTATTCATCTGCAGCGACGGAAATAAATAATTTGTCGGGAAATCGGGAATTTTGCGATTTTAAGACCCTAAATAAAAAGTCTTCGTGAAATACTCCTATAAATCGAAATATAATGTCAAGTACACCATTTCTGACTGTAGTTCTACGATTATATTATATATTGCCAAGACCGAAAAGGGTCAAACTGTGGATTCCGCCATCGTCGAACATTTATGATTTTTTTTTACTTATGTGGGCCACCACGTTCAATAATTTACACGTCAATTATTGCATTGTGCACGTATGCACCTTGACTTACAATTATTGGGTTCGTGTTAAAAAGACTCGAGATATGCTAAAATTCTCTCCTTTGAGACTTGTGAATTATGAATTAAATAATTCTATAGTCATTGCGATACTACAATGGGATTGATAAAAAATCGAAGAGCGTAAAAACTTGACATGTTTATACCGTAATAAATTATACAAACATACTGACAGCTATCAAGAATGATTGCTCAGGCACGATATCATACAATGTGCTTTTTTATTATATTAGCTAATTAATAATGACCGTAGATGTTGGTGATGAAATTGATTTGTAAAAATAGACAATCATGAAAATCTCACAATGATGTATACCATACCAAAAAATGCAACAAAATTAAATAATCATGCAGACTCGTGTGCATTTATTCATTATTGCGGATAAGTTATTAGGGCGTATTACATGAACGTACGGAATTCGTAGGTGAGATTTAAATCACCAGCACTTTAGCATGGGTGGACAGACTTGGACACCGTGGATGAGACAAGACGGCGAGATGAAGCTTAAAGATTGCACAACGGCAGCCACTACTAATAATCACTGGAGCGTACAGAACAACTGCTACAGACAGCCTCCCTGTCCTTGTAGGGATCATGTCACTAGACCTAAATGTGCAAATAAAGGCAGTGAGGCATCTTAAAAAAGCACGTAGAATAATTAAAGTTGGTAACTCCACTCTATCAGCTGAGGAAGCAGATGGAATTCTTACGGATCCTATTGCCACCAAAAGATGGGCTAGAAACGCGGCAATTGCCGATTGGGAACGCAGTTGGTCTGAGTCGCCTCACGGTGGCTACATGCGGAATTTCTTTGGCTCAGTCTCATCTCGCCTCAAGTTAAAATGGGTGGACCCCGATCACTGGACTTCCCAGTTCCTGTCGGAGCATGGCCGTTTTGCGGCATGCCTGGCAAAAATGAAAATATTAAGAGTTCGGATTGTGTGTGCGGAGATTCTTTCATGGGCGCGGATCACGTTTTGTGGTCGTGTTTGGGTATGTCGACCGAAAGAGAGGTGCTCCTGTGCCGTATCAGAGGTCTTTTTTTTGGACCTCTTGGCCACAGGAACTTGGTGGCCAGCCACGGTGCCTTTTCAGCGTTCAAGGCCTTCTACCATAGTTTCGGAGCCAAATATGCCTATTTTAATATCCGCCTTCTACCATAAATTGTAGCCTTTCTTGTTTTTGAATAATTTCCATGGATTTCATTAGTTGCTTGATGAGTCAATCCCATTGATTCTGCAAGCTCCTCATGAAATCATCGTTCTTGAATCGTCGAAAACATTCCACACATGATCAAATGGAGCATTTTTACCATAAGCATTCATAACAGCCAGAATCATCTTTTGAAAGTGGACCGAAGAAATTCGTACTAATACAAACATTTCTCAATCACGGTCGATCTCTCAATCTTTGACTAATTGAAATTCCGAATCTTCATGTGGTACTATCTAATAATAACATTTAATGCTCTCAACTTTGTTGTGTCAAAACATAAAATTATGCATCGCTTTGCCAAATTCGCAAACAGAATTGCGATATTTTAAAAATGCAAATAACTCATGTATAATATTTTAGACTTTTTAAAATATATTGCGCCCAGTATGCTAAATACGCCATCGATAAACAGGATTTGAATAAGTCATTCGTTAAATATTGGCGCACATAAACAACATCAGTAGTAGGGTGGTTCTTATTTTTTGACTTTTAAAAAATTGGATGGTCAAGCGGTCATATGATTTTTTGCCTTAAAAAATGAATACGTGTTTTTTTTTAATGTTTAAGAGGTCGCTAGTAGGGAATCCAATGCCGAGCCAAAATTTCGATACCGGGATTTCGGGATTGCATTATACCATATTATTTTGAAAATATGCCCGAAGTAACATTAAAGCATCGAGTGTTTCGTCATTTAGTCTGGATCTGATTTTGGTAGCCAGGCAACCTGCTGCTGAAAATGCACGCTCAGCCTCCACACACTCGTTGGAGGTATTATCATCACATATTTAAATGCTAGTTCGAGTTGAGCCTCCATTTTCGTATAACACCATCAATGTGACTGATAAAATTCCTTTCTGCTGAGACACGGACTAAAACTCGCAAAATTCCCGATTTCCCGACAAATTATTTATTTCCGTCACTGCAGATGAATATTCATATACTATAATACTTTGATGTGATTCGTAATTATATTACGGAGGAATACAAAAAATCTGAACGCCGTATCTATTATATTTCATATAGATATTCTCATTATTAGAGTCGATGTGTAGGAAATACATCACCGGTAGGGAAAGGTTAATATACTAATTTGAAAAACATATTGATAAACTTGACCGAAAACCAATTTAATCGAATTTTTAAGCGTCGATGGGTATGATTTGTTTTTATTTTTTAAATGAATTCCATTATAAATCCTATTACTTCGGCTCGCTTCAACCCCTTCCGAGAAATTGTTATATCGTGAACCCCATTTATGAATTTATTATTTCCACGAACCGCTCGTTGTGTGCACAATCCCCTTATTGATTTAAAAATGAATTTTTCACTCGAAGCGGAAAAGAAGCGATTGGCGAATATTTAATGTGCATTATTGTTTCATACGCCCAATCTGATATCGCCACGATATATTTCCGTATTTTCGCAATGGAAGCCCTAGAATGCTTTTACGACCTGGATATATCCCATGAGCGGATGCTATTCATCTCATATCTAGATCTTTCGTTTATTAATGTACATGTTATTGTGTAATACGAACTACTCTGATTCTACCGGACGATCTTGTATTGTTGAGGTCGTCGTCATTTTCATATAATAGACTTATAAACAATATCAATGGCAACCGGTATTGCGGAAATTTTTTCAAGACAAGTCTGCGACTATAAGCTATACAAATCAATTCAAATGACTCTCCTTGGTGTGTAGGAAATCCGAATTTATAAACTACAATAAAGGCAGACAAATACAATAATTCAGCTACCGTGCATCAAACATTCAGACGCGCTATGCGATTTAATGAAGTCTTCACGAGCATCCGCGATGTGATGTCACAACTTTTCGTTTGTAAGAAGTACAGGATCGAACTATATTTTTAAATTAAAATTTAACTTAATCATTTTCTGAATACATATATACAGTACATATATGTTTATCAAATTGGTATATATATTAACCTTTCCCTACCGGTGATGTATTTACTACACCTCGACTCTAATAATGGGAATGTCGCTATGAAATATAATAGATACGGGGTTCAGAATTTTTGTATTCCTCCGTAATATAATTACGAATCATATCAAAGTATTATAGTATATAAGTATTCATCTGCAGCGACGGAAATAAATTATTTGTCGGAAAATCGGGAATTTTGCGTTTGTCTCAGCAGAAAGGATCACATTGATCCGTGTCACATTGATGGTGTTATTCGAAAATGGGTGCTCACGGGGTATATCGAGACACATTGCAAAAACTTTAGAATTAGTTGATTAATCAAATGTTGGAGTGCTTTATTTGCAAGTGCAAGGTAATCAGATCAGTGTAAGTTCAATTTTGTTGAATTTCAAAGACGTATCGCTTGATAATTCCGCGTCCTTGCTCAAATATAAATATATGTTTTTTATAATTTCGCGGACTCCAGTTTAACAATAATCTGCATTGTTGCCATCGTCTGTGTTATCAATATCCATCGGTGCATCTTGCAATTCATCAATGAATGCAGTCATATTACCCGCTGCGGATATTTTTACAAATTTATTTGGACAGCTTGTTTTTTTTCTTGATAAATATCTTTTATAACACGCAAAAACTGTCCGGACGAGGTAGCTAACCTTTTGCAGATCCATCGGTATTTGAGGCCATATTATGACATTTTTGGATAGCATTATTAATTTGGCTAAAAGTTTAGGCTATCCAGCGATTTTTTTGAGGCTTTGTTGAAGGTAAGTCAAGATTTTATTAATCTTCCGCAACATTTTTCAAATGTTGTTCAACATCTTCAATGTCAACATCATTCTTCGGAACTGCATATCTTTATTGAACGTTTTAAACGCTTTCCTCGGCGACTGCAAAAATTACAAACAATGTATTGTATTATATCAACAATGTTCTATTGCAATTCTTTTATTATGTGAATTTATTACAAGAGTGAATGTTAGTAAATTGAGGGGTAACAATATGTAACCAAAGCTATTAAACCAATAAGTCATTATAAGACCAAATATAGACGGTCGTAAAGGCAGGATTAATAGCGAGATTGATATTCAATCAACCAAGCTATTTTTATTCCCAATACCATTAGGAGGTATCAGAAAGAAATCCATTATTTTTATTGTTCATTCTAATAGTACAAGATTTTGCATTTTTACTATAAGAAATCCAATTTTAATTGATAAGAATCAAGGAATAATTCATATTCAAATACTCAATCTGTTCATTTTATCATTATTTTTACGCTAAGCGGTTAAACCTTTTTCATTTCAAGTCAAACATTTTTCAATTAAAGTTAAACTTTTTCATTTCAGAATCAGATGTCTTAAAAAAACACACCGTTTAATTAAAAGCATAAAACATTTCACCTGACATCTGATAGTTTAACTTGAAATGAAAAAGGTTTAACCTGGCGTAAAAATACTGTATCAACGGGGGAGATTTGAAAATAAATGAAAATTTCCATCAAGGGAGTGCATTATACAGTTAACCCTTTCAAACCGGACAACATACACGCTACGCTCTAATGTAAATTCACTTTTCCGTCAGTTCCGCCGAACAAGCTTGATAATGAACCAGGCTCAATAAATGAACCTTAACACTGTTGATAGCACACAATATTCCTTCATTTATTCGGAATATGTTTTAATGTTCAACTTTGCTTTAATGGCCAATATGGGCCCAGAAGTAGATGTATGCCTGTTTCTTTCCTGAAGAAATCACATATACAAAGATTTTTCCACCTCTGGATATTTAGCTTTCTTGAACGTTTGTCTCTTTCCTAGCCCACAATCAATGGTAGAGAGAAACTTTTGTATGTTCTCGCGGTTCTTTTTTGTATCATAAATTTTCCATCGACCTACGCCGTACTCATTTGCCAATTTGCTCATTTTTTGCATTGACAAAGCTTTACCGTATATATGTACTATAGTTGTGTTGGGATGTCGGACTACAGGGGGTGCCAGATTAGACTGGGGCCGGATTACCGCGGGTCTGCTATACTATGATTATAATACATTTTTTTAATGGGAAAGTGCCTCTAAAATGAAAGTCACATATGACTTCCACCATTCCATAATATTTCAAACAATTTTAAATAATGAAATATGAAAATTCAGCCCTGGTCTGCGACGTTACGCAACTTCGCCTAGCGATGCGCTCATTATAAACACGCTCGCTTAAGTATTCGTCATCATATAATTATTTTATTCATATTCATCATTTTCGTACATTTTCCTAGAATCTAAATAACGATAGTTCGCCTCCGAATTTTCATGCAAATGCAATCGCTTCCGAAATATCGAACGTGTCCCGCATTTTTGGAGCCAACGAATGTTGGCAGTATATTCGCGCACTCGTAGAAAAATCGATGCTCCATGATACATCTCGTAATTGCTTGGTTACACGATCGCAACACGGACGGCAGCCATTGTTCATTTTCAATCTGATGATTTATCTCAATTAGGGCGATCGATCAAATCGTCTTCGAATTGCGGCGCTTTTCAATAATGAAACAATAGGGATTAAATAAATTATTAAAAAATCAGATCAAGATATTCGTATTTGAATCCAGTTCGAATTTAATAAAGTTTTATTTCAAATATTTTGTTATTTTATTAAATTTCATTATTTAAGATCGATACGAATTTTATGACAGAAATATAATAAAATGCGTTTTTATTTTTCGCTCGTTGTTTTATGTGATATTTTATTTTTTTGAAAAATCAATTTGCAACGAATTTTATTTGATTTTTTGCCTATGGCCAAAAGAAAAAGAAGAAGATTTCGTTTTTGCGATTTGAATCCTCAAGCGTCAAACGTCATTCGGTTTTGGCCATAAGAGGTGTTCTAGCGCCGAAGATGGCTGAGTATTAGGTTATTGACCCCGTGCATAAATGTCAATGGAGCGGTAGTGTGTGACGGGGTTTAGGGTAGAGTGAGGTTATCGCTGTGGCGAGAGCACGTGTACGTGTCAGTTCCGGGCGGGCGGCCGGCCGCGGCCCACGTGGCGCCAGAGCTGTGCCCCGTGACCGCCGTTATCCGCGCAGTCCGAATCCGCGCTCTCCGAGGTCGCCCATCTATGACAGGTAGTGTCGCTACCGGCGCGCCAAAAATCCATTTTGACGTTTCGCGCGATCAAATGCCGCCTTTCTGTGAAAAAAACATGTATTTTTCCTATTATGCAATTGGACCTTCGCCGAGATGTCCACAATTAATATTTACCGCCCACGACCGAAAGGAAACTTCATAAATAGGACAGAAAAATGTTCGACTTACATAACGAACGCAAAGCATCCTGTCAATTTGACATCCTTTCACAGAGCAACATGTTAATAAACGATCGATCAAAATTTCGTCCAGTGACAAAATAATAAAACCATGAATTGAAATTGTGACATACAATAATCCAAAGCATATAAAATCCTGCAGGATATTTTCAGTTATTTTATAATATTGCCATTGTTCGAAATCACTTCATATGACAGTCAAGGAATACAATTGAATCAACACAATTTTTTCCTAAATATTAAATAAAATTATGTGGACTCTTAAAAATATTTATTCCAAGCAAATTCATATTGAATCCTTTCAAAGAACAGCATCGTTTTTTAGAGAGATATTATAGTTTTTGTAAATTTATTTACGTTTATGCAAAGGAAGCTGTCAGTTTCTATAAATTTATGTGTCATTAAAACTCAAAATTATATCATTTAATAACAATTGATTTTAACTATTCCCATTGTTCGTTGATATGCATTCTCATGAATTTGTCAAATGAAAATTATATTTTAAAATGTCTTCTCTTATAATTTACACTTTAATCATTAAAATGTATGATTATTGAAGTAATTAAGGAAAACAAATGAATATTTAATAAATGTATAATTTAAAATTTGTCAAAACTTCCTAGATTGATCAAATAGTCCATCCTAAAATCCATACGCAATTAAAACCATAACATTTATTTTCATAAAAAAAATAAGATATTCCATATGTATTTTAATATATCACTAGTAAATTTGTACGGCAAAATTCCAGATCATATTTGAATCCCCCTCGAATCATTATATTTGAATATTTTTTGTTCAGCGTAATCTAGAAATGTTTCAACATAATTAAAAGCCATTTGACAATATCTGCATCATAAATGCACTTACAACCTTTATCTTTTTAACCATGATCGAGTCGCCTAACCGCGTTTTCAAAACATTTTTAATATCCCAATTATGCACATAGTTTAGATTTAGATTCTCTTAAGAATGCATCAAATCTGTTTCCATATCGGGAAGAATCTTTCTCCATGATCGAACAAGTGCTTTTGGCCGAGATTGTGTTATTCTATATATAGCATCCAATATCGTCATTTTTTTCTCAAAATTGATCAAGCTATCATCTTCCTCAGCAAAAAAAAATAGCAGAAGACTTGACGATAAATACGTTACATTGATGATGTAAGCCTTGATCATGGGCTGAATTAAAGATGTCATATAAGGGTGCAATAATTTTGCAACCATAAGTCCATTGCCTGTTTTCGTTTGAATGAGAAGGAGCATTATCTTACAACAATAATGCTTTCTGTGGCAATCCCTTTTTTTTAATCTTGCACATCTGGAACCCATTTATTTTGAACCAATCTTCAAAAATCTCCTTGTTCATCCATGCTCCTTTCTGACTATAATAATCAACAGGAAGATTTATCCTTTCTTTGTATGAATTATGTTCAGGAGCAGACTTCAGGCTTTTTTCTGATGATCATATTGGAAGACTTTTGATATTTTTAAAGCATCTGGGCTTCTTTGATTCTCCAATGACTGCCTACTGTATTTGCACACACCTTTATAATAACACTCTTCTTCTTCTTCTTCATGAATTCTTTCTTCTCCACAAATAGCTTCAATGTGTCAATGAATGTGTTTGCTGAAGGTATGTCAGCAGGAAGGTTTTCCCCATGAATTTCAAGTTCACTTATACCATGTCGTCCTTTGAATTTTTCAAGCCAACTCGAGCTTCCATTTTCTGATATTAAGCAATTAGTAAACTTCTCCACATGCAAGTAACTAAATAAGATATGTTTAATAAATCAATTGTTTATGTTTAATTAGCGTCATTGTTAAACAATCTTTTAATATTCATTAATACATCATATCTAATTTTTCCTTTTGTCCATTTCAGAGTCGTCCACGATGGCGTTGATTCTGCGCTACCTTGACGACATGCACACCATCATGAATAAACATGGCGGTAAGTTATGTTAAACAATTCAAATTAAAAATATAATCGCTCCGAGTATAAAATACAGCATCTCGCTTCTTAATTGTGGCTAATTAGGCGCACAAAGCTTTAACAAAACAATTGTATGTAAATAGAAAAACAGAATTTTCATTAACCTAATGTATTTATTATAAACGCAATAAATACCGTTAACAATACGGAGAATTTGGACAAAAAACTTGAATTTTTAAAATATGATAATTATTTAACAAGCCAACGCATTGGGAACAAATTTGTATAGTCTGTTTTTAAATTATATAACAGTAAAATTAATTTTAAAAGACAAATGCAGTTGTCACACACAATACATCAATGGGGCTGCAATTAAACAATAAGAAAACAAAGTGGTTAGTTTTCAGCAAAATCCCAAATAACATCACTGGAATGATCCGAATAGAAGACGATATCGTGGAAAGAGCAAAACTATCTGTGTTCAGCATTCTTCTGTATAGAATAGAAGCCTGGACGCTTACTAATACAATGTGTTCAAACAACTAGAAGCCTTTGAGATGTAAACTGCAACTAAACCAACACAAGGAAAGGAAATATAGAGTACTTTTGGATGTTATGCTCAACACTTGCTATCTCTTATATATTCGACCCTACCCATCAATATGGAGCATGATGAACCGTACCGGTTTGGAACCAAGAAGCTTTAGGAACAGAATAAAGGCAAGAAGAACATCAATAGAAGACCTTGAGGAGAAGCATGTGAAAAACTTCACTTTGCAACGTTAACAGCATTGTCTACCTGAGAAACAGGAAGCCACTCAGTCTCGAATTCGCTCGGGTAAGTTGCACGTGGATGGGGAGACACCCTCAGTTGGTGTAGGAGCGAATCCGAGATGCTTTTAAGCATCACGTAGAGCGAGGAAAGGAGGGACTGGACTCTTTGCACTCCAGAAAGCCCTTTCCAGTAGATTCAAAAAAGTCGTCTAAAGTAATTTTCCACCGTCTCCTGAAGAAAACTACTCAGTCTTTACAAACCTCCCACCCCCCTTATCAAGACGAGCATTCTAAATGAATCTCGGAGGTAATGCTACCTTCAATATCGAGCGAATGAAGAGGTGAATGTATGATACAGATGAGATGGATGTAACCCCTTCCTATGAATGGATATTGGAGAGACCCAAAGTTCTACAGTGGACTGTTTGTGGCTGCACTATGATGATGATACGCAACAAAAAATATACAATTAATACTCCAGGGGAAGATCGAGGGTCGCCGCATAAAGAAAAAGATTTTTATGGCCACAATTGAATCATATTGATGTGTATTTCCAACAAGGCGGCATGTCACATCTCAAAAGAACGTCTAGCCGTCAACCCCATAGTCCTTGTGAATTGTGTAACAAATCTAATTGCATTTAATTCGGTTTGTATTGCTAAGCAAGCTATTGTGTTGTTGATTCGTTTCATCGTCGCCGTTGTTTCCGACTAAAAAATATTGCATATTTTTATTTTGCAGATCCTCGCACAAATGATTGGTTCTTGATGAGTTCACCTTTTCCTACGCTAGCAATATGTCTTAGCTATGTATATTTAGTCAAGGTTAGTGAACTTGTTTTAATGTTGCATATTCAACGATAAATCGAATAACGTACCTAATTAATTAGGTGCAATAAGCATAATTTAAGATATATGTTTTAATTGCATGCGTGTTGTTTCCGTTTTAGGTTCTCGGGCCACGGCTAATGGAAAATAGGAAACCTTTCGAATTAAAGAATACATTAATAGTGTATAATTTATTCCAAGTAATATTTAGTTCATGGTTGTTTTATGAGGTATGTTCATCTTCCGATTTTAGAATTATTTTGGATGTTTTAAAAAAAATGACAATTTTATCTATCGAAATTTAGTATCATGATTTTATATGCTATTGATATTATTGGAACAATGGATGTTTCGAGAATTCATTCCTTTGCAAATGAATGAACATATCGTCGTATTTTAATTTATAAAAATGTAAGTCCTACGTAATGAATATCTGTGAATTAGTGGTGTCTTTATTATGGATGAAATTTTTCTCGATTAATTTTGTGAGGGTTCTTTGAGAGAGTGCCTCGCTTATTCATAATTCAAACTGATGAATGTTATGTGTTGAAATATGACTATATGAAATTGTAAATATTATTAACCCCCGAGTTAGTAATGTTTTCCCAGTCAATTGTCGTATTTTATTTATGCTTTTTCTGTGATTTCTACTATTTTGGTGGATATTCTTTTATCTCTCATTAATTTATGTCTTATCATTGTCCTATCAATAATAAATATTATTTTACAGTTTCAATATTTTGCCTTCAGACAATCTATATTAACTCAATAATAAATCTATGGCTATCTTCTTTTCTGCCTGAAATAAATCTCAACAACTTTGTGCTGTATATTCATGTAAAATGTCTTATATCATTATAATCTAAACCCAATTGATGAAGATGAAAATAAATTTCTCTTAAAAAGTAGCGTAGATTTCACACGCTTTTTATATACAAATCTTTTAACTCATCATCAAATTGCTTCCCTCAGCAATTCCTTTTATGTGACCATTGCCAATCGTTTTTACATTGTTTTTCATAACGAACGTTTTAAAAATGTGGTCGCCAGCCAAATCTCCTTTAGATTTGAACCCAAAATGATTGAGTTAATAGTTCGACTGTTTAATCGCGATACTACCTACATTAAAATTAATTTATCGCAATAGCCAATGCAACTATTTATTTAAATCACGGTGATTAATTTTCCAAGGCTGCTTAAATTCAGAAGCTATTTTTTAATTACTTCTTATTAAGAAAATCATTTATGTATTAACAATTTCATATTTAAACACATAATTTAATAAATATTTTTTAACTCAAAGATCATCATTTTTTTACAAAACATTCAACCAATTTATTTAACATAAATAGGCTGGTTCGTTAAAAACATTCATAATTAAACGATCAAGGAAGAAAATATGGGTTTTTTTAAATTTATTTAATATTTTAATAATGGCTTACTTTCAATTTGTAAAAGGTAAGTTTTATTTATGCTTTATTCTAGTAGTTTTTTTTGCACTCAATTTAAATTTTTGAAAATAATCAGTAAATCTGTGTGCTTCATATATTGAAAAATTGAAGTTACTTTGTGCTAATCAGTGTTTTTATTTGCCCCATTTCTCTGTGTAATTTTTGAAAAGTTTTTTTCAACAGAATGTCCGCTTTCTTTTATTCATATAGTGTTTAATGGGAGGATGGCTATGGGAATATAGTTATACTTGCCAACCTGTGGACAGGTCACATTCCCCAACAGCAATACGTGTAAGTTTGTGGCCGAAAGCTTTTAAATTAAGTAAAAAAAAAACTTTAACTGGCCAAAACTCTCTCACTAATTTTATTAAAATTTAGTTCCAATGCAGTTATCCAATGTATTAGCCGGTTCGCTATAATTTTATCACAATACTTTTATGCATTTGTAAATATTTCATTACTGTAGTTAGTTAATAAATCTATCTGCCTGACTTTCTGTAATTTATTATGGCACAGTGGATTCCGCTCAATTAAGGCGGCTGTTCATTTGGAATAAAATTTAGAAATAAAAGCAGTAGTAGGTTGTGATTAAGCAGACAACATTATCTGTAATATTCTTACATCTAATTGCATGCCTAAAATTCTGCATTTTTTTAATCAATAAATACTGTTGAAATGATCTCTACACAGATTCAACCTGACTTTTTGATTCTAAAAAGGTTAATTAAACCTGGCAGGGCCTTTAATGAATGTCTGAGTTGCAATCATGATTATAATATCATTAAAAAATAAGAATGATTTAGCAACTCTCATAAAAATGTGCCTATTCGAATAGCATTACCTTAACACTATCGTAGCCGCATCAAATGATCAGACCATTGAACGTATTACTTAAAATTGATGTAGCGTCAGCAGTTGCAGATTGTTGCAAAAATGATTTATATGCTGCATTTCTGGCCACGAATGATCGGCGCGATATGTGGCATCATGCGGTTAATGAAGAAGGCACTTACAAATCATCACATAAAAAAATCCTACGGAAATTATAATATATAAACCAGGGCTTTGAATTGGAACTGAACCGATAACCAGTAAAACCGTTATTTTTGTCGGAGTGAAAACCAGAACTGAATTGGTTTGAAAATATTGTTTTTTTACGTCGTATATATACGTCTTATAAAAGAGATATATATTGATAATGTGTTGATATAATATGCAACCTTCAGCATTCTTATGCAGAATTTGTTCCCTGGTATTATATACTCCAAACCGGAACTCCCAAACTTCCATCCGATAAGATGACTTTCGTTCGCGTTGTCTTAAGAGCAGGCGTTTGTTTTGATAATTGAGATACTCGCATCATTCTTATCGTTGATCAATTTTGTTATTTTCCCTTGACTGTTCTGGAGTGGCGTCATTAGCCGAGTATCACCACTCCTTTGCAAAATCTACTCCTTCAGAAGTAAACTGGCAGGCTTGAACGGTAACCCTGTCCTTTTATTTTTGCAACACATTAATAGGCAAAAATAGCTGAACAACAGGAAGAAAATTGCAAATTGTGTGCTATCAAGCTTGTTACATGCTGCGGCAGAGCTGAACAGAAAAGTGGATTTACACTAGAGCACCAAAATCGAAAAAACTGTTATATTTCCCGGAACGAACCGATATAAATGCTTGAAACTGAACCGAAATAAAAAGAATAAAGAACGGATTCAAAGCCCTGATATAAACGATCTTTCGTCTACTGCATAAACTCATCTTTTTTTTTGGAATGCATCCCTCGATTAAAAAATCGACGCGCACCACCGATACTTAACATATTACGTCTTGGATAGAATGTGTTTTCCTCGCATTTAGACGGATCAAATTGACTCTATGATTTCTCAATGAATCGGAATCCACTACATGTAAATATTTATGTATATATTTATCATACATTGTATTCTCTTTTATTTGCATAATGAATATGGGATTAAAAAAAAGGTGCTTCACTCATTTTCTTTGCAAATCATTTAATAGTTGAAGTAGATATAACATTTTGAAGAGAATGTTTTTATTAAGCGGATATTTATTTTAATCATGGTGTGTGTGTTTTAGTATCATTAAGATGTACAGTTATCGTAGTAAATACGAATATTTCATAATAACCGTTCGCATATTGTTTTTTTTCAATTTTTTCTGTAATGACAAGTAACGTCGCTCTATTTATCGCATGAGAGTAACGTTTGCAATATCGTGTCATCACCGAAAAATATTTAAACAGTATGGTCAGTATCGATTTAAGTCTGGGTTTGATAATATAACATTTGTACAAATTGTTGTCTGAACATGTGAATTTCTTTCAGTGCGCTAGATGGAAATTTCATCAGAAATCTACTCATCGTCGATGCATTAAAATTTATGAATGATTTTTGCAATCCTTATCAGAATGCATTTTATTTTCATTCAAGATTATTATTGAAAACTTGATTAATTTTTGTCTGTTTTGGATCCTCTAATTCTACAGTAATTGTTACAAAGGCCTTTTACATTTTTGTATACAGCAAAATTATTTGAATATTTGTAATTTTAGTCAAAGAGATTAGTCATTTTTTTGCATTTTAGCACTCAAAATTAATCATTTAGTTTTGAAAACACATTGTCCAGTGTATCAAAATACTCTTTTAATATTGTATCAATGGTTGAAAATTAATATCTCGTTTATAATCTGATGTTTTTCTTCCATGATATAAGAAATTTCTTCATTGTATATTTTGTGAATACAGCTGTGGGGTTTCTATGATTGTTTCAGTTATGTATGTCGGGGTGGGTAACTGGCCGCTACAGCTTGAGATGTCAGCCAGTAGACTACTCCAATCATCCAGAAACTATAAGGGTTATTTTATATTTGATTTTGAAAATTACTTCTTTTAAATATGTTTTTGTGGGCAGCTTTAACTACTTGCAAAGTTTATACACGTATACTATTTTGTGTTTTATTTTTTAGAAAACTTGCATAATTTACGGCCAACAGATATATAGCTTTTGAAATATTTTGGTCCTAAATGTATGTTGTGTACTTAATACATTTTAAATTATTTGCTATTCTCGATTCGCCAGTAAGACACTAAAACCAGATGTTTAATCATAAGTTACTTTAATAGAAATAAATCGATCAACAGTTCAGATCATTGTCAATTTTTAAAATATGATTTACCAAATCAAATTTATACCTTTTGCAATTATTAATTCATATTTTACGCCGAAAAAAGTAGATAAAGCAAATATTTCATACATTTATTTGTGAAGTTTTAATTTTTTTGTGATTGAATTGTTTTTCTTTGTGCTAATGTTTATGGTAAATTAATTAATAATTATACATATTTTTACTAACACAAAGTTACTAACAATTGTTTAAATTTGTATGTAATTTTTGTAAAATTTTACGTTAAATTTAACCATCGTTAGTTCAAACTTTAACACCTTAAAGACTGCAAAAAAACATTTCGTTTTTAAGAAATGATCGTATCATTTTTGTTAACAGTTGGATTAAATTGTAACTTATAGCGAATCTTCTCCATAGTTTTTGCTATCAAATTGCATTTATCATTTAGTGATTCTGCATCAACATTTTGATGAAAAATTTTCTTTATAATAAAATCCACAATATGCAAAACGATAAGCAAGCCCACGCTAGCACGGGATCGATCCTTAAGGTGTTAATAACTTTTCTTCTGATTGCACAGTTATCTTATTCTAAATTTTATATATACTGTTGAATTATTTGTCCATATTTGTGATGTACATTTTGGTGTCTACTTGGTACTATCGGTTGTATTTAAGTAAACTAATTAGTAGATTTTGATAAATCAAATGCTTCCCTTACTATTAATAAAATTGCTTTTCCTCTATTTTTTTCTTATGTGCAATGCTTTGTATATATTATTGCAAAATTTAGTTACGGCTTTTATTAACACTTCACAATTTTAGAGAGAGTGATGCGCCAAATTTTTTGGTGTTTTTATTTTTATTGCTGTGTATATAATATAATAGTTTAAAACACGAATAGGCTATCCTATACGCCTAATAGAGCTCTGAAGAATGACGGTAAAAATTAACGTTGTTCATGTTTGTTTGTGAATTATTCAGGTACACTTTGCATTGCATTTTTAATAAAATTAATTTTTGAAATACACCTGCATAATTTACTCGGATAAAGTCTTTGTATTCAAGCATAATTTTTTAAATTCACTCTGCTTAGTTTAGCATTATTTTAATTTATCAGATGAAGAATTTTACAAATATTCACAATCGTTTCTGCAATATTGCTAAATGATTATTGATATATTACTAATTTAGTAAAGGATGCTTTTCAAAATTCAATAAATCCTCAAAGCTACGTTTGGATACTTAGTTTTGCAATTTAACGTGCTTTTTTTTAGATTGAAACGTTTCACTTTTTTGCATAGTTTTGTATCCTGTTTTTTTGGCTTCTTATTTTTTATTCCGCTTGAAATTTTAAGAGCGTTTCTCATGTATTTGCTATGCTTACAGATGGTGCACGTATGTTGGTGGTATTATTTTTCCAAATTTACCGAGTTCATGGATACGGTAAGTTAACATTTTACCAATTGCCAAAATTGATTTTTAATATGTATTATAAATATTTTTAATTTTTTAGATATTCTTTGTATTGAGGAAAAAGAATAACCACGTGTCATCTCTACATGTAATCCACCACGGTTGTATGCCAATGTCTGTTTGGTTTGGAGTCAAATTCACGCCGGGCGGTCACAGCACGTTCTTCGGTCTGCTGAACACCTTTGTCCACATCATAATGTATTCGTACTATCTCTTGGCTGCTTTTGGACCCCGCTTCCAGAAATACTTATGGTGGAAGAAATACCTCACTGCGCTACAGATGGTATGTTTAAAAATAAATCTTAATTTTATGATCGTCTTCAGCGATTCCACAAACGGCCGGCGCGATTATACACCAATGATTGGACCCGTGATGATGCAGTACAGTGGAACCTCAGGTTATGAGTCGAGTCTCGTCGGACCAAGTTACCAGGTTATAAACCGATGAAAGACCGTCTAACACTCATATTTTTTGCGAATGCAAGTGGCGACAAGAAGATAAAGCCTCTTCTTGTTTACTCTTCGGAGAACCCGCGAGTGTTCAAGAGGTGTAAAGTGCGAACGGACAGGCTGCCTGCTATGTGGAGGTCAAACAGCAGGACATGGACCGACGAAGAGCTGTTTACTGAATGGATAGACTCTGCTGCTGGTCCTGATATAAAAAAATACCTGCTGGATAATAATCTTTCTTTGAAAGCCATGCTTATTATGGATAATACTCCTGCCCACATTGAGAGAGTTTAGGATAATATTCTGGAGGAGTTTAGTTTTATAAAGATTGTCTTCCTTCCATCTAACACAACTCCTATCCTGCAGCCCATGGATCAGCATGTTATCTCTAACTTCAAGCAATTGTATACGAAGGGGCTTTTAAAACTCTGCTTCGACGTCACCTCAAGAGCACGCACTTCGATATCGTAGGGTGCGTAAGTTGTGTGTGGTAAGGAGTGGCCTGAGGTGGTTTTAAAACGAGACTTTGAGGGGTTTCCGAGTGAAAAGGAGCCTGTCGATGAAATCATTGCAGGACATAGCGAGGACCTCAGCATCGACGAGTTGAAGGAGTTGCATGAACAACAACACCGTCAACAAAAGAAGGCTCTGGCGGGGGCGGAAGAAGAAAAGAGGGAGAAAAAGATACTGTCCATTTGGGAGACAGCAACAGCAACTAATCCTCCCACCACCTCCGACATGCCATGACGTATCATAAATAAATAATTGTTTTAATCTTTTATTACTTACACAACGAATTAATTACATTTCCATTATTTCTGATGGGAAAACTCATTTCGGGTTACGAGTTTTTCGGCTTACAAGCTACCTTCCAGGACTAATTAACGCGAGGTTCCACTGTATATGCATCGCCGGCCACAAAAGTGTTAAATAACTCGATTATTGCATTGTGATTTTTATTAAATTTATACGATTTTATTATCTTTCAGCTTCAATTTGTGGCAATCATGTTGCATGCATTCCAATTGTTGTTCATCGATTGCAATTATCCCCGCGCTTTCGTGTGGTGGATCGGCATGCACGCCGTCATGTTCTTCTTCCTATTCAAAGAGTTCTACAAACAGGCATACGATAAGAAAGAAAAGGTATTTCGGTCTTCTAGATATCTTTTCGTCGAATATGCATTTAATGTTTATATTTAAACGTGAAATAAAATTAAATCTATCCAATTTTTCAGCGGAGACGATCGGAAGAAATGATGAAAGAGAAAGCGAACGGGGCCATTCATGAAAATGGCAAATCTTATAGTAACGGAGTCGCAAACGGAGTACGAAATGGTTCGGGTTTGCAGTCGATGCAGAACGGCATCAGTCACGGTTCGAAAGCGTCGGATTACTATTTGACAACGAACGACCTTCACATGCGCAAATCTCACACAGCAGGCAACTGATGCACATTGATTTTAATCATCTGTATATATAGTTTTTATATTTTTATCTTACTAATTTCAAACACATCTATATTTATAGAATGGGTTGTGAATAATGGTAAACCGTGCCGATGATGAACTTCTCTGAAGACAATTAAATTTATAAATATATTTTTTAATTTTAGTGTGTAATAATAAAAATTTGTACATATATTTGGTAGTGTATAAATTATATTTGGTTTATGACTAGCTTACGTTTTAGGAACAGTTGTATAGAAATATTGCGGAGTTATTTTTGTGCATTCTGTGCTTTTATATGAAATTTTGCTATGGTTCACGTTCATCTTTATTTTCTTAAAATTGATCCCTTATATTAAGGATACGTATACTGATTGATTGCGTCGACGGTCGTCAAGGCCGACAAACGGCGCAAACTGTTAAATTGGTACATCAAAGAAATAATCTATGAATGAATTAAATATGATTTGACATAGTTTCTTTTTTAAAAATATGAAATAAATTGTCTCGGTAAAAATTGTAGTTAGATCATGAATTTATTAGAGGTGGGAGTGTTTTAATTTAAAAAAATTAGGAAAATATTTTTATATAAATCTCAATTATTTAATTAAATAAAAACAATACATTTTTGACATAAATATTATTTTAAATAGTTTTTTACTCGGTATCTACCATTCCGCCCCTGTCATTTTCATTTGTATGAAAATGCTAATTGTGACTACACACACATGAGTGTTATGCGAAACACGTATGAATGCGAGCTCGCGTGCATGTGCGTGTGTGTATTATTATTAGGCCATGTTACTAGCATTTAAATAAATCAATTTAGCGTTTCGAATTTTTATTTCCAATTAAATTTGTATAGTATATATATATATTTAGAAATAAATTTTTTTCATTGTTTGAAAATGAATTTACATTTCATCTGCCGCGTATAAAAGAATTTCGATACAAATAAACTCCGACCGTATTCATTTTCTTAAAACAAATTGTGCCTGTCGATTTGAAGCGAAAGCAAGCGCGGATAGTGTAATACGCTTGTAATCATAATCACTGTTTTTATTGCAGATGATCATTTAAATTACAAAATAACCGGCAATCGATGACATAAATATCGAATTATTTTCATCTCGTCTCAAATCATTTGCTGTATTTATGCATGTATAGATTTATGTATAGAGGTTGAACTGTGACAATGAAAATAAAATGCTCAATTTAATTTTAGTATATTTAAATGGTCGCGTTTCTATTTTTCAAATCCAAATTTGTATAAAAAGAATATTTTAATCAATTGTTACATTACCGAACCTGGTTACGTTATAAAGTTACCAGTTTTTTCTTTGTTAATTGCTTATAAATACAATGTATAAATAATACTACATAATCATTCCGATGGTAATGTATAAATTAATAAATATTGTTTGATACGTGATTTTTTTCAGGATGGTATTATTTGTAAAATTAAAACCTTGTTATGTTTTTCCCGTTACCCACAGCTTCGAGTATTCGGTATCAAAATTGTGATACTTAAAAATTATTTATGTATAGTTTTTTTCTTAACGTTGAATGCCTTAATGTAGACGTTTATTTTATCCATATACAAATGTTATCGCTTCACTAACACACTATACATATAAATATGTACATAGTAATGAACAGTATTGTATCGTATTTATAATTTCAAGCTAAAGAGTATCATATTCATTATAAAGAACTGAAGTATTATTTGACAATAATATCTATTATACAAATTATTGTTATTTCATCATCTTCGAGCCGATAATTTTTCAATCATTTGAAGCGTTTTATATCAATTTTTTAAAGAGTGTTATTCAAAAAACAATGAAACTGAAAAACTACCTTTGTAGTTTACTAAGATTATTTATTAATATTTATTTATCGAGATTGTGCAATCATTGATTTACGTATTATATACTGTCTTTGGGTGTTTTCATCGCATATGTCTACCTTAATATTTAGAATGCATTAAACTATTTATATATTATTGTTAAGGCATGTTTTAATTCTTTTTTTTTACTTCAATAAACGGGTTTGAAAAGTATGTGCATTTTTCTATTATAGCCTATTATTTGAAAACTGCAAAAAATATTTTTTTTTCCTTGTGAACTTCCTAAAATGATAAGGGCCAAGAATTTGAATTTATAAAAAAATGTATCAATAAATTTAGAAGGAGATCATTTCAATTAATAGACACAAGTCAAATTTCCTGATGAAAGTAAATATTTAAATCAATATGGGACCCTCCACTGACCTGAGCTGTTTATTGGCCCCGCTATTCGGAGCCATGCCAACCCGCACAACAAAAGTGCACACTAAGATGCAAAAACCGAAGAATTTAAAAACCATGTCGAACCAATTTCAAGTGTATTGTTTTCTCAAAAAAATGACCGAATATTGTGTGCTATGGATAGAGTTTATTTATTTAAATACAAGCTAATAAGCTTTAATCTCATGTAAATCTCTTTTAACCCTATCGGACCAGAACGATTTTCGTTTGTGTTGTCTTGAGAGCAGGCGTTTGTTTTGATAATTAAGATACTCACATCATTCTTATGGTTGACCAATTTTGTTATTCCCCCTCGACTGTTCTGGAGTGGCATCATTAGCCGAATATCATCGCTCCTTTGCAAAATCTACTCCTTCAGAAGTAAACTGGTTGACTCACACAGTTATCCTGTCCTTTTATTTTCACAACAAATTGATAGACAAAAATAGATGAACAACAGAAAGCAGATGGCATGGAAGTTGAACATTAAGAAATATTCCGAAGAAATGAACGAATATTGTGTGCTATCAACAGTGTTAAGGTTCATTTATTGAACTTGGTTCATTATCAAGTTTTTTACATGCTGCGGCGGAGCCGATAGAAAAGTGGATTTACATTAAGTCTACTTCAAATATCTTTTCTATTTACATCCTTCAACAGTCATCATTAATGTTGTATCCAAAAAATAATGTCGGATGAATGGAAATCCAATATTTTCTATTATAAATTGAATATCATATTCATTTAAAGACTGCAATGAAATATCATCTTATATTGCGAACTGGAATAAAAATAATTTGTGTGCTGGGGCATCAGTGGATGAAAAGTCATCCTGTTTTTTTTTTATAGTTTGTCGATCTTTAGTTTTATTTGCTCCGCTACAATTCTTCAGTAAAAAATTATTGAAATACAAAATCTACAATGCATCAATTGTGGGCGGATGTTTAAGGCCTGGTATTTCTTCAGAATCTGGTAAATGAGGCACGTTGTCAAAATCTTGACCTTAGAAAACGATTCTTCAATCTCAGGTTCGTTAACAAAGTCATATAATACACAGAATCAGACTTGAGTGTTTACTGTGTCCATGTCACTATCCTTTATCACTGTGAAGTGTTAAAACGAATTATTTTACAAAAACACCAGGAAAATGATGAGTTGCCACAACATTCATAAGATAGAATGCAACTAAAAAGAATAAATAATAATCGATGAAGTAAATGTTATTATAACTACCTGGACCTTATAGTTCACACACACTAGTGATATCAAACAATACAGAGAAAGATAGCAAACAAATTTCTGTTCTGTGCGTAACATACAATTGCAACTTCCCCAGTGAAGTACAACATCATAGCAATCATGGAAGATTATAACATTCATTGCTAAGCGCTTATCAGTTTGCATCTCAATATATAACAATATAATAGACTTCTAGATCTCTTGAAGCATCAAAAAGGCGTGTATCATTTATATGATTTAAAATGTGATTGGGTAAATAGCATGTGCATAACTGATTTTAACACTCATGCGACGGCGCGAAAATGTTAATTTAATAACCAGTAATACTTGAACTATATAAAGGTAGAAAAAAAAATACAATTATTATAAATGATATATTATTTTTAGTGCATAAATCGTTTTTTTTTTTTTTTTTCTTTACATTCACCCAACAAATTTGCAATAATTTATTTACATTCTTTCAACACTCAATTTGAATATCAAAGATTATTTACATAACAATTATATATTAATTAATCAATCAATTAAACTCTATATACATCTGAGATAAATATAACAAAAATTTGGTCTCTATATATTATTTTATACTTCTTACAATTTCGTCAAAGAAGTTAATTAAATATTTTTATGACACTAGAATAAATTTATATACAATGCAAATTTATGCACATGAATAATGTACATTTATGTGTGCATGCGCATGATCAGTGCATACATTCATTATATAAAAATATTGTATTCTCTTTATTTTATATATCAATATAGAAGCAGTCATCCTCGTAAAACAAAAACAAACAACAAAAAGATTGCAAGTACGGCAGTAAGTACGCCTGACTCATGACTTCTGTCGGCAATTAAGTAAAAATCCCTTACCTATACTGTGTTACGACATATCGACTATTCATAAATTTAAATAAAAATTGTAAACAAAATATATTTCACGAGATAGTAATACAATCACTAAAAGCAGTTAATACTAAAAAAAAAAAATCTATCTATCATCAAAAATTGCACAAGAGACGGCAGGAGAATCCAAAAAAATCATCCGGCGTATAAGATTATAAAAAACGTACTATTCATTTCAACAACGAAAAAGCGCTTTGTGACATTCGAGCTGCAAATACAAAAGCGAAAGAATAATCCATCGACAAGAAACAAATATTTCCGGCGTATAAAAATTCTCGAAATATTAAAACACTCTTTTTTCACTGCACAAATGACGTGTTCACATCACGATAACTTGCAAGTAGGAAATTTTTTTGTTGACATACATGATATCGGTTTGCGCCACCGTTTTTTACCACTACTTTCTTGATGAGCTTGAGATCCATTGGCAGTCCTCGTCGGAACGGGCCTTTCTTCCGAGTAATTATTGACGTTCGTTTCTTCTGTAAACATATGAATTAAATAATTATTTAAGCCTTTAAGATTTGAAAATGCATTTATACATACAATCACTCATTGCTTTAATATGATATATTAAAACTGACAAGCCATATACGTTTACTTTAAAACATCGTCAACTTTACATATACACCATGAGCTTAATCGATTATGGAATTTATCCATTAATATAATTTTTAATATACAGTAAGAAGCCATTTAAACTATCCTATTGCATTAAGGGAGGGAAACCACATTAGACGTCGTCAGTCCAGTTTTTCGAAATTCGCACCAGTTAGTACGAAGTAACCGTTCAATTGACCCTTATTCACTTACTTGGATCTATACCCCTGTACTATGGGAAGAAGGAGATGCTTACAGACGTCTTTATTTGCAAATTCTTAGAATAGAGATCCAAGAAGACTAAAAATTTGGGCGGAAAGGGAAAATAGACAGAGGCTTTGATAAAAAAGTTCAGAACATATTACGGCTTAGCTATTCGGAGAAATGTGAACAGTTTCAAAGACTTGAAGAAGGTTATAATGGCAACTTGTCAATACATGATATCAACAGACAATAATCCACAACACGACAACTGTCCAGAGGGAGATGACAGCTGATGCAAATGGCAGAAAGCTCTTGGAACGAAGCCTGAAGCGCACCCTTCTCCATTACACCCTGACTTTCAAAAACGTGACGTATCCCAGCGAAGTTCTTGAAATGGGGAGGAGGCCCTCTGCTCATGAGTTTATATGACCTCATTCTGGAAATATGGCAGAGTGAGGTCATGCCTTCTGAGTAGAAGACGGCCGTAATATGCCCCGTCCATAAAAAAAGGGAATGTGCTGCTGTGCTCCAACTACAGGGGCATATCCGTTCTAAACATAGCATATAAATTATTTACAAGAGCTCTCATTGGACGGCTGTCTTCCATCGTGGAGGAACTTCCCGGAGAATACCAGTGTGGCTTCAGATCCGGCAGGTCTACTGTGGACCAATTATTTACAGTCAAAATATTCTCTCAAAAAATGTGGGAATACAGTGACGATCTCCACCATATTTTTGTAGATTTTTGCAAGGCATACGACAGCATCAATCGAGAAAAGCTTTGGATGACCATGTTGGAGATGGGGATCCCGTTGCGTTATTGCGTTGCCAACGCAATAGCGTTGGAAGCAATTATTAGGGAGACTAGCAAATTGGGACATGCACATCCATGGAACGAAGATATAATGTATCTTGCCTTTGCCGACGACATCGGCTAAAACTAAAATATATAAAACATTGATTAGACCGGTAGTGGTTTAAGAGTTGAAACATGGACCATGACCGCTCGGGATGCAATGCGCCTTGTGAGGTTCGAAAGGAAAGTTTTGAGAAAAATTTTCAGGCCTTTCCGGTATAAGACCTCGGGTTCTGAAACCATGAGGTCCAATCGCGAGGTCATGGTCATGTACGGCGAGGCATCAATTACTAGCTTCGTCCGAACCCGCCGTCTCCATTGGGCAGGTCATGTGGCGCGGATGCCAACACACCGTGTCCCCCGAGCCGTTTTAGATTTTCAACCGGATGGTAGTAGATCCGTCGGAAGACCTCGGCTACGCTGGACTGATCAGGTAAAAAAATACGCTGCTCGTCTGGCCCTGGGAAATTTCAGGGAGGAAGCTCTGGACAGACGAAAATAGCGGCAAGCGTTGTCGGTGTCCGGGGCTCTCTGATAGGACCACCATAAGTTAAAGTTCTCGTTTTCCGTAATTATTTTTTCAAACACGCTTTTCGCAATATGTTTTTATTGCAAAAAAGGTGCTAAAAATGGTTTAAAATATTAATAAAACATTATCTAAGTTTCAACATATTATAATTATTTCTTCCCTGTTTAATTTTTATTACAAAAAACGATAAAAAATCGGCCTCCTAATGTAGTTTCCCCCCTTAACAGGCGCTCACTAGCTGACTAATGGATTTAGATCTATGTTCCACAATTGAAAATCCACAAGTTACCTAATCAAAATATGAACCTTTGGGTCCCGAAATTTCAAACACTTTGTAGTTTGTGTGTTCTAATGTTTTCTAAAGTCAAAACAAAAATTAATATATATTTAAGCTGTTAGTAGTGTTTTATATTGTTTAACAATAAATATAAATAGCATGCTTCTATTAAAGCTCAATTAAAAAAATACCTATCACTCGTGTTTCATTGTTTTCAATTGATCATTGTTTTTGTAAAAAATAAAAAACACCATCACCTATAACATCCTAACGAAATTCATAACGGCTTTGTTGAATTTGATAATATATTAACACATAATCAGGGATGCATAAATTAAATAATGGCGGACGGAGCATGAAGCGTAATATGGAGCATGCATAAAAATCTAAATGCTGTGATTTTGTGCGGATACTTGGAAGCTTCAAAAGATCACTCAATAATGGATATTGTTAATCATTCAAAATTGTTGATTGTTATTCTAAAAAATAAATCATATTTAACAGGACAGTTGTTTTAAAAGTTCTGGCTGACAATAATAATTATGTCAATTTTGCACTTGTTGCTGATTTCCTAAAGCCATATTATTGTTTCATCAAGTTGTGCAATGTTTCACATAAAAAAGATTTCCTGTTATTTTGTTTTAATGCACAGCTTATTCAAAATTATTCCTCATTATTCGGAGTTCCACGTTTTTTGTCAAATATTATTGTTAAAATAAAATAATGTTAATCTCAACACTATAATCTCTGAATGAATTGATAGAGATGAATCCTAGAAAGTTTATTGTAGGGAAGATTCAAAAATCAAATAAACAGGTGCAAAAGTGCGTCAAAATGATGCATGCGATCTCACAACTTAAATTATTTTATCACCTAATCAATTCGAATATGATTTTCATCGCTCGGTTTAAATTAAAACTTAATGATTTTAAATTTCATTTTTTAGTAAACATTGCGGATTTCGAAATACGTTTACACAAACGGCAAAAACCTCCAGAACAACCATCAATCAATAACTTTGTATGAAATGTATTATAGTATTATTTTTATACAATAAAGCAGGGCTTTATTCAACCGCTAAAATATTCACACAATATAAATGGTTTTTAGATAATTAATTTGTTAACATCCGCACCCAAATGAAAAAGTACTATAAACAAACCTAGATGAGATTAAACCCTCATGTTTATAGCGATTATGCCTCTTGAAAAACTTTCTGAAACTGCGGTAAATTTTCAGTGAAATATGCATTAAATGAGCCTGTACATACATATTGGAGTAAAATAAAAATACATGTGGATATTGGAAGGGGGCAATTTTGTTGTTATTGGGTCAGATGTGTGCAAAAATATATTCTTTGTACTGAATACTTCAATCTGATGTAAACTGAATCAGTTCAACAAAGCAGATGATTCAGATGTTAAAGTTAAAAAAAATATTTGTCAAACTGTCAGTCAGTCAATGAAGTACGTCAACATAAAGCACACCAATACCTCGCTTTACGGAATTTAAATATAAAATGAAAAAATGGCACTGATTGGCAAAACATATAATATTAATTAACAGCGAGGCGCTCATTCGTCATATCAGCGGTCTGAAAAGCGGACCGATTGGCCACACAGACCTTGTGGCCACTCTGTCCTCTTTTAGGGCTTTGTGGGGTATTTTCTATGATATATACGATCACAGAAGCCTCTTCAGAGGCTAACTTACATAGGTGGTTCGCGCCAAATGATGTCAAGAATGAGTCTAAACTTCCCCCCACTCATAAAAACTATTTTAATTATAAAATCTAGCTAATTTCTCCCTCAAGTGGCCACTCAAAGTTAAAAATTAGCGTGTCCTTGCGCACTTTTGTTGAACGGTCAGCTCGGGTCAGTAGAGGGTCCCCATGTTCCTTTGTCTCATATGTGTAGTGATGGACCCATGTTTTATCCTGAATTTCTCGTCTAAAAACTCGACTGAAACATCAACATGATGCTGTTTTTTATTCCATTGTAAGCAAACGCGGCACCAATCTTGCGCACAGTTTTTGCATGTCCAAATTTTTAGTCAATATGCGACGTACAGCATTTTTTGAAAGGCTTACCATGACTGCCAGCTCGCACATTTACAGTTGATCATCCAATATCATTTTATGGATTTCCTTCACCATTTCTGGGTTGGGTATCTTATTTGGTCGACCACTGCACTGTTCGCCTTGACAGCTCATACAGCTTAGTTTAAATTCTGCCACCCAACATCTTACTGTTGTAAACGAAGGAGCAAACTCCGTGAGAGTAGAATCTAGCTCGGATTTAACACTGACTTTAACCAGACAGGAGTTCCTTGAGGTGTAAGAAAAAATGGAAATAACTGAGCGCGAAGTCCAGACTGTAGGGTGGATGATTAAACACCTCCCAGCTGAACTTCAATAGGGGATTTATTGTCCATCGAACTCCGGGTTAGACTCTATAATGCCCACCCATAAAACCCCAAGGGGGGGAGCCAACCCTACACCCGTGGACAACGGTTGAACTCCTGGGGTAATGATGTGGAGTAGAGTTTGCTCATCAAACCCAGCTGGAGTAGCCCAGCTAACATGATTTGGATACGCAGGTCAACCTGTGCTACGTACCCATAAAGGGGTGTGCATCCTTCATTGCACCTTCGGGTGCATGTGATCCGAAGTTGGTCTTCCTGCAGAAACCTCGCCTCCTCTGGAGGGTGTGGAGCAAAAGGGGTGGGCGCCTGGATGCTCTGCGCATAACGTTTTTCATGGGACCAAAAGATCAGTGGAAGACACTCTCTGTGTGGCTAGTCCGGCATAACCCGGAACAGACCATGCAGCAGCACATGACATGGGATCGAATATTAATAATCCCCCAATCTAATGAGTAGCTGTCTGTTGTCTGTCATTTGTCCTTCAAACTGCGTTCATTCCAACTTTATAGAGCACAAAGACAATACCGACGCAAAACATCCTGCACTGCTTATTCTGAACGGTCCGTTGCAATTTTTGCTTCCGCTTGCTTGCCAATATCTGCTTGAATTTTGTCTGACAGTAGAGATCCACTGTGATGCCGATGTATTGACTACTGTTTGGTTTTTTTGGCGTAGTGTGTGCAATCCACATTTCATCACCTGAGATGATCCGATCCAGATACTCGTCGCCGTCATCATGGTACTGCTCCAAAAATGTTAATGACTCTATGTGCTTTGTTTTGTGTTTGCACATTTTCTATAACAACTTCGCACCATGCACGTTTTGTCAACTTGCTGAAAATTGTCTGCACCAGTGATGCATCATAATCCACCAGTTAGGTTCATAGACCGGACACAACTTATCTGTGAGCTGGAATAAAAGCCTCCATCTTCGACAGCTGCAATGATGCTATTGTGAGAACGCAGGAACAATGACAGAGCAATCAATCTAAGATAAACAAGAGCTGATAGAAAATGCATTACAAGTCCCTATTTATCCCTGTATCTAAAATGTTTCTATTCCATAACATGAGGTATTGGTGATGAGAAATATAACGTTCTTGTGAAAATAATAACGTGCTACCTACTATCGTTAAATATATTATACGATATAAAAAATATAAATCAAATATTTACATTTGGTAATCAATCATTATCAAATTATGTTGACAATAATCTCTAGTAAATAATAATTCAAGCAAATAAATATTAGAAACGTTGAGTATCAAATGAAGTGATAAGATCATAGTGACATGCATTAGTGCAATTAAAACTACTCAATATATATATAAAGGATAGCAAGAATGATGTGAGTATGTTAACCGTAAAACTTAAGATAAAATTGTGTTTCACTGATATTTTTTATATCTCATATACAATAAAACTAAATAGAGTTTTATGTCCAATTAATAATTCTTACCGTTGAGTTCATGCTCAGTAAAATATTGTCGATCGTTTCCTCTATCTGCATTATAGTGATAGTCTTCGAGATATGGTAAAACAGTCATGTTATGTAATTTATCACCCCGTAATGGCGGAATGGACACCCAATTTTCAACTTTTGATGGAATTTTCTGCATCCAACTGTAAAAAAATGCTTATTCTATTATTCACTCAAAATATATATATATATATAGTAAGATTATAGTAAAAAAAAATTACGGCTTTTTTCGAATTTGAGGTATTGACAATCTTATATTTGGGTCTTTTTCTAACATTCCTCTGAGCAATGATTCTAAAGGTTCTCCTAATCCATCGGGAAACGTATAGTTTGCTTGACCAATACATTCAAACAATCGATAAATATTATCACCCTCAAACGGATACAATCCCGTTGTTATATTATACCTAAACGGGTAAGACAAGTAAGTTAAACATGTTCCAATAAGTTTACAAGCTATTCTGATAAAAATATTACAGTGTAACACCGCTACTCCATATATCTACTTTGCAGCCTGAAAATTCTGCAGCGCCATTGGCAATTTCGGGTGGCTGAAAAGCAGGCGACCCTTGACCCGTATGACACATGTCACTGGCCGAAAACATATTCAGCGGCTGGAATGATAGAAAACATTACACATGACATTTTGCTTTAGAGTACATTCATCACTTGTGGTTAAAAAACGATTAATAAATTTCTCACTTCAGCGACACCGAAATCAGATATTTTGAGCGTATGATCTAAAGTGAGCAAAAGATTCCCAGGTTTGATATCATTGTGAACGACTCCTTGGCTGTGTAAATATTCTAATCCATCAAGCAGTTGCGAAAAATAAGCATGCGCTTGATGTTGAGGGAACCTCTTTTCGGTGACTGATTCCAGCATATCCTAAAAATAATATCGATTCATTTAATAAGTTCTAGGATATTTAACATTCAATATATACACAGTTGGGTGACATTTCATCTTCCTTTTTAACAATAACATATTATAGACGATCAAACGCATGTGAAAATTCGATTTGGATGAGGCAACTTCATATATATATATATGCATATTTATTGTTGCAAATATATTTTATATATATGTGTGCTTCGTATAAATATACGTACATTAGGGTGATCACCCCGTTATATGATTTTCCGCCCTAAAAAATAAATACGTTTTTTTTATTAAATAAAATTAAAGGTTTTAGAGGTCGCTACCATAAGTCAAAGAAGGAACCCGGAAACAGATCATGAATATCAGGATGCTTATCGAAAAATCCTGAAAGTTCAATGTTCCTATGATGTTTCTTGGATTACACAAAGGTCTTCGACTGTGTAAGATGGGATATTCTGTGGAATGGGCCTGTGGAAATGATGGCACTCTATAAAGACGGATCATCACAAATAAAAATTGACGATACCCTATCAGAGTGCTTTAAAATACAGATTGGGTTAAGACAGGGTTGGGTTCTGTCTCCACTGCTTTTTAATGTATACGGGGAATATATAATGAGACATATATTAGATGGCTGGGAAGGAGGGATCTTCATAGGAGGGGAAAAAATTAGTAACTTGAGATTCGCGGATGACACCACACTCATGGCAGCCAATGAGCGTGAACTCAGACAACTATTGCATCGTGTTGAAGTGAAAAGTGAAGCTTGGGACGATCACCACAAAAATTAGATTAAAAGAGAAAGAGCGACCAAGTAAAGGAGGCAACCGACTCAATCCTCACTATAGCCTTGCGGACGGCGGAAGACAGGGATAGCTGGAAAGACGTGTTTCAGAAAGAGACAAAATCTATTAGAAATTTGCAGCGCGTTGCTGAAAATGTTTTGCAAAAAGATAATATCATAGGCCATAAAAAAACGCAGATAAATAACTATATTCAATATTGATACTGACCAACGGTAATTGGAAAGACATGAAAAATGTCAAGACAGGATTAGCGATATTAATGGATAAATCAACCGTATTTTGTCTTTAAATTTATCGAGTACTTGTTTAAACGTGCTAAAATACATCTCTTCCGTTTAAAAATTGTAAATAATGAGTTCCTGCTTATGCCGAGTTTGCATGCATTAAATTGAGTCTTTTTGGCGTACATAAACGTAAAATATTAACAGGATATGACACATTAGGAAGCATCGTGGCATTGCAACTCATTACCTCATTCGTAATTTAGTAGAATAAGTACGAGCCATATACAGTAAGAACCCCTTGACGCGGGGGGGATACGTTCTAATAAATTGCATTAAACAAGGTCATCTTAATCCTTAGCACTGCAGATCTTATTTTTTGTTCCATCAGGTCTGCACCAAAATTGCGATTTTCTCTCCTCGTCGTCCAAATTTCATTTCACCAGGCCAATATGCGCCAATACGGTGCATCCATACAAATTTTACTATGCCTATATTATTCCCGCAAGCGTTATCAGTAAATTGACAAAGTTTTATAGCAATCGGATGAACGGTATGGGAGTGCATTAAATACGGACAAACAAACATTAATTCTTATATATTAGAAGATATAGATTTATCAAAACATGTTCCGTTGTGTTGTTGTGTATCAGGTATGAACATTTAAGACAATTTCTTCTGAATGAATGATCGCTGCTTGAACCCCAAAATATCGTATTATTTTGTTCATATCGAGTAAGCCTCAATGCCCCATGATTTATGAGTGCATTTTGTGGATAAATATGCAAAATACGATGTCTTTCATTTGTATTATTACTATAAGATGTAAAAAAAAGTATTAAATTATTACAAAATTCACCGTAAAACGAGATATTAAGACTATTTCGAGTATCACTCGACATTGGAGCCGGTAGAACAAAACCAATGTCGAGTGACACTCGACATTGGAGTGCAAAGGGTTAACGCGTAAATAATGGAGATAAGTGAAATAGAACAGAGAATAAGAAAAATTATTAGGTTTTTATTTTGTAACGTTTATTATCCGATTATAAGTTTGGGTACGAGGAAAGATTTTCCTCATTTGACATTGTCAAGTCATGTTACGTCATTAATCTTTTCCTGTTTCCTTCAACAAGTAGTTGTCGATAGAAAACTACAGTATCATACGGATATTATAGTGTTTTATCAAAAATATTTAATGAATTAATGAATCTTTATCGATTAGATGTCAGAATATTCATCATTGGATTAATGAAATTGTATTTGAGAGCAGAAAAGTGTTAAATTGGACAAATATGTTAAATAGCTTGGAGTATAAGCAATCAAAAGTTAAGCCTTTGGTTCTAGTTTTTTAAAAATAGCGTTTAACGTATGCTAATTCTGCAAATTTAAATATCGATAAGTTCTTGCTGGTTTTGACAGTTTTTAACAGTGAAAAACCGATTGAAATCGATCAAAATCACATTCGACATTATATGCTGTTGTTTTTTGACCGGGGGTTGAACACCGCAAAGGCCACAAAAGCTATAAATGAAATTTATGATGAAGTGTCATGATTATAATATGTCAATTTTGGTTTTCAAAATTTAAATTGGGTAACTGACGTTTGAAAGACGTCTCGAAATTTTGATGACAACATATTTGAGAGCCATAGCAGAAACAGATCCTTTATTAAATATCAAAGAACTATCGCAAAGGATGAATTCACGATGGTCAAAAGGACGAAAGAAAATTGTTTTGTAAGTAAATAAAAAGGAAAAAATTAAATAAACTCTTTCATTGTCAAATAATCAGCAAAGACTTTTCAATACACCTAATATTACCATGTAATACTGTAACAGTGTTAAGTGGGATCTTACTGGATTTGTATAAAATTAAATCTTTGATACAAGTAATCGATGATTTATGTATTAAAATTTTATCAGAATTGAATGTTAAATGTAAATTTATTTTTTGTAATTGATTTGTTTTATTTGCGTTACTAATACTTGCACAGATTCAAAACAGAGAGCATTTTGGCATTCACCGTATGAATGTAATTTATAGTGCTTTTGTTTTGAATTTATATTTAAAATATATGTTACCTGTAAAACGCCCACGCAATACTCCATGATGAGGTACATCTTCTGTTTCTCGTCATTTATTATGACGTCAACGAGCTCTATGACGTTCTTGTGCTTTAAAAATTTGAGCAATCGGATCTCACGGTGAACGTTCTGCTCCCCGTTGGGAATCCGACGAAGCTTCTTTTTCTTTAAGATTTTGACAGCTCGGCGGCAGAGCGTCTCCGAGTCGAGCATTTCCTTCACCTTGCCGTAGGATCCCTCGCCCAGCGCGTCGCCCATGACGTACTTGCCGATCATCTTGCATCGCTTCTTGTCGTAGATGATGTCGGCGCTGTCAACTCGGTGGAAGAAAAGGTTCGTACGGTCGAGGCTCTCGATCTGCTCGTCGTCCAGCCAGGTGACGGAGGCCGAGTGCGAGTGGGAGTGCGAGGCCGGCTGCTCGTCGAGGTCCGCGAGACTGGCGAGGGCGGCGAGGTCGGCGAGGTCCGCGAGCGGCTCCGGGCTGTCGGAGGGCGGCGGCAGCGCGAACACCTCGCGGCCCTGAACCGCCCCGAGGCCGAGCCCCCCGCCGCCGCCCTCCGAGGGCCCCGCCCGGCACATCCGAGGGTCCATGGGCCCGTCGCCCGTCCCTCGCGTCCCTCACGACCTGATCTCGCCACCGCACATGGCCGAAACACAAACCGTCACTCCAACACCACTCCACCGCAACTTCCTAGCCTAGGCGGCCCGTCCTCAACAAATTTAACAAATTCGACAGATCTTACCGGTCACTCTAATTCGGTTCACTTTGCTCCAATTCTTTTAACGTCAAATTTTAATTACGTCAAATAACGCTTAAATTCGTTTTGAGCGTTAAAACCATTTTTATCGACGAGCAAAAATTATTTAAAAAATTCTAACCTCAACCTAAAAATTAAATTAATCAATTTAAATTTAAATGATAAGATATTATTATATTTAACCCTTTAGATGTCACGTATGAAAAACGAAAACCATAGACCATGCTTCCATAGACCATAATATTTAGAATATGCTTTAAAAAAATACGATTAAGAGGTTAATAGAAGAATCGATTTCAAGTTAGCCAACTTAAAATATACGTCAACTACGAACCGTCAACATGAAAGATAGCTAAATAGATCCCAAATGAACTCTATGTTTTTTTTTTGTTTGTAAAAAATTGTTCTCTTATTAACTTGAACGGCTTCAATTACCCATCTTGAATAATAGTCGATTTTTCTAGTAAGCTTTTATTTAAAAAAAAAATATTGACATTATGTTTTTTTTTGCAGTTAACTAATATGCGTGTGATATATAATTATAGAGAAACTCGGCTCTTCTAACCGGCTCGAATTTCTTCTTGCTTTTGGCAAATTTCCAAAGTGTCCTTGATTGGTACGGTCAAAATTCTAAAATTGACCTCATCAAGATCCAAGGATTGATAGATGAATCTCGACAACTTGTTAGATAATATCCACATTACGTCATCTTTATCGACCTGAAAAATATATTTACATTTATTCGTTCTATCATAAAAAATATATATACATCAAGAGTGCATTTTATTTTAATGGAAAATTCCAATTTTTTTAAAGGCATTAAGTAGTTATTTTTTAAGTCGGTATGCGCATTGAATTGTTTGCTAAGATCTTCAATTGCGCTCTGGCGAAAAGTACTTCACGATCGCCTAATGAAAGATATGACCTAAGATAATATTATTCAAGCATGTATTTTTTTGACATAAAAACTGTTTTAACGAGCATACCTCAATGTCATTTGGAAACTCAAGCTTGACAGAATCGTTAGTCAGCAATTTTGCATTTTCCGGGGTCAATGGATGCTTCGTATTCCAACAGCCTAATCCATTGCGATTGACCTGTAAAAAAACATGACGCATTTAAAAATATTTTAGATTTAAATTTGATATTTTAATATAAATATTATTTTATACTTGTGTATAAAAGAGAGTTTCGGAATTTTCATGGAAGTAACTGGCAGACGACTGTGAATCTTCTCCTTTTTCTCCGAGGTACTAAAAATATTTTTATTATTAGAGCTTGTAAGTTTGAATGCATTAAAAATATCAAAATATGTCACCTTAAAATCGTTGAAACTATTTTTGTTTGTTGCCCATGTCTCGTTTTGAAGTAGCCTGTTGCTCACTTCGAATTCTCTGTAGCTGGACATCGAGTGGAAAAACAACTTTCTGGAGCTGCAAAAAATGAATATTTGTTATTGCTTAATCGTTCATGAGTGCGAATAAAAAATATTCAAATTTAAATCATACTCATCCGAATCTTTTTTAGACAGTGCCAGCCCAAATATTCCATCTTTCCACTGCCAGGTGACATTATTGATATTGAATTGGCCGCGAAGAGGATCAAAGTAGAAATAGTGGTGTTTGATCTTCCAAGATGTATTTTGTTTAAAATCGTAAACGATTAATTTGTATCCGTCATAATCGGCGATGTAAGCGAATGCATTTTCGCATGAATCCGCCTCGACGTCGACGATCTATTTCGAATAATTCCGTTTTTTAGTGATGGCAACATCGTGCATTTTTTGCCATAAGAGCGTTATTTCCAGCCAGGGCAATCTAATACTTACTATATTTCCAGAGAATGCTTTTTCTTTGTAATGAGAATCTACAAAGTATCTTCTCAACAGGGTGTCAGTATTAAGGTCGTATATGATTAGAGATGATCTTATTAAGGTTTTCGGCGATTCTAAAACATCATTAAAACTTTTAATGGCTGTTAATTTGAGTGTATTTAAAAAGAATCGCATTTGAATGATGCCATACCCATAATATCAATGCGACCCACATCCATTACCCATAATCTATCGCATTTATCAACCCATAGTCTAAAAGCAGACACTAAAACATTGTCTTCGACTAATTGTTTAATGGTTTCGTTGGTTTTAATATGGCTGCTGTTTTCAGAGTTTCCATCTGTTTTCGCATCGGATTCTTCCAAAGCGGGCAATGTGTTTTCAGTCCAAGATGGATAGGGTTTTAATGGAGAAGAGCTTTCAGAGCCGATGGTGACGTAATTGAGTGTTGAAGGCACTCCCAGTTTGAATCTTGGAACAGCTATGAACATTTTGTCTTTCCATAGGGCAATACTAAGTGGAATATTATTTTCTGGTATGAAAGCTCCAGATTTCAAGGCTTCAATTTTGCTCTCATTACTACTCCATTCGAAATCTAGATTTTTCCAGGCGAAAGCTTCCTTCAGTTCGATTCCCGAAGAAAAACCAGCAAACACAAGTATGCATAATACTAATGGTCGCAACATCCTCTGCAATAAAAATTAGCAAGCTCTAACAAATGTTGAGATTTATTGCATTATATATATGACAGGAGAATCCACTTATCATATTTAGTAACGTGCTTACATCAAATTGAGCATACAAAAAGGGGAAGATGCGAATGTTCGCTAAATTGCTACTATGCTAATCTTTGTCTCCAGACGGAAATCTCCAATTTAAACTGCTGACAATTGATCTCTTCTAAATAAATCTTCTATTCAATGGCGAAATATAATTGATTTGCAACTGCACTACCACATAATAATTTCCCACAAGCCTCACAGACAATCAATTCATAAAAAAAGGAGTTGGAATGGATATGAGTACGAAATTATGTTTGTAAAAAATGTGTATTTTGACGCCATTAATTCCACGAAGCTAAAAGAAGTGAACGACAAAAAATAAAGTGATTATAATGCGCAGAAAAATTGGCAATCAAATCGGATGATGATGTCAAATCAAATTGTCAACAACGATGCACAAAAAAGACATGTTGGTTAACCATTCAAGTCTATGAGATGACTATAGTCATCGCTGCGTGTACTCCTCAGAAAGACGAGCGATGCCTTGAGATACGTATTCTGGCGTATTTCCGGACTATCATTATGATAGTCTGGCGACTGGGAGTTGCCTGGGAGGGGGTTGCCAGACTATTACCAGATTGTTAGATTAGAATTAGCAAGTTTGAACCAGTCTGGCACTATCTTAACAAGCTAGTAATAGACTGGTACCCCCCTCAACAAGCTGGAGAGGGAAAATGAGTAAAATAAATTGAAAAAACGTCCATGGATGGATACTAAAACGGACTGTAAATATCTTTGTACCCCAATAACATCATCGGGTTGATGACGATGGCATTAGAGATCTCTGAGGCGAACGAGCGCTTCTCCCTAGTTTACTTCATGATCGTCATTAAATCTACATGCTAGAAAACGTTCGGTTTTGCTCCTTTAAATGAGCACTAACCCACTCTTCACGAAATAACTATCACTTTAGAGGCGTGCGTTTTAAATAAGGAAGTTTCCTTGCCGCACCTGAATATAGTGGTTTAAATCCTGGGCTCTTATTATAAAGAAAATTGACCACCGCATTGCTTTCCGCGATTTCTTTTAAAATTATGATTATCTTCATCGACCCCTAATAGACTCTTGAATTACTAAAACCCCTTTTTAAATTTCCATTGAAGGGTCCACCTGGACCCAGTTGGGAACCCTTAGTTTAGTACTTATAACACTATTCGTGGAAAATAATGGAAAATCACCATATTAAAATATCTAGAAAAGTCTTTAATAATCTTTAATGAGTATTTACTATACCTAAAAAGATCAGAAATTTTTGAATTGATGAACAAAATTATCTCAATATCCCCCTTTAATCATTCCTTCTATATATATTTTAATAAATATTGTGGATTTGAAAAAAAAATGCATCTCGATCGATCCAATAAATTTAAACCCTTTTTATGCATGATTTTTAAAAGAGTAGCTATTCCCAGAATATCGAACGTAAATCTTTAATCACTCCAAATTAATTCTTGACATATAATACAATATTTATATATTGAATAATCGAATATGTTTTTAGCCGATCAAACATTTTGCGATTAAAACGGTAAAACAATTTTTGTAAAAAGTACAATATAAAACATTCTTACCCCGCTGTGAAGGATGTTCACAAGCCGGCGATGAAAAGAATACTGTTCTCGAAGCATCAACATCAGTTGTAACTACTTCAATTATATTTATTGTTTAATGACGACCAATGTATGTACATTCAAATTCAATTTGCAACACTTGCAATCTTATATTGCATTTAATAGATTGAAGAAAGGGATTTATTATTTAAATAATTTCTCGTATTGTGCTTGAAGTTAAAAATATAAATAACTTTGTGATTTAAAAAAAAGTATAAATATAACAGTCGTTATATTTTCTTTTATCTAAAATTTTACGAATATATATTAAATTATTAATTTTATAATAAGCGTTTATAATATTTATAATTTAATTTACTGTTTTTTTTTTAATTGCATTTCGAATTTTGTGTTTTATGAAATTAGGTTAAAGTGGGTTTTCTTTATTTTGCTATTTTAATAATTGATATAATCCGTTTTAATTTTATAATTTATGACTGTTATTGTTTGTAAAAGTTGCCAGCACTGACATGACCGTTGAAAATCTTTTTAAGGCCAAATTAGTCCTAAAAATAATAACGTCAAATTCAGAGCTATGTCGCAAGATCCTAAGCAGACTTCCTCTCCAGGAGATGGAATTAGATCTATGAAAACATCGAATGTTTTTAGAGCTATCAATTTTGAATTATACGTTAAACCAGTAAGCTATGTTTCTATATATTATATTTTAAAAGATAACCTACATTTTCAATTAGTAATATTTTTCATGTAATAGTCATAGTTTTTCTTATATAATTTTACATTAAATATATTCTTACTTTATTAATATATCTAGACGCTGTAATATTTAGATGCGTGTCTCTAATATAACCATATTTTTATTTCAGAACATTGCCATTATGACAGTAGGATTAACATGTTTCGGTGTTTGCTTGGGATACATTGCTTATATGAGATCAAAATATGAATCAATGGGATATTATTCAGCAGTGACAGAGGATGGAAATGAACTATTTGAAAAAAAGAAGTCCAAATGGGACTAACAAACATTTATTGAAATACATAGTTTTAGTCGTTGATTAATGTATACAAGTATATTAAACACACTGTGATTACACAAATGTTCATTTTGTTGTAAAATACTATTTATTAAATCAATGTTATTTGATGTTCAGTGTATTTTGAATTGTATTCGTATGTTTATGTTGCCGTTTTAGTTTACATATACATGTATTGATTATTTTTTTAAATGTTTCAAAATCATATTATTCGTCATTTGATTGTATTCAATAATTCTTAAATTTCATTGTTGAACCATTGAATATACAAAAATTAAAACATGATTAAAAATCCAAGATGCACTTAAGTGTTATGTATGTCTTTTACCTTGGCTCGGTATCGCTCTTGTGAGGAAAGAAGGATATGGACTTTCAATACTCCAGAAAGCCCTTTTCGGTAAAATCAAGACGGTTGTCTTGAATAGTTAGCCCTTCAATACTTCCACTCAGGTGTTCCGTTGGGCAAGTGCTACGAAATGAAACTCAGATGCCATGTTACTTTTAATATTCATCTAAATCAACATGTCTAAAGATTTTAATCAGAAGATCTGGTGAAAAATAATGTCTCGTTTTTATATTTCAAATTACAAAATTTTCAAATAAATCTATAGATTGCATAATAAAAAAATATCAAATTTAATTGTTTGAATACTAAACTTTTATTTCAAAAAGCTGCTGATTATGATTATTGAAAATTTATAGATTCAGTTCTACAATTAAAATTTACTTATAATTTCCAAAAAAATAATTTTTATACATTGACAAGCAGATATGCATTTTATAAAATCATTAAATTAACAGTAAAAATCTTAAATAAAAAGCATTTTTCACAAAATACAGTGTACTTAATTTAAATTGTTTTATATTTATTTTACAGTCTTATAAATATTTTATGTTTTGAAAAAATAAATTGTGGTAAAAAGTTAGCCGATGTATCGTTTTTAAATTGCTTTTGTTGGTACAAAGATCTCAGGTTGGTAGTCGCGAAGAACGTGAGAGGCGGGTGCGTCATTTAGAGGCAAGATGTCGGTGTGGCTGCAGCGTGTTATTCGTCAGGAAGGAAACCTTGTCAGGGTTAGTTTTCAGAAATATTTCCATACACAAATCAATGCCGAACGATCATCCATATCGAACGCATCTTCGTTCACCATGACGTTATCTCACAAAATAGTCATGATGGCAGCCAAAAATAGCACTCAGGGTCAGCTGTTTTTTGACATGTAACGTCTTTCAATTTGCACAATCTGTTAATACCTATTACCAAATCTGTGAAATTGGATATTGCCGCGGTGAACGACACGGTTTTAATGATTTTCACGCGGAGTTTATCTTATGATTTACCATTCATTTTTGAGAGATGAATAACCTTCGATAAGTTCACGCTGCGGTTGCCAAAAAATTGGGCGATCTTTGAATGACGTAATGACCCCAATCGGCATAATTTTGCCTATTTTAAATCTGCCATAAAATTTAAATTGGATCAATACAAAATCGACTTATCGATGTGATTTATGATATCGACTATTTTGACTGCAATTCAATCCACTGTGATGTTTGATAACTGCACTATAACAACTGTCAAATTTTCAATCACAAATATCGTAATGAATATATATATATAATATACATATTGAATCATGTTTGATTCTCAGAAGAATATATTTATTATACTTATTGCATCCAAACTTACATAACCTTGAACTTGACATTCAATGAAAAAAATCCCAAAAGCTATTATTTATGCATCCATTTGTTAAAAAAAGTAAACACGTGATTATTACACAGTTGAAATAATATTTTTCATTTAAAAAAAAAAATTCATGCCTAATTTAGAATGCAAATTTTTCATCATGTAAATTTGCATGTACATATTTGAATTATTATTTTTGCTGTAATGCTGTTTCGATGTATAGAATTAAAGCGTTAACAGTGTTTCGAATAATACTATGAAGACGATGTATTCTACTCGATCAAACGTTATAAATGATTCAATTCAATGTTACTAAATCGGAATACCGCCATAGTTACAAATATTTGGCAGACGATTTATCCACAATATTAATAGCCCGTTCATTGTCATAGTACGACACGTATATGTCCGATTGTATTTGGACATTGATCCACGCACTCTGCAGAACAACATCATGCCAACTTAGGAAAACATGCCCCAAAATAGAAATATTTATACAAATCTTTTAACTCATTAGTTTACATAACTTAAACTTTGATTTTGGATTTATATCCTTATCCTAATTACAAATTAAATTCTAATATTTTAATAAATAAAAATGAATCTCTCTTTGTTCGTATGTAATGCACTGCCGTACCGTTCATCAGATTGCGGTAAAACTTCATCCACTTATTGCTAAGGATTATACAAGTAACATAGGCATAGTCTAATTTATAAAAATCAATGTTTGTTTATCCATATTTAATGTGCTTCCGTACCATTCATCCGATTGCGATAAAACTTTGTCAACTTACTATTTATATTTGCGGGAATAACATAGGCATAGCAAAAATATTGTATGGATGCACCATGTATTCAATGGATGTGTTCAGATTCACTCCCAAATCTTTGTTCATCTTAATGTATATCTCTACTAATATCTTCTATCCCAAATCTTCTCTACAACGGCCATCATGGTGATCCCACGATTAATTGATCTGAATAGTAAATCAATCGTCATGGGTTCAAATCTATAGGAGATATGTCTGGTGATCATGTTTAAAAAAAATATATTCGCTATGAAAAACTATGTCAAAATGCCTGGCAATATTCCCATAAAAAAGGGATTGCTAAAAGCCAACCCAAATAAAATAATAGGCAGGAGAAAATTATATCTTATACCTTTTCAGGCTGGACTATTCCAGCCCACGGTATAAACTTAACGCACTGCGGATGCTCTCTACTGGACAGAGAGGTGCTCTCGTTATCGTAACAAAGGCTGTCTCAACTGCGGTCCTGCCTGTTATAGCTGGTCTTGGTATAGGTTCGCGAGCCGTTTACAGATTTTTATTGGCAACAATTGCATCGACACATCCCTTCTTGATGACCTCGAACCTTGTTTAGAATCCGATGTGCAGATACTAAAGAGGAGGATACTTGTTGCATGTAATACTGCATGGCAGAAATGATGGATGAACGAGACAGATGAAAGACATTTATATAAGTTGTTCAGTTCCATTAAATATCGTTTGTCGTGTCGCTGGGTTGTTCCATGCTATTGGACTTCCCAGTTCCTCACGGGATACGGACGATTCAAGACGTCTCATCGTTGGCTTGACATACATGTAGTCTTTTGGAGTGTCCTTGCACAGATACGGACATGACAGCGGATCACATTCAATTGCTGTTAAATCTAGAATCTTATAGACAACTTTCTTGCATCTGGACTTAGCGATAAACTTCTAATTTCCGGTTTAAACTAGTTCCTTCAAGAACTGGCAGCGAATTGTCCAAACTCCCTCATTCCCTGCAAATTCTGCAGCAGCCACGGTTGAGCGAGAGAACATTCCCAGCAACACCCCCTGATTCATTGACTTTTATGCCTGGTGTGTACTTTTGAATTGTAAGCGTGCATCTGCGATGATCAGTGTAAACTGGTATATGGTGGGACCAAAAAAAAAATATCACTATCTGATTTATCGACAATTTTCATGTTTATATTATAGTTTTGGGTTTGCTGTTGTTTTCCCCGGTTATATAATTGCTTGATTTCATAACGAGCATTTTCAGCTCATGCGTATTAATTAGCATGTATGCCTCTCTTTTCTCGACAACGCCACATATCTTCGTTTCTTCTTGTCTTTAGGAAATTCTGGGAAGTTTATTCGATTGCTTTGTATTGTGCAATCAGCATGTGATCGATCTTTGAACAAATAATCATAATATTTAGAAAATAAAGGGTAAGCAGAGTGCGACTGTATGCGAAGAACTTATATATTTTATTTTGAACTGTTTTTTGTTAATATACACCGTTAAAATTGATTGCTTATTTAGGATTGTTTCAGTTTATTAATAATACTGATAAGAACAGTTTTTTTTATAATGCATTCTAACCAATACATTCCAAAATAGATTCAGTTACGTAACAAAAATTATTCAATGGGGAGTCCTGATGACCTTTGTTGAATTTATTTAAAAATAAAATGGAAACTCCAAGATCCTTTAAAATATAAAGACATTTTTGGATTCACCAATATGTCTCTGTAGCATAATAATTTTTCTTCTTCTGACATCAATGTTACTCACGCACTCGTCAGGATGGCTGTGCAACGCATGTGTCCATTCTTTCGGATTATGTGTAGCCAGATAGATATATGGGGATGGACGAGCTTCGAACAAAAAGACTCTTCTCTAGATGACTCTTTTTTCACACGAGAGATCTGGCTGTGGGAAGGACATCCTCCCACAGCCAAGGCCAACTGATGACTCGTCTCAAATCCCTTCAAAATTGTTAATATAATTTAAATATTGCTTTACTAAAATAAGTCCAAATACTATGATTCTGTTTTTAAATGAAAGATTAATGTAAAATTGTAAAATATCCGATATTGTGAATATCGTATGCACTTGAATGATATCTTGTCAGTTGTAATCAAAACTTATTATGGTATCTCCAATGTTTATTTATTTTCCTATAATGTCTGGCAATCAAAATGTGAACCGTATCAATAAACTCTCATACTTTAATTTTCAGCAGCGTAATGACTTATCTATTGTTGTCAATTAGTTTAGTGAACTTAGGATACTCTCTCGACAAATACGCATTTATCTTTTCCTCTTAAAGAATAACAAAATTGATCATATTCTTAGCGCGTGAAGACACAATTTAGCATATTATTAGAAGCCATACCTTTAAATTTGCATTTTTACATAACCGTCGCTACATTTTTCATGTACATTCACTCTTATTTTTTTAACATGTACAAAATGTATATCTTAATAATTGGAAACCTGATAAACATATTTTTTCTGATCTACATTTCTTTGATAATGAATTTAGTACATTGGAATTACAAAATATATGATGTCAAAGGTTAATAGAAATATTTTTTAAAAGTTATCAATAGTGATATGATTCATTATATGACCAAAGGTCATATTTTCTTTATTTAAGAGTTTTTATATTATGCTGCAATAAGTTTAATTTTAATTTTTAAGGCTTTATGTGCCAATAATTGGCCAGTCAAGACAGCCCAGCCCGCAAGGAAGCTAAATGTCCACGAACACGTTAGCTATACTTTACTCAACGATGCTGGTATTCCAGTGCCTAAATTTAACGTGGCCAGCACCAAACAAGAAGCTATTCAGCATGCCACAGCACTTAACTCTAAAGACATAGTTTTAAAAGCTCAGGTATATATTATTCATAATATTTATAGCGCAATAAAATATTTGATCTAATTAGCAATATGTTTAATTTATTAGGTCTTAGCTGGTGGCCGAGGAAAGGGTCACTTCAAAAGCGGATTAAAAGGTGGCGTTAGAATGGTTCACGAGTAAGTAAACACATTCAAATTGAATTGCTATAATAATTATATCTTATTAATACTACGTCGTTTAAATGTCATCCATTGCATAATGTATGAGACTATTTTGCATATTAAATTCAATCTAACACAAATAATGCTTATTTTAGACCCCAAGAAGCTGGTGAATTATCACAGCAAATGTTGGGAGAACTTCTGATCACCAAACAGACGGGAGAAGCCGGACGCATATGTAACAAAGTCATGGTAACAGAGCGAAAGTTCCCAAGGCGGGAATTTTACTTTGCCATCATGATGGAACGAGCGTTTGCTGTAAGCATAATGAAATCGTTTGGAATTTAACGACGTGATTATATTTAACATTTTATATATCGCGTTATAGGGCCCTGTGATCATAGCTTCGTCCGAGGGCGGTGTAAACATTGAAGATGTTGCCCGTGATAACCCCGATGCGATTTTCTATGAGCCGATCGATATTATTCAAGGAATAACCAGGCAACAAGCCTTAAACGTTGCAGAGAAGGTATATTTTGTTTGTGGATCACAATGTTTGTAAATAGTCTTCTTCAATGCTATTAATTTAAATTGGAGACTACTTGATATATCCTGTGTGTTTAAATTGGTCACAATTGTAGTAGTTGATTTTGCTAGTTGCTTTGTATGCATGAGTGAGATTATACTGTTAATAAAATTGGCAATCACAATTATGTTGTACGGCTCGATTCAGACTATTTCAATCGAATTTATATCATTTAAAATAAATATTGTCATACTTAAATGGCTTGTTTAGAAATTGATTAATATTATAGGTTGGCCTTGGTGAAAGAAAAGAACAAACTGCCGACATGCTAATAAAGATGTATGACCTTTTCGTTAAAAAAGATGCCCTACTTGTTGAAATCAATCCTTACGCTGAAGATGCAAAGTCTGGAGAATGTTAGTATTTCTTTTCGTATACAAATAATAAACAAGTATGCATTCTTAATCAAATGTATTCAACGATTATTATTTTCATGTTTTTAGTCTTCAGTCTTGATGCCAAATTCCGCTTCGACGATAATGCAGAATTCAGACAGAAAGATTTATTTGCATTACGAGACACAACACAAGAGGATCCCAAAGAAGTAGATGCAGCCAAATTTGATCTCAACTACATCGCTTTAGATGGTAAATATAAAAACATTGTAATTGAGAATCTATGTTCATTAACTAATACAGGTTTTATATAACCTTGATCTCAATATACCTTTTCTTCATATGTGTCCTCAGTCAAGGCTTTTATCTGTGTGTCGATCTTGAAATTTGAGAATAAACGCAAAAATAGACTTTAAGTTTATATCATATAATGTTGTTGCTATAGAATTTGGCGGCAGTTGACTACACCTTTTTTTTTCCTGTGGGAGGGGAATCTTTGCACCCACGCTATTCCACGGATGGGCTCTTACAAGCCAAGACACCCTTTGCGGATAGTGTAGGATTGTACCCACTAAACCCCTCCCTTGTCCTTCTCTATCCCCCTGGTATTGTTCTCCACATTGCTTCAGGAGAATAGGTAGTCTGGCCTTAGGTGATTGGCCCTATTCTGTTGGAGAGGCGCTCTGTGTCTCTCTCTTCCACTGCCCTCTTTGGCGCTCAGAATCTCTTCTACGTATTTGCGCCAAAGGTCCCAGTTCTTCTTGCTTTCCATCATGCTGTGGGCAATGTTGTCGACATTGAGCTCTGCGTCAACAACCTTCGCTTGGCAGTGATGGCACATTGAGGATGGTTCTTTGCCAATCCGCTTCAGGTACGCACCGAAGCATCCATGCCCAGTGAGCACCTGAGTTAAGCGGTAGGTTTTTTCACTGTATTCCCAGGGCCTCCACTGACTTATGACCGGGATAAGTCGATGGATCCATCTTCCCTTGCTGGACTGATCCCATATCCGTTGCCAGGCTTTCCTCGGTTTCTGGTCATGTTCCACTAGATGTTCATGGTCCACTAGACCCTGGCCAGCTTACTTCTGTAGCTTTCGTGTCTGAGCGACTCATGCCATATTGGGGCTCCGTACAGAAGGATCGAGTGTATTAGCTCGTTTATGGTGCGTCTTCTGCACGGCTTTGGCTCTCTAATATTGGGCATGAGCCGTCCTAGCTTACTGGCCACCTTCTAGCTGCTTCAATATGTTTTCTGAAGGTCAGCTTGTTGTCCAAGAGGATCCCGAGGTATCTGAGCGATTTGCTGTATTCAACCTCGTGGCCGTTCACAACAAGCCTCTTGACCCTTGGTCTTCTTCTTCCACTGCAGATCATTGCCTCCGTTTTTTCTGCCGCCGGCTGCAAACGATTTTCCCGCATCCATGCGTTGATTCTGGCGAGGGCTTCATTGCCCGTCGCCTCTATTTCCCATGGATGTCAAGCTGTCACCAACAGTGGACATTCCATAGAGTGGGCCCCAGAACGGATCACTGCGGAACGCCCATCTCTAGCTTCTTGGTCGTGCTCATCTCATAATGATGGACACGTCGATCTCTAAAGTAGTCGCTGGCGAGCTCAATTATGTATTCAGGAACTTCGAAGTTTTCCCTGAGCGCGTCAATGATCAGCTCCCATCTGGCGCTGTTAAAGGCATTATTTATGTCGAGCGTGATCATCACAATGTCTTTGCTTTGTTTGATCGAGCCTTTCCACGCCTTCCGGATTATTTCTATTGATCTCTTCGCTGCTCTAAGCATGGATTGGCATGGATGTGTTTGAAATAAGACATCTTTGTAACCATGTAATACATTGTGTCACTCGACACCTCATAACATGACCCACAAAAGGCCAGGAGTAGACTCGTGAAGCAATATTCGTTAGGTCAAACCTAAATAAACTCCGTTATCGCTCAATTTACCCCTTTGAAAGCCATTATCTTTTGCGTTCTTGATTCGAGTTCAACACCCACTTTTCATCTCCAGTCACAAGATGTAAAAATGGTAGTTTCTTCTCTTTATTGATTAAATCATGACACGTATTCGCGCGCACCGCCTTGATCTCATCAGTAATGTCGTGCGATATCCACATCCCCTGTTTTATGATCTTTCCTATTTTTTCCAAGTGTATTTGAATTCTTTTCTGGAAGTATCCGAACTTGTCTGTTAGTTTTCGTATAGTCTATGATGGATTTGATTCAATTTCAGCACTCAGGATATTGTCATCCACTTTAATCGTTCTCTCACTTCGGATCTTATTTTCTAAACTAAAATTTTCGCTTTTAAATTGTTTAAACCATCTCTGGCGTTGACAAACAGTTAGAGATTCTCCGAGTGTATCACAAATATTTTTAGTTGCAGTTGCATTAATTTTTTGAAGATATTCATACAGTATGCAATTTCACATAAATTTTATTATTGATTGAAAATTTATAGGAAGCATTGGCTGCATGGTAAATGGCGCCGGATTGGCAATGGCAACCATGGATATCATCTCATTGCACGGTGGTAAACCAGCAAACTTTTTAGATGTAGGCGGCGGGGCTTCTACCAAGGCAGTTTATGTTAGTTAAATTTGATTACTTTTTTTTAACGCATAGCATAAAATAGATATATATTTTTATACATATCCATTGATTGTAGGAAGCCTTCAAAATCATCAGCTCTGATCCAAAAGTACAAGCTATCTTGGTTAATATTTTTGGTGGTATTATGAGGTGTGATGTCATTGCCGAAGGTATCATCCAAGCAACTAAAGAATTAAATCTGAAATTGCCCATCATTTGCAGACTCCAAGTAAGTCATTAAATACTCTACAAAAATACTATAAAGGTATCGATCATCGACTGTATATATTTATGCATTTTATTTTTAAGGGAACAATGGTGAATGAAGCAAAACAACTGATTGCCGATTCCGGCTTAAGAATTTTGCCCAGAGATGATCTAGACGAGGCAGCAACTCTTGCCGTTCAACTGTCCGACATCATTACATTGGCCAAGCAGGCCCATTTGGATGTTAAATTTGAAATACCCAAATACCAATAGATAATTTTAAAGTCTTTTTATTATATTATTATAACTAGCAATTTTTTTGCTAAATGATGTTATTCGAATTAAAGCCTATAACAAAATATAAATATAATAAATTGTTGTATTTGTGATAGTATAACAATTTTAATGTAAAATATCTCACCATTAACTTAGCAAATCGCACCCAATGTCTGTGTTTCATGTAAGCATCTTACAAACGACGCTTACCTTGTTATTAGAACGCTAATTGTTATCCAATACATAAAAATATCCTTACAGTGATTCGTATGTATGACGAAACAAATTATTTTATGTTAATTTAACAGTCTTTTGACTCTAAAATTACTCTTAAACTGTAAGAATACCGTTTTAAAATATTAGAGATACGAAATTAAAATTATTTATTGTAATCATTACAATAGTGGCCATCGTAAATATCAGTCATTGTTTCTTGTGTGACAAGCAAAGATAATTGATAAATGTTACTATTTTCAAATATTTCCAGGATCTACATCGTACGATGCTATAAATTCAATTTAATTTTGTTGCATACATTCATATGCGAATGTAAAATTGCATTAAGCGAAATTCATTGTAATTATTTATTTATTTATTTGAATTAGTCTCTTGTTTAAAAAATGTGTATATGAGCAAAAAGATAATCATTTATTTTTTGACTTGTTTTTAGCGTAATTTTACAATATCGCCCGCGTCTCGATTTTGAATCGAGTCGACGGAATCATTCGGTGGAATTCACAACGAATGATTTAAGTGCATCTCTTTTGAATGCATTTATAATCTGATCAAGCAAACGTAGTGCAAATAAAGTCGAAAGTTTTCAGTATTCTGGTTGAATCTCTTTTGATTTAATCAACGGTGTTAAATTTGGATCGTATCAATTTTTATCGCACGCGTGCGTTAATCGTAATTGTGATCATATGCTTGAAGTTACAGGGTGTTTTTGAGTGAGTTTTTAATGTCGAAGTTGGCGAATAACTCATGAAGTAAATTCAGTCCGCAAAACTATAATGATGCATGCCTTTATCAATAAAAATAGTTGGTATATGAAGACTGAATCAATTTAATTTTTGATATCATATGTTGAATTTTGCCTCGTATTTATTTTGGATATTCAAATTTGAATCATTTGCTTACGTCGACGTCCCGAAATGAAACAAGAATGATGTATTAAAATTGTAATCTAATGAGTATTATTTTTGCTTGAAAATCATTTTTTTGTGAATTATAATTGTTTTCGAGTAGTTAAGAAATCGAATTCAATAAAATCTCATTTCATATGTATTTCGTTTTATTTTTCTATCACAAAATTAAATAACATCGGCCATTGCGCGGGAATGTGTTTATAAATTATCAGGTGTTCTTGATGAATGATACTCGATATACGGAATTATACGACTCAAGCGCATACTGTGCCGCGGATGGCGTCCTGGACTTGTATGGTGAATATTCTGAAGTTCACTTCGTCGGGATTCAACGTGTCGTACACGTACTTTGGCAATTTATCGGACAAAAGCCAGATGAGACCTTCGCTGTCGATCTGTAAAACGAGAGAATGTATAAGTATTTATTTTTGTCCGATATGAACTTGCGTTGCATAAAATAAGTATAACCTTGAGGTCGTTGGGGAATTCCAATGTTTCGGGATTATTGACGATCAATGCGGTCGTTTCAGGCGTCATTGGCTTGGCCGAGTTCCAGCAGGCAAAACCGTCACGATTGACCTAAAAAATGTATTGAGCATTTATTTCGAAAAGAAGACAGATACTTGCATTGATTTTATTATATTTACCTGTGTATAAAATAGAACACCAGACTTTTCGTCAAAGTAGTTAGCCGAAGCTTGCGTATTTGGACCTCGCTCTCCGACCAACTGTAATAATCAAATTATAGTTGATATTAAATTTAATACTAACAATTTACTCTTATATGAACAAGTATTTAAAAAGTTTACCTTAAAATCTTTGAAGTTATTTGGACTTGTAGCCCAGGTTTCATTTTGCAATACTTTGTTGGATACTTCAAATTCTTTTGTGCTGGAGAACGCGTGGAAATAGACTTTTCTCGCTCTGGAATGATTTAAATAAAAATATATTCCCTATCATTAATACATTTTTTATTATTATGAATTTATGACTCAATAATATACCCGTTTTCTTCGCGTTTAGCAAGAGCCAATCCGAAAATTCCATCCGTCCATTGGAAAGAGATTCCGCCGACTTTGTATTGACCGGCCAATGGATCGAAATGGAAATAGTGATGCTTCACTCTCCATGAATTATTGTCTTTGAAACTGTAAACTACTAATCCATATCCGCCGAGATCAGGTACGTAAGCATATGCATTATCACAAGATTCCGGATCTTCATCTACAATCTAAACAGAAACTATATTAATAATTTTTTTCATTTTAATAACGCGTATAAATAATGAATAATACGTACAACGTTGGCCATGAATGAACTTTCTTTAACGTCGGAGTCTTTGAAGAAATATCTTCGGATGAGTGTGTCAGTATTCAGATCGTAGATGACTAACGATGGCGTGGCAATTACTTTTGCGTTGCCTGCAATTACAAAACAATTCATACATTAATAAACGATAATAAATCAATATATTTAATTACAGATTTGGCTTCTCACAAGATCAATGAAATATAAGCGCATCATCATACCTAAGATATCAGCAATTCCAGTATCCATAGCCCAAAGTCTATCGCATTTATCAATGGATAAACGGAACACAGATACAACAGTGCCGTTGTCCTTCAATGAGTTTCCAGATCCCTCAGCTTTGGCAGCGTGTTCCCGTCCGCCCGTAGTGGCCTGTGCAGGAGCGCTTCCTTCCTCAGCGGGAATATAGCTAACATTCCACGATGGATACGGGATCAATTTAGAAGATTTATCCGAACCGATTTTGACATAGTTCAAAGACGAAGCGATTCCCGACTTCCATCTCGGCACCGTAATGAACAATTTATCCTTCCACGTGGCCAAACCCAAAGGCAGATTGTTTTCCGGGACAAACGCTCCCGTTTTGATTGCTTCCTGCTTAAATTCATCGCTCGGCCAATCGTAATCGACCTGCTTCCACGAGAATACTTCTTTGAGTTCGGCACCGTATGCAACGTGTGCTAGGGCCAATGCGCATAAAAATATTATACGCGACATGCTCTAAAAACAAAAAAATTAAGATTGGATCCAGTTTGTTATATAAAATCACATTATATATGGAATTAATTTTTTGTCCCAATACCTGTTATGTTAAATTACTATTATACATAGTTTTTGTATTGTTTTTTGTGTACGCTTTGATTAATAAGATTCATGGTCATTTTTTGTGCTAATTTGTACGTTTGATCATCGTTTAAAGGAAGTACTCGACCAGTTTCGCTAGTCGTTATAAAGAGAGCAAAAAACTTTTATAGCGTTTATAGTTAAATGACGTCTTTTATTATCCTTATGATCAATATGATTTCAATTAAGAGCGTTATGGGCTTATAAATTTTTGAATTCAGCGACTGGCAATAAAATTTCAAGGTAGACTTTGATCACCGGCCATTGAAATGAGTGCATCTATATTTAACATCACCTTGAAGCTGCAGCCGGAATGGATCATTGATCAAATATTGATCCACCGCAATTGGCCAATTAAATAAACGGATTTGTTAATGCCGTATTAAAGAGCTTTTTCGTCTTGATAAGATGTTTTAGATACATTTTTAATATATATATATATATATATAGCATGCATATATGTACTCATCTTGGACACCTTCTATTTTAACGTCAACCTTTAAAAAACCAGTTACGATGCCCATAATAAACCGGTTCTATGGGGTTAATTGAAGCCGATCGATTTACCATGATAATTTGTACATACCGATTTGCAATCAAAGCTTTTCATTTCCTTCATCACAAATTTATACCGTTACAAACAAAAATGCATTAAATTTTGTCCGCTATGAGGTATTTTATACAAACGAAAAATTGTTAAACACATAGAGAATCATTGAAAATTTAAATTTATATGATGCATTAATGTGCCATATTTTAAAATCTTATATCAATGAAGCAATGATGGGAATACAAACAAAAATAGAACAATTTTGATATGATAAACGGGTTTGCTCTACGTTACATTTAGTATATAAGAATTGTTTGTTAAAGCTTTTATTACGTTATTAATGGGCATCGATTTAATGCACAATATTTTAAATTGATTCTAGAAAAGCTCGTCCAATAAATGCGTTCATACTTCTAGAACATTTACGCTTGCCTTAAGAGCAATCGGTTCATCTGTATCAGATGCAAAAAAGGATTTAATGACGGGTTTTGTGCGGCCTATGATGTATGTTAATCAAAATGTGAAAGTTCACAGCTACTATTATAAGTGCAATAAAAACGAACCGCCTATTAAATTGTGGAGAACATAAACATGGAGAGTCGTTAGTTGCCACACTATTGCTTCACTTTCGTTCGGAATTGGCCGCAAGCATGATCAGCTCAGAATTAACAATTGATTACATTGCATCGATATCAGATTATGCTAATTCGATGCTTTGGGGACTTTCAAGTCGTTGTCCGATATGAAATGCACGACGCTCATTAAAAGAATGTGACAATACCGCAAAATTTTAAATTATCAATTTTATCATGATAATATTACAAATTAAATCCATAAAATTGTCTCATGTTTTCCCAAGAATATGAATATTTTTCATACATATTTTGATACTAAAGTTCAACCGGAAAATTTGATAAATTGAATTAATATCTTATTCGAAGAGAACTTATGCTTCAGCAGATTTTTGCTTGAATAGTGTTTTGTTTGAAGTGCGAAAATGATTATTATAATAACAAATCAGGCAATTATCACTCCACTGTTAAAAGACTTTTTTTTATTTATACCTCATACATAACACGTGATTTTTAATACATTAAAAAAATAAGTTGTACACTAATTTTGGAAACCGTTAAATACAACATTACCTTATATAACAGGGTCACAGGACGATGATTGAAGGTCTACAAGAAGTTGAGCACTGCACTGGTAACTAGTAGACCATGAGATTTTATATGAATTCATACTCTTTGTGAATTGGGGAGAGTCGACCAACAATGAATACCTCACGAGGTAATATTTACAGAATTGATTGCGAATTTAAGTATTTGATTCTGATGAAATATCAATTAATGCTTAATTAGGTTTAACACTAAATCTATCCGGTAAATTTGACCATTTTTATACTTATGTACAACTTTTGCCTATTTAAACGTTATCCACATCACCATCATACTTTACAGCTTTTCTTAAAATATGCATACAGTGTATTTTGCAGTACACATAAATCTTTTTTTTGTGCGGAAGATGCTTTCCGCACAAAAAACTATATAGAAAAAGTGAAGATGCGTTCCATGGATTTTAAAAACCGCATAACTTTGAAATACCTATACAAAATATATCGAAAATCGCATAAAAAAAGTGAATAAAAAAAAACAATAAGGCAATTAAAAAATAACATTTTTGGTAACATTTAAAGGACATCTTGCATCATTGGTAAAATTTTAAGTATTTATCATCGCTGTATGATAATTTCGATATGACTCAAAATCGTTCTCTTCTTCGAAAGAAATAGTATACCCAGTGTTAATGACATCATTGTTCTGTGTAGATTTTCTCTTTCCAACAATATAATTCATAATTAGTAAAGATTTCACTATAGTCCCAAACTCAAAAAAAAATCAATAAATGGCGATCGTTTGAAAAAAATTTAATTAAGTCATATTTAGGTCTTATTTTATCACACATTTTTTTTTTAATAGTTAAAAAATAAATTTTGACACAAATCTGGTAGGAATAGTAGAGGGTTATATGGAAAAGATTTGTACCCAGTTTGAAGTAAATTAATTAATTAAATCTTGAGATGTGATGTCAACCGTGTTGAAAAAAGTAGTTTCGACAAAAACGCGTTAAAAGATTTTATTATGCTAGGATTGGCCAAGTGATCGCGTCACTAAAATAGCTATAACTCCGTAAGAAGTTGGAATTTTGGAAATTCCTTTCGATAATGTATTTTTAAAAGTCAAAACATTGAAAAAATGCAAAAAAAACAAAATAATTTTTTTCAAAAATGTAATTTCATGCAATATGATTTTTTTGGTTAGTTTTGATGATTTATTTCCTATCTGTCCAAAATATCTCAATACGTACTCTTTATAAAAATCGCTCTAAAAAAACCGCATAACTTCGAAATCGCACAAAAAAAGTCGCACAAAAAGAGGTTTGAGTGTATTATTTTCTTGTTTTATTGTTTCTTCGCTTGTTGACTTATCTCATGAAAATCAAGATAAAATACCTGTCTCCGTTTCTGATGCCGTTCGGAACGATAATGGCTTTTATATTAATTAAAAATGTTTGCGTACACAGAAATCAAACCTTATTTCGATATTATGATGAAAAGTAAAGATAAATATTTATTAGAAATAGTCAATATTATTTTAGAATACCAGATAAAACTTAAATAATATCTCTGTGTATAAAGTCACTGTTAATCGTCGTTCACAAATTTAACAATGGTATTTTTCATCGCTTTTGCGTATGGTCACATAGAAGAGCAAAAGAGGGTCGTCCCATAGTCTTGGCCGTGGGAAAGCGTGTTCTTCCCGCCGGTATTCCCGAACTTATGACTATGCCAGAGAAGCTTGGAATAAAATTATGATTAGCATGGATATTATGTAATAAATGGTTTACTCTGTTTGAGAAATAATGAGATAATAGAAGATTCAATCCCACTTGGATGGAAGTATTTAGCAGACGCGAGTCTTTCACTGTCCCCAAGACTACTTACAAAAATAACTACTAAGATGAATTTTATAATAATGCAACATTTTTTAATACAAGCGTGACGAAGAAAATGGCAAAAAATACAGTATCAAATCAAAAACGCTTGGGTTTTGTATAAAGAAACAACGAGAGAAAGGCGGTGTCGGATTGTCCAATTTGTCGGACTATAGAGTATTGCCCCCGACCCCTTGTAGTCCGAATTTTTCGGAAATGAGCTCTTGTAATCCAACAACAATAAAAGAATGAACGTCATTTAACACAATGTCCATAGCAGTTATAAAAAAAATAAAAACCTGTTATCGTCATCAAACGTATTCCATGACGATTTTTGTAGCATTTTTACAAAGTCTTCTTTTTGTTATCTCCTTGTAAAACATCTTTGCTTTCATTGTCAATATGGGCCCAGAAATAGGTGTATTCCTGTTTATTATCTGTGCCTGTGTATTGGGATGTCGGACTACAAGGGGCGCCGGATTACAGCGGGTCTGTTGTATTAATTTGGTTTCACTATAAAAATAATAACTTGATTTTGAAGACTGGGCATACAAGAAGCGTCGGTAGGTTTAGTGTTAATATTGTCGCCTTAGAATTTAGACAAAAAAAATAAAAAATGCGTATTTAAATTCTGCTGAAATATTCTAATTGATATGTTAAACGTGTTTCTTTTTGGACGTCTTCAACAATGCGTACTTTGAAAGTCTTTAGGAAATACCGCCAAAAATAATGTTAATGAATCATTCATGTAATTAGAGAAATTTCATTGAATACCACAATAGAAAAAATATTGCCTAATTATATTAGAAATTAATGTATTGAATGAATTTATATTTCTGTTACAGTAATTAGACAGACACAATAAATGTATCGTTCATGTGTCAAAGTTACATAAATAAATTAATTTAAAAGAAAGACCATTGGGGATCAAATTCAAAGATAAATAAAAAATATTGGCATAATCGATGGATTTAAGTCAGTAAAATGGAATTAATACAGCAACTGCTGAATCCAAAAAAATATTTATGTTTCAAACACATTGTTTTTATTGGAAGATACGATATTGCACGTCGTTCCTCTATTTACTTCAATTACAAAACATCTTAGAGCTGGTTTTAAAAAACCCGATTTTTTTATACAGATGATGAATTTATCCAATATGATGGATTTTTTTAAAAATATTTTTAGTGTATGGACCAAAAATATATTAGACATTTGAAGAAAAAATCTCTGTTTAAATACCTTGAAGTTTTAATTGAAAGTCGTTGTCCTAAAATGGCATTTATGTTTATATTTTGTTTGCGAAAAATAATTTTTGTTATACAGATGCGTCATATGAGAATCTCATAATGAAATGTTGCACAATTTTCAGAGTCGTTGAACCGCTTAAAAAGTGTTGCACGATCTTATTTACTATTAATAAAAAAGTTGAACGTATTGCTTTCTATTTAAAAAAAATCTTAAACTATTCGAGTAAAAATATGTTTAATGTTTCATGATCCAATCATCTCGTCATTATAATTTCATTGCATTTTCAGCAATAAATGGCAATGAAATTGGGGTTTGGTGAAGTACATAAGCATAAATACGATTCTACGTAATAACTACGACAAAAGCAGCGAATCGCACACCTTAAAATGAATTGAATGCAATAAAATGCATTCAATTTCGTGGGAAGCATTTACTGACCTTACGTATAAATTCATACTGAATAATAAATAACAAACGATCGTGACACGTCGATGCATAAAAGCGATTAAGATTCGATTGTCAACTGCATGCCGCATGCACTTATTGAATCCGATGCATTCGAATCGATGATCTCGTTCCAGGATCTTTTTGAATAACCAGAAAATATACAAAAACGAGTGTGATTTCGCCTGAAAGTTAATGCAGATTGACCTTTCACAAGACGATATCAGATCGAATAAATGCAATAAGAATTCAAAAATAAGCCCGACATCCGTTTTAACGGTGTACGCCCGATAACCTTTTGTTGGGTTCAAATTCAGTTCGTTACATAAAGTGAAGCAATGTGTATTTTTTGTATTTTTCCAATTTACATAATAAATGTTATGTAAAATTAGCCGCATTTGTCTTTCTATACATGCGATAAATAATATGACACACATCCAGGTTGGGATACAATTAAAATATTTTCAAGCATGAAAAATTAGCAGCGTTTGCAAATAAATCAAATATAGCAATGGACATAATTTTTTTAACGACACGTGGCATTTAACACGTTCTTCGCCGAGTATTGAATGATTTGTATGACATAGGATCTATGCGTAAAACGTATTAAAAGACCCCCTAAACTCCCAAAAAAAAAAAAAAAATGTCGGTCCCTATGCCAAACATAGAATCATCACCATTTATTCTGCAGTCAGCTCTTTTCAATATCTCCTCAAAATCTTCACTTGCATATGCATCTTCGTTTACTGAGCAATTTATGAAAAAATATTTATAGCCTTTCTTGCAAAATTCACTACTTCTTCATCACTATTATGTTGGTCAGAAAAAATATTCTTCTCGACTGAATGAAGGTTTTGATATAAATGCATTTGAAATCTCTCTCAGTCCTCGTATCAAAAAGCGTCTTTTTATAGTGACTTTCAAATATTATCTTTATTAATGTCTATTGTGGAAGACTTCCAAGTGTCAACTACAACATTTCTTTCAAGTAAAGCCTCGAAATCTGCATTTCTACCCTTGTATATTCGCAGGACCTTTTATATACCATGACTGACATCAAGCTATTCGTATCTTTGTTTTTGTTAGTTTGATCAATCACAGAGCAATCAGCCAAGCTCACATTCTTGGAGTCCATCATTCGTTTATTTGATGAACGCGTCGAAATCAATTATTAGTTAATTGTATTCAAACATCCTCAATGTGACATTATGGGGTTTCCATGGTTGAACAACGTGATATTTCGGCATTTCCATGGATTAATCATTATTTTAAGCTTCAGGCAACCATAGCATCATTAATTAGTTCGACGTAGACATACGGCCAAAAGTTGAGCATCAACAATATAATCCAAATGAATGAAACAGTCATTAAAATACTTTCTAAACGTATTGTATCCTATCCTCATTATCTACTATTAAAACCATCGTTAACTAATTGCAAATATCCAATTGGATTGGGTGCGATTGCATACATAAACTGCAGTCATATTGATGGATGTCTTTTTGTAAGTAGTTCTCTGCCACTATGCAAATTATATAAATTCATCATCATCATCATCTTTTGATTCCAAACATTCGTGATTGTCTTTCCTCTCACTTCAACATGATTTCGTATGCAGGATGTATATAACATTTCGGTTGTCAAAATTACATATTTAATAATATACTCGGCAATGACACTGAGCGATAATGATCGATGTCCAGACACGAAAGAAAAGTTTAATTATAAACCAATTATTTTAAATTGTTGCATTTAAAACTCGATGCGTTCAAATCTTATGATGATACCCAATTCAAATTGGGGGTCCAAAACCAATCGAACAAGATCGGGGAAGAGACTCCATAAATAAGGGTTGATCCTTCTTATATATATCTCACCGCATTATATAATATTGCGGATGCGCGTGCATGGCACCGCTCCTGAGTTTTCCTGATCATATTTATGTCGTTTCATTTAAAAGCATTCCTGGGTGTATGCTAGACTCCACGGTGCACACCCATAGAACCCCAGTCGTTACCCATGTACGTGGGTAATGATCGAACTCATGGGGAAATGATGTGGAGTAGATGCCAACGTAAGTTGCCTCGACGTGTGACCCATTTAGGCGTTAATGGGGGAACCCAGTTAACATGAGTTGTGGTACGGAGTTCACACTGTGTTGCGTACCCGTAAAGGGGAATGTGGAACTACTGATTGCAGAAGTGGGTGGAATCTGTGTAAAAGGTACGCCACTATCCTCAACTGTTTCACAAGACAGGGAAGAATGGTTATAGGCTGTTCGAACGGCGACTCGTCTCCGTGGCTAAGTACTACGAATGATCGAAACGATACGAATGCCACGGGGAAGGGATTGAAGCCCCTGCAGCTTGGACTTGTCCATCTTGTAGCCCCCTTCAAACTGAGGTTGGACTCGTGGGGGTAGTGTACTCGTGGATAGTATTTCCCTTGATCTTAGCATAACCCGTATCCATCCAATTCCCGTAGTCGTTTTAGTCCAGCGTACATTCGGATACATGTAAAATCGGAAGCTGTTCCAAGCGGCCGTTGATTAGATAAAGAAGAATAGTTTGTCCGTATCCGTCGCATACATCATAAAGACGCTACGCGCATGCGCCGCACCGCCTCTGCTATCTGTGTGTGTGTGTCCATACGCAGAATAAAGCAACTACAAACCAGCAACAAGCCTATATTATTATATATTACACAAAACACCGGGGGTAATCTTTTAGCTAACTTATCAACAGGATCGTTGGAGTATTAATGAGCAAATATTTGTAACATGTGGGGATGTAGATTGGACAGACATTATTACCGTCGCCGGTGTACGCTCTGTTACGGGTTTCCCCGGACTAGTCACATAGATATTGTCTTCCACTTCTCTTTTGATCTCACGAGAAACGCTACTAGTAGCACGTGTCCAAGTGCCCACCACAAAGTTTAAAAGAACTACGCAAGATCATTGTCAGCAGATGACATATTGCAGGGACTTCTCCTTCCCATGGTACCAGGGGGACAGAGAAGGACAAGAGGGGGGGGGGGAGTTGGTGGGTAGGCACGACCGAAAAATCGTGAATCCTACACTACCCAGATTCTCTGGGTGTCTTGTGAAGATTCCTCGCCCACAGAAAAAAAAGTACCTAGTCACGGAGACGAGTTGCCCTTTGAGCAGCCTAAAGTCTTTCTCCCTTGTATGCACTAGGCTGTTGATCTACTAGAATCAGCAGTTTCATATTCCACTTTACGGGTACGCAGCACAGGGTAAGCTACATACCCAACTCATATTAGCTGGGCTACACCAGCAGCGTTTGATGAGCAAACCGAAGAAGCTGCTTTCATCCATCTCTACTCCACATCATTACCGTATCAACCGTTGCCCACGGGCGTACGGTTGTCCCCCCTGGGATTTTATGAGTGGCCATCGTGGATTGTAACATCCATCTGGAATATAGGGGGATATAAAGCCTTGTGTGAAACGCGACAATTCGTGAAATTAAAAGCGGTATCTTTTCGCCTCCCGGGGAATACTTGTTTTTACAATAGGCTTCATAGGGAGCTCGCAACTAGGATCTCTCTCAGAGAAAATAAGCGTCTTAGCTAGGGATATAACTAAGGTCTTCTGCGATCTGATAGTGAACGAACCCGCGTGCGATGCCGTCCATCTTAATATATTAACACGAGCCAGTCAGGGATTCTAGCCATGAATTTTCCAGGGATGCCAACCATTCTACAACCTGGAAGCAGTCCGCTCTACATAACATAATACGTAACACGTATTTGCGAGGCTTTGTCACATAAAATTCCTCTTAATAAACACAATTGCAATAAATATTATTTATCTAAAATAAAACCACAAATTGATCATAAAAACGCGTCCAGCAATTGCTTTTTTTGGTCGTCCTCGCCGAACAAAAACTTTACGATGTGTTAGCCCTGACCCATCATACAATGAGTACTTATTTTGAGTATCTAAGTAAAGACAAACACGACGAGACAATGGAGGATGCAAGTGACACTCAATTAAAATTGTCAGTTGTTCATTTAAAGAGATAATAATTGCGATGCTCTAAAATTCACCATCAAAAATGAAAGGGACTTCGCGTCCTTGCTGTGTGCACAGTTGAAGATAATTGCAATGCACAACAATCCCATGTATTTCTCAATGCAAACTGAGTTTACTATTTTGGCGGCCATCTTGCACTGTGCCCATGCATCGCAAAAAATAGTGGAACATTTGAGAATTGTCGATTTTTAGCCTGGATCACCTTCGTCATATTTTCGATATTTGAACCGGTTCACGTTTGAAACGTACGTTTGATAGCGCAAAAAACGTTTGGAAAAAACTGGAGTAGGCATTTCAATCAATTTGCATCGTTAATGACGATGAAAAAAGATTTCCATGTGAAAAGAGATCAATCATTCGTCGGACAACAAGTACCTTCGTATGGAATAATATCAAGGCTGTAAAGTATGCGATGCTTTCGACCAGACGTGTTCAATTGGGCGTGTTATTTTTTGGACGTGGTCATGGACGCTGTTGATTTCTGTTTGAGATAGATGAGAGTTTGACCCGTCGAAATAATATTGATATTATGTATTTAGCTACTTTGTGTCAGTGGTACCGGACGAAAATCGTTTTTTTTTTTGCATTGTCTCTTTCAGTGGTCCTTTGTGTTTCGTTGTTTCATGTTTCATCAACATTTTATTTTAGACTCTATTTCAGATAGAATAATTTGTGAAGCCGATGACCGCGTGAGCCCCCATTTTCGTATAACACCATCAATGTGACTGTTAAAATTCTTTTCTGCTGAGACACGGACTAAAACTTGCAAAATTCCCGATTTCCCGACAAATTATTTATTTCCGTCGCTGCAGATGATTAATCATACACTATAATACTTTGATGTGATTCGTAATTATATTACGGAGGAATACAAAAATTCTGAACCCCGTATCTATTATATTTCATATCGATATTCCCATTATTAGAGTCGAGGTGTAGTAAATACATCACCGGTGCATAGATTGTAACGTGTTAATTTGTTTTCTTTAAAAAGCAATTAGGAACGAATTCTAAAATATAATATTTTTAAGAGAACTTCACAATATTTTATCAGCTATAACTTTATCAAAACTATAAATCAACACATCTTAACTGATATTATTACGTTTGATGGAATTATCTATCATCATATGGATGGTGAAAATTGATCGCATATCAATTGATTGATGTTGGGATAATGTATATACAATAACTTCAAGTCCCACTCGAAATTAAATAACAGACATAGCAATCAATACGTTTTTTACATCAAGTCCATCATAATTATTTTCAACTCTGTGAGGCCAATGTTTTTGTTTTTCTACTTAAATACATGTGAACACGGTCATTACAAATGATGATGAATACCTCTTGGGGGGATGATTAATTAATTTAACGCTTTTCATTATTTATATTAAAATAAGCTTATTAAATGCAATAATTTACAATCACTGAATCAAGTCATGTTAAGTGTTGAATGGCGATTATCCGCGTTTACGTATGATAATATGCAAATGAGATGCTGGAATTTAATTATTACAATGTAATGGAATGATCAAATGGTTCGATCGATAAGGTATTATACTTATATATCTACATATATATTTTTTTTAATTATTGTTCGATTCTAAGTACATATAAAATCAGTACTGTGATTCTGATCCAATTACACTGAACATGATTTCAGGAATATGTATGATTCTGAGCACGATTGTTGCGCAGCTAATTGTTGATTGTAAGCCAACAATGCTGTTTTGCAAATGCTATTTAAATTGGCTTTGTTTGTTTGATGAAATACTTGACAATCTGATCATTGAACCAAGCTCCTATTGGCATGGAGAAAGTTAGGCTCGCTAATATTATTATGATATTTTTTTTCATTATGAGTTTTTTAAGGACCAAACAGAGACTATGTCTGCTGCTTATAATTATGGACAATATACTACTGCTGGGATTGTCTGATCAGGTCCAAGTAAAATAAATTATTTTTTGATGATTTTATACCACCCATTTCTCAGCACAAAACAATTCGCGCCAAAAGCGAGTCTTTCCTGTTGTTGTGCGATTAGCGACCATTCGCGATTAGTCGAAACTTTTGCAACCAAGCTTGATTGAAAATTCTTCGATTGCTTAACGAGGATTTGGTTTCCAATGATGACATCAGCACATTATCTTCTAATATATAGGATCTTCCCATCATATTATAGATATGCTCCTAAGGTTTCTATCGTTATTTCAATTTTTATTATCCCTCTCGATAATATTGTAAATCTCCGTACGTATATGTACTTTTTTTGTTACATACTTAGTTTGTCTTCATTCCCTGGTCGAACAAAAACAGCATGCAATGACGCAAATGCTCTTTGTCGATTGATAGATAGCCTTGACATTGTTTATAAATAAAGATAATAAAAAATAATTACAAAATAATCAATAAAACCACAGCGTTCGCCTTCTAATGCTAACCAAAAATGTGTGTTTCCTGAACCGTATCTCGATATGCAAACCGACCATAAAAGGGCTCTGAAATGTCTTTTTATTTTACAATATCAATTTGATTTTTGAAAGCAATCTCCTACAGAAAATGCATGTTAAGTTGGGCGTGGAAAAGCGTTTTAAATGTTATCAAAACAATAAACCAAAACACAAACATTGGCTATTATACAATTGCTAAAAAGTGACCAACCATCATTGCATACGATCTGATCCCTGTTGAATATTTTTGGGTCGAAAAGATGTGAAGCAAACAAATGAGCAAGTATTGAGCAAATCTTATAATATATAAAAATCAATGTTTGTTTGTTCATATTCTATGCGCTTCCATACCGTTCATCCGATTGCAATGAAACTTTGGGGAGTTGTTGTGCGCATCTTCGTGAACGTTATACAATTAGTACGAATTGTGTTTGTATACGCAATTTGTTATGCGAGACGTTTATCTGATGCACCATGTTGGCGCATATCGGTTAAGTGAAATGATGTTTGAAATTAAAATAATAGAATGAAAACATGCATCGACGTCAGAAACACCCCTCAATTTCGCCCGAGACTTTGGTGTTATGGTTATAAACGTATTTTGTTTAGATCTTTAATAGAGTTACGTGATGTACGTAGTCAGGTTGGCCGAGTGGTCTAAGGCGCCAGATTTAAGCTCTGGTTCCCGAAAGGGAGCGTGGGTTCGAACCCCACACCTGACAGAGTTTATTCCGTTTTTTTAATGTTTTATTCAATTTCAAATTAAAAAAAAAATATTCTAAAAAAATTGCATGGCCATATTTTCTTCATACATGCTTTGGAATGTTTTTTTTTAGGTATCAAAACAGTTATCTCGATATTTATAAAAATATTTAACTAGGCTTCAACTATTTTTTAAAATTATTCCATTCGAATTAAAATAATATTAGGTCATCCCGAAAAAAATCCATTATTTTCACACGCTCTGCACATTTTTTTCTCGTTCGTCGACTTTATTTATTGTGTCCTAAATCTTACTTGTATTTTTAATTATGACAGAGTATTTAGATGCCGCACGAACTGTCCACGAATAACAAAGCACATGTGCATCATTGTTGAGAAGGAAAAATATGCAGTCGAAAAAGACAGGAAAAATCCTGCAATTTTTCAATGAAGGTCAGGTAAGTATTTTTTTTTACTATTTTTTTATTTTACAACTATTTTGTATTGCTACATAGGAGCGGGGGTGCTCTCGGTGTGGCCGGACGGATGCATGAAGATGGGCGGGTGTCAAACAGAAAGTCTCTCTTTTCTAGGTAACTTTTCATTCAGCACAAAGAGAGAGAAATCTGGCTGCGAGAAGGACGTCTTCCCGCAGCCAAGGCCAATCAACAACTCTCCCGACTCCCGCCTCCTGTGCGTCACTACCCAACCGGCAACGACGCACGCGCAAGAAGCGATCGATCAGTAATTACAGGTGCAATGTCCCCGCAGCGCTACAGAAGATGTCACTGTCATCTGGCGAATTAAATCTGTCCAGATTAACAGTGCTATTGCATGGGGGTGTTAAATCGCCCACGCTACAGTATAAATATGAATATTGTATTTTAAAAACAATGTTTTTATATGCTTAAAACTCTCTTAATCCATCAATGTTTACTTACATCCATCCGTTGTTCCATTGGCTGTGCTGATTTGTGTAGGACAAAATGTCGAAGGTCGCTTGTGTAACTTTTTTTGTTAGTCCCATTCAATCGAGTATCTTTTGTTGTATAAAAAATCACAAAATACCAGATCGAACGCGAATTCATTGTGGCAAGGTGCGAATGTGTACGAATTGTGAGGGTCCTTTGTGGTTCAGTCTGTGACTGTTGCAAATCGTCATTGTTGATGCTCTTCATGATGTATAACGAATGGCGTTCTCATCGCATTCATTTCTCAAATGGGTCATTCTTTGCGAAGAGAATTTCATTTGGGTGCTGGAGAAAGAAAAGCAACATTTTTTTTTAAATAAAATATACTTTATTCAATAAATTAAATGTTACAATGCATAAGAAAGTTAATGCTAAATGCGTGCATCTGCAACTTTTGTTGTATCTCATGAAGTACATTATTGAGGGAGATGTTAAAAGACGTGGCGTCGCCAAGAGAGAAAAGCTGCGATGCGTGAGATAAATAAGTATTAAATATAAATAAAACATCACTCAATAAGTTCGTAGGGTTCGAAGTGGGTACCGTGTTTGCTCACAGTCGATCAAAACAACAACGCGTCCACAATTCGGAGCGTTGTTTAGAGCTGTTTCGGCGCAATAAACGAAAAAGTTTTTTTCATGCGGTATGTGACATTAGATGAAACATGAATTCATCAATACACTCCAGAGTCAAATCGACAGCCAACAGAATGGACAGCAACCGGTTAAGGCCGCCCGAAGTGACCAAAAACACAAATGTCAACTGATAAGGTTTTTATAAGGAAAAAATCCTACGAACTTATTGAGTTATGTGTTGCTAATCGTGTGCTTAATAATGTTCAAGACTCTGAGAAAATGCTAAACCTTAATCATGTATCATGTAACTGTATCTAATGCCATTAGAAACCATGGGCATTCATATTGCTTTATTTTAAGTTTTGTTCAAAAAAGTTTCTTACTGACATAACGGTGCCGGTCGGTATAATGTTGCTGTCATTTTCAGAATGTGTTTGTGAATCTTGACGTATTATCTCCCTGGTTGATTGTGTCGTTGTTGTTTGATGATGTATAGTTTTAATTATCATGCTGTTCTTATTTTGATCAATTTTCGGATCATCCTCAACATTATCATTTTTCAATTCTTCAGTGGTTGTTTCTTTTTTACTACCATCCGTTTCGGCCTCAGCGATAATCGGTTCTTCATGGACCTCCGGAATGGTTACATTCGATTTATTATCATCTACCTTACTTTCGAGAATTTCTATTTGTGCTTGAATCGTCTTTAAAATCGATCTTCTATCGGATCGCAAATCCGATTCCTCTTCCAAATTTAGATCGTCGAGTTTCATCATACACTTGACGAGCATTTCGTCTAAACGTATGTATTGATTGTCAGTTTTTGACTTTCCTTCGAACAGAGTTACATCTTTGCTGAGTTCGGTGACTTCTTCCCTTGTTTTATCGATTATTTCTTTGATATTTATAACGCCTTGTGCCGATGGCTCATTTGCAGCATGTTCTTCGTTTGTTAAAATAGTACCATTTTCATTGGGTTTTTTTTCATCAATTTGATTAATACCAATCGATGAACTGGGCTGCCTTATCTTTGGTGTATGAGCAGCTTCTGAAATGTTATAATACAAAAATTAAAATCAACAATTTTGTGCAAAATTACCTTCTAAAAAAATATTAACCCCCAAAGGAGTACTATCCCAGGGCCTGAGACCCCCCCCTCCACTATTCAGAGAGAGTACTCTTGTGCATTGAGTTCGGAGACAAACAGAGACAGATAGAGAACGTAGCGCAGTTCGGGAGACAGAGACGGAGAGCTTTCTCGCATACATTGCACGATTGTATAGATCGTTAGCCCAAATTTATCGACTAATAATGATTTTGATTTCAAGTTTGTTATTTGTTTACGCAAAGAAATGACCGAATATTGTGTGCTATCGACAGTGTTTCTTTATTTAAATGCTTCCTGTTCGTCGCTGCTTGTTGAATGAGTCTTTGCCTGATGATAGACAATTTTTGTATTCTGGTTTTAACGTGTGTATTTTATTTCCTCCCGCATTTATTGAATGACAGCGAATGATGGTGGCGAACTGTCCCCGCAAGAAATGTGTCAAAGGCAAGCCAAATTTTAAATTGATAAAGGCATACCTTCTGTTTGGATGGGCTCATCAGTACCGACTAACGAAGAATTGTTCTCATTTTCCTGCATCGTCTTTGTAAGCGTTATAAATAAAATTTCTGAAATGAGAGAAACATTATTTTTTAATCATCATAGATAGTGTTTCTTCTCGAGAATTATTTCTCGAAAATGTATCAAGAAATATGTAAAATTGAGAATGCTAATTTCTCGAGAAATTTTTCGACTTTCAAATTGGTCTTGTTTTTGATCAACCCTATCCAGACTGGAAATCGAGAGACAGAGACGGGTGTCTTTCGTTTCATCATACGCTCGTGCATCGATGACAAAGTCGTACCATAAAGGTACCCCTACACGTCTAAACATTCTCAATATATGTTTATTATAGAAACTCCTAAATGTTCATATATACTTACTATTCAACCGTCTCTTTCTCCGAATCTTCCGAATCTTTCAACCGTCATAAAATTTAGGTATAATTAACTGAAATCGCTATCGTCGGATAAGCTATTAAACTCTTTAAACAAAGATGAGACGACTCGTTCGTGTTGTCTTGAGAGCAGGCGTTTGTTTCGATAATTAAGATACTCGTATCATTTTTATCGTTGACCAATTTTGTTATTCCTCCTTGAGTGTTCTAGAGTGGCGTCATTAACCGAGTATCATCACTCCTTTGCAAAATCTACTCCTTCAGAAGTAAACTGGTAGGCTTGCACGGTAACCATGTCAAATATTCGAGAAATGAGAATAATCGAGAAATCAAAATCTCTAATCGTGTAATTCAAGTCAAAAGTTTTAGACCCACCGTGTATTTCAAGACGTTCATACTTAAAAATACACGGTTTCGTTTTAACGCCGTTCAACTGAAAAATTAGGTCGTTATCTGCCTTTTTACCGCGTAATAGTAAAATCGTAATGAGAAATCGCGCATATTGAGGGCTAAATAGAAAAAGCTTCGAAACAGTTTTGTTCTTAAAGATTCATTATTAAAAATCTTAGTAAATACAAAATAAGACCTGTTGATAATTTCAGATGCTTGGAAAGAATTTCACTTTTATTGGTTGTGTATAAAAATCATCATATGATAATGATATTGAAACAAGCTCGATACGATTGATGAAGAAATTGAATTATTTTTAAAGTACAGTAGAACCTCGGCGTACGAGTGTTTCGGGTTACGAGTTTTTCGGCTTACGAGCACAGCAGCTCTAATCGACCCCGAGTTTTATTTATATGTTCCATAGTCCTAAACAGACAGGGGGGATGTCCACACAGACGTACAAAGCATGTGCCTGGGGCCTCATAAATTCAGGGGCTTCACTTCAGTTAAGCTCTCCAAATAATAAAATATACATTCAATTTAATTTGTTTTTCTTAATAAAGATTGATATGTGATTAACGTCGGCTATGACATGTTTTGCGCCTCTAAATTGAATTGCGCCTGGGGCCTCGAGTGCTAAATTCACCTCTGTAAACAGATTACATACTAACACGTTGCATAACAGCGAAGAAAATATTCATTTTTTCGTTTGAATTAGATTTTCTTATAACGTGTATCTATTGACATTTTCCAAATCAATGTATATTGATGTTGAATTTAGACCAATGACTTTAATCGGATGCTTGAATCTATCTAATGAATTGAGTGAGCATTAATGAAATTAATAAAATGTTCCAAATTCAATGGATTTGTAGATTGGAAATATTTCCATGTGAGTGCTCGTTTTTTTATTATGTTTCTTATGGAATTCTCCGTTACTTTTAATGTCGTGATTATGTAATATTAATACCTGCTTGCAACTGTAGGTAGTAGTTTAGCTGTTGGGCTCAATCATCTTGGGTTCAAATCTTTAGGAGGTTCGGTTGGGGACCATATGTACGAAAAAATATAGATGGAAACCATGCCAAAGTGATCGGCAGTTATGACTGCTTGAACTTTTAAAATTTTGACAGTGATTTACTGATTTGAACGCATTGATTAAATTGTCGCTGGAACAAATCAGTTACTTTTTATCGTCGAATCGATAATCAAAACATTTTTCTAATCAAATGAGATCATAATCATAAATAAATTATAGATTTATTTCAATATTTTTCTTTAACTTTATGCATTTCAAGTATTCCAAAATAGATCAAATTCCCATTGATGACCAAACATACCTTGCCAACACATCATTAAATAAGTTCGTAGGATTTATTTTTAAATTTAAGCCTTTTTTTCTTCATTTAGAGTCGTTTTTTCCACAAAAGTTTAAAAAAATCCTACGAACTTATTGAGTGATATGTTACATAAGCGCATCTGCATATATTTATAAAGCCACCTCTTTGGATTGAAATATATTTAAAAACATATTATCAAGCTAAAAAGATAAAACAAGAAAGAGCATCTTTTATTTAATGCATTATTCAAATTATACTGATAAATTAAAATAAACATATAAATTAAACCTTCTTTAATTGGGACTTGAGTTGAGCAAAATGAGAAATATAATACGAACCCAAAATCCTATTATAGATTTTAGTTTAATTTTTTATGAACATTTAAACCTGTTATAACTGCCCTATATAAAAATGAAGTTAAGCGAAAAAAATAACACGAAAAAAGATAAGCTATGCGAGCTATTAGCTGTTCATTAATTGATCATTAGAACGCTCGGTATAGAATCACATTTATTATTAGAAAAGTACTACATACATATCAATTGGCTTCTTGGTTTACAACCAGGTCGTCTTAGGTCTCGGGTCTTGATCACATGAAACTCCAAAAACGAAGATTAGTCACATACTGCAAGGGAACGTCACTCAAAGATGCTTTGATTGCCATAAAAAGATATGAAATACGATATGGCATGTTTAAACCTTGTTATCTCTTAATATCATAATGTTCAGATATGCTGAAAGCAGTTTCAATTATTTTTATTTTATTTAAAAAAAACTTTGAAATTAATTTGCATAAGTAATTACATAAGGTATATAAGGCATATTCAGAAAGTAAGTGTACTAGATGTTTATATTGTCTTCGAAAAAGTATACAGCAGACCCGCGGTAATCCGACAAACGTTTTGCAAGGCCGTGTCGGATTGCGCAATTCGTCGGACTATAAAGCACTGCCCCACGACCCCTTGTAGTCCGGATTTTTTGAAAAGAAGTATTTGTAATCTCTTTGTTAAACAATTGCTTTCATGGCCAAAATAGACCCAGAAATAGGTGTATGCCTGTTTTTTTCCTGAAGAAACCGCATATACAAAGCTTCCTTCACCTCTTTTCTTTTTGTATCATAAATTGTGGATCGTCCTATGCCGTAGTCACTTTACAAAAAGATTCATTACGATTTAGGCAGTCCAGAATCACACTTTGGTATTTTTTATATTGACGAAGCTTTATCGTACATATGTATTATACTTTTATTGGGATGTCGGATTACAGGGGGCGCCGGATTAGTCTGGGGCCGGATTTCCGTATAAATAACTTCTTCCAATAGATAGCTTTCAATAGATTTCCCCGATAGATATTCTATTGCTCTGCAAAATGAATATTCTTAAAGAGTTCTGATGTTAATTCCATTAACATACAAAGTATTTAAGTGGCAAAATACTATTATTAGTAACCCAAAACAAATAATGATCTGAGCAGGTCCTTGCTTTCTCGTGTCGTTTGCTGTTTCAAATCTGTACTCTTCTTACAAACACGGTTGTTTTGTTTGTTGAATTTACTGATATTTCAATGTAGAAAGAACAGTCTGATATTTTGAAAAAAAATCTTGTTTTCGACAATTTCTAAACGTGTCCCCAATCAAAATATTGTTGTATATGATCGAGCGATAAGTTTACAAATATGTTCTGAAATAACCTGTAAAAATACTGTAAAGATCATCAAGTGATTGTTCAATAAAATTATTAAAAATAATGCCAAAATATGACTAATTTGTATGGATATAGCAAATTGGTTTGAAGACCACAAAAAGTGAAACTCCAAGCGGCAGTGGTTTGGAAAGAGAAGAATACTTGTTTGTAGTGTCTTCGTATCTGTCGCATACATCATAGAGACGCTACGCGCATGCGCAGCGCTGCCTGTAATGTGTGTTAGTCTATACGTAGCACAAAGCAACCACTATACCAGTATTAAGCCTATTTTATTATATATTATACAACGCTCAGAAAAATATTTTAGCTAACAGTTTCCATTTAAAATGAACTTTTTCTAGGAGCTAAAAATGTCACTCTTTCCATGCGAGAGTCTTTATTAGCCAGTATATTTTTATACAGTAAATCTGGAAATAGAGAAAGCATTGCATAAAACCAATTTTTTTTTTCAGTTTCTTGCAACTCAAATCGCGACTAAAAATGACCAACACTGGAGTATCGCATCTCGGGAAAAATATCTTTGTTGATAAAGTCAAACAGAAAGATTATAATTACTCCCACCCGACTATGGAAAGTATCAGTTATTTGCCGCAATCACGTGGCATAGGAATTTTTAGATTCGTCCATGTTTCCCTCTGTCGGATATTCATGGAACTATAAATGAGTTATTTTATTCAAAAACATAGAAAATGTGCATAAATCTGTATTTTTAAAAGGTTTGATTTCTCGTTAATAAATAATATTTTTTATTTAATTTTGTATAAAAGGGGTGTTTATTTTATCATTCATAGATGTCACTTAATTTAATTTTAAATATGTTTATATGTAGATTATTTATTTATTTTATACTAGTATTTAAAACTATTAATAGATGACTCTAGTACAAATATAATATTTTGATATAATATCATTCTATTAGATCAGAATGCTCTATTATGTATTTATTGTACTTTAAATAGTTGATCATTTGTAAAATTGTTAGTTCGAATTTGCTATTTGAATCGCTAACATATTAAGCATGATTAAAACCATTTATGGAGTTGGGTTAAAAATGCTGAAATGATAATATCGAATTTATGGGTCAGGTTGGCCGAGTGGTCTAAGGCGCCAGATTTAAGCTCTGGTTCCCGAAAGGGAGCGTGGGTTCGAACCCCACACCTGACAGACTTTTTGAAAACAGATTGACTAATATAGAGATTGAACTTTACAAACATAATTTGTAGTAATTTGAATTTCTAACTATAACAAAATTTAAATAATTTAAAACAGCTCAACATCTTCTCGTAGATCTGCTAACCGGTTTTATTTTTTTTAAAATATATTTTTTCCGGATGAACATAATTACAAAATAATTTAAATTATTGCATTCGCAAATGCATGCATGCATCCGTTCCAACTGTCTTAAACTGTAGTCAGTGCCTTTTAAAATATTTTTAATTTGCTATTAATTAATGTTTTTAACAAAAAATGTTTTAATAATATTTTAGTTTTATAAAAAATCTTATGAATGTTCCTTCATTTTGATTGTCGAAATATAAAAATAAAATAAAAAGTCTGTCAGGTGTGGGGTTCGAACCCACGCTCCCTTTCGGGAACCAGAGCTTAAATCTGGCGCCTTAGACCACTCGGCCAACCTGACTGCGTTCATCTGAGCCAATATAAGCAATGACATACAGCAAGTGCAATGATCATCACTATTCTTATCATATTAGTAACAACATATACATTAGTATTATCCGTATCAAAATTATTCTAATGCACACACATGCACATACATTACAATAGCATACAATGTACAGTAAAAAACTACTTATGGACTTAATTTAATTAAATCATATTTTAAAACAAATCAATATTTTTATTGTATTATTCTATGAGATATACTAAAAAATTTAAATAATTAATTTTCAAAGAATGACTCGATGAACACAGTTGGTAGATAATTACTTTCATTGAATGATCTTTTAATATACAGTAGAACTTCGATTATCCGAACTATTTGCGAATTAAAGTAGTCCGGATAACAAAAATCCGGATAATTGAAAACAATCATGATTGTCAGGGAGAGTATGGATTTTTGTTTATCTGGATTTATATACACATATAATACATTTTTTTATTAATGAAATAATCAATAATCGATTTTGGCTTAATCGCAATAATTCTTAAAATACATAATTTGCCCTGAATTACACTCTTCTTGGATTTCAAGCCATTTCATGGCGACATCTAAACACTGAAAAACTGCAGAATGTGTTGGCCAATATCTCCTTCTTCGCAAATCTCTTCTTTGTCTTCTCGACCTTATTCTTCTGAGGCAGATATGTATTTCTTTAATTATTTCCTCATAATTCAAAATTTGGAATCCAGGAACGTTTGCATTGCGATTTAACCATTCAGTTGAATCTTCTTCGTCGCATTCAGGACTTATAGAAATTTGTGCTATTTCTTCCGCAATGTCTCCTATATCAAGTTCTATCGCGTTACTGGAACTTACTACTGGTCTTTTCAAATTTTTGTTTCATGATTTTTTTAAAGTTAACACATTTAAAGAATTCCAACTATCTGCTACGATGTAGCAAAAATATTTTTAATTTATTTTCTTATGGAAGCTGATAACTGTTTCTTCATTATTTTTGTCTGGATTATGTTTTCACTCTTTTATCTATGGAGTTTTCATATTTTTTCACTTCGATTATTTTTTACTTTCACTTAATATTTTTAGAACATTTGGAGTTCTTTTAGCACTGTATACAAATTCTTCGTCGATTCCTTCCTTCTCCACAACTGGCTTCAATGTGTCAATGAATGTGTTTGCTGAAGGTTTGTTAGCAGAAAGCTTATCCCCATTCATTTCAAATTCCTTGATAACATGTGCAAATCAGCAAATTATATTTTTTTGTTTTATTTTGAACAATCCAGATAATCAATAATCCTGATAATCGAGGTTTTCCAATCCAGATAATCCGGATAATTGAAGTTTTACTGTACTTAGGTCGGGACATATTGTATTGCGTTTTTCCCAATTAGCCCTGTAATTTGAGGTACATTACTAGGTAACACTTTACAGGAGTATTTGTTATAAAAGTATTAGGGGTACCCAGACAAAAGATCGTTTTATTAATTAGTAACTTTAAAGATCAGTTGTATTTCATCTATCGATCAGATTGCACATCTTTCTTTTGACAGTGTTCAGTCAATGGTTGAAGTATGTGTCTTATAGATATATTCAAGAAATAACGGACAAGACATAGTTCATTCACAGTTCAGCGTTCTTAAAAAATGCTGTTCTGTACGACAATAAGCGACGCAAAAATGTATGACTATCGGCACAGCAAGTATCAAAAACAACCCCTAAATCAGGTCTCACTAGGAAAAAGGTATATCTCTAACAACACACTTGAGTGGAGAACGGTTTAGCATCCCCCATAATCACCGGACTTGGTAGCATCTGACTACCACTGATTTCATTCCATACAGTGATTTTTAGATGGAAAAAAATGAATTTATTGATGGTTTCAAAAAAAGATATTTTGTACTATTTTAAATTGAAACCACCTAATTAAAAAAAAAAGATTCAATAGGTAGAGAAAGGTTTTAAATATCGATGGTGAATATTTTCTAGAGTAAAATATGTGAACAAATTTTATTTATAAAAACGCCTTTTTTTCTGGATACCTCTAATATAATTAGGACAAAATATAAATAATTAAGAAGGGATAGCAAAAAATTCCATCAAAGACTGTATCGTATGTGTGGTTCATATTTCAGCTGCGCTGCGATGCTTTCGTCGTTACGGTTTGCGATGGCAGCGTTATTCGATTTCAGAAATCGTACTGGGTGGTCATTTGGAGCACAGAGCCAGAAATGTGAATAATGGATCATTAGTTTTTTTATGCGAAAAGTATTAAATATAGAATGTTGATATTTAGTGTGTTAACTAGTCGGTCTTTATTGAAAATAAAAATATTTTTTAACGATTGACAAAATATAGTTATGGAAGTGGGGGAGCCACGTATGTCGATGGACGAGCGATGATATTCTTCACCATGGAAGTCCTAAGTCCTGAATAAATGATTTGCAGCAAAAAAATTAAACACATTTTTACTTTGTATAATATTGTGTATAACTTAGACTACAATTAAGAAGAAACATTGGAAAATAAAAAAAATTGTGAATGATCGAAAAAAAAATGCGTTTTTACTAACATTTTTTGTGGTTTTTTGTTCATTAAATAAACACTTTTAGATATTTTTGGATAATTCTAGTCTATTCGATGAAAACGTATATTATACACATGTCTGCTAAGTTTCATAAAAAACGCTCATCTAAAACGTGTGGAAGCACTTCCATGAGCTTGAAAAGGGTAGTTTCGAGAAAAACGCGATTAAAGTTCGTCCTCTCATCAGCTTCGCGAAGCGCAGCTTCTCCTCGTCGGTTTATAATTTTGCGAATTTCATTAATATCGACGAGATCATGCTATTGTACCGATTGAAGTTCCAGGTTCTAATATCATCAATTGCGTAAAAATCAATAAAAACAAAAACAATATTTTCTTATATGTAATTATTGAAAATCGACATGTTTACAGTACAAATTTACAGATTTAGCACAGAGCATTTCAAGCAAATCGATCGGTATATATAGGACTAGACATTTTGCATAGCTTAAAGATAACAATATTTAAATAAATTAAAGAGTGCTTCGTCCTCCATCATAGGACCAATGTAACTTCTGAGGTTTTCACATCTGAAATAAATAGGTGGTTTTTAAATTGTGTTGTGTAAAAATATTATTTTTTGACGTTGTCAAACATACGCTTTAAATTGAAGCAAATGACGTGGGTCGTCTTGTTGTACGGCTCCAGTTGGATGAGGGTGTCGTAGGTGCAACTGCGCGAGCCTTTGGGACATTTGTGCCCTTCGCAGGTTGGCGGGGTATCACCTGATGCTTCAGGTTCTGAAAGGTGTCGGACTATGTCGCGTTCTTCGATGATATCACCTAAAATATTGCTTTGTTATTGCATGTGTTTCAATCAAAGAGCTTTGGCATTTTTGTTGTATTTACCTTCATCGTCTCTGCAGGTCAGATGCGTGGTCTCTTTTGGTGGTTTGACGTTGACTGTTGGCGTTGTAACGGTAGTGCAATTATAAGCTCCAGGCTTACATTTGTATCCACCGCATTCAACAACAGGCAATGGAAGCAATGGTTCTTTCAAAATTGTCTCGTACGTCTTCTTCAGAAGGTTCCTTTCTACAATGTTTGTATTTGAACAATACATAGGTATGCCAGTATTTATTGAAAAATAGCAGAACTGAGTATATCTTACGATATGGATTGAAGCAATTGACTGTAGTGATCCTTCTCCTCGGCTTATTTGCAATCGTATATTTCAACGAGCACGTAACTGCCTGTGGAGGACATTCCACCTCGCCGCAAATCAAGCCATCCGAAGACAGCACCACGAAGAACAACAAGAAGCAGACTTCATACACGAGTTTCATCATCTGAAATGCATACAGAGAACTTAAACTATTCAGAGGACAGATAAACGTCGTCATAAATCTCGATTCGAAAGGCTGCACTCTGCGATTCGTTCACAAATCATGCTAAATTTATGCCACCGGCCGATTTGACATACCAGCGTAAATATTATTTAAGTCTTTATCGACCGTGAGAGGACGTTTTATGGCTGGATTATATATTTCACAAGGCTCTCGAAGATTTGCATACAGAAAGAAAAACCCAACGTAAAAAAATGGACAAAGTGTACAATTTTGCATATGTATTTTAGGAGCGCATCCAAAGTTTATCTTGTTGTAATATTGCAAAAAATTGCAATATGTTAATTATTTAAGTAGTAAATCCGTATCATGATCATCCATATGCAATATAATTATTGTACTTAAACAGCTTTATGATGCAATTTGTGATCATGACCCGAATAAATCCAGATTTAAGATGAAGCACAGTTTGAATCTGTGCATACATTATAAAACAAGTCGATTATGAATTGATGTTAGGGCTTCGAGATATCTAATTTTATCAGCAATTGTGCAAAAATGCGTTTATATAAGTAGTTTTGGATGTCCACACGATGAATTTCCAGCGTCAAAATCACACAGGTTATGAAATTTAATTAGGGCGTTCATATCGGCTGAAGATATTACGACACGAATGACGATTATATTATTTTATATTAACACGCTAACAGCGGGTCACGAGAATTCTCGCGTTTACAAAGATTTTTCAGAATTACATATGGTGTACCAAATACATATCATAGTAGCGCGCGAGTGTTTTTTGACACGGTAAGGAGAATCAAATATAACCAAGCTTGGGACTTGTTTGATCTGTTTAAAATCGGATTTTAAATTATTTTATGCATCCAAATTTATTATTATGACCAAGTGTTGATATGGTGATTATGTAAAATTTGATTCCCATCACACAACAGATTTAAGATATCGTCTCGATCTAGATTTATTCAGATTTCCTGCATCTGAAAAAGTAAGTTCTGCGACATCCACGATTGAATTACTAAATTTGCAACAATAATTAGATTATCATTAAAATATAATGATAATTTCGCTATGCACTCATAGATTTACTATTTAAACAAACAAAAAAACACCACACAAAAAAAATATTTCTCTATGGAGATCGCCTATATTCCATAACGGATATGACACCTTAAGAAGAAGAAGTTTATTATTTGAGTACAGATTTAGAATAAGCAGCCGAAATCCAGCTTATTTTACAATATTTACTCTTCAATCAGCGTCATCTATCTGTGACGGTTTGACGGTTGGTTATCGACAGGCGTATTTCGTCACGTTTTTTCACATTTCCAACATGATAAACAAACAAGAGATCAGTACAACGTGTCCAATTGACGATGTCGAGTACTCACCGATGCAAGAAGATTTCTTCGTCGGAGATGAGCTCTTGTCGGAGGTCCGATTAGTTGTGAGGTCACTCACTTACCACTTGGAGGTTTATAAGAGTCAAAGTTTATCTGCGAGTGCAGAAGAGGTGAACTGGCGGCAGTGCTTTTAATGCCAAGGTAAGCACCCAGCATTTGTTGTCAACGTGTCCATTAATAAAAATATATTCAGAAACGACATGGCGCTATCTAAGTCATCGGCAAGGACGATCGTTTAGTCGTGGACCTCTGGCCTGCATCGTCTTTTGCAACCGTATGCAAATAGATGCTGGATTCCTCAAACCGGCGCCTAAATTTTTGATTACTCATCCAAATTTATCGCACCAGTTGATGGAAACCGCGTCCGGAGCGATGATCCTCAAACCGAGGATCCTCTAAAGCTCGATTTTCATCAGCGATTGGAGATTTTCTTTAATAACAACGTAATTTACCAAGTGCGGCACATTTGAATCACGATCCATAGCCACGAGGTTCCAGCTAATAATAAGTAGAAGGTGACTTTTTTCAGCAATTGAGGGTCATGACTACCGTTGAAATATTGTTATTCTTGAATTGAATAGATATCCCATTCATCTGTATCTTCTTGCAGACGTATACAAGGGCATATCTATGATTTATTTCAAAACTATAGTTTTACATAGTAACCACAGATTTGGAATTTCAGTTAGTCAAAGATCGACCTATTGAAAAAAAATCTGAAGCAAATTTGTAATTTACAAAAGGTACTCTGATCTTCAATTACTTTCAAATATGGAATCATTCTTGTCATCTTTGTTGTTTTCTATGATTTCACGACAAATTATCAGAACACCAAAAAATGATGCGCTTGGAGGTGTATTTTTCGTTGATAATTCGTAATGATAAAACCCTATTTATAACCAGCAAAAACCATAAAATAAATAGTTTAGTCTCTCATTGACAAAAGATATTTAAAGTATAACATGTTGGTGATCTTAGGTGGATTTATCGAGTCCCCTTGCATTGTTTTCGTCGCCGCGACGATCCCCGATTGTCGCTTTGTTCGGCCGCGGAGACCGCATCGGTGAGTCACTCGGAACACTGAGCCCTCTTAGCGAGTTGAAAAGATTTAATATCATTTATTATCCTTTCGATACAGCTTGATGATCAGTTCGTGAACCAAAAGTTCAACTTTTAAACTTCCAACTCTTCGAATCCAACTAAAATATTAACGGCAGAATATTTAATATAAAATTTTGCTATAACTGTTATATAATAGTTATGGCAATTTTATTCTCATTTACAAGATCTGAACGTTTAAGTGATACGCTCTAGTATATAATATATTGTTGTTGATGAATTGCATTTTTTCTTTTTTATGAAACAAGTTTCTAGCTACAAACAGCTTTCTTATTTTCTTCTACTGTATTATATTTCCATTAGTAAGTCAAAGACATACTATTATACATATAAAAATATTTTTTTCATGGATGAATTGATAAATCTACAAGAGATGACAGATTCACTTAGTTGCTCTAGGACAGGGATGTCCAACCGGTCGATCCCGATCGACCGGTCGATCTTTAAGTAAAATTTGGTCGATCCCGACGACTTCCGTGAATTTTGAAAAAAATATATTACTTTATATAAATATATTTACAATCGACGATGAAAAATAAAATCCCGTAGATCGAATTCTTTAACTCGACTTGATTCGTGTTTATCTGCTAATTTGAGTTTTAAGTTTGAAGAAAGAAAAAAGAAATACCTTAAATAAAGTTCCTATAAGAATCATATTAGAAGTCGATCCCGAGACAATTTTAAATTGAAAAGTAGCTCCCAAGACAAAAAAGGTTGGACAACCTTGCTCTAGGACTACCTTCTTATAGAATTTAAACATTATTGTCTGACATAGACGCTTTTAGTACAGATGATGTCATTGATTCTACTTATTACTCCAAATAATTTGGTAGTATTATAATCTTCTTATATATAAAAATGAACTCTTCTTTGTTCGTATGTAATGCGCTGCCATACCGTTCATTAAATTGCAATAAAACTTCCTCCACTTATTGCTAAGAATTGCGTGAGTAACATAGGTATAATCTAATACACAAAAATAAAAAAAATGATTGTTCGTATTTTATGCGCTGCCATATCGTTCATTCGATTGCGATAAAACTTTGCCAACTTATTGTTTGTACTTTAACAAATAATATAGGCATAATACAATTAGCTTACAGTAGATCTTATATATAAAAATCGATGTTTGTATCTTTGTCATATCAAACAAGATAACCCTTTCAGATTTCAAACGATATTTTTAGAATTATTACTTCTGTGGCAGCAACCTGCTGAGTACCAGCTAATATTCAATATAATTCTATAAAAGATGAGATATCCCTGATGAAATTGACTTGAGATAAGCGTAAATAGAAGCAAATGGGAAAATGATTTTTGCTTCAATTGTAAAAAGATATGCCGTCGTCTTGCAACATCTTTCCTTATCGTTAACATTCCTCTGGATTGTTAATAATTCAAATCGTTTTTCTTTGATTTGAATTGCATATTAGAATATAATATATTGCGTTCGAACAATACTATCATGACCAGTTCGACTGGAAATAATAACTGAAAAAAACGAATTGATTTAGTGATCTTTGCGACGTGAGCAAATGCATCAGTACATTCCTCCTTTTCATTGTATATCAACTTTTTTTTTTTAAATATACATTTGAAAGCGACACGCGATTGAAATAAAATCCATCTTAAAATAAAAAAATAGTGTTAAATTGATTTATAGACTTGATAAATAGTGTTAATCAGAGCTGATAACTTTCCATGCAATTTGGGTTTTTTTTGACATTTTTGAATTTAACTATTTATGAAAATTTCAAACAAAATGTCTTGATGCAATGATATAACATCAATTTATTGAAGAATTGCATCGAAAAATTTCACCATAGGAATTTCCATTCGATGCATTTCTAGCAAACTATCAGCATTTTATTTAAGCGTTCTTAATTGCTCAAAGGCAGGGCATATAAATGATGATTCTTCTCATTATATCTTTATTCAAAAGATGTTTTGTTCATCCAAAAATCAACAATTTTCCAAACAATTTAACATTAATTTGATCATAATTTCGGAAGAAACAATTTATCAACCAAACCCGACGATAGAAAAGATTTTACATTTCATCTGATGCTAATAACGCGTGACAAATCACACGTTTCCATTGATATTTCTACGAAAATAGCACGAAATAAATAGAAGAAAAAACACTATATGTTCTACCGGTTATTGTGCATTAAGTCGTTAATTTTTTTAAACACATTTGTCGCATAAATATGCAGTATACTAAATCAATTCTGGCAAAACGCTTGATATTTTTAGCAACATTTAAATATTCAAAACTACAATGTTGAATGAAATCTCGCCTCGACAACTTCTTCGATTTGGTCTATTTAATGACTTCATGATTTTCATCGAATCATTCCTATATGATCCTCTTACATTCCTGCAATTATCCAGCATAATGGACAGGATTTAAGCTTTTTTCATATGTAATTTTCATACGTAATTTTAACTTTGAGTTCTTATTACTCTTGTTAGTCAGACTAGTTATTGTTGATTATCAAATTTAAGATATTTTAGACACTCTGGTAGCACTCTCAATTCAGCACTTGAAGGTCTAAGAAACGTGGTGGTGACCAACCCTCATTAAGATCGACCCAATATTAAGCTTACAAGGGTAGAATCAATCATTATTCGAGCAAACCCTAGCAACTCTTCACATATATTATACAGGTTATTTTGCATATGGACCAACATTTTTTTTGTTGTTTGGGATTAAGAGGGTCTTTTGCTACGTTTCACACATATGTCCTATGTCTTAAATGTCACATATCACATTTAAACCGTCATAACTTTTTATCAAATAACAGTTTTTGTATTTTAAAATGTATTTTTGATCCTAAATAGACCATTATTTTATGCAATTAATTTAAAGAAAATTAGTTCTGAGCTTCCAAAGTCAAATAAAATGTTCAACCGAATGAGAAATATCAACTTCTAAATGCTCTAAACAAAATGTTAACAATTATTTTTAACTTAGTTCTACTCTTTCTTAATACGTCTATTTTATACCCTTTCCAACGATATGCTACATGTCATACAAATCATCAAATAAGTCGTTAAACTTGAAGAATTACCAGTTTGTCAGGATCACGGTGAAGAAAATTCTTTTTTTGTTTAAGATGTATTTATTAAATTTATTTACAAAATTTGTTTAAATTCGCCATCTCTGCTTTGTATGCACGCACAAAACCTTTTTTAAAAATTTCAACTGTAGTTGTCTGAAATAGTATTTCCTCTTTATGTTTTGCAAAAGCAGCGATTATTCTTTCAATTAGGATGTATTTTGTGGGCTCCTCTGTGGTATAAATTAATTCTTTTGGCGGTCCTATTCCGTGACTCACACGGTTTTCAGACCTGACACCAGTGGATTTCTTTGCCTGGAGACGTGCCCTATTCTGTGGGTCACGCGCTTTCCAGACCTGACACCAGTGTATTTCTTTGTTTAGGGACGTGCTGATTTTCTCGTATAGGAGAAATGTGTCACGTTTTTGATTGGTCAAAGATCGACCGTGATTGAGAAAAATACAAGTTCAAATGAACTTTATAAATTAATATGATAAGTGCCCCCAATCAGGGTTTTATGTGTGGTCAACGTAGAATATAAGGTCCACTCTAAAATGAAGGATGAGCAGAATTTGATGGCACTCTCGAGGGCAGAGTCCCCGGGCGGCTCCCCGCCCCCATGTGTTCGTCGGGATGTGATGTTGCTGGACGAATGGATGGGAATAGACGGGCGTCGAATAGAAAGACTCCCTTCTCTAAATAACTATTTATTCCACACGAGAGAGATATCTGGCTGCAGGAGGGACGACCTCCCGCAGCCAAGGCTAACCGACGATTCTCTCGATTCCCGACTCTTGCGTGTCACTACCCAACCGTCAACGGTACACGCGCAAGAAGCGATCGGTCGGTATGCAGGTGCAATGTCTCCGCAGGGCCACAAGAGATGGCGCTGTTAAAATAACACAATGCACATGAAGAGAGATGGGAGATGTCGCTGTTAACAGCGTTACTATGTGGGGCTGATAAATCACTGATCATCTTAATGCAATTTTGCAAACAATTTAATTTGATATCATGGAATTGCTACAAGGCGCTCATTTCACACAGTATTGAACGCCTTTTCGCGGTCAAAGATCAAGGCGTCATTGAAATGATATGCTATATAAGGAGTATATATTGAGTACATTAAAATATTTATTTGTATCGATTACCCTCAATCGATTCATTGAATATGTTCGCATTCTCGGAGATTATTAGCTCTTTCGTGGTACGATTGGAGATAAACACCGTTTGAGTACCGAGAAATGTCTCAAACGCATAAAAACATCCTGAACGAGTTTAGTCGCAAGAATCAAAGGAATCCGAAGTACACGTCGATTCAATCAAGGATCTAGTCGACGGGTCGAGTGTTCTTTTAGAATTTGACTCGAGCTAATGGCCAAATACTTTTAAGATCGTCGTAATGATTGCATAATAAAATAATTATAAGGAGGATGTCCTGGATTTGTGTCTTAAATTATATAATTTCGACACGAAACAGTAAAGCCATGAATTTATTCATGATAACAGCATATATTTCACGCCTCATTATTGAATCTTGTTCATATTTCAACTCGGTACAGTTGTTTTGAACTCTTTCTGAAAACGACATTTATTTAAGATTGTAATTTTGAGCTGCGGGATGGATTGGTGGGGAAAAAAAACGCGTTTGATCTTATTATTCAGTCATTCTTTTCTATGTCAATTATTAATACATGGACAAATAGATTACAAATAGGCAATTAAATATATACATAACGCTTACTTATTATAGCTATAGTTATAAATAATTAATAAATGTATGATTTAAATTCAATTAAAACTATGACTTATGGTTTAATTGAAGATCAGCGATTAAATTTCGTCATGCGTGTGCGCAAAGTCGGTGTGAATGGAAATCTTTTTTCATATGGCAATGCAATGCAAGTTGCACCGCACGTCGTTGTGAAATAATATGTATAAAATCAAAGCTTAAATCCGCGACATAAATACTGCGCCCGTGAAAGTTTTCATCGAAGAATGCATTATCCGTTACATGGACATTTGTAAATCGTCATAATAATGTATTATTAGACGGCGCAAATCGCTCGCTGCCCCCCACTTTTACGAAAACATGGACATGGCTGCCGAACATGGACACATATCGTGCTCTTATTACCTACGATATAATCTGTCAAACGAGCGCAGCATTCTAATTGCGGTGTTTCTCGCGGCCGTGGCCACGACCGCGGAAACGTGGATGCTTCGGAGGGCTATCGTCGTCCAGAATCCGATGATGTTGAGGCTTGCGATGGCTCTCTCCATCGCGGAAACGATTGCGATGGCGACTGAAAACATTCTCATCATCGTGGAAATGATGGCGATGATGGTTAAAATCAAACTCTTCGTCGCGGAGGCGATGGCGTGGATACTTGAAGTCGACCTCTTCGTCGCCGTGGTAATGGTCGTGATCAAACGCTTCATCTCCCGCATGGTGGTAAACATTCTTTATTATGGGAATCTTCACCGGAAACGGCTGCGGAACTGGTACCGGTACCTGCACAAAAGACACATTCATTAATAATTTACTCGCAATTCAATGCGCTGCGAGTGACCACCGAATGCGATTTCTGCAGCCGAACAACGCGACAATCGACAACTGCGGCAGCGACAAAGGCAACAAAGGTTACACGCTACAGTTTTTTTTTTATATATATAAATCTGACCGCGAGAGATTGAACGAGAGGAAGAAGATGATCATTAGGAGATAAAATAAAATCGCTCGTCTTGGGCGAAATTCACCTCGGATAATATTCCAAGCTGCAAGATGGCGGACGATGCCAGAAACAAAAATACGTCTCACAGCAGCCAAGGCGATCGTCTGATTCTTCCTTGTTCCTCTCTGCGCGGGCGCATTCCATTTTCGCGCACGCGCAGAAGACCCAATTTAAATCGTAAATTGCTCCTGCGCAGGTTAACAGTGTTTTTGCATTGGGGTGTTTTTAATCCAAATATGTATTCATTCATTTTGTTTTTATACTAGCGAATACCCGGCACGCATTGCAATGCCATAAGCGCTCAATAATAAAAGAAACGCATTTTACGTGGCTTATTGCGCGCGAATCCTTTTTCTCCCCGTCCCCGCAGCCCAAACTTCATTTCGTCAGACCGATATGCGCCAAAATGGTGCACTCAAACGAAATCTTTACTATTCCTATGTCATTCCCGCAAGTGTAAACAGTAAGTTGGAAAAGTTTCATCGCGATCTGATGAACGATATGGCAGCGCATTACACACGAACAAAGAGATATTATTTTGTTATATATAAGAATTGTAATATAACGATACGGAAAGTACGGATGTTATGCTTCGAAAACAATCTGAAGAATATTAACACCTTTTGGTGACTATTTTGCGTACATCATACGATTATATAGATCGTTAACCCAAATGTATCGACTAATAATGATAACCCAAATTAATCGATTTCAAATGTATTATTCATGATTAGAAATGATCGAATAAATTTGGGCTAACGATTTATACAATCGTGCAATATATGCGGGGAAGTTCTCCGTCTCTGTCTCGCAAACTGCTGTCTCTGTCTTTGTCTGTCTCTGAGCTAAACGTATAAGAGTGCCCTTTCTGAATAAGTGGAGGGGGATCGCAGACCCCGCGATGATACTCCTTTTGGCGTTTAATTGTGTCAATTACATAACACCCCAAGTGAGATTTGTGCTTTGGATAACTGTATATAACTAATTTTCTAAATAAATTATTCTATTTATTTCTCTAATTTTTTTGCACTTGGTTCTATTTCTTTTTAATAATATTTGGCGACCGGAATTGCTTATTACTATATTAATAATAGTCGCGTAATTAATTATTACAACTGGAGTAACTATTGACTATTTTTTACTAATGTTTGTTACTATGTTTGTTTCTATTTATACGCTATTGCCTTAGAACTGTTTTAAAATTAATAAGAAAAAAAAATATTGATGACTCCTGTATGATTTTAAACCAAACGTACGTATAATTTAAAGTGGCGCCTGTTGATTTAAAGTTTGACGTTTACGATTGAATGTCCGAAAGCTAAAAGGCGCCACCTTGTGTACTTAACAACATTTTCAACGACCATAATCGATTTATTTGACGTTAACACTTTAAATGTACGCTATTAGTGATATCGGCGTGACATTATTTTAACGTCGCATTTAATTTATTATGAATCTATTAAATTTATACTGTAATATCGTAAAAAATAAATTATAGCTAAATACCTTTATTTATTATATTAATAATTCAATAAATTCAAGATAAACAAAAAATAAAAATAAAATTATCTTGAATTTATGTAATTTCTTTAAAAGGGTATTTTTGGCATATCTATTAAAAAAATCGAAGGGTACTAAAAATACCCCAACTTGATTTGAGTCAACGCATCTGCAATAGGGTTTGACACTCTCGAATGCATACCAGTTTTCATTAACCTGTTTTGTGTCTTTTTTTAAATACTATAATACCCAAATGAATATGTTAATAAAGATGATTTTCATTTTTCGCATGAAATAGGCTTAAAATAAGTGGTGAGCGAATTTTTCAAAGGTTATATGTATATATGTATAACTGGGGATTAAAGACTAAAAACTATAAAATTATTCAACGCAAAAAAAAATTAAAATCTTCATAATCTTGATTAGGGAGTCCAATCCTGGGACCCCGGAATTCGTACACCAACAGAAATCGTACACCTCACCAGCACGTTGAAGGCTACTAAATCGAGACATTCTCGCCGAAATCTGGACGCTTGGAAACAGTGGCGTAACTACTAATTGGCGAGCTTAGGCGACACCTGGGGGACAGTAATTGTCTAGTATATGTATACATATATACAGTACATATATGTTTTTCAAATTGTTATATTAAACATTCCCTACCGGTGATGTATTTACTACACCTCGACTCTAATAATGGGAATATCGATATGAAATATAATAGATATGGGGTTCGGATTTTTTGCATTCCTCCGTAATATAATTACGAATCACATCAAAGTATTATAGTATGTAAGTATTCATTTGTAGCGACGGAAATAAATAGTTTGTTGGGAAATCGGGAATTTTGCGAGTTTTAGTCCGCGTTTCAGCAGATAGGGATTTTATCAGTTATATTGATGGTATTATATGAAAATGGGGTTGACGCGGTCATCTAGCTCTAACTAGCATTTAAATTATTAGCATTAGAAACTATAGGAGTATGACTACCAAGAAGCTTTTGAAGAAACTAACATAAACTTAAATGTAATAAACGGACAAATCGAGAAGAGAAGGCCATCGATATTATGAATTTTAGTTCACATTTTTATTTAGCAATCATTTAAACCAAAATTGGACATACGAATATAAACTGAAGGATTGTCGTAGAACAACCAATGCGATTTTGAAACACAAACAACACGTCTACATCAGCCGCACCTCAATCACGAACTCTTATATTTATGAGATATACAAAAATAGCAAATTAAATATTTGTATCTGGACATGAATAGAATCTACGAGTCGGTGTAAGATATATTGAATCATTACAGCGAGAAAGTATATTCAGATCACAATTAAAGTTATCGATATCGTTATAGAAAGATGTGCTCGTTGTTTCTTATCATCTTGGTGCTATGATAAGAATAATAAATTTAGATAGTAAGTCAAATCAATCAGAGATTGAGATACTTAGGGACTCCTAGATGATGATTAAAACCAAAAAATCTTTCAGTTACAAAGAGCAAAATATCTAGACAATGAAAAATATGTAATTTGCTTGATAACCATTCCAAAATAAACACACACCGAATGTTTTGCATTGCATTGAATAATAAAATAATGATTTGAATCGATTCGCCTCCCCAAAAGTTTACTGTCCCCTGTTCTATTCAACTGGATTATGAATAGGTATCAGTTCGTTCGGTTGTTTTTACACATCATAAACAATAAGGATGATTAAGTCGACACCTGCTTTTTCTGAATCCCATTCATGATAAATAGAGTAAAAAACACCGAATTAAAATATATGAGCAATAAATTTAAAAAAAGCATTGGGATCATTAACGAGGTGATTGCCATTCAAACAATATGAATACGACAGGTGAGGTTTCTTTAGAATTACCATATTTTGTGCAAATAAATGAGTAAAGGCAGAAAATAAATGAAATTTCCAAAGGATTTATTTTATAAGTCGATTCTGGTTGTAATATAAACGTATGATTTTCAAATAAATTTCCATATTTCATCATTTTTTTCTGTTTTTGTTGGGAATAATTTTGATGTTTATCTCTCAAGAGTGGCTTTATCTTATGCAAACTATGTATTTTGTTCATTTTTTACTAGTATTTTATTTCAATTTTCATAACCAATTCCAACAATTTGCTCTTGCAATCTTGCGATGGTTGGTTTTATTATAAATATGAACAAGCATACAAACATTGATTTTTATACATATATAAGATCGAATGTGTGTTAATTGTACTATGCCTGTATTATTTGAGAAAGTGCAAACAACAAGTTGGCAAAGTTTTATCGCAATTGGATGAATGGTATAGGAGCGCATTAAATACGAACAAACAAATATTAATTTTTATATATTAGGTTAATAAAATAGCTTCAAAGGATTCTCTCTCTCTTTCTGACTAACGCCACTTGGAGTTTCATTTTTCGTGACCATTCCCGGGATCCCGGGATTGGGATTTTCAATATTTTAAGAAATTACCTCGATGAAATTGATTAAAAATTACTAATAAGTCCATTTGTTCAATATAGAAAATCACTTGAAGGCCAAAGAATTTTATTTATTTAAGAAAAGATAAAAATACAATTCAAAAATAGGTAAATAAAACACAAAAAATTCAAATATTATTTTGAAAATATGCCCGAAGTAACATTAACATTAAACATTAGTGTTTCGTCATTTAGTCTGGATCTGATTTTGGAAGTCAGACAACTTGCTGCTGAAAATGTACGCTCAGCATCCACACTCGTTGGAGGTATCGTCATCAGATATTTAAATGCTAGTTCGAGTTGATAATCGCGTGAGCCCTCATTTTCGTATAACACCATCAATGTGACTGATAAAATTCTTTTCTGCTGAGACACGGACTAAAACTTGCAAAATCCCCGATTTCCCGACAAATGATGTATTTCCGTCGCTGCAGATGATTAATCATACACTATAATACTTTGATGTGATTCGTAATTATATTACGGAGGAATACAAAAATTCTGAACCCCGTATCTATTATATTTCATATCGATATTCCCATTATTAGAGTCGAGGTGTAGTAAATACATCACCGGTAGGTAAAGGCTAACATAACAATTTGAAAAACATATATGTACTGTATATATGTATACATTTACATAGTTACGCCACTGTTTCCAAGCGTCCAGATTTCGGCGGAAATGTCTCGATTTAGTAGCCTTCATCGTGTTGGTGAGGTGTACGATTTCTGTTAGATAAAAAATTCAATCCCGGGATTTTCGGGATTACGTTTTCTAATCCCGGGATTCTTAAGTACCTAAAACTGTCCGGGATCCCGGGATTGGATTCCCTAGTTGGCACCAAGACAAATTTCACTTTAAAAAGCGCTATCGCATAAAATCGATTCATTTGGGTTATCATTATTAATCGATAAATTTGGGTTAACCCTATCGGACCGGAAATCGTGAGAAAAAGACGGGTGTCTTGCATCTCATCATACACTCGTGCATTGATGGCAAAGTCGTGTCGTAAAACATTTAAACATTCTCAATATATTTAAAAAAATATATATTATAGAAACTCATAAATGTTCTTAGTTACTATTGAACGAAAAATCATATTCTAAAGAATATTTAAACCGTCATAAAATTTAGGTATAATTATTAACACTTTCGCGTACAATCAGATTCTGATTACCTTGTTTCGTAAATCCGATTGACGACATTATTCAAAGAGTAACAAAACCATCGCTAGAACACCCAATGAAGGGTCGGTTATCCCGTCTGAGACGGGCCGTCTCCTGTTATTGTATTATATTTATGGGAGTCGAACAATTGTTCTCAACATTTTTATTTTTGCCAAGGATCGTATTCTATTTTTATTGTATTATATTTATTTTTCGTATGTGGATATATATGGGGTGATTCTGTGGTTTACAAATTTACGAAAATTACACACAGTACACACTTTTAAAAATACACAAAAAGGGTTTACAAAGCTATAAAAAATAATAATATAGGTCATAAGATTGCGAAATAATTTTATAAATTTACAATTTACAAAAAAAAAATCCAAAAAATTAGTATCTATAAAAAAATTATTGATGAAAATAAATAAAGCAATTTCCACTACATAGAGCAGGATTTTTATTGCAGGTTTGGCATCTCCATGTAGTGTTGGCACGTTTATTATTTTTCAAACACCACCTGCAGCTCAAATAAGTTTATAAAATTTGATGCCATATTTAGCTTTCTTCCCTTTCATGTATTGCCATAACCACAGTCGCCCTCGACGAAGAAGAAGATATTCATCTAAAGAAATTTCTTCCGATGGAGAATATATATTTTGAAAATTCGAAACAACGATGTCAATAAGTGGGCTTATTTTTGACATCCTGTCATTATTATTTAATGTACAATTCAAACATCTCAATATTTTTTCGAATCTTCTACCCGAAATTATATAAGAAAATATTGGATGATAATACAACGGAGCTCGTGAAAACATTTTTCTTAATGTTGGAAAACCTATTTGCCCACCGAGCAGACACAGCTCCAAAAAATTATCCAATTCCATATCATTTATTTCATTGAATTTGGTCACCGTGTAGTGTCTTGTTTTTGGTAATTTGTTTTTCAACAACTTTTTTCCATAAGCATTCGTAAATTTTATCAACAGTTTTTTAACTTCCTCAGTCCAAACACTTCTAAAAAATTCTATAGGTGTATCTCCAATATCTTTTTTAATTCCTGAAGATGCAGAATCAAAACCAAAATCTGATATTGTTTTATGGCTCTTTGTCCAATTATCATTTCCTTGTGAAGCATGATTATCGGTCCAGGCATTATCCGATCAACAAAATCACTTTGATAGTTACTAAAAGCGGAATGCGAAATAATCCAAATACAAAACGAAAATGTTATACACAATTGAACTCAACGAAAGGCGAGAGCGAGTATCATATATATATATGCAAAATGTTTAGAAGCTCATAAATGACAAAAATGAGTATTTATAGATAACTAAATTGCTCTGCTTACTTGAGTCATTGTAACGGCGATCTTCGGCGAAACTAGAAAAGAAAGTCTAAACAAAGAGACCAGCTGCTAAATTTACGATGCTTTTAAGATTTCGTCAATGGATCGTAAAATGCTTGATAAAAAGACTACAACAAATAGCACCGATCCTATTGTTCATAAGAGGGATAATATACGTGCATAATACGATGGTTCCACATTTTTCAATTTAAAAATCTTCTATTAAAAATAACTATTCTGTTGACAAAATACATTATTTTATGTGATTTTATTTTATTTTGGCGAAATTGTCGAATACGCGATAGTGAGCGATGTTTATAATATGTATTATAGTTTGTGCATCGCAAAAATCGAATGATTCACCAAAATTAATTTATCTTATTCGGGAAAGTTTGAGAGTCTTTGAGCAATGTTTTGAAAATGGTTTGTTTTTTTGTCTTGTTTTTTTGTGTCCCCGAAGGCGGTATACAATAGACTAATCCGGCACGAGAGTTTTAGCCGAACAAGTTTTGTCACCAGATGCAGTTAGAACGATCGTAAGACTTACGATCGACACGCGGCTAAGCGTTAACAGAAATCACTATTGTCGGATAAGCTATTAAGCTCTATCAACAAAGATGACTTTCGTTCGTGTTGTCTTGAGAGCAGACGTTTATTTTGATAATTAAGATACTCGCATCATTCTTATCGTTGACCAATTTTGTTATTCTCCCTTGACTTTTCTAGAGTGGCGTCATTAGTCGAATATCACTATTCAGAGAACGATCGAATGATCCATACAAACGTACAAAACATCTATCTTCATCTGTGTCTTTCTCCGAGCTCAAAATGTAAGAATGCTCTTAATCAATCACTTGAATTCGAACACAAATACGTGCCTTTACTCCGCAAAAGGTTAATTGTCTTGGGTTATTGTATCCAAAAAGTATTTTTTTATGGTAAATTTTTATTGTGGCAGATAAGTATTCAATTTCACTAATGGTGTGTTGCGACTAGTTTGAAATATGGTTGGAAATGATCAATGATAGAATGATTGTGGTGATAAATTTGATTTATTACCAATTAAAATTCTTTGTTTCCGTCAAGTTGCACAGATTATTGTGAATGTATGCAATAAATTCATACAAATCGGAAGTCGTTACAGTTTAATTTCTAAAATGCACTCTCGACCGAAGCACTTATTGTCACGAGGTGAATGCCACGTGGAGTCAACGTCTTCTTTATTGTGTGCACCATAGAATTTTCCGAGTAATATATCCAAAGTGAAACTGATCCAATTAAATTCTAATCTGAAAACTGGATGGAAGCAGTCGCCCAGCAAGTGTGGTCGACCATTTTGCTTTCTCTCTTTTCTTGCGACAAGATCGATCCCCAATCGATCTCGGAGCGCCGAGTCTCTAATTGACGGCCTTCTTGCAATTTTCACTTTTTATCGAGAAATATTTTTCCATATGGGGTCTTGCTCTGTTGACAAGATACATATTTGCACGACATCTCGTGCAGATTTATGGCGAGAGTGTCAATCTCGATCTGCAGGGAGAAAAGTGTTCCATGCGTGCAAGATACTGCATCCATCCATCCTAAACAAATATGGGCTCCGAGAAAAATGAATCGATTAAGACTTCGCATTCTCAAACTGTGAAGATGTGTATGTTGACATTGTATACTGTAAACAGGCTCAAATTATGAATATTACTAACCGACGTGGACCACCATTATATTTGTCCATTTAGTGGAAGAAATGTTTGTATTAATACTATCGATAAGTCCATTGATGTGATTAAGGTAATTTTTTATGCTGATGATTGACTTATCATTGTTTAGTTGATTTAAACCTTTCAAACTGGGGAACATATACACTATGCTTTAATGTAAACATGTAACAAGCTTGATAATGAACCAAACTTAATAAATGCACCGTAACAATTTCTGTTATTCAGATATTATTGCCTGTTAATATGTTGCTAAAATAAAAGGACATAGTTACCGTGCAAGCCTGCTAGTTTACTCCTGAAGGAGTAGATTTTGCAAAAGAGTGGTGATATTCAGCTAATGACGCCACTCCAGAACAGTCAAGGAGGAATAATAAAATTATTAAACAATAACAATGATGCGAGCATCTTAATTATCAAAACAAACGCCTGCTCTCAAGACAACACGAACAAAAGCCGTCTTATCTTTGTTGAAAGAGCTTAACCTTTTGAGTAGTGAGCTAATTTAAAATCTTCATCATATTGATGCTATATTTGCTTGTCCGCCACTTATCGAAATACAAATCTACTTATCTATCAAGACCGTCACAACGTGTATGAATCTTGTATTTAAATAATCAAACACTGTCGATAGCACAGAATATTCGGTCAATTCTTTGCGTAAACATATAACACACTTGAAATCGAAACCATCATTAGTCGATAAATTTGGGCTTAACAATCTATACAATCGTGCGAAGCATGCGGGGAAGCTCTCCGTCTCTGTCTTCTGAACTGCACTACGTTCTCTCTGTCTCTGTCTATCTCCGAGCTCAATGTACAAGAGTGCTCTTTCTGAATAAGTAAAGTGGGATCCCAGGCCCTGGGATAGTACTCCTTTAGGGGTTAATAGCTTATCCGACGATAGCGATTTCAGTTAATTAGATCTAATTTTTATGACGGTTAAAATTTTCTTTAGAATACGATTTTTTATTAAATAGTAAGTATGAACATTTACGAGTTTCTATAAAAAAATTAAAAATATATTGAGAATTTTTAGACGTGTAAGGGTTCCTTTATGGCACGACTTTGCTATCAATGCACTTAATTAATAATTTTGCTTAATAAATACTTTGCTATTAATAATTTTGATAGTAAAATTTGGCACAGGAGCTGTAATTTTCTTGAGACTTATGGCATTCAAATTCCTGAAGCTCTTCATTGCTTGAAGATCTGAGTTGCAATTTAAGTAAATTTTGATTAAAATCCACATTAAAACCTTCAATGCCGCCTGAAATAGTTATAATACTAATAGCTTTAACGATATTTAGAACATCATTTTTATAATTGATGTGATCATCCAAAATTTCTCTCTCGTTCTATAAAATATACTTCATCAGAATTTGCTATTGAAATGCTATTTAAATATAAAAATCATTGACCTAGGCCAGTAAAAGTATAAGATTAAGACACCATTATACAATCAGTCAATAAAAAATATTTTTACTCCGTGATTTAAATTCATGCAACGAGACGCACCCAAAAGGGCTATCCAAATACATGTCCGAAATTGACGTTTCCCAATATTACAAGGCTAAACGAGAAAAGTGATTTTTTAGAGTTCATTAGCTCTAAATCGTACGCCGATTTTCATGCTAAGAACACAGTCAATATTTGAACGGCCGGTGCTCAAATATTTGAACGGATTCATTCAAACGCCAAATCGTGCAAATTGACAAAGACTCACCGCTCTGGAGTACGAGCAATTTGATGGGTACATATTGTTTTTTTGTATGAGAACGTGACCGGATCAATCCGTGGGTTTTTCGTCTATTTTTTGCGTCACTATGCGATATTATCGCCTCGGAAAGGTACACGTCCTTATACAAGATTTTATTTAAAATTCGGATGATGTGCGTGTTCGGAGATGGCCGCAAGGAAAGTTGTTAGGGGGGAATTCGTTCGCGGCTGTCAAAATTCGGAGCGCATTTGGAGGTTAGGTCGGATAAAAGGCGTCAAATATCGCGAATTAAAGCACAGACAAAAATTTGGATCTGCGCGTGAAGGTCGCGATGTTCCAAGTTCATGGAATCTGTTTTAGATTTTGTATATCTTGATTAAATTATTCTGTACGAATTTAACAACACAACAACGGATCGATTTGGTCATAAATCACATGTTTGCGTGCATAATCGTAGTAGTAAATTTTTATCGTTACCTGCTTTTCGACGGGTACAGGGATGCGTTTTTCTACCGGATATGGTACATTTTTGACGACCGGGTATGGCACGATTTTTTCCACGGGTACTTTGATTTCTTTGAGTATCGGTACAGCCACTGGTTTGGCGATCGGAACCTTAACTGGATAAGGTTGCGGAACCGGCACTAAGATCGGGTGGGACGCCTAAAAAAATAATAATTTAATTATCAAGGCATAGTTTTAAATTTAATAACACAAATAAATCATAATTACTTATAGCATTGTTTTTTAATAATTATTTAAAAGCATCCGAATTCAAAGTCGACTCGCATTGAGCACTTGGCTATCAATGATTCATAGATTTAAGAATTTGGTATATATGTAGATAAGATATTCTGATTATACAATGCCAACATATGATTAGTCTAATAATACGAAACGTTAATCAGAGATATTGTCTAATTTTTAAAATTCAAATTATATACTGCCCCCGCTTAACGTAACCCCACTTAGCGCTGTTTCAGTATTACACGGTAGTATTGAGATCATGGATCATTATGGAAAGCGATAATAACAGATTTTCCTTTCGCTAAATACAATTTTAATCCAACATTAATCCAATCAATTGATCAAAATAATTGATTGTTTTGTCTAAGGTAACTAATGAAATAAGCTTGGATAATAAAAATGCGCTACTAAACTAGGATATAAAGTCTAATTTCTTTTTTAAATTTAACTAATACTAATATAATTTCAATGTATTATATACTATTATAATGTATGTTTTAAAATTATATAAAAAGATAGTTCCAAAATACCCGATCTAATGTATGGTTGGCGGTTACTGTCGTAAAAAGATCACGTTGCTTCCGTGATCGTACATATTTTAGAAAATGCCGCAAAAACCCTTAAAAGAAGACGGAAATGGCCATAAGGTTTGTATGCTTAATCGGTCCGCTTTTCGGACCGCTGATATGACGAATGAGCGGCTCGCGATCGGATGCCATACCTGAACACAACGATAACGAAGAACAAGTGCATTAGAATGGCGAAATTAGCGTTTCTGTAGACGATGAGCAAAATGAACTTTTAACGCATTTTCTAAAAAAAAAAAGTTTAGCCACTATAACGGAAATGATTTTAATTTCGATAAAAAATCAAAGGCTTGACATATTGTCAATGATGGAATGTCTTGTTATCGACAAGTGCCTGCTAAACAAAACAGGAAAAGGCAAATGACGTTATTTTAGATGACTTCTTCACAAAAAACGAGGAAATGTCAAATGAGGAAGAGCCTTCCTCGTCACCAACAGTTTTTTTTTACTCGATTTTATTTTATTTTTATGAACGTTTTATGAATAAAAATCGATATAGCCAATCTATTTGTTCCTCTCGTGATTAATTTATTCATTTGATTTTCCAGCTGCTGGGCCAGTAATGTAGAATGAAAGGTGTCCCATAATGCAAATGCCCCATATGAGTGGTACTCAAAAACTATGTAGTCTTTCGTGAATAGCTACTAATATTAAGTAGTATATTATTTATAAAGGTCATGAAAAATATTTTGAAAGTAGGTATTACATTCGAGGAATACGGAGAACGCATCTCATGCAACATACCCAAAATGACTGCAATCGAAGACGTGTCCGTGAAAGCGTTAAGCGGAGTCTTACTTTCAAGAATTTGAGTACCATAAGGGTCTCAAGAAAATAACGCCTTAGAAGCTGTTCATGTGCAAAATTTAATAATTGAAAATGCCCTTTCCATTTACAAACAATGCATGGAGTTATTAGAAGAAAATTACGAAGATTACTAGCGAATAAATGCAAAACGTGCTTGTAACAATGTGAAGTTGTAGACAACTATTATATAACCATGTGCAGTCGCGTATTTGCGATCGAATTTCAGTGATCGTACGATAGTATAGATCGATAACTATTAAAAATAAATGAATCGATTTCAAGTGTACTGTTTATGCTTAGGTGAAGAGATTAACGAATATTGTGTGCTATCGATGATGTTTATTTATTTATATACAAGGTTCATACACGCTGCGCGATCCTGACATACAAATATAGCATCTAAGTTTATGATGATTTAAAAATAGCTCACTACTCAAATGGTTGATAATTATCCCTCGTTAATCGCAATCCCCCTTTAATCGCGGCCTTCTCCAGAACGTAATCAATAAAGAAAAATCTTAAACACATTAATACCACAATCGCTCCAATGAAGACATCAATATCTCATGTAGCCATTATAATGGATATAATTACAAATGTGTGAATGGATTTTGAAGTACTATCAATAATATATGCTGAGACACAAAGCCATGTATTTTGTAATTAGCTTGTAAGTGTTGAATGTTGTTTATAATGAGATGAATTATGCGCTGGATCTCGATTTTGAATTCCCATGAAAAAAAATGGAATGCATAGATTTTCTCGACTTTTTCACGCGATCTATGAAGAATGAAACAAGCACTTTTCTTGTTAGGGTACTAATTGTGTAGTATTGAGTGTTGAAAAGATACTTTCTGATTCGGATACAATAACAAATGCGATTTCCTCGGGTCTTCTGAAAATCATTTGAATGGAATTCATATGAAATTGATCATGTTTAAAAAAAAGTGGTTGAGTAGAATACATGGAAGCAAATGCAGATTTGTATCACCTTTATTCGATAACTGTGGATTGATTGTGGTTTTTTATTGTTTTTTATTATTTTTCAACAACGGAATGAAATTGTGTACTTTCAGGTAGTAGAACTGAATACCGAGATTTCATATTCTGCTCTCTCCCACTCTCATAATGAAAGTGCACAATTAATGTATTTAATTACCATTATTCAGAAATTATGAATGTTTTCGAATATATAGAGAGATTGTTACAATTCAAATCGTAGTGGGCAGGTCGTATGATAAAGTAAATAGATGAAAGATAGACAACCACGCTATGAAAAGTTACATGTAACACTAAACACGATTGACTACACAGATCAAAACAAGATGCAAAGATTTGCAAAAATATAGGACGTTGTTGTGATTATTTAAAGTGGTTTGTCTTTAATTTGAATTGCACATAAGGATATATTGCATTCTAACAAAAGGATTATGTTTAACTAAATTGGAGATGAAAAACAAATTGATTTGTAAATCTTAGCAACGCGAGATTGGCAACTTGGCATTCATCTTTTTTATCGCAAATCAGTTCATTGTTTATCAATATTTGTTTAAAATTCAAAAATGACTGTCACTGCAATAAGATTTATCTCAAAGAAAGAAATCTGCTAAATGTATTATTTCAAAGTCTGATAAATTTCCGGGCAATTGGAAATAAATTTGGATTTTTTCTTTGATATTAATTAGATAAAAAACAATGAATTTCACTTGAACAAATGTCTGTTCTTATTTTCAGCTTACGTTAATTAATTGCATGCATACAGCAGACCAGCTTTAATCCGGCCCCAGTCTAATCCGGAGCCCCCTGTAGACCGACATCCCAATACAAGAATAGAACATATGTATGATAAAGCTTCGTCAATGTAAAAAATACAAAGGTATGTTTCTGGACCGCCTAAATCGTAATGAATCTTTTTGTAAGTTTCATTGTGGACCGGACAAGAGGCAAACTCTCAAGAAATCCAAACATCCAGAGGCGGATAAAGGTTTGTACATGCGGTTTATTCATGAAAGAAATAGGCATATGCCTATTTCTGGGTCCATATTGGCCATGAAAGCAAAGTTGTTTTACAAAGAGATAACAAAAAAGAAAACTTTGTAGCTAGCAAGGGATACGCTTCAAAAATCGTTATGAAATACGTTTGACAACAATAACAGGTCTAGGTATATCTTACGGACTACAAGGGGTCGGGGGCAGTACTCTATAGTCCGACAAACTAGACAATGCTGAGATATTAAATTAGTCGTTAATCAATGTTATACACTTGGGTCTGTTTTTATGCGATAGATACGTTCCACGGGGATTCGCATAAAAAAGACTTGAACTACATAGAAAACTGAGTGGTTCCATTGTTTTTAAAAACCGCATAACTTCAAATCATTGCGATGGAATGTACCAAAATTCGCATTAAAATTTTTTAAAAAAACTTTGACATACCGTCTTAAAACATATTTTAGAATTGCTTTATTAAAGTCTATTTTACTCGATAATCGTGCAAATTATCGTTTTCAGGCAGCATATATTTATCCGTCATCCTTCTATGTTGAAATCGTCTTTTTTATAATTTAATCCCTGGTTAACCCCTTTAAAAGATAAGACACGATGTTGTGTTCGATTTTTTTAAACTTATTTAAATACAAGTTTCATATACGCTGCGACGGTCTTGACAGATAAGTTGATTTGATTAAGTAGCGGACATACAAATATAGATAAATGATTTTAAATTAGCTTTCTACTCAAAGGGTTAAACTTTGCGACGATTCTACTATTAATTTTTATGCAGCTCGTGATATGGAGACATGCAATTCTTAAGCTTTTGAGAAGAGTTATCGGGTTTAAAAACAATTCCATTCGCCCATCGCCCATCGATTTTTTTATGCGCGCATTCGCATTAAAAAAGCTTTATCCTTTATAGAAAAATGAGGGTTAAATTCCATTATTTTTGAAAAACGCATAACTTCAAAGTCGCATAAAAAAGATCTGCATAAAAACAGACCCAAGTGTAGTCGAAACCATTTCATAATAAATGTATTCGAATAAAAAATCACGCTGAATAAGTGAATAAATCATAAAAATAATTTGATGTGTATTTTCCAACACATTAACGCTGGGCATAGTGCAGCAAAATTAAAATCAACAACCTCTTTTGGGGCCATATTGAAGTATTGCTTAGTTTGCATGTCCTCATTTTGTTGTTTTGATATTGTAAGTAAACAAAAAAAGTCTAATGTGATGATATTATTGCTGATATTTGCAAAAAAATGAGACATGTAAATAAATATTATATACTACAAGACTGAAATTATATTGTAGATGCTTATAGTAAATATTATATGAACTTAATATTGCAATGCTTTGAAAATTGCAATACTTCAATCAAGCTCTCGCGCTCCAACTTTAGCCACGTATACCGAAGTCCTAGCCACATTGTATCAAAAGAAGACGATGTTTATTCAACAATAATGAATGTAAACTCTTTGTAGACATAAAAGCAGCTTTGTAGATTTTAATTTAAACTCGAAAATTGTTATTAATGTCTGCAACGTTAAAAGCTTGGTATGAACACTGACTGAGACAAAAATTGACATTTTAAATACATTTCTGCATATATTAATGTGAAGATATGCTTATCACACTTATCAGTTATAATAAAATAGTCATATAATTCGAAAGTGATAAGAGCTACTATTTTAGGTGTGGAATATTCAATGAAACATGCATAAATGTAATTTTGAGCAACTTACTGAGGTGCCAGAGCCGGACGCCAAATAGTGGTCGTTCTGCACTGCCGAGCCGTATTTGTTGTAGTTTTTCAGCGAAAAGTCTGAACCTCCATAATTCTGACCACTATAAAACGGAGCGTAGTTATAAGAGGCATAGCCCTGGTTAAAATCATAATTTGAACCATAACTGGTTTCCGAAGGCTGCTGCTTCAAATTGAAGTTTAAATATGAATTGGTGCCGACGTCAGGCTTCTTCGTATTCAACTCATAAAAGGACTTCGTCATATCTGTGGCGTAATCTTTGTTCATGCTGTACATTTCTTTGTTCAGGGATGCGAATAAATCTGCAGGTCCTGCAAAACTCGAAGACGGAGAGACGGGATTGCCTTTAAAGTCGAATTCCGAAACGTAATCGTTATTCTTCCCGAAAGAATATGCCGGAATCGAAATCTTGGTAGGTTCTATGTCGGCGAAGGGTTTCGTGTCGAAATTAAAACTGCTGGCGTAACTCTTCAGCGGAAATGATTCCGATTGGGTCTTGAGAGGCGATGCTGTGGATCCATACGATGAATCTTTGCCGAATTCGTAATATTTACCAGAGTCGAATCCTTTATTGTAATCGAATTGCTGTCCGTAAAGACCGGCCGAAGATGGCGTACTGGACACGATGTTCCAATTATTATTCTTGTAGTCATCGAAGCTGCTCTTCAGACTATCGAAATTCTTCAGATTTCCCCAGGATGTTGTGCTAACAGGCGGATTTATTTTGGTCGAATCTTTTTTATCATAAGTAGCGATCGTTTTATAAGATGGCTCATAAGAATCGTCGTCTCCGAAAGAAAATTGCGGATCTGTATTCCCCACAAAGAATTTGTTTTTGTTCCTTTGATTGTCTTCGTTTTGCTTGAGAACGCTCTTCACTAGCTTAGAATAGTCGTGGTTTCCCTTCAGATAAAAATCGTTGATGTCATCCTGATTGAATATATTTTCTGGACTGTAATTAGGTGAGTAAGAATCCGTAAAATCTTCGAAATGATAACGCGGCGTCGTGGTCCTCAAACTTGGCTTTCTTCTTCCTTTGAAACGATTCGGTCTCGGTTTGTATGAATCATATTCATCGAAATGATTGAAACCTCGAAAATCATGCGCTACGTATCTTCTGCTTTCGCGATTCTTGCGCTCTGTCAACATTGCAGTTTCGTTCTTGGGCAATTTGGCGATCGTAGTATTTTTGAAATTCGCAGCATTGCAATACACCACGAACATCAGCAACAACGCGATGATGCACTTCATTTTCCCCGGACGAATAAGGAGGGAACGACTTTTGCGACTGGAGACGAAGCAAACACTGACCGTGAATAGAAAGTGACTTTGAAGTAACGTGTGATGATTACCTGGCCGATTGAAGATGGGGAAGATCAGATGACGCGGAGAAAATGGCGAACGAATACTTATCCCTTCATCCGAAACGATCGGTTTCGCTTCCCGCACAATTGGCATTAAATTCTCACGAATGTATAGTACATGAGAACAAATCATCTCATTATGTAGATGGAATGATCTTCGATCTGACCCAGCTCGAATTTCAGCTAAATACACTGTAGGAGCAATAACTTAGTGACCTGGATGCAAGTGGAAGTATCGAATGAACGCTTTCAAATACATTGTGCATAATAGCAATTATAGAAGATACAGATACATAATCATCTCTTGTATGTCAAATTATTCAGGAACATTATAAAATGAATAAAAAATCCATATTGCTGAACTTGCATACTGGAGTTGATTTATTCGATTTGCGCGGTTTTCATATTGGATCAAATTATTTAGTACATCAGATCGTCTTTTTTTTATGAAGGATTCGTTCCAAAGATTATCGTGCTAGAAATATATTCATATAAAAATGGAGTATAGGTTGTATTGCTTAAAATCAGGACTTCGAACCGTTATGTTTTATATTTCGGATTTAATTCCGGTTCAGTTCCAAACATTTATATCGGTTCGGTTACAGTTAGTTCCGAAAATAATAACGGTTTTTCTGTTTTGCGATTCAGCTCCGGGTGATTCATTTTTTAATTTCTTACATGTTTTTATTTGCATTAAAACCCAATTTTTGTAGCCTTTTTTCCTTTATCACAGCTACTAATGTCCCTTGTAACATCGGCGAGAAGGACTCCACAGAGGGTGGATGGTGATTGATTCCAAAGACGGTTGCTTCTCCACAGCATGTTGGTCCACTTTGAACAGGCTGCGGATGTGAGGTGTAGAAGACCCAAAATCGAGCTTAGAAGTGAATCTAAACTCAAGCCTAGCTTCAGACTGAGTCTTCCTTTCTTTCTGAAGAGGGGAAATCTTCAAAAAACAAAAGTGTGGAATGTCTACCCACTAAAACCCCCCTCCTCTTTTGCTGCCACCTGGCTACTAGTTAAGTATTGCATTAGGGTGGCAGCGATGTATCGCTCCTGGACTCTTCAGTTATTATTCACGATTTCAGGATTATTTTGGCTCTTCAGTGTGGGGGTGCTTGAGAAGCTCTTCTTCGCCTCCAGCGCTCGGCGTTTTCCTTCTGTTGCATAATGCACTTTATGTAATTGCACCACGCATTTCATGCCTTAGCATCCTTGAACATTGAAGGGATCATGCTGTTGGGCGAGCGCGAGTTTGCTCCCAGCTCCTCGCATAGGGTATCTCTTTCAACGCTCCACGCTGGGCAGACGAATGCTGTGTGTGCAGTATCATCATTGCCAGCTCCGCAGTGATGGCTTTTCGGGCTTGTCTCTTTCCCTATTCTCTTGAGGTAGCTGCCAAAGCAGCCATGCCCGGTGGGAATCTGGGCCATATTTGGCTATTTTGCTTGACCATCCACAGTTCCAGGCTTGGTATTAGTTTATGTGTTCATCGACCTTCTGTAGAACTGACTCATCGAGTAGTTTCTTTGGCCGCCTTCTTTGCTTCTCCTTTTTGTACTGCCAGTCTCTGTCTGGGCGAGCAGGTCAATTGGCGATATGTTAGTCAGTACCAGTAAAGCATCTTCCATACTGTGTGGTATGCAGAAGCCACCCTGATCGCACTTCTTCTTTGGACTTTGGGCTCTCTTAGCTCGTAGTGCCTCGGCCCATATCGGTGCACCGTACAATAATACCGAGTGAACTATAATACTTCGTTGTAGAGTTTTCTTCTACTAGTTTTTGGGTCTCTGATGTTAGACATCAACCTGGCTAGGACCTCTGCAATGTTGGCCGCCTTCTTTGTGTGTGTGACAAAGCGGAGCCCAGAGAGACTAAGCCTTGACTAGATTCGAAGCTGGCTCGAAGCCTATTCGGAGGTGAGCTGACGCCGATTTGAAGTTTAAAGCTCGAAGCTCGCTCGGAGCCGAACCAAAGCTTGACTGTATGGCGACCTGTCCCTGTTTTATACTCGGCTTAATGCTCCCCCTCTCTTATAGCGATATTTCTCGAAGGTAATTCCATTTCCCAGTTGTTATAGAAATTAAGGTAATTAAGATATGGGCGTTGCTGCTATCATCATCTCGAATGTTATTGTGTTATGTTTCCAGAAAGTTCGACGATTGGCATTGTTTTCAAAACAAGTCATTATGTATATGGTCGAATTTTCGGGATTGACCTAATTTTGCTTTAAGATCGACCAGTCGATCGCGATCGACCAGTTGGGCAACCCTGATTTAAAACATTCTAGATGAATAATATTGTCAAATTTACTCTTTTTAATTATTGTTGATTCGATAGTCAACGTATTATTTTCAATTTCTGCCTCTATGTAGAGGTTATGAACTTACAATGTATTTATAGAAATTTTTTCTTAGAAAATGAAATACATATATAATAATTAGAGCTTGAACTATGTAATAATATAATATTTAAACAAGGACATTAGCTTGATGCTTATTGACTGGAAGTTTGGGAGTCCCAGCATATAGTACATAACACTAGGAAACAAACTGAAATCTGGGAGTCCCAGATTTCAGTTTGTTGCCAATAGGCTAGTATTGGGGTTGTTAACAACATTATCTGAAGCATCAATTTATCAGGACAATCAACAGGATGAATTTAATAGTTAAGATTAGAGCAGATCTGCGGTAATCCAACCCCAGTCTAATCCGGCGCCCCCTGTAATCCGACATTCCAATGCAAGTATAGTACATATGTATGGTAAAATATCGTCAATGTAAAAATGCAAAAGTGTAATTCTGGACCGCCTAAATCGTAATGAATCTTTTTGTAAATTGGCAAGTGAGTATGGCGTAGGACGATCCACAATTTATGATACAAAAATGAACCGCGAGAACATTAAAAAGTTCGTCTCCATCATTGATTGTGGGCCAGGCATGAGGCAAACTTTTAAGAGAGCTAAACATCCAGAGGTGGAGGAAGCTTTGTATATATGTATACTTTTTTCAGGAAAGAAATCTATTTTTGGGCCCATATTAATAGTTAAAACATTTCAAAAATCGACTTGGAATACGTTTGATGACGGTAACAGATTTTTATTATTTATAATTGCTATGGTCATAATTACAAGTATGTACTTCTTTCTAAAAAGTTCCGGACTATAAGGATTCGGGGGCAGTACTCTATACTCCGACAAATCCGACACTGCCTTGCAAAACAGTTGTCGGATTACCGAGTGTCTGCTGTAACCAAATTCTGCATAAGAATATCGAAGTTCACATATTATATCAACACAAAATCAACCAAACTTTTTTTCGCATAAGATGTGTACCGAACCGATAAAACCGATATTTTTGAATCGGTTCAATTCCGGTTCGAAACTCTGCTTAAAATCAACTCAAATTTGAAATTCTTCAAACAAATAAAAATTTTCTATTATTTCTTTATATAAAAATATGTTTAAAAGTCACATAAAATATTCATTTAGAAAGAATTTATAAATTTATAAAATTTTAAGTTAAAATCTGATTGATGACGTATAGTGAGTTCAGTCTGCAATATACCATCTATGAAGAAATATAAATAGCAATCCTAAATATTTATTGCATTTTGATCTTATATTTTTAAAAATATTGCTCAATATGAAATAAAATCTGCTCGCAGATAATATCCTGCATGGTATGAATATCATGAATCGTTCAAGAAATACATTCCTTAGGCCCAATGTATTTATCCATTATCGTCTATAAATTTGTAGCTATATATGATAGTTTCTATATAGCTCAAAGTTATATATGACTGGAATAAATTAATAATGATCTTAAGTATTGCATATTGTACGATCAATAGTTTTCTTTTCATCATTAAATTTAGCGTAGCATATACAAAAATGCAACACAATACCACCGCATGTTTTGTGGAAATTGCCTATATTATTGAAGTTTGATTATATATTGAAGTTTTATCATATTTGCTGATAAATTTGTAAAGTAGCATTGCTTCCACTGCAATTATTACATTATTATGTTCTTAAAATGTGATGGAATAATGGACAGGAATTCAATTGGGTGATAAATAAAAATGGCATTAATAATTACAGGGGTTTTATTTAAATAATATTACAGAAAAATGTCATACACTTTTTCCCATCATTACAAAGAGCGTATTATTATTATGTATAAAGGCTTTCAGGTACAGTACATGAATATGGTACCTCTAGCGAAAATTAGTAATATGTAGTCGTACAATATAAATTATGAACAAGCATTATTACTATTAGATATATAGATGCTTTTTATATAACCAATATTACCATTTTATAGAAGCAGAATATGCAATAACACTTTTAAAGATTTATGCATTTTTAAAAATATTTCAGACTATATGTGAAATAACACGTCGGTTTTGTATAACATTTAATTATTGTAGGTTTTTAATCATAACAGTACGGAGATCACATTCTTTGATTGAAATACATCTATTGAATACTACCGTAGGATGAATTGATTGCTTTTATAAGCTCGAAGGTCTTATCGTTTAATAGGAGTAAGGAAAAATACTATTGCAATTGCTATTGAAAAAATATTTGCAGATATTTTATCGTAATGAGTTTGGTACAGGTCATTGAACAATCTAAGACACATTGGTAATGCATTTAGATATGCATTTTATAAAATAACATTGTTACTATAATAATGCACAATTAATTAGGTCAATTCAATAAGATTTGAGTTCATAAAATATTAATACATGCAGAATTTGAATCTATTCATATATTTTACATAACGTTTGAGTTTAACGAGTATTCATTCAATTACACATTCGATATTTTATTAACAAAGCGTGTTAAAATGCATACAATTTTTGAACACATCTTGAAAAATTAAATTACATATGAAAACATTCAAAGAAGTCAACTAACTGCCGAAGGCACCCAGTGGAAGGATAGTATATACATTCAATTATTAATAATAAAAATTCCCATCAAATATTAGATTGATGCAAATATAACGTCGTATTATTTGTAGAGGTCGTTTAATGCCAGCATCGATCAATATGTTGAGTGTGAAACCGAATTAAGATGTCTTTCAATCAGAAACAGAGAAATTGAGAAATACGACAGACCAAATATATGCATCAATGTAATAAAATCCTGCTATGCTTCATTCAAATGACATTTTTATTCAAATTGCGTAAATTAAATTTACACCATTACTCGATCTAGTGAAAACGTTTTAAGTAGGCTTCTGTGAACAACGGTTGTTTAAAGCAATTACATCACACAATCTATAAACAACTACACATATATATAGGGGATTATCCGATAAACGTGCATATCTAAAAGGAAGTAGTCTACAAAAATACAATGCTTCGTATATGAAACATCAATAAGTCATCTACATTGAAGACGTTAGAAAATTTCAAGTTGCAAAAATATATTCTCATTCTATATACTACTCTCATGAAATGACATTGATAACACGTTGTAGTGAGCAATTTCGGGACACTTATACATATCTCTTTCGAATAATTTACATTAACGCTAAATGATCAATTATTATTTAGATAAAACAATATCTTAAAAGAAAATGTATGAATAAATAAATATACAATGTAAATGTACGTATTGCTAATATTGGAACCAATAATAAAATTAATCTTAAATCAAAATCTAAACGATATTATTAGATGTTCCCGTAATTTGTCGTTTTTATCAATGCATCACCTTCGAAATAGTCTCATGCATGCAGGACGTGTTTTGAATCGTGTGATCATCTGCTAGTTAGTCGAGAAAAAGAAAAACGATGATTCGTCTAAGCGGATTTAGCTGCCAGATCCGATACTCAAATGATCATAAAATTGAGCATGATTTAAAAAGATGTTTGCGTTCCACATGCATTGATTGTCAGCAACACGATACAACGGCTCAACATCAGCAAATTATTGCAATAAAAAGGAATATTAAGTCAATTTCTTCCAGTAACTGGTGATAAGAAGTGGGATTTTTATTCAAACTTGATGATGAAAAAAAAACACAATGATTAGACCATGAACAAAAATCATTTCGACCGCTAAACGGTCAGTATATTCAAGTGTTTTTGTGTGTATAGTGAAATCTAAAGTAATAATTTAGTTGGAAGTATTGGCACAAAATATCGGTCGAAAGTATTCTATCAACAGTTGGATAGATTGATACAACAACAAACAAAACGGCCCTTTCAGACTATTTTCAGTCAAAACCCGTTGGATTTTCAATAAAGGCATTTGTGAAGTAAAGGCGACAAAATGGTTTAAATGGGAACATCTAATACATAAACTGAATTTTAACATCGATTTAAAAAAACACAAATTCTATTTATATACATGGTGTATAAAAAGTGATATTAGTTATTAAAAAAAGTTAAAGAAAATTATTAGCAATAAGATGATTCCGGTTGAACCCTTTTACAGTGTGTCCCAACAAAGCATTCAATTCTGATTGCGTAATGTTAAACCGCAAAACTTTACAATGAGTTTGCCGATTAACAAACAATTTCAGTTTTCACATTTAATTAAAATTAAAATAAAACAAATTTGGTTCACTATCGATAAATTTAATGCACTGTAAAAGGGATGAACATAATCTTAAGTAATGTATAGTCTAAAATCCAAGATCAAATGAAATTTTCATTCGTGTTTCTAATAAAAAGAAATGTGTACGACTTCAACGTCTTTATTGGCACTTGTCACATAAAAATATGTGTATTAAAGAAAATAAAAATAGAGATTTTGTTATTCAAGAAGTAAGCTAATTTTATGTATTAATACGAGTATCCTGTCGATAAAATATTACATAGAAATTAAAACTAAATCTCTCCATCAATATCCTAAGTCTAAGGATCTATGAAGTATTAATTCGATCAATTTTTGATAATAAATCTCAAATAGAATTTTTAAGTTTCGCTAATTGTGATTATATAAAATTAATTACGCATTAAAACTAATTTATAACAAAATAACGTGCATAAATGTTATAGAAATTTTAATTCTGTTTGCATCCTCATACGTGTAGAATCAGAACTTAAAATAAAGTAAAATATAAAAATAGATAACATCGATGAAACCGATAGCAATGTAATATTTGAGGGATTTTTAAAGAGGTTCTATTTGGTTCGTTAAAACTAAATTATGGGATCCGTATCTACGATATCTAAAAATAATGTTTGATGATATTAAAAACGAATAGATTACATATTTACTTTTGGCCTGTTATTATTAATGGCACAATGTTAATAACATGAAACATTAGTCACAAATATGTTCAATATTACATACTGTTCAACGTATTCTAAGCTCTTACTAAACAACATTTACCGGTATCAATTGAAAACACAAAGTGATAAATCCTTTACAGTATCAACAAATAGACGTTTTCGATCATTTTGATGCGTCAAATCACATTACGAACTATCCTGATTACACGTTAAGATAATTTAAATATTGATTGACTAGATAAGAGCTTTAGAATCATGGAATTATATATTTATATCAATTTATTGAATCTATAAGTACACAAATACTTTATATGCATCGTCAATTTACATCTGCTTTGTTGAAAAATAAAATAAGAATACTTCAACGCGTCAAATTTTCAATTACACGGTGTGATTTGCATCAGTATTTGCTTTATATCGTAATAATACTTTGAACATTTAAACGAAATACGCAGTACACATTGTAGGAATAAATCTTATTTGATAGTTTAATAATAATAAGCATAATTTCATTGAAATAATACAGTCTATGATATATAATTTTACATTGAAAACAACACATACAAGCCTTCAGAGCTAAAATATACAATAATCAACCGTATTAAATCATTTTTAGATGTCTCAACTATCATATTGGGAATCTTTTATAAAGTGCGTTCATAAATCAATCGGAGCGTTGCACAAATGCACTGTAATTCTTATATCTTATATTTGGAAAAAATCAACTCGACGATCAATATGACATATCATATCTGCTTAAATAGAACGATGGATAAAATTTATTCAATACGATTTTAAAATATACTTTAGCTCTAACGTTGCAGAGAGAATTGAACACACATATATTCTCGCCGTCTGGGGAAAGAGACTTATCATTAACACTGTTATAATTACACTGCACATACTTATCACTGCAAGATTTGTCACTCCGTTGTAAACTATAAGGTCCAGCGGAAAGTCACTTTGCATGTCTCAGGCGAGCACGCGCTTCTATGTACTGAGGGTTGCAGGCTGCTTCTTCTATCTTATCATTGCCGTTCTTGTTTGACTTGGATTCTTCTATGCGACGTGCTCGTTCAGCAATGGCCCTCGCCAGCTCTGCAAAAACGATGATTTCAATTATTTTATTACATAAATATGTCTATTTATTGATGAATATTCAATAAATAGATCGTTATAATACCGGGTGCTTCCTTTTGGTCTTTCTCTTGATTGATTATTTTTTTTTCCTTGTGTTTAGACAGTGCCCTTTCAAGTTCGCTTTTCTGGTTGAGAACATTTTTGCCACTGAAAATAAAACGATCCTCAATATAATCAAAATAGTTATAGAATGTTTTGATTTAATTAGGATAATCTAGAAAAACAATCCAAATATAACAGTGAACACATTTAATATACTCACATCTTTTGATTGAACATTAATTCTCGATGCAGATCTTGACGGGGTGCACTTTCCAAGCATGGATTTGTTAAGCGACGAGGAGCGATGAGTCCTCCTCCGTCTCCAGCTCCTCCAGGCGCTACTGGACCTCCCATGCCACCGCCGTTTTCTTCGTTAAGCACCATAACACGGCCGGGATTAACAACTGAAAAAATCATCCACATAAATTATTATATTATACCAATTTATATAGGATATAATTATCTAGAACGACCCTTAAATTTAATTCATGATATTAGCTAACTAATGATTACAAACAGGCATATTTATACAAAGTAATTAACCTTAATTTGAGTAATATCAGGTAACAACTATTGACCCAATTAATTATTAATTAAATAAATATATTTTGAGGGTCTATTTAATCAACACACGTTTAAAATCTGAACGCTTCTGCAATCACTATGATGCAATTCTAAGTAAAATCAGGTAAACGTTAATGAAACGCTCCGCCTGCATAATTGAATTTTGAGCTCGAATCGCCAACGGCTCAAAGCTATACCGATGCAGCAAGAGCTCATCTACGTTATAATTAAATTGACCTAAAAATGTGTCCAGAAAAAGTCATTTACACAGTATTTATTGGGACGAGCTATAGACATATGAGGCAATTGTGTAATCCCATATTTAAAAATGATCCTGAGAATTAATTCTTGACCAATTGAGTCATTTAAGTCTGCTGAATATGAGCTTAATTTTTATCAATGGGTAATGGTGTCTGTAAAAAGGATATGAAGATGTATGCCAACAAATAAATAAAAGTGCAGTCTAGACCAGTATTCCCTAACCGGTGGTCCGTGACCCGGTGTACCAAATTTTAAGAAATTCACCATGCAAAAATATTAAATAATAACATTTCCATGCAGAAGTGAGGTGGTCAAAAGAAATGGTTCTTTGAATTAAGGGGTGAAGCAAAACATTTTATGAGAGAGAAACTCGTCCCTACTAGCAGGGTCGTAACTAGGGCGTGGCAAAGCAGGCGCCCGCCATGGGCGCAACTGGACTTGGGGCGCAAAACGCAGAATACCGACCCGGTCGAGAATTGTGCATGGTTTTTATTTTACCCAACCATTCTACTTTACATAAATCAACACTGATTGACTCTGTCCGTTTTTATAATATATGCTAAGTTGTCTAATCTTCTTTCCTTCATTATCACTATGTTCGTGTATGGCATCCGATCACGAGCCGCTCACTTGCTATATCAGCGGTCCGAAAAGCGGACCGATTGAGCATACAAACTTTATGGCCACTCTGTCCTCTTTTAGGGCCTTTTGCGGCATTTTCTATGATCTGTACGATCACGGAAGCAACATAGCTTCTAGACACTTTCTATCATAGTATTTTTTACAACCTAGTTACGGCTCTGCCTACTAGAACATTTTTTGGACGAGAAATGGATAAATAAACTCGCATATATACATATTTAGTCTACTTAATGACCTTTCTCTCTAGGGGTTTTGTACAAATATTTTTAAACTGAGAAATAAGTTTTATGAGTTTAAAAAAGAAGCTGGTTCTTTGGTATTGTCACGTATAAGAGGTAGATTTAGAAATGTTTCGTTGCAAGAATTTTTAATAGCTGCTGACACCTTCAGGAAAGGTGTTTTAAATTTAACACTTGAAAGCATTATTACTAAAATTGTATTTGATACTATGATGTGTATTTGATACACCATATGAAATTCTGAAGCTCGTAAGTATTATATTTCAAATCAATGTTCCCATTATTAGAGTCGAATTGTAGTAAATACAACATGGTCAAGAATTTTTGTCCATGTCCTTAATAAAATCGAAATAAAGAAATAGACTGGACGCGAATGCAGCCCTTTGTCTGTCAGAGACAGTTTGCAGTACCGCAATCAAGAATAATCTATATACTAGGTATATTCAGAAAGTAAGTGTACTAGATTTTTATATTTTTTTTAGAAAAAGCGCATTTGAAAAAATATTACGGGATATTGTCGATACATTTATTGACTATTTTTCCACATAAATTTCCCGGAATCCCGAGACCAAGATTTTCAATAGTTTAATAAATTATATTGACAAATTTGATCAAAAATTGCTAATACGTCCATTTGTTTAAAATTAAAGCATCGCATATTCTTCCAACATATTTGCTATACCATCAATATGACTGATGAAATCCCTATCCGCTGAAACACGGACTAAAACTTGCAAAATTCCCAATTTTCCGACAATTTTTTTATTTTCGTCACTACAGATGAATACTTATATACTATAATACTTTGATGTGGTTTGTAATTATATTACGGAGGAACACAAAAATTCTGAACCCCGTATCTATTATATTTCATATCGATATTCCCATTATTAGAGTCGAGGTGTATTAAATACATCACCGGTAGGGAAAGGTTAATATAAAAATTTGAAAAACATATATGTACTCTATTTAGGTATACATAGATTAGACAGTTATTGCCCCTAGGCGTCACCTAAGCTCGTCCGGGATCTCGGGATTGGATTCCCTATCTCCTTCTGAATTTTTGGCAGATGGGGAATTGGTAAGAAGACTGGCGTTAAAATTTTAATGTATCATACCGTTATATATACATTTGTTAGTTATATATATTTATGTCCATCTGTCGCAATATAAGATTTTAAAAATATAAATTAATCATACTATACCTATATTATTTGAGAGAGTGCAAACAATAAGTTGGCAAAGTTTTATCGCAATTGAATGAACGGTATGGCAGTGCATAAGATACGAACAAACAAATTTTTATTTTTGTATATATATCCAAAATCCAATTGGAAATACCAATATATTATAATTTTTTTGTCTTAAAAACATATATATGTTGCATTTGAATAATTCGAATATATGCATATGGTCCAATTTAATTGACTTGTTGATGATTAAAGTTATCCAATTAGTACTAATGTACTTTCATTGAGACGAAGGCCAAAGGTCAGAAACGACGCAAAGAATATAAAAACACTGCAATATTAATTAATTTAAAATCAATATGAAAACAGCCCTTAAATGTCATAATTTCAAACTTATATTAATTATGGATGTATGGGGAAAAAAATTAGGTGCCCGTCAAGAAGTCTTACACCATTTATAGTGCTACTACCTACAATCCATCAAAATATTTCAAATCTCAAGCTATAAAATATTATTGTTGACATTTAATCATCAGCCAGAAATGTATAGTTTAGGCTCGGGGTAACATATTATTTATTAATATTACATTTAAAATTAACTACTTTCTGATGATAAGAGCACGTTTAAATTAATTATAAAAAGTGTACGTTTGAATTGCCAAAAAAAAAATAATCGAAGTGTCAAACGTCAAAAGCATCGCTATATTTATTTGATCCTAATGCAAAAAAAAATCAACCATATTTATTTGAATTTCGCGACGCAAAACGACGACGAAAAAAAATTACTCACCGTTTTCGAATAAATACATTTTCTCCAAAATCGAAGGCGTCGGATGACAAGTGGGCCTATTTAAATTTTCGCCTATCATTGTATATATATTTTAAATTCAATTGTCACTCATATCCATACACCGATAATAGAAGACACAATTAATATTATCAGATCTACGCGAAGTCTTCGTCAAAATAATTTTATCGCCGGTCGTCAAAATTTAAAGCGCGAAAGCCTTCGGAAAAACGTCCGTAGCGTTTCAAGTTTCGCGGAAAACTGTGTTGGGCTTAATACGCGAGAACATATGCAAATAGCTTGTACTTTAATCAAATAATTCAACACTTTGTGCGCGCCGAAAAATCTTTCATACAAAAATCATAGCGATATGAATGTCAAATTTACGTCAAGAGCGACAATGAATAATTTTATACGAACGTCGACTTTGCATTTTGAGCCATCAAAAAAAAAATGGAACTTGAACTTGCACACGAGGTCCATCGATAGAGTAGCTCTGTCTTATAAAAAAATATATATTTGTTTGTTTGCGAACTATACATTTCTATACCATTCATCCGATTGCGATGAAACTTTGGTGAGTTATTGGGCGTGTATCTAAGAAAGTTTTTAAATTAGTCCATATCTATACAAATGATGTATGTATGTGTTGTATACGCTTTTATACCATTCATCTGATCGCGATGAAGCTTTGATGAGTTTTTGTGCGCATCTCGTCAGTATTTAAATATAGCCTGTGGAAAATATGACAAGCACGTGGATTGTTTCGAAGGTTATTGATGATGTATAAATATAGGTCACCTGAGATCTTGGATGTCCATATTCCTGTCCGAATACCCCAAGCGGAAGGTCGATATAAGGGTATAAATAATGTAGAATGTTAATGTGTAGCCAAAGCTAAGCCACTTAGATTTAAAGCAAAAATCGAAAGTCATCTTTTGATGGAACTTGGATTCAAATGTTTTCAGCATCGAAGACAGTTTTGTTTAAACATAATAATACATTTTCGTTTAAATAGGTTGAAAATGGTGTTATAGGAACAGAGAAGCCTTACTATAAGCGCGGATAAAGTTCGCAGAGGTGATGTGCTACTTTTGTTTCGAAAAGTAGACAATTATTTGCATCCTTGATATTTCAAATCCCTACTTAAAATACCTACTACCTAAACAGTTACGAGATTATGACAATTGTCAGTTTTCCTACGACCGTTTAATTTGCGGGATACACCATAGCGAAATGGACTTAATTGAAATAATTCACCGGAAAATTTTACTGTAATCTCGACAAATTGCCGGGCAGATGAGCTCTAAATTGCGCTGCCATCTTCAATTCGGGACAGATGGCGAGCGCTCATATCCTGATCAAATATAAGCCCTCTAAAAACTGCCAATTTTTTTGTCCTGCCTCTATTTGCGGATATTAATACGGTCGTTCAACCCTGGCATTTTGAGATGTCGTGATTTTCTTTTGTTGCGCTTTCAATGCCAACGTCTCCTTGCTAAGCACACAAGGTTGTCCTCGAAGGGGCTTGATTAAAATAAAGCAAAACGTCGGCGAAACCTGTAATTTCGACACGATAACATCGTTTAAGAGTCAAGGTCGAGAAAATATCGTGTTGAGTAGCGAAAAATGCTAAGCAGCTGAAGAAAATGTATATGGAAATTATCGTACAAAATTGCTAGACAAGCAAAATATGACGCTGTCGATCGAATGTATTAACCCTTTGAGCAGTGAGCTAATATAAAATCATCATAAACATAGATGATATATTTGTATGTCCGCCACTTATCATCCGTACAAATCCATTTATCTGTCAGGACAGTCGCAGCGTGTATGAAGCTTGTACATAAATAAATGAACACTGTCGATAGCACATAATATTGGGTCATTTCTTTGCATAAACATATTGCATAATACACTTGATTAATTATTATTAGTCGATAAATTTGGGTTAACGATATATACAATCGTACGATATACGCAAGATACTCTCTCTGTCTTTGTCTCTCATTTACAATCTCCGACCTGCAAGATATTCTCCCCATTTCTGTTTCCACCAAACCCAACGTGCAAGATATTCTCCATCTCTGCCTGTCTCCGAACTTAACATATAAGAATGCTCTTTCTGAATCACTGTAATTCGGACACAACTCTGTGTCTTACCTCTTTAAGAGGTCAAGGCAATAAAAAAATCATAATCAAATTTAATACTAATAAATCAGTTTCCAGCCATATTTCAAAATTGAAGCTTTAATTTATGTTAAAATTAAGTAAAAGAAGATTAAGAACCGGCGATTGAAAGCATTTCGACGCAATGCGTAACAATGGTCCCGACTCACGAGTCGGCTGCGATGAACGACGGAATGCGTTTATTATTTCATTCGCTCGATCCATCGGGGTCCAGAAGCGAAAAGAGAACCTCGGGGGGGGGGGGGGGGGGGGGGGTCGAAGACCTGATCTGATGATGTGATGTCACCTCATGGGAGGTCGGAAATAGCATCATCATCCCAGTATTACTCCTTTGCAGATCCGGGTGAGTGTTAGATTCCACGATGCCCACCCATAAAATCCCAGGAGGGAACCAACCCTTTGCCCAGCTAAAATAAGTTGGGTACGCAGCTCACCCTATGCTCAAAGGGCTATGTGGAACTGCTGATTACAGAAGTTGGTGGAGTCTGTGTAAAGATATCATCACTATCCTCTTAATCCTCTCAATTTAGACTATTCGAACGACGACTCGTCTCCATAGCTAGGTACTCATCAGCACGATGAAGACTACTAAATCGAGACAATCTCCCCGAAATTTGGACGCTTGGAAACAGTGGCGTAACTACTAGTTGGTGAGTTTAGGCGACGCCTAGGGGCAGTAACTGTCTAATCTATGTATACATATATAATGTACATGTATGTTTTTCAAATTGTTATTGTAACCTTTCCCTACCGGTGATGTATTTACTACACCTGGACGAATAATGGGAATATCGATATGAAATATAATAGATAGGGGGTTCAGAATTTTTGTATTCCTCTGTAATATAATTACGAATCACATCAAAATATTATAGTATATAAGTATTCATCTGCAGCGACGAAAATAAATAATTTGTCGGGAAATCGGGAATTTTGCGAGTTTTACTCCGTGTCTCGGCAGAAAGGAATTTTATCAGTCACATTGATGGTGTTATACCAAAATGAGGGCTCATGCGATCATCAACTCGAACTAGCATTTAAATATCTGATGACGATACCTTCAACGAGTGTGGAAACTGAGCGTGCATTTTCAGCAGCAAGTTGTCTGACTTCCAAAATCAGATCCAGACTAAATGACGAAACACTAATGTTAATGTTACTTCGGGCATATTTTCAAAATAATATTTGAGTTTTTAAGTGTTTTATTTATCTATTTTTGAATTGTATTTTTATCTTTTCTTAGATAAATAAAATTCTTTGGCCTTCAAGTGATTTTTTATATTGAACAAATGGACTGATTAGTAATTTTTGATCAAATTCATCAAGTTAGTTTCTTAAAATATTGAAAATCCCAATCTCGGGATCTCGGGACTGGTCCCGGGATTGTCTAATGTAATCCCGAAATCCCGGTATCGAAATTTTGGCTCGGGATTGGATTCCCTACCCGTGCCCTTCCTCCTCCAACGCATCTTCGGATACACGTAGTCTGAAGCTGGTCATCCTACCGAAACCTCGCCTCCTTTGGAGGGTGTGGACGCTCTGGACGCACCTGGACGCTCTGTGCGTAGCGTTTTCCATAGGATTAAAAATCAGTGGAAGACATTCACTGTGTGTCTAGTCTGAGGAAACGGCACAGCAGCGCTAGCAATAGGGTTAAATGTGAAAGATCTTCCATGCTCGTCAATCACTGTCTATTGTCTGTCTACCCCTTTCCAGAAATCTCTTCTTAAAAATAGAAAAGAAACTAATAGGCTTGCAATTTTCTCAGGATTTCCTTCAACTACTCCTCCAAAATACACTTATCTATTAAATAAGAGTATCATATAACGTTCTGTAAAGTTATTTTGAGACAGAGTTCTCTCGCGGTGCGAATATTAGGGCACCATCGCATATGCAACGATATATCGTCGTCGACACTTAGTGCAAGTATAGCAAACGACGTTTATATCATCGTCCGGCATCAAGAGGGTTAATACCACAATTCGTTTAATACATATGTGTGGATCTTAAGCGCGTGATGTTTAACTGCTCCCCAAATAAATCGCGAGTGCGTATGTACGATTATGAATTTAAGTCCAGCATCTGGCCATCCATAAACCCAAGCAAAAAGGCCGCAAATATCCATAAATAAATTTAACGACACTTGCATTGAAAAGCGCAGGGGTAGTATTATTTTTCGATGCAGCGAGCTGCCGAAGGAAATGGCACACGAGGAATTCGTGTCATACGCGAAAGTCAATTAAGGCTCTATAAATGGAATGGATCTATGTTGAATCGCGTACACGTAACACAATTATCGGCTCACGTCAATAGCAAAACTGTTGCTATTATTGGATCGTCAAACAGACGTAAAGGTCAGGCCGAAGACTTTGCTTACATCGCCGTCACTTTGATATTCACGATAAGCTTTTAACATTTGCCTCGGGCTTTAGCTTTATCGTCCAAACAGACGCGAGTTTCCTGGCGTCCAAAGATTTTCGTCGAGTGTTTCCACGCAACATTTGGAGTCTCATAATAGCCGAGACGAAATGGGTTCCTTCAATTTAAATTCCGGAGCAGTCAATAAATGAGTCCGGAGTGTGGAGTGCATCTTTCAGCGGGAGAATTCCAAATATAATATGCGCTAAACTATCTGCGAATAAATATTTATCTTCTTTTGTCTGCATTCCTCTGGCTAATCTGGAAGAACTTTCGTTATCCAGAATTTTACTGAAATAGAGTAGCATCATCAGATAATCGTAGATAAATTCGCATAAAAACCGCATAACTTCAAATCAATGCGATAGAATGTACCAAAAAACTGACTAGCTTCTTATATAATCTTTGCAGTAAAAGGGGCAAGAATTTTTTTCACTTAAATATCGTTTTCTGTTTCTTAGCTGTCACATAACATCGCATAAAAAAAACTTTGTCCTCTATAGAGAAATGAAGGATAGGTTCCATTATTTTTGAAAATCGCATAACTTCAAAAACGCATTAAAAAGAGACCCAAGTGTATTTATAAGTACTACAATGGGATAGGCAAAAATAAATTCGCAAAATATTACATTGAATTATTATTTCAACTATCGCCTACCAGAGATAACGGAACCCACACATTGTGGAATTGATATAATTGGACATAAATAATGCAAAAAACATTTTTTCCATATCGCATTTAATAAATATTTTCCTTAGTGCATTCCAATCTAATTTTTTTAAAAAACAACTAATTTTGGATCGCGAGCAACATTTAGTCTATTCGTTCTTATCTGTTCGAGGGCAGGGCTACCACTTATGCTCTTCAGGTGGCCCCCGTTCTAGTAAATGCATTAAGTTATTCGAGTTTTGAAGCTTTTCTCCACTCTTTCCAGCATAACATTAGCTATAAGATGTGTTTGTGTAATATGTAATAAAATAGGCTTGCTAAAGTTATTGATTTATTCTACATTTTAACAAACACTGTAGAAACGTCGATGCGCATGCGCGTGGCATGTTTATGATATATGCGACGGCAAGTCCATGTGTTTAATATAAAAAAATAAGTTAAAGGGGAAGGAATTTTATTTATTTAAAAAAAGATGAAAATACAATTCAAAAATAGATAAATAAAACACTAAAAAAATATTATTTTAAAAATATGCCCGAAGTAACATTGAAGCATCGAGTGTTTCGTCACGCAAAATTCCCGATTTACCGAAAAATTATTTATTTCTGTCGCTGCAGATGAATATTTATATACTATAATACTTTGATGTGATTCGTAATTATATTACGGAGCAATGCCAAAATTCTGAACCCCGTATCTATTATATATCATATCGATATTCCCATTTTTTGAGTCGAGGTGTAGTAAATACATCACCGGTAGGGAAAGGTTAATATAACAATCTGAAAAACATATATGTACTGTATATATGTATATATATATTCAAATTGGAGGTATGCATTATTTTTTAGCATACCAGAAAGATAACGCGAATTTTTCAGGTATTCGAATGAATCATTAAAAATATACCGACTAATTTTTCTCGTTTAGGACATCTTCAAGATGGAGAAAACCCACGAGTGCTCTTGTCTTCTGTCATCTCGCGAAAGAGAGTCTGAATAAAGGGAATGAACACTCGAATAAAATCTCAGGATTTGAGAAAAATTGCACAAGGACCACCTTTTTCAGCACTTGTGACCTTTTTTAAAACCCTTCATCCCTCCCACACACACAGCGGGGAGTTTTTTTTTTACCTCCCGACGATCGAATAATTCATTAAGGACGATACAAATCGGGAACATTCAAACTTACCTTCCGTCTTCAGTCCGAGGCGTTCTTTCAACGCGCGAGTGAAAATATCATCTATTTGATTCTGAAAATAAAACAATCAATAGATTAATATCATTGAATGGCACCGAAGGTTGATGGGTTTATAAAAGGGATATGGCTCAGAGTATTATTAGATTTTTTGTTGTTATAAGTTATTGTGTTGGAGATTCGACGCGTGCTGACCTTTTCGATTTCAGCCAAGAATATATTGACCACATGGCGTTATCAAAATCGCCTTGTGGTCAGTTCTGACATGCACTATAATAATAAAAGTCGAAGCAAATTTATTACATGTAGTGCTTTTGAACGAAAAAACTTAATTGACCCAAAAAGCGTTCGCGTGAGCCGATATTGGTCGGATTTTGCATATAAAAAAGGAGTTCATCAATACGAAGAAAGCGGAGCATGAACCCTGATGAAGCCTGTCAGTCCATTAGCTGGTGGTCTAAGAATTATCTCGGTCACGACAAGCTACACCCCGATACTTCCAATACAATTTAGCCCTATTAAAACCCCGATTTTCACGAAATTTCCAAACATGACTGTTCAAATTGAGATAAAAATATCTGCTTGGTATGATATTTATAAACGAATTTAATATCGATTTCTGCCGTTGCAAACATTTTTTATATTAAAATTTAGCCTTAGATATTAGACCGCCCCAAAGCGTCCCCTTAACCGTTTAGATGCGGCGTCGTTGGCGAGGGGTGAATCGAATTAAGCAGATAGGGGGCCCAAATTAAAAAGCATAATGGCCAATAAAAATAGCGATACAAGCATAATGGTTTAATAATTTTTAAAAATTTCAATCGGAATTGATCTGCCTGCAAAAAATGTTAATAACTCAAACGAAAATACGTTGTTAAAAAATGATGTATGAATCGCCATTTATTGACATAAAAATACACAATATAATCAATCAATTCATATAGTACATTAGGATGCACAGTGTTTGAATGGACCCCTATTAATTTAATTGAACATAAGAATTAATAACAATTAGATTCAAAGATATAAGGGTTGATCGTAATAGTAAAATTCAATCAACACTAAGAATGATTCGATAATGTGTGCGTTCACGGATATTTACGATTTCGTGATTCAAATAAAATATATCTGATCATCTTAACACATTGCATGCGGGAGCATTGAATCAATATAATTCGTTGAGACTCAATTATGGCTGCAGAAGGCTTCTTCATAAATACTGCGCGTTTAAAGCGGATTTTTTTCTTTCAAACCTCTTTTTGTGCGACTTTTTTTTGTGCGATTTCGAAGTTATGCGGTTTTTTTAAAGCAATTTTTTTAATTTCATAAAGAGTACTTATCGAGATATTTTATTTTTTAATTGCCTTATTGTTTTTTTATTAACTTTTTTTATGCGATTTTGAATATATTTTTTATAGCTGTTTCAAAGTTATGCGGTTTTTAAAATCCATGGAACGCATCTTTACTTTTTCTCTGCAAATCACAGCTTTTTTTGTGCGATTTTCCGCGGGACGCATCTATCGCACAAAAAAAAGATTTAAGTGTATTTGTCTTGATTTTTTAATACTCAAACATACATACATCTGGGTCTATACGAAAGATAGTTGGAACTTAATATGATTATACACGTGTATATGATTTTTATGTAGGATTTAGTGCTTATTTGTGATTCTATCATAATCCTAGAGCCACACAGCTATAAAACACCCGCTAATTGTCAATAATGTATGTTTTAGATGATGCATGCATGATTTAAGTGTGTTTATCGGAACATCCAATTCAATTAGGTTGAATTAATTGGGAATGCAATCCTCGTCTGACATTCGTATCCAATGAATTGACCTTCCCGCAGCAATGTGAGCCCGTAATGATGAATATGACATCGGATTATATTAAATTAAAGTATGAGAACGGAGCGCACTGTTTGTATCGGGCTCGAATTTCATGTCCCGCAGCAGAGGGTTAATTGATGGCACAATTGATTCCAATGGGCTCCGATGCCTTATATGAGAGAATTGAAAAGCACGTGCATGCAAATCTCCACAATCATCCCTCATTAGTGTCGGGGATATTGAGTTCGTTAGCTTCGGGCGGAGGACCTCGAAACTTGGACACTTTGAGTGGCAAATGTCACGGTGTTTGTGGCAAGAGTGGTTTTGTCGCGGGTCTTTCATGTCACTTGTGCCTTTCAGCCCTGCTTATTAACCCCTGGATACTTGTATTCGTATCCCGGAGAAATGAAAGTGCTTCAAACCGTTTCCATTTGTGCGGTGACGGCATATGGATGTATGACTGGACGAATTTTCCACAATAAAACGAACGAAAGGATTGAGTAACACGGTGGAAAGCCGGCGAATAAATAATAAAGCATTCAAAATATTCAACATCGTCATCCATCCTTGTTGGTGTTAACATGCAACAAACGGTTCAAGAACTCATGTAAAAATGAATAATCAATATAAAAAATATTTTACTTAAACGATACACAATTGGCAATCTTGGATTCCTAGACATTTGATCCCGATTTTTAATGCTCACATGTATTATTTTTGTCCAGGCATCATCACCCATCAAACCGAACCCGCATACAATGTGTTTAGATCAATACATTTGGAAAATCAGAAATGTTACCCATTATCAGTGATGAATTGAGGCATTTATAGCAAATTTTATACATAAAAGCATTAAATTAGAATTTACAAAGCTGCTTTTTGGTCTACAAGTAGTTTACGTTAATTATTGTTAAATAAACGTCGTCTACTTTCGATACAAGGCGGCTAGGGCTTCGATAGATGTGGCTTAAATTGTAGCGCATTGTAGACTTCTGTTTTGTTTACTTACAATATCAAAACAACAGAATGAAAAAGAATCAGATTTGTAAAAATAATTATACAAATAATGTCGCTGCCTCACGAACTATATTATGTTATTGACGAAATTTGAAGTGTTCGATCAGAAATCGGCTCGCTTTGAAAATCAGTCCTATCAAACAGGAAGTTTTTCCTTGAGTTATGCAAACAACGGGATATGATGATTGGAACAGGATGGAGAATGCCGGAAATTAAGGATGGAATGGCGTTTGATTATCAGTCAATGTTATCCCTATCCAAAGAGGATTAAATTATAAATACAATACATTCGTCTTGAGGGGCTATTATCTGTTATTGGATGTAAGCGAAGTTTGAAATTTGTATAGAGATATTAAACACTTTCCACATAAATTTTTAAAGGTATCACTCTTATTAAACTATATATTGATCATTGTTGTAAATCATTAACTCGTGAGAAGCTCTGGAATAAAAATATTAGATGGACCCAAGCCCTTATAAGTTGATGACGATTGCTAATATATTAATTTATTATATAAAATAAAGTGATTGAATTTATTGAATTACGTATTCCATATTAATATAGCTCTCTTAACATTTCATACATGCTAAAAATATTTTTTGGATACTTAGATTTGACCTTTAAAGAAATTTCCAGGACGAGTCGCTATGGCGTGATTGCTCTTCAGTGGGCCCCAAATTGTAAGTGTATACGTAATAATATTAATTTTGTATGAAAACTGTCGTCTCGGGGGATTTCCACGAATGTTATATTCGGTCTTGTTTAACTTTCGTAACGCACATTATATAATACGTACGAGCATAAGCTTTTAGTTAGTTCGAGAAGAAGTCCAAGTTTATTGTGTCGTTGTCCATAATTTAAGATCAGAAGTACTTTCGAGGGTCAAACGTGCATTAAATACTTACGGGAGTATCCATCATGGCCGAACAACCGCGAAACAACCACACAAACGATTCTTCGTAAAATACATAAAGATTTGAATTGGATGTAAAAAATGAAGAGCAACAGCCGTCGAAGCGGAAAAGCCGTTTCCGACCGAGGAAAAATTGTAACTGGTCCGGTTTGCAAGTGTTGCCTCCTGCATAGCTGAGGAGGAAGGTCTAGGTTAGGAGTGGGATAAACCGGGAGGAGGAAGCGTCAGCTCGGAAGAGGAGCGGGAAGAGGATGGTACGTAGGTCTGGCAATTTAACGGCGGTGATTCAATAACAGCATCATCAGAGCAGCCGAAGAGGCGGAAGAAGAAGCCATCTCCCGTTCGGAAAATCGAAAATCAAAGGGAAATGGACGGTGAGACATCAAATTATATATATATTCTAGTTATACATTTAGCATATTTTACAATTCTATCAAATAATTAGATTCAGCACTTCAATCGGCTGATAAAAGTATTTCTAATGAACTTAAATTGCGACAATTTGTGAAACACTATTGATTGCATAGATCGGAGCATATATATTAGGACATATGAAGGGTCGTAATTTCAGTTAGTCAAAGATCGATCGTAATTGAGAAAGGTTCTTTAAAATACATTACAAGTTTGATTATTTGAAATTACTTTAAAGAATGTCTTTAATTTTCTTTAACCCTTCTGTCCATGTTTTTATGCGATGGATAGGTTCCACCGGAGAGTCACATATTAAAAAAAAACCGCATAAAAAGACTTGAACTACATAGAAAACTTAGGAATAGGTTCCGTTATTTTTAAAAACCGCATAACTTCAAATCAATGTGATGAAATGTACCAAAAATCGCATAAAAAAACTTTGCAAAGATTAACCAATATTTTTTTACGCAGTTCGTGATATGGAGACGTGCAATTCCTGCTTTTCAACAAGAATTTCAAATGTGTGGAGTAATCTGAGATACCGCACATGAAACATTATTTATACAGTCCAAAATTGAAAGCTTTTTCCAAACTTCAGATACAGTTGATGACTCATTATCTAGTTTATCCAATATATGTTGATAAGTGTTCTTAATGTTAAACTTTTTAAAAGTGGAAATGGTGTCTTGATCTAGTGGCTGAATTAAACATGCCATGTTGGGTGGAAGAAACACTATTTTTACATTTGAATGACTTGAAGAGTTGTAACTTGCACTAGTGTTAATTTTAGTTTTTTTTATGCGTATTCGCATAAAAAAAATCTTTGTGCTTTATAGAAAAATGAGGGATGGGTTCCATTATTAAAAAAAAACACCATAACTTCAAAATCGCATAAAAAAGATCAGCATAAAGCAGACCCTAGTGTACTTTAAATAGTTTAAATTACCCATTTGATCACATCCACCTTATTTGGCATATTTTCACCTTTTTCTCCGTTTAGAATACTTTTTAATGAATAAAAAGTTCCGAAACTGGAACTTAAAAGTTCAAGAATTTAATGAATTTATGGGTTTTAAAATTTGGATCTTTTTAAAAAAAATTTAAAAAATTTAAAAAAAATTGAATAAGTAATTAATTTGCTTGCTGATGAAAAACGTTAGAAACTAATGGAGATTATTTTGATTGAAAAGAATATGTTTTCTAAAAGTAATGCGTTTAAATTCATACCTACGAAATCCGAACGTTCATGTGGTATACCCTAATGTAATAATCATACATTTATAAATGTGATTTTTTAAAAAAAATATATTTGGGAACCGAAAAGGAATAAATCAGGTTTACAGACGTCATGAAATAGTATCGCATTTGAAGGACTATCAAAACGATAAATCCATGTCTGAGAAAATTATACTCCTATTTAAAAAAAAAAACTGCTATAACAATAAATAATACTTGCATTTTTGGACGAAATACTACAACAACAAAAATCTGCAATTTTTACGATCGGTATACGCATTTTTGGGTGATTAAATTTAACCGTAATAAAATATCGTACACAAGTCACGTAAAAACTATCATAGATTATACTGACAGAATAAATCCTCTAAATTTATTATTTATAAAGAATTTTGACTGATAACATGGACAGTACAATTAAGCATAGAATCGACTTCAAAATAATAAAAATGCATTGATGTTTGAGGTCATTTTATAATCATTATTGTTGGAGATTGAATTAGATCCTCAGCGAAACATTGATTAATATATTGTTTTTTAATAATTGTCCATAGAAGAAGTACACACAAAAGAATTAATTTAATGTGCGTTTGGGTCTTACAAGATCTATCCTTTGATGATAAAAGATAATACTCAGAGTATAAGACAAAGAAATCATTCGTTTTCGCATCAAATCATAGCCAAAATTTTTGTCAAAGTTACAACTTCTAAGCTTGGATTAACGCTTAGAATGATCCTCTTTTGCATTTGGTTAGATGTTTATGGTTTGGAAAATTAGGCGAAACGATTACAGAAGCTAATAGGAAATTGTCCAAGATTAATTAACTGAAAGGGAGTAATATAAAGTAAATAAATATGTATCAGGATGATTAAAAGGATGTTTTAGGGGTGCCCTCCTCCATCAATTACCTAATGAAAATTTTATCCTCAATTAAGTCTGTAGTTTTGATAGTAGAAATATGGTATTTTTTCAGCAATTACAGTAAAATAAACGGCTTATCATTCGCATCACCGACAACAACAAAAAAAATATATCGCTATCAAAACGCCATAATACGTTCGAGCGCAAAATTAATTATGTGCAAATCCTCGCCATAATTGGGTTACAGCCACGAATCTCACGATTATAAAACGTAATTTATTCATCATCCACCTAATAAGCGTCATAAAGCCGCCTTCAAAAAATTGGATCCATTTTTATTAGGAAAATGCGAAAGTCTCTAATGCTACTGAAAAAGATTAATATCGGCTTTTCGCGCATTGTCGGCAAAGTCGAAACTTTGTTTATCAAGATTTAAAAATGACGGCGATAATATCGATCAATTGATGGTTATTTTCGACAATAAATATTGTATACATCGTTATACTCTCAACATCTGAGGATGAATCTTCGTGCGATCACGGCGTAGATTTGATTGCATCTAATTGCATTGTCGAATTGCTGTACATATATGGATTAACTCAAGGCAAACCAAAATTCTATCTATGATCTTCCAAAAATAGAAGTCAATGAGACAACAATCGATCAGATATTGTCGATTATTTTTTCAATTAAAAGACGATCAATAATTCAACAACTTAATGGGAAATTCGAAAATAGATTATGATACTATTGTTGTAATAGAGACCAATTGTTGAAGATAAAAAATAATCACAGTACACTTATAATATTATAATCGAATGTCTAATTGTTCATCAAAGTTTTTGGGTTTTTATTATTTTCATAAAAATATCTTTTAATTAGAAATTTTCTTCCAATTGTTGTATTGATCACAAATTAATCCAACGTAATTTCCACGGCCGCGAACCACGGCACCAAAAGGATTAAGATATAATCACATAATAGATTGTCCAGTTAGGAATGTCGTTTCTTAAATGAAAGAGGTAAATTCAAACAAAAAAATAATTAATTAAATTCATCGATAAAATGTAGTATTTCATCGTGGATTATCTATTTGAAGTCCCATTATATATTTAAAAAGAACTATTTTTACTGTAAGATTCAGTCGAGGGGTTGATTTATTTACCTGCCCCTTTGAAAGCCTTTGTCTTTTGCGTTTTTGATTTAAGTACAATACCCACTTTTCTTTTCAAGTCACAAGACAGTGTAAAATGATTGTTTCTTCTCTTTACAGTATGCAATTCTGCGTAAATTCGACAAAAAATGTACTATCTTGAAACGCGATTTGTAAAAAAAATTTTTTTTGTAGAAAATAAAGTTCTTCAGATGTTAATCGACTAATAAAATATACAATACGTCTTGTTAAAGGGATGTTTGAGACACAACTGACGATCAAAAAGTGAGTATGAAAAAAACGGCATTTCTAACTGGACAATCTAATAAAAACATTTCATATACTTTGAAGCAACGGAAAAATTTTATTCGATTGATTTTAATGCATTTTGGTTTTCCACGTTAACAAAATTTTCCATAAAATTATCAAACAAACGTCTGATTTTAAACAATGACGTCTGTCATTATGATTACCCTAATATCATATGGCATGTACTGATTGCAAATATTCAAATGTATCTAATTTTACATATATTGGTATGTTGAATTTAAATTCGATAATGCCTTCCAGGCTATAAATTCCATCGAAAAACATAGAATAATATGGAATAACGTCTTCAAAACTTGAATAACATCAAATATTGTGCACAGTATAACATCAAGCTAGATTTAAAATGCAGAAATACATACAGTGATTTAATGTCGAGGTATCAAATATGAAAGATCGTAGGCAATCCAGTTCAATCGAGTCAAAGGGCAGTTATTTAACCTTTTAGACATGAAGTGGGTGATCAAATCGACCCCAAGAAGAACAATTTTCGTAGTTAGTCGTTCAATTGATATAAGATTTATTTTAAGCTAGTAAATACCCGGCATGCGACTCGAAGACCAACTACTTGTTTCTCTCCCCCAATATGCGCCAACATGGTGCATACGTTAAATGTTTTGCAAAACAAACTGCATACACAAACAATGTTTGTTTTAATTCATAAATATTCACGGAGGTGCACACAATAACTCCTCAAAGCTTCATCGCAACCAGATGTATGATATAAGAGCGCATACAGCACATACATACAGACAGTCATTTTTATATATATGGACTTATTCAAAAACTTTCTTGGATACATGCCCAATAACTCACCAAAGTTTCATCGCAATCGGATGAATAGTATAAGAATGTATAGACCACAAACATACTATACTTCAGATATTCATTTGTATATACACACGGGTCTGTTTTTATGCGATAGATACGTTATACGGGGAGTCGCATATAAAAAATCCGCATAAAATAATAATTGAACTATATAGAAAACTGAGGAATAGGTTCCGTTTGTTTTAAAAAACGCATAACTTCAAATCAATGTGATGATATACATACATCACATATGATATATACAGTCCAAAATTGAAAAGATTTTCCAAACTCCAAGTACAGTTAATAACTCATTCTCTAGTTTCATAATATAATACTTTTTAAAAGTGGAAATGATGCCCTTATGTTCATGCGGATTCGCATAAAAAAAGCTTTGTACTCTATAGAAAAATGATGGATAGGTTCCATTATTTTTGAAAACCGCATAACTTCAAAATCGCATAAAAAAGATCCGCATAAAAAAAGACCCAGGTGTATATATAGAAAAAGTTGACATTTTGACTTGTATATTTTCTGTGGAATGGTTTGGATGAATGAATGTGATTATAATCAACATTTTGACTATCGATTTATTTCAAACGAGGAATTCTATTACAGAGTCAATGTTTATCATTGAATCTTGGCAAGCAAACTCTCGCATCAAAAGAGTCAGAAAATTACACAGTATCCTGTGCCGTGATGAATCAAGGTGTTTACAAAGTGGATATTTCACAAGTGGTGATAATCGAGCGATAATTGTACTAGAGTTTTAATTATTAGAACAGAACACCATATTTCGTTAGGGCGGATATGCGATCGTTTAGCATAGTATTCTTGATATGAAAAAGTACTATTATATACACACATGACTCAACCCGATCGACATCTACGCACAATCTGAAAACCGCACGTGTAATAAGGCACGTTTTAAAAAAATCGCATATCGAATTATAGCAGTCCGAATACGCAATTAAACGGATGTAACATGATTATCAACATATTGGAACGCAGTAAACAATTCGTCATATTGTCATAGCAGGAACTAAAATAATAGAAAATTCAAAGAAAAGTCATCATGCCGTTGGACAAATAACAATTTTCATGATTGCCATCGAAGCACTCAAATTATGAGCACAAACAACCAAAGTGGGGCGCAATTAGTTAATGACTCCGATCCATGCATTATATCGGACAAAAGAATCAATTCGGGATTGCGCAATATTTTTGAAATGTCGCTCTTGCAACATGTATTTATTTAATTGAGCCTCAAGAACCGGGAGGGATAATTGCAGTGGAAGCATTGAAAAAATTGAATTTAATGGACAAAAAATTATGTAAACGTGTCAATAGGCTTGATTTGTGATGCATCGAATGCTGCATTACACGCCGTCATTGAGTTTGATGGCCGACTGTTCAAAAAGGATTGTATTATATATGACTCAGTTCGCATTACCATTGAATTTTTTTTTCTAACTAAGGGTTAATAATATGAGTTAGATCCTGCGTAAAAAAAATTCGGGTTCAAATTCGAATGGTTGTTCATCAGACCAACAAATATGAAAGATGGAAAGCAGAGTTCGATCATTTTTAGCCACATGTAACCCCAAGATTTGTATGTCCAATCGGTCCGCTATTTGGACCGCTGATATGACGAATGAGTGCCTCGCGATCGAACGCCATAGTCAGAGTCAATTAGTGTTGATTAATATAAAGTAGAATGGACAATTAAAATAAAAATCATGTGCAACTCTAAATCGGGTCGGTATTCTGCGTTTTGTGCCCCAAGCTTGATTGCGCCCGTGGCGGGCGCCTATTTTGCCACGCCCTTATTACGGCCTTTAGTCAGAGTACATAGCAAATATATTGTGATAGATTGTAAGGGTTTACATCATTTTCTGAATTTGAAAAATTAAATATTGAGAAGATTGGATTTACAGACTGGACTAGATTCCTTGTATAGAAATCGCCTACATCAGATAAAATGTATTAAATCCATAAATAAATAAATAATACCTTAAGAAGAAATCTAAAAGCAGATAAATCTTAAAGAACCGTTACAAGATCAACATTAGCTTTTAGAGTATTCCAATACTGTATGATGATTGCAGATCCAACAGAAATTGAAGATACAGTGTACTTTCGATTATCCGCGTGCAGATTATCCGGTTTGCGGATTATTCGCGTTTTCCAGTTATCCGCACCCTTCCTCTCCAACACTAGTCCGGATAAATGAAAGTCTACTGTATTATGGAATTAACAACTAATAAAGATCTCGATAAAGCACAAATACGAATAGAAGTTATTTCAGAGCTCGTTCCACTTGCTGCAAGTTCAATTACAGAAGGCCTTCAACTAGCTAATAAACTTATATAATCATTTCAACTTTGTTAATTTCCCTACAAATTATTATAATGTCAAACGAGCCAAATTATTTTGAAATAATTTGAAAATGCGTCAATTTCATTTTTGCTGAAGTAGAGTCAGCTCAGATCAAGAAGTAGATTATTGAACAATTCCATCAAATTATCTGAAAGTTGATGCTGAGGAACTCACAAACCCTAATTTAAGACTTAATTGGGAGTAAGCAGTCTTATTCAGCAAGTTGTTATAATGAAAATTCCAAGAAAAAGAAACAATAAACTATATCAATAAATGTAAACACGCTTCGCTGAAAAATGTCAGGAGTAGGGAATCCAATCCCGGGATCCCGGACAGTTTTGGATGCTTATGAATCCCGGGATTAGTAAACTTAATTCTGAAAAATTTGGAATTGAAATTTTTATCTAACAGAGATCGTACACCTCACCAGCACGTTAAAGGCTACTAAAACGAGACATTCTCGCCAAAATCTGGACGCTTGGTAACAGTGGCGTAACTACTAATTAGCGAGCTTAGGCGAAGCCTGGGGGACAGTAATTGTTTAATCTATGTATACATATATACAGTGTATATATGCTTTTCAAATTGTTATATTAACCTTTCCCTACCGGTGATGTATTTACTACACCTCGACTTTAATAATGGGAATATCGATATGAAATATATTAGATACGGGGTTCAGAATTTTTGTATTCCTCCGTAATATAATTATGAATCACAACAAAGTATTATAGTATGTAAATATTCATCTGCAGCGATGGAAATAAATAATTTGTCGGGAAATCGGGAATTTTGTGAGCTTTAGTCCGTGTCTCGGCAGAAGGGAATTCTATCAGTCACATTGATGATGTTATACGAAAATGGGGGCTCACGCGGTCATCAACTCGAATTAGCATTTAAATATCTGATGACGATACCTCCAACGAGTGTGGAGGCTGAGCAAACATTTTCTTAATGTTACTACAGGCATATTTTCAAAATAATATTTGGTATAACATTATGTCGTTTTTGGCTCGTCATAACTTCCTAATCGCGCCCAGTGTGAACCACTTTACTTTTAATCAAATTCGGCAGAGATATTAAGTCATCATTTTAAGCATTTAAATCGGCTTTTTTGCCAAGAATTGCGCTAATTTGGACATACGTGTTTGTTTAAAGTTAGCAATAGAAGCGCGTTCATCAATTCGACTAGTTTATTTTCCTAATTGAGAATATTTTCACGGTAGTTCTACGGCGCCATTGTTCGATAACAATCACGTGAATAAATTTACGCGAATTACCACTTCGTTATCTGCCTAGATTTGGCAATAGATTTAGATAGTAAGAACAGATTCCGTTTTATCGAGCTGTTTGATTTCAAGCCTACTGTGGATGCGAAGATAAAATCGGCGCAATTAGTTTCCCTCGACTTCACGATTCCGAAATCAACAAGTTAAACAGAAGCGATTTATTATTACATCTTTTTATAAAAAAAATCAACAACCAGATACTTCTAGATGCAGCATTTTTACACCAAATTGAACCTTTTTCATTTCAAGTCAAACCTTTTAAATTCAAGTTAAAGTGACAGTTTAACGAACTTTCAATAAGAATTTTTGAATCTTGAATAATTGTACATACCGGCATTAAATTAAAATCTACAAAGCTGCCTCTTTGTCTGCAATTAGTTTACGTCAATTATTGTTAAATAAACGTCGTCTACTTTCGATACAAGGTGGCTAGGGCTTCGATAGACGTGGCTAAGTTGCAGCGCGGGAACTAGATTGAATGATGTACTATTCGTATATCGCCACGGATTTTAGGAGTTTAATAAATTCTGTGATAACATTGTACATACCAAAGTAATGATGGATCGATAACATCGACAAGTCTTTCGAATTCATAGAACAATTATGAGCTAAACTCCCATGCCGGGGCAATATACATAGTTGACATTCCAATAATAGATGGGGCGCTTATCGTCTGTGTCTCAATAATGCTTGCATCACGGTCTGATCAATCAAAATCTCTGATATTCTTAATGCATTATGAAGGCGATTGAAAATTCGTTTGGTCAATGCAAATCAATTACGATGTACGAATGCAGATTGTGATGCAAAGTAGCCATACTAAAATTTCACCATTCGTTTGAATGCTGAAACATTCTTCATGGTGACTTTTCAACATTCGCACAAAGCAAACGAATTACTCTTTTTTATTATTTATTTGAAAGCATTATATTGATCTTAGTGCTGATGATAAATAAATATTTGTTAATCATCACTTTGCGGTCTGGAGTGATCTAAAAAATATTATATGTATGGATTTTATGAAAATCATCAGCCAAATGTTGCATATATTAATGCTCCAATGATAAACGATTGCAAAAATACAAATTTTAAGCATATCTTGCATAATATTTCCTGTAAATTGAGCGCTTGACTTAATATTCTATCATATGATTTATTCATATTTCCTTACTAAGATGACCATAAAATCAATAAATTTTCTCCATTGTTTATAAATTCTTTTCTACGTATATGTATATTAAGAAATGTTTTTCGTTGACGTAAAAAAATTGAGATAAACTAACAAGGCAAGTCATCAATAATATCTGAGTCTAATTTAATGACTTATTAATAGCTAGAAAATCTATCAAACTTGAAAATCTTACAACAAATTTTAGATCTGGGAATTGACGAAACGTATTTATTTGTTACTGTATCGTTGCTGATAAATATAAATTGTAATTTAACAATCACAAGACATTAGCCCCGAGCTAAGTGATAGTCCTGCCCTCGAGCAGATAAGAACATGTATAAACAAAATGTCTGCAATCAAATCGCATTCAGCATTCAAAGCTCGTTAAAAATAACTCACATGGAATGGGTAAATATCATAGATATTGTAACACTATCTCGATTATTCGGGATAGTGTTGGGGAGGAAAGGCACGAATAACTGGAAAACGCGAATAATTTAAATCATCATATGTTTCCAGGCCAGGAAGAATCTTTCTCTATGACCGATCAAGTGTTTCTGGCTTTATTTTTGACCAAGATTGTGTTATTCCATGTATAGCATCCAATATCGTCATCTTTTTCACGGAAATTGTTCAAGTTGTCATCTTCCTTGGCAAGAGTTTTCAGAAGCTTTGACGATATGAATGTTTCATTGATGCTATAACGCTTCGGTCCATGAGTAGGATCAAAAATGTCAATCCCTTGGCATCAATCAAGTGGCAATCCTTATTTTTTAAAAAAAATCTTGTACCTCTGGAATCCATTTATTTTTGAATTGCAGAATTCATCAACAGCTTCAACACAGGAATTTAGGTTTTCTTCCTGAATTGAGAGTTGTCTTCCGAGAACCATGTGAGTAGGGAATCCAATCCCGCGATCACAGACAATTTTAGGTGCTCATGAATCTCGAGATTAGTAAACGTAATCTCGAAAAATTCTGGATTGAAATTTTTTTGTAACAGAAATCATACACCTCACCAGCACGATGAAGGCTACTAAATCGAGACATTTCCGCCGAAATCTGGACGCTTGGTAACAGTGGTGTAACTACTAATTGGCACATACATACATACATACATTTATGTTTTTCAAATTGTTATATTAACCTTTCCCTACCGGTGATGTATTTACTACACATTGACTCAAATAATGGGAATATCGATATGAAATATAATAGATACGGGGTTCAGAATTTTGGCATTGCTCCGTAATATAATTACGAATCACATCAAAGTATTATAGTGTATGAATATTCATCTGCAGCGACGGAAATAAATAATTTGTCGGGAAATCGGGAATTTTGCGAGGTTTAGTCCGTGTTTCAGCAGAAACGAATTTTATCATTCACATTGATGGTTTTATACGAAAATGGGGGCTCACACAGTCATGAACTCGATTTAGCATTTAAATATCTGATGAAGATACCTCCAACAAATATGGAGACTGCGTGTGCATTTTCAGCAGCAAGTTGCCTGGCTTCCAAAATCAGATCCTGACTAAATGAAGAAACACTCGATGCTTTATCACTATTCGTATCCGAGAATCACAACATTATTTTAGTATTTTGTTCGTTTTCCCGGATATTCGCAAACCGGATAATCCTCACCCTGATAATCGTGAGTACACTGTATTTATTTTATTTTATTTATTATTATTATATACTATTTTGGAGGAAATTTGTATGTATTGCGAAATGCATAAATTAACAATAAATTGAAGTGATTTAGGACAAAACATAATTGATTTCAACCCTTACGCTTCATATTGGAAGTATTAATTACATAAGCGGATTATAGGGTTGAGGCTTGTATTAGTACAGGACAGCAACGATTATATATTATATTTCACATTAACCGACATTATAATGTTATCTCTCAAGGCGCTAAAAAGGCTCAATATCCCTATGAACTCTATGTGCTAGACGCATTTACTTTTAGAGCTAATCTCTACAAACATGGCTATTGGGTCTTATTTATGGATTAGCCACATATCGAATTTCATCCAAGCAACTATCCCTAGAGTCTAGAAAATAACAATGTTTTTCGCCATGGAATAAAAATTAATCATATCGGAATGATTTCTTAAAAAATTCGGACAAATGTAAATAATGACTCGCGGAATGAATTGCATGGGAAATAAAATCGTTTTCTTCCATATCGCCCGCATTATTTATAGATCGTATTTTGATGAGACAGAAGTTGATACGAGCAGATTGCCAAAAAAAAATCGCTATTCATCTCGATGAAAAGTGAATCTGCGACCTGCTTTCTTGATTAGGTTTTAATGCATTCCGTACTATCGCCCGGTTTCTTCGGCCGTCTTCTCCGCCGGTAAGGTTGGCAAACTGGCTCTAATTGGAATCGGTTGAAATCGAATTTCCAGCATTTGCGAAAGATGCTGGATTACTTTCCATCTGGATTACGCAATTTACCAAATGGATGAGTGTTTAATAACAAGTCGGTTATTAAGCGCAATTACGCGCACTTAACACGCTGTAAATAGACGCACTTAACACTTACACTTGGATTTCGTTTTCACTCGGCTTTGCACATTTTTACTTTAGAAAATGGGACTTTATCTCGACGGAGATCATGGCTTACGTGCGCAGAATTAAGCTCTGTTTGAAGGTCTTTTCGTAATGAGGAAAGCCATCTTTCATCATTACGGTTGTCTTTCTTTTGATCCAATTTATTTTGAATGTCACGTCTAGAATCTTAGCACACAAACAAGTCTGATGATAAGTCAAAACATACGTAAGCTTCGGTAGAATGTTTGTTTTTTATAGCGGAGACCGGAGGGCCGATTCGACATGGCTATGTTGCTTAAACATACTGAAAATGTTCGGGTCGAATACAAGAAACGGCATCTCGTAATCTGGTTTTTAGTGTCATATTGGACGTGAAAATAGAGAAAGATCGGTTTTATGTAGGAAATTATTATTTGGATAGAATTTTTGGGATAAATTGTCATGTGACGTGGAAGGAAATCTTGGGAAAATTGCAAACCTATCAATTTCGAATTTTCTATTTTCAAAAAGAGATTTCTGCAAAGGAGTAGTAATACTCGGATGATGACGCCACTCCCGACTAGGATCCCAGATTCCGGGATGCCGGACAGTTTTTCGGGAAAATTTCGGGATTGAAATTTTTATCTAACAGAAATCGTACACCTCACCAGCACGTTGAAGGCTACTAAATCGAGACATTCCCGCCGAAATATGGACGCTTGGAAACAGTGGCGTAATTACTAATTGGCAAGTTTAGGCAACGCCTAGGAGAAGTAACTGTCTAATCTATGTATACATATATACAGTACATATTCAAATTCAAATTGTTATATTAACCTTTCCCTGCCGGTGATGTATTTACTACACCTCGACTCTAATAATGGGAATATCGATATGAAATATAATAGATACGGGGTTCAGAATTTTTGTATTCCTCGGTAATATAATTACGAATCACATCAAAGTATTATAGTATATGAGTATTCATCTGCAGCGACGAAAATAAATTATTTGTCGGGAAATCGGGAATTTATCATTATATTACAACCATACACAGTCTACAAACTAAGACTTCATCAATATCCATTTATGCATACGAGTTACATTCATATCATCACCATCAAACGTTCATCTCGTAGTGTGACTTCTGCGTTTATATGTAAATAGCGATTTTTAAAGACAGCATTTTTCCTTTGAAATACAAAAAAGGAGACAATATATACACGATTTAAACTAAGAAAAATATGCATTACTAACCTTTAAATCCACCCAAAAAGTAATGCCAAATTTCTGGTGTATCTGATTTAAAATCGTATTTTAAAAAAATGCATTTCATTATGAGACAACATTTTCATCTGAATGATTTCAAACAACTCGATGCGCACAGCATTATTTTAATGTTTGAAATCAGGCATGATAATATTGATGAAAATGTATGAGATATTTTGAACAAATTCTTCATGCATCACAAAAACGTATGCGATTCCTGCTATGGATATTTTCCAAGTCCTTCAAATAGCGTGGGTTTTATGCTTTCTAATGGAATGCTAGCATTCTGGATGCATTTCAACATCCAGATTGCAGACACGTGATATAAGATTTGCAATTCATGAGTTGCTACCGTCGACATTGAATTATGATGGATGCAATAAAGATCTGAACGAATGTTATTCCATTTGGACCATTATATTGGACGTTTATAGAATAGTGATTTAGCTAAAAGCAAAATAATGGTCTTGAACTCATCGAGTGCCAATTTGAACAATTTTGCGTCAATAAGTGGTGTAATTGCTTGATGATATTTGCTCAACGCCATGAGATTTGAATATGCAGGTTCTGGGATTGTTTGTTTGGGCTCTTTAAGCAACGGTCAAGCGATCAGTGCTCAATACATCAGAGTATGATCTATGATGAATGGAATTCGTTTTCGCTTAATCAAATCCTCATAATATATAGTATATTGACACATGGAATTCGTTATTGATGCTCAGGCCAAAATCAGTGACCTCTGTTTATTCAAATGTTACTCATTGCTTATTCAGACGGCGTCTTTTCCAAATAAGTGGGCGATTGCCCATAGTTATGTGGGATGAAACGTTGCGAAAATGATTGATGGCCAAAGACGATCCAGAACTTATTCGAGCACGTCTGGAAGAAAGCTCTTCAAAATTCTGCATGTAATTTGGGTGCCCCGCGTCCTTATTAGTATCCAGATATCCGGATAGTGCAGCAGAATAACGCTGCCAGACACATCGGCATACGTGATTTGCTTGCAGAACCTACGATATAAATGAGAATATATCGCACAATTGCGACGTAATTCAAAGCAAATGGAATGATGGCGGTCTTTCCGCACTAAAAATCCGGATGGTTGCTGCACAAGAGTTCAATTATGATCTTGAATTGAATAGCAATAAAAGCGTGAGTAATTTGCTTATTATAACTTTCATACGATTCTGGAGCGCTTCTTCGCCGAATTTCTATGCTACGGTATTTTTTATCCGGTCCGAGTAATAATCTTTGTTTTAAAGAATAGATGTCATTAGAGCTGGAACACAAATAGAGCAAGCCAAACAATTCATAGCGCGAAATTTAATGACGTACAGATTGTCCCAATTGAAACGACGTTAAACTCATAGACGTATAACGTAACAACGTACCACTGACATTTGCGGTAGAAGAAAATTGGCTTGTGCCAGATGTAAAAATATTCTCAACATAATTAATAAGCCAATGGTTTAAACTATAATAAAGGTCCCTCTTGTCTTAACTATCATTTTTATTGACGGTGAGAGAGGTTAAAGCTATGAGCCTGCGGGAAGGACATGATCCCGCAGCCACTGCTATCCAACGAATGTATTGATAAATTGCATCTGAACATATTATAGAAAGACATCGCTGTTAATCTGGTGAATTGCATCTATAAAAATCAATTTGCGTGGGGTTGCCATTTCCCCATGCATCAATTGATCATTCAAACTTAAAAATAGCATCTGATTTTGATCAAAATTTAAATTTATTATACTCAAGACATTGACAAGAATGAATCTGCGGTCATTTAAGATTAGATAGAGCAACGAGCGAGGATGTTTTTATCAACGAAGAAACATATTTCCATATTACATCGAACGATAACAGAAATCAGCATAATTATAACGCGAATATGATAAATACGTGTTCAACATGTAAATTTATCATTTACATAAAATATATTATGATAATTGCGGCATACGTGGATTTCAATATAATAACGCATTGAAATTTATTATACTTAAATGAACACTGCTATTTATTCAGTATCTATAATAAATGTGCGAAGATTTTTAAATTAAATCATAAGATCGATGTTTAAATATTTTTAAAATTTAAATTTAAAAACGTATTCCAAGATGATGTAATGACTGTTTTAATAAATCTAAAATGATCGAGATTCAATGTGGTAATGTTGTAAAAATTCACATTATTACAACTTTATTATTAGGTTGTCCCATAAGTTTCTTTCGCAGATGAACACAGTTCTAATCATAGCAATATATTGTTCGCAAAATAGCTAACAAGTTAGAAATTCCACGTCCATAATCATCTGACAAAATTGGGCTACATCAATCGTTCAGATGTGTGGCTTCCTCATGAACTGATTGACTCAAATAAACGTATTTCAACATGTGATCTTTTTCTCCAACGACATAATAGCCAACCTTTTTGAAGAGACTTGTCACTGGAGATGAAAGTTGGATACTCTATAAGAATATCCAACGTAAAAGGTCTCGGACCAAGGGTACAAAAGCTTTAACTGTAGCCAAACCTGGCCTACATCCAAAAAAAGTACAAATTATTGTTTATTTTTTTCTTAATATGAAAACGAAAGAAACTTATGGGACACCCTAATACAACTCGACTCAGTGTAGTAAATACACCATAGTAAAGGAGAGGTTAAACATAACGATGTTGTATTGCTAAATGCTCATAAATCACTTTTGCTCATAATAAAATGCATTTCTACTTTTCAAATATTACAAAAGCTGTTTTGTTATATACAAACAAAAATGTAGATTTTCTAATATTTTCAATAGAATATTTATATTTGTCGGTTATTCAAATATGAGTTGTATAACTACAGCAGACCTGCCATAATCCGTACTATAGAGCAGTGCTCCGCAACCGGTGTGCCGCGGCACACTGGTGTGCCGTGAGCCGATACAGGTGTGCCGCGGTCAAATAAGACAATATTATAACTAAAATATTTTTCAATAGTTGTCCAGCGCCTGTCACCTATTTATGTCGTCAGGCACCTAAAACCAGATATTAATATTTCTATTCCGGGATGCATCTGTCATCGCGCTGACGGAACCAATAGAATTCAGATTGGATCACTTTGGAAAACCGTCAAATCACACAAAAACAAAGCCACCGGAATTCCTATTTTGGTTAGAAACGATAAGATAGCCGATACCGATTTAGAAAAGACAAACATGCTTATAGAAACCTTGTGCCTAAATCACAAGATTTTCGAAAATATGAGCGACAGCAAAACAAAGAAAGCTGTTAACAAAGTAAATTGGGGATTTCCGTGAAAGCTCAAATAATGACATGCACAAAATTAAATTGGTAACTCCTTTAGAAATAACAAAAACCATTAGAAAACTAAAAAACAAAAAGTCCCTGGGTTTTGACACAATCGATAATACGATATTAAAAAAACTGCCATTCATATAACTAAAATATGCGTGCCTAAATATGAGGTATTTCCCAGCCATTTTCTTTGACAAAACCAGTAATTCCTTTGCTAAAACTAGACAAGGATAGCAACGATCCCACAAATTACCAACCGATCAGCCTACTTTAGTCGTGTTACCGTACTACGTCACATTCACTCGTTTTAGGGTAGTAGTTACCATTCATTACTATTAGGTGTGTTAATGAATTTTGTATGGTTATGCGTTCTTCATGTATTAATATATAATTTTACACTTCTTTAAATATGGTATAACTAGGACTACTCTGAGTCCTGTCTACGAAGTCCTCTCCTTAAAAGCTTGAGTTTAGACTCACTTCTGAGCTCAAGTTTGGGTATTCCACGCCTCGCAGCCGCAGTCTGTTCAAAGTGGAACAAATAAGCATACTGTGGAGAAAAAATCGTCTTTGAAATCCAACACCACCACCCTGTGGAGCCCTTCTCGCCGATGTTACGAGGGACGTGGCAGCCGCGAGTCGTCAGAAGCTCTACGAATGAAGGAAACTGGGGACTGGTCGACAAAAGCATGACGAAGATAACTGGGACCCCGGTATTCAGCTGAGGGATCTCGCCCACGTTACAATGGATACAATTTCACGTGGAAAAGATTCGTCTTTACATACAGAAGAACCCAGAACAAGCATTGCAAAAATGCCAAAGAAGACTGTGAAAATGAAGCACAACGAAGACTACATTCAATATGGATTCTCGTGATGTGGTGATGAAACAGCTCCAAAGCCACAATGCATCATTTGCAGCGAACAGCTATCAAACGAAGCAATGGCACCCAATAAATTAAATCGCCATCTAAATTCAAACCATCCCAGTTGCGTCAAAAAGGATAAATAATATTTTCAAATGCGTTTGGAACAAAATTAAAAACAGAAACAATTTATGAATTCGGCCTTTACGGTTTCTGAAAAGGCCTTAGAAGCTAGTTACCATGTTGCAAAATTAACTGCACGTCAGAAAAAACCACATATTATCGGCGAAACACTTATTAAACCAGTATGCAAGGAAGCTGTTCGACTTATGCTTGAGCCCAATGATGTTAAGGAAGTAAATAAAGTTTCGTTGTCTGCCGATAGTGTTAAAAGACTTGTTCATGGCATGTTAAGCGATATTTTAGGAACACTGATTAGAAATTTGGCTGAAAAATTTGAATCGAAAAAAACGCAGGTATCACATTAATTGGTCATTATTTTATAATAATTATTAAGATTACACAAAAGTAAATAAAGTATAGTTTTTATGTATGTGTACATAGGAAATAAAAAAATTAAATTTATTGTAAAATTGTATAAAATATTTAGGCCTTTTTAGAGTCTTTTTTTATGTAGTATGGGGAAAGTTGTTTAAAAATAAATAAATAAATATCTATTATTTTTGGCTTTTGGTGTGCCGCGAAATTTAAAGAAGAGCTTTGGTGTGCCGTAGGTGAGAAAACGTTGCGGAGCACTGCTATAGAGTACTGCCTGCGACCCCTTGTAGTCCGGAATTTTTAGAAAGAAGTACATGTAGTCCGAAAAAATACGAAAAAGATGAAATATACATAGACGAAATTAGGTTTTATAGCGTTTGGCCCACAATGGCGGAGATGAATTTTTTGAATATTTTCGCGGTTTTTTTTTCTTTGCCAACTTACAAAAATATTTATTACAATTTAGGCTGTCTAGAATCATACGTTTGCATTTTTTTTTACATCGACGAAGCTTTATCGTATATATGCATTATACTTGTATTGATATGTCGGATTACAGGGGGTGTCGGATTAAAATGGGTCGAGTCTACTGTTTTTACAAATTATACTTTAATTAGTGTTGCAAATCACTCAAGCAAATTTATCAATGAATATCCTCCGTATTTACATTTGCAGAAATAGTAAATCGATCGATCGGATATATTAATGTTTGCAATCTCCCTCCTTATCAGGATTAAATCCCGAGCCCTCGATATTGAGTTTCCAGAAGCTAATCCCACTACATCAATAGAATTGTTATAATGGATGAAAATATTTCAAATGTTATGACAACCATACGACGCAGGAAATGTTTGCAGGATGTGCGATGGACGTTAGAAAATTATACTTCCCGGTTCATATAAATTTAAATATTCCATATTAGAGTAAATCAAATCGACTATTAAGATATTATGGCACTTAGGCTATTAAGCGAATTAAATCCATCGTGAAAATGATAATAGCATTTCAATTATTCATGAGTAATTAAAATGTACAGTACGAAATGAATGTTTCGAAATTTTCCCGTATTACACCCACTCAATACAAGCAGTGATATTTTTTTTATACCGGCAGCATAATGTTTAATTGCTTATCATTGGGCAATAAATATGTAAATTTTCGATGAAATAACAACTAAATTATTGTAAAAAATGTTCGACATAGGGGGGGTGTGATGCAAGCGACGGCACGCGTTTTCAAAATTAGAAACGACACATCAATAATCGATACATGTCCGTAATTCTCGACAATTATTCGATTTACGTAACGCAATTTTATATTCCGTAACTTTTATATAAAATTTAAACGCCACTGTTAAATCAGATTTCATCAACGTTGTCGGATTAACGGAGTATTCCAAAAGAAAAAGTCTGAAATCGCCAAGAAGTACTTTAATTGCATAGAATTAGACAGATTCGTCTTAATTGAATATTTCACAAAAGCATGGGCATGATTCGATTTCAAATGATTTGAGATAATCCGGTGAAAAATTTCGTCTAAAAACGGAAAGGTAAAAATGATCATTAGTGATTCGGCATTCGTCAAAAAAATTGATGAACGATGATGAAGTGTCGGTATCTTGGATTCTCGTTATGAAGGTTTGAGATTGTAAAAATGCATTTCACCGTGCCAACAAATTGGGATCGATCGTCTCTATCCAGGTTCCTGAATTCATGGATTTGAAAATCTCTATAAAATCTCCTATGAAGATGCAACAACGGTATGAAACGTACATTTCATCACGCATACAAACATTCCTAATCAGTTCATTATCATCTCCAACGGACACGTCTCCAGGACTCAGATAATTGCGTTCAAGCATAAGCAAATATTAGTTCGACAAACATAGAACATCAACCGCACTTCTAAAAACAGCTGTTTACATTTTTAAAGCACACACCAAGCGTACGCTCGAATGTCATAAAATATTTTTATATCATCAATTAACTACACATTAATCCAGGCCGTAAATTATACAATGTCATCATCGCTGTCAAGTGAGATCGTTAACTTTAAGACTGATATACAATCGATCTTGTATGATTTATTCTCGAGACGAAAACAATCGCGCGATTTCAGAAGTTGGCTACGCTTTTATGGTCGACGAATGACTTATTTCGATAATCGATTACTGGATTATGTTAATCGTAGCTGATGCTTTTTAAACAGCGGTATTTTTCTTCCCTCCTGCGCTTGCGCATGCGCGGGTAAGAACGATGAGTCGTCCAACAGTCTTGGCCGCGGGAAGGTGTTCTCTTCCAGACGAATTCGTAAAAGCAATCTTTTTCGCCATAAATAAAGATTTTAGTTAAGATGCATCTATTCGTACACAATCTGATAATTTTCTTTATCATCTGCGGGCCTCTACTTTCTTAGATAAATTGATAGAAAATAAGTTATTTATTTCGGTGAAAATAGAGCTGTATAATATATAAATAGTCCCAATACAGATTAGATAAGATATTTCTACGCAAATTCGCATTCAAACGAAGATTATATTTAGAATATAATACATGATAATAGCCAAATAAAAAGGTTTAGTTATTAAAAATAATTAGCCTGGAAGGCATGTACTGAAGTACTGAAAGAGATGAGCATTGACATTAATTTTGTAAAATTTGGTACACAATACCAGGACGCAAGGAAATAAAAACTACGTGACAATGTCTTGCCATAATTATCTCTTTCTGGTCTTTCGGCGACGCACGTTATTATATCTGCAATCTAGAGATCTGTTTCCATGGAAGGTGTACAAATTATACAATAACAATTGCAGTACTAAGAAAGTGGCACATTTTAAAAGCGTCGCAACTCGGATACGAGGACACGTTCTTTGTAAAAAAAAAAAGCAGCAATGTTAGAAATATCTTGAAACAACGGTTGCAAAGCGAGCTTCTCATTTGAGTAATGGTCCAAACTTTGCAACCGGCCGAGCAAAAGGAGAACCGACGAAGCACGCCGTAATCTTTTCGTCACAGAATCTTCCGATTGTTCGATTTGGGATTTCGAAAAAAAACAAGAAGGATTTCAAGAAGGTGCGCAAGCGTTAATGATCCATCAAAAACGCATTAATCGGATTTCATACGCAACGCTGTCTTGAGATTTTCGCAACTCCTTCACGAAGTGCTGAGGTAGACGACATGGCGACTGAGCCGGTTATTATTGCCGGCATAATCTCAGCACTTTCTTTTTATAGCATAATTCGTAACGACAATTAAACGGAAATAAGGAAAAATATAACGGAATCGAATATTGGGTAACATTGCTGTAAAGTACTGGCTCTAAGTCATCAGCAGTGCATTGATGAAGCGCAATTTTGATAGACAATAATCGGATTTTTTGTAGATTTGTTGTCAAAACTGAACAATGCAATAATGAAATAGGGTATATATATCACAATAATTTTTTATTAAATTTTAAAATATGCAAAGTTGTATAGAAATATTAGGAAAATGAAAATTTAAGTATCGATTTTTCCTGGTCTTCTTAGAATTCCAAGAGCAATTCCTAGAATTCCTTAAAATTCCTGGAATTCTGTGAAAAAATTCCAAGAATTCCATAAGAAATTCCAAGAATTCCTTCAGTAATTACGTGAAATCCTAAAAAATTCCAAATCCGAAAAAATATCATTATATAAAAGTGATTTGTATATTGGATAAAATTATTTAGCTATAAGCACAATATACGATTTTTTTGATCTGAAAAAATATATCTCGTATAAATTCTTACTGAAAATTTCTAAAAAATCAATAAAATGATACTCAATAACAATTCGTCAGCTTTTCATATATTCAAAATAAATTTCTATTAAATTTTAAAATACTCATCATCATAGTGCAGCCCTCCAAAAGGGGCCCCATTTGGAGGGCGCAGCCCCGGCGGTGAGGCGGAGCCCATCATCAGTAAGACCGTTCCATCTTGTCCTAACGAAAATTACGTGCATAACATTATAATATACTATTAAACGTAAACGTAGACGTAAACGTAATTTTGTGGATGAACGTAGCACTGAATCGGATTTATTTTTTTCGGGAGGCGTATCGTGCGTCGAGTCGTTTTGCTTACAAAATTACGTTAAAGTCTACCACTGGTAATTAAAACACTGACATTAATTCGTGCATGTAAACATTGTATTTAAAATGATGCCAAATCTATTTGAAACTAATGAAGTATGTAGGATTTGATGACTATGAATCATAATAAACGAAAAGACAGCTTTTCAGATTTATCCTTTAATTCTTTTCATATCTAAACTAAAGACGAAATAAATCAATTTATGTTCTGTTACCTTTCTCCATCTCTCCGGAAGGCTCATAATGCCTTCTTGCCAAAATTTCCCAATATGCCTTTTTTGGATGTAGGCCAGGTTTAGCTACAGTTAAAGCTTCTGTACCCTTGGTCCGAGACCATTTACGTTGGATATTCTCATAAAGTATCCAACTTTCATCTCCAGTGACTCTTCAAAAAAGGTTGGCTATTATGTCGTTGGAGAAGAAGATCGCATGTTGAAATACGCTGAAGTTGATTTGAGTCAGTCAGTTCATGAGGAAGCCACACATCTGAACGATTGATGTAGCCTAATTTTGTCAGATGAATATGGACGTTGAATTTCTAACTTGTTAGCTATTTCGCGAACAGTATATCGCGAGTTTTCTTCAACCATGGCTATGATTAGATCTGTGTTCATTTGCGAAAGAAACTTATTATCGGACAACCGAATATCAAAGTAGTGTGCTAATTTAAAATCATCAAAAACTTAGATGCTACATTTGCATGTCAGCCACTTATCATCCGTACAAATCTACTTATCTATCAGGATCGTCGCAGCGTGTATGAATCTTGTATATAAATAAATAAACACTGTCTATAGCATACAATATTCGTTAATTTCTTCAAGTAAACATAAACAATACACTTGAAATCGATTCATTAAATCATTCACAATATCATTATTAGTCGATACATTTGGGTTAACGAACTATACAATTTTACGGCATACGCAAAATACTCTCTCCGTCTCTGTCTTCCATTCACAGTATTTTATCTGCAAAACACTCTCCGTCTCTGTCTGTCTTCGAGTTCAACGCGTAAGAATGCTCTTTCTGAATCCCGGGATTAGAAAACGTAATCCCGAAAATTTCGGGATTGAAATCTCTATCTAACAGATATCGTGCACCTCACCAACACGATGAAGGCTACTAAATCGAGACATTCCCGACGAAATCTGGACGCTTGGAAACAGTGGCGTAATTACTAATTGGCGAACTTAGGCGACGCCTAGGGGCAGTGACGTACATTTTGAAAAACATATAGCGTACATGTATGTTTTTCAAATTGTTATAGTAACCTTTCCCTACCGGTGATGTATTTACTACACCTCGACGAATAATGGGAATATCGATATGAAATATAATAGATGCAGGGCTCAGAATTTTTGTATTCCTCCGTAATATAATTACAAATCACATCAAAGTATTATAAGATATGACATGAAACATGAAATGACGAAACACTCGATGGTTTATAGTTACTTCGGGCATATTTTCAAAATAATATTTGAATTTTTTAGTGTTTTATTTATCTATTTTTGAATTTTATTTTTATCTTTTCTTAAATAAATAAAATTCTTTGGCCTTCAAATGATTTTTTATATTGAACAAATGGACTTATTAGTAATTTTTGATCAAACTAATCAATGTAATTTCTTAAAATATTGAAAATCCCAATCCCGGGACCAGTCCCGGGATTGTCTAATGAAATCCCGAAAACGAAATTTTGGCTCGGGATTGGATTCCCTAGTCTTACCTCTTTGAGGGATTAAGGGTGTATTCTAATTCTAGAATTTTGAATAAAATCAATTATTTTTTGCATATTTTGAAAGTTTAAAGTCGGTCTTAACTATCTTTAAGCGCGTTTTTCTCAAAATACCTTTTTCAACACAGTTGACTTGATATCTCATGTTCTAATTAATCGATTTACTTCAAATTTGGTACGAATCTTCTCTATATAACACTTTATTGCCCCTACCAGTCTGCGTTCAATTTCTGTGTTTTTTTTTAATTCAAAGCTGTGGAAAAATAAAAACAAAACAAATAAAAATAATAATAATATTTTTTGCAAAAAATGTTTCACTTTTCTTACTTCAAAGACCTTTAAACAATGACTTTTTGATGACGTATTGAACGTACAAATAAAAAAATAATGTTTCATATAGAATGGATTAATTTCATACGTACCGATTACATGAATAAGTATGTCAGGATATAAATGGAAAAAAGTTTAATCCAAAAAAGGATGTTATATAAAAGTAGGACACGTCTGGCCTATTATCCCCATTCTATGCGTCACAAATAGAACCGTCTTATTAAATATTCAAATGTAAAAACATCGCCTCTTGTTCGATTGGAAAAATTCAAATAAACTGCGGTTTTCAAACAGTCCCACCAGCAAGCGCTTTCCAAAACAATCAAAAGCCCCCAAACAAATACAGTATTTATATGCCAAGTTAAACCTTTTTTGTTTCAAGTCAAACTTTTTTCAATTCAAGTTAAAAAAAATTTTTTCATTTAAAATTAAACATTTTTCATTTCAAGTTAAACTTTCAAATGTCAGATGAAATGTTTCATGCTCCAAATATAAATGGTGTATTTCTCTAAGCATATAAGATGATTTTTACATAAATGTAAAAATTCTAAATACTAAAAACGTGTTTAAACTTTGCAAATATTTATGAAAATGTAAAGAAGAAGAAATGCCAACCTAACACTCCTGTGCTGCGTTTCATTTCATCTGACATTTGACATTAAAATAGGTTTAATTTGAAAAGAAAAAAGTTTAACTTGAATTGAAAAAGGTTTAACTTTTTTCGTAAAAATACTGTTTTATCCAACGCAACAGGTCCAATAGAATTATTAAAAAACGCAATTAATTCGTAAAATTTTAGCGTCCGAAAACAAACAAAACACCGAGTAAGACTCCGAAACTAGCACACGCTACAGCAATTTCAGCTGATAAAGAAATCCATTTTAGCGTCTGAGATAAGAAACACATTTCTATGTCATTAGGAATTGGAGTGCTCTGCGCTTGAAGATACGTCGAAAAATTAAAACCTAGGAACGAAATCGATATGGCGATGCATGAATGTTAATATTGCAAGCGTCGTTAGGTTTAAAATGTTTGCTGATTGGAATCTGTGCCAAAACGATTCACGCTACGGCTCTGAATGTGTTGGCGAATAATATGCTTTTAATTATATTTATGGAAATCAAATACGGAAAATTTTTGATTGTGATGAAGCAACAAGTTAAAAACTTGGTATACAATTTTATAAGATTATTGTGTGCTAAATAGGAGGGCTTCGAACCATTATTTTTTTCATTTCGGTTTTAGTTTCGTTTAGGTTCCTAAAATGTATATCGGTTCAATTCGTTCCGGTTTTGCCGGTTAACGGTTTAATTCCGGTTCGAAGCCCTGCTAAATAGGCAAATTTATAGTTTGTAAAACCGTGTAAATCGAGAATCGATTGTCGATCTGTTTAATTGGATTTTTTATATCAAATGTATGATGAGACAAATCTATCCAGTCATGGAATCTATTCATCAATTTATTATGAGGACAATCAAATCATAGTCGGTGAAAATGCTAATATTTACAATTACACGTAGCTCCTTTTATATAAAATAATCAAAATCAGGATATCCGACTCGTTCGGCTTATATAAAACCGATGATCAATTCTCAAAGAATCCAAATACTATATTTATTAAAAATAGATTATAAAAATGTAATCCTGATTTTTAGGAAAAATTGTGCATCATCAATAATGTTTTGAATTGAAATTGGCGATATCTATGATTCATACAATTACTCAGTTGTCGAATGATAACACATAACGTTTAAGTTCAATTATATTTTAACAGCAATCATGTTTCGGAAATGCATAAACATCTTCATTTTCCGTCTTCCATGTAGAGTTATAAATCTTTATCCAGACAAAAATGGTTTTAAAAAAAACACCTTAAAAGCACTTATTGCGGTGTCAGAGTCTCAAAAAACCGCTTGAATTTATTGGATGAATTGCACCCCAAGACCCAGACACAATAAAGATAGAAAATGACGTCAGCCAGGGGGATGTCCTAACGCCCAGACGCCACCAAGAGATTCTTATGCCTACATAGAAAGGGATGAGAATCGATATTGACGTCATTTTAACCACCTTGAGTTTGTGGACGCTGTAATATTGATACAGGATTAGTAGAAGGTCTTCAGATAAGGCTGCTGCGTATAAAACGGTCGTAGACGTAGCAAATGTACATATTTACTCCGATCCGACAAAGTGACCTGGAATTGAACGCTCTCAAGCAATTTGGGATGATTTTAAAATATTAACCGCAAAAGAAGGCTTTATTCGCGTTTCTGGATTGTGAATCGTTTTATCTCCATCCCATGTAATCCAAATAATGCGTAATCGATCATGTATGCTAAACACATAAGCTGAACTGCAACATTAATAACAATTCTGGGAGTTTGGACGTTTTCTCGACGCAAACGAGAAAAACGAGCAGACTTAACAATAGATATCGGATTACGAAATTGACACTTACATAATTAAATATTCCTTAAGTGAGCTCGTTTCACAATTGCATCCACAATCCAAAGAAACTTGAGCATGCAAATAGAACGCAACACAGTGCTTGTATACGTCGCGCGGTCTCTAAACAAATGAAACGTGCATCCAGTTTTTACAGATGAAAATTGTTTTCAACACAAAGTGCAGTGGTGTGCGCCTGCAGTGCTCCCTTTGGGTGCACGTGTTGCCCGTTCGGCGGTCACGCGTTATTCGGCCGTAGTTCGGGCGGCGTTAAAGCGCAGATTCGCGTGCTGCGCCGACCGTCGTAGAGCGTGAAACCTTCCGCACGACGCGCGCGTCAAGCCCGCAAAAGATGACTGACGGTCCGCGAGGACAGCGAACGCACCGTAGCCGACTACAGTGCGCATAGAAAGTAACGCCCCAAAAGGAGATACTAGTACATACGCAATTATAAAAACATTAACGCAATTAGCGCCGACCGATTCACGGTTAAAAAATATTAACGCCAAAATGAGCATTAATTTCATGACCATCTTAAGGCAATGTCCCATATAAATAATTCAAAAAAATCGCTGGCAAAAAATTATGGTATCGTGGGTCAAATTTGATTCCTGGTCACCTGTTCTTATTATTTTAATGTTTTTAATTAATTGTCTCCAATTTTACTCACGTACGTGATATATTGCATATTATGAAGTTTACTAATCGTTTAATAAAAATCAGGAAATACAAAAGTTGAAGAGTGTATTTTTATGTGGTTCATACAAAGACGATCAATTGGACAGCCAATATCTGGTTCATCATTGTGTTAAAAAGCAATATTTTTCAATACAGAATTAAATGGAGATTCCACCTTCAAAGCATGTTCGGGCTGGCTTGAAAAATTCAAAGGATGACATGATATTAGGGAACTTGAAATTCATGGGGAAAAACTTTTTGCTGACATACCTTCGGCAAACAAATTAATTTGGCCATTGTCGATGCCGCCGAACAAGGGTTGGGTAGATTCTGGCCGGAATACGGGATCCCGGACAGTTTTAGATACTTAAGAATCCCGGGATTAGTAAACGTAATCCCGAAAAATCCCGAGATTGAAATTTTTATCTAACAGAAATCGTACACCTCACAAACACGACGAAGGCTACAAAATCGAGACATTCCCAACGAAATCTGGACGCTTGGAAACAGTGGCGTAATTACTAATTGGCGAACTTAGGCGACGCCTAGGGGCAGTGACGTACATTTTGAAAAACATATAGCGTACATGTATGTTTTTCAAATTGTTATAGTAACCTTTCCCTACCGGTGGTGTATTTACTACACCTCGACTCTAATAATGGGAATATCGATATGACATATAATAGATGCGGGGCTCAGAATTTTTGTATTCTTCCGTAATATAATTACGAATCACATCAAAGTATTATAGTATATAAGTATTCATCTGCAGCGAGGGAAATAAATAATTTGTCGGGAAATCGGGATTTTGTCGAGTTTTAGTCCTTGTCTCAGCAGAAAGCAATTTTATCGGTCACATTGATGGTGTTATATGAAAATGAGGACTCACGCTATCATCAACTCGAACTAGCATTCAAATATCTTATGACGATACCCCCCAACGAGTGTGGAGGCTGAGCGTGCATTTTCAGCAGCAAGTTGCCTGGCTACCAAAATCAGATCCCGATTAAATGACGAAACACTCGATGGTTTAATGTTACTTCGGGCATACATTGGATTCCCTATTCAAGATGCTGCAGCACCAACATTAGAGGAACTAGAAGTTCTTGTAAGAAACATCCGCCCAAGGAAATCCCCCGACCTGGATCGCATCGATGGACGCATCGTCAAAAGGGCCTTTCGGCAGATCGACTTCGGTTTTTGTTTCATTTTTCAAGACAGGCGACTTTCTTGGCTGCTGGAAGAGAGGACTGGTCGCCGTTCTTCCGAAACCAAAGACGAACAAACAACCAGAAGGCCCAAAGGCGTATCAGATCATAGTGTTGCTTCCCACGCTAGGAAAACTCCTGGAGAAAACTTTAGGCTTCAGACTTGGAAAGTCCACCATTGATGCTATCTTTAGTATCACAGAATCAATCACCAAACACTACGCGATTGCGGTTCTGTTGAATTTCTCGGGAACTCTTGACAATGCAAGATCCCTAATAACAAACACATTGAAGCTATTTGTGGAGAAGGAAGGATTCGACAATTGGAATTCTTTAAATGTGTCAACTTTGAAAAGGTCATGAAACAAAATTTAGAAAAGAAGTAAGTTCCAGTAACACAATAGAACCTGATATAAGAGATATTGCGGAAGCAATATCACAAATTTGCTGAATGCGACGAAGAAAGACAAACGATCCTGGTTTCCAAATTTTGAACGATAAAGAAATAAGGCGATTTAGTGTTTAGATATCGCCATGAAATGGCTTGAGAACCAAGAAGATTGTAACTCACGACAACTTATATATCTTAAGAGCGATTTGGCAGCTGCTAAAAGAAGAGATTAGTGTCCGGATAATCGAGGTTATATTGTGCGTCTCAAGCTGCATCTTGCAGCGTTGTGGCTCTCGTAGGAGCCGGCTGGGTCAATTTTGACCCACGATACCAAATATGTATTTTTTTACTTTTTTCCGGTTTCAGTGAGTATTTCAACAATAATAAAGGGATTTTAGAGAGCTAAAGTGTAATCATGCTTTCGTTTATGCAGCGTGATGGATTTGTGGATACAGAGAGCGGCAAACCGGATATTATTCAATTTCATATTAGTAATACAGGTGAAGTTGATTCTTTGGACTAAAAATGCGCACATTAATCGGTAGCCGGAAGAACTCAGTTATGGTCACGTGTAATTTTTTCAGCAATATAGATGATTTGTTCCTCTAATGGATTTGTAATTTGGAAAGCTTCGAACTCTGAAAACGAATGAACAGAAACAAAGATATTTAAAAAAATAGTTTTGGACATATTAGCACCATTTATACCACATCGTAAAACTGAAAATGCAAAGTTTTGGAGGAAATATATGGACAGTCGGAAAATCAGTCACAGCGCGAAGAACAAGTTGCATTCAATAAATTAAACTTCGATAGTTTTGTAGGAAATGCTTATTTAATTTCTCCCCAATCCATATTTATGCAAATAGTATAAAAATATGCTTGTAATTACTGATTTTCTGATGTGGGTCAAATAAGACCCATGAAGCTTGTAGTGCTCCCAAACATATCACGATTTGTGCCTCTATCATTAAACTACTCGGATGAAGGTTTTTCAATCATGGAATATGATCAAATAAATTCCATCAAGGGGAGCAGCATTATACCGTTTGGAAAACAACAAGACACTTGGACTTTAAATGAGAGGAAAATACCGGACCGCCCAAAATCTACTACGGATGCTAAGGATAACTTCAATTTATTATCGCGAAATTGAATGAAATTAGTGTTTAATTAAATTAATATGGACTTGGACAGAAATTTATATTAAGGGTTGCTATAAAATACTCTAATACCTTTAGGTCTTCGAATATTAGGGCACATTGCAGCAAGATAATGACCCCAAACATATTTTTAAAATCTGCACTAGTTCGGTAATTTTGGCATTGATTCATCGAGATTTACCATTCTATTGTTTTAGCAGGTGTTTTAATTAATATAAAAAAATGACAAAGTATTAAACTAGTGTTAAGCCCTTTCAAGATTTGGGTTGATCCAAAATTCACTGAAAATGAAGATATCTTCATTATCAATAATAGATAACATTATTTTTTGTGAATGAATGTCAATGGAGATTATGCTGGACGTAAATATATATTTTTCAGCCCATTTCGCCTGTCCATTTAACGTGCATTATATAAACGCGAGATATTAATAAATAGATTTCTGCCTTTCGATTAGATCGCTAAATCCGGTAAAAGTGTTATAGATCGAAGAGATTTAGCTATCAAAGACCGATATATGTGTTTATGATAAATTCTCGATTTACACATAATAAGAATCATTACATTAATTCTAGATTGAATCGCACTGCGACGAATGGAATAAATGGATGATTGTGTCTTTGGTTCGGAAAAATAGCCGGTGTCGAAGAAACGCTGATGGCGGTGTTTATGCAGATCGAACCGAAAAATTATCAATCGGTCACGCTCAACATTTGCATGACGATATGGTCTATTTTATGCCACTATGTCGAATGATGATTTTACTTTTTCTTGGTGGATTTATTTGTTAATTGTACTGTGCTCCACTGCAGTATACACGCCTGATTAGAGCGACATGATTGACAGCTCGTCATAGTTTCAGCTACTGTTGCTGAAAAATATTTTCTCGAACAGCGATGACGTATTAGATCCTTATCTTTGACGTCTAGACTCGGCAATTTTCGTGTAAGATTACGGCTTTGTGAAAGTAGAAGCATTATATGGTCGTCGATTAATCCTTTAGAAAATTATAATCATCAAATGTTATAATCAAATACAACCCCATCATTTAAATTAGTGCTGATTCGTGTGGTATATGGTGAATTTAATACGGCTATTTATTTTGTCTAATAAGACACTCTTACCATTTTACTTGGTCGATTGCTAAAGAGAAGAAACCACATACAATTGGAGAGAATTTAATGAAATTGGCAGTGATATTAAGAAACAAGGGATTTCAACACATAGCCCACGCATGTTGGACTTGGGAAGAAAGAAGAATGTTTGTTCAACCAGCCATCCACAATATGATTTGTCTTGGAATCAATGTCACCGCATCTGTACTGATGATGCGCCTTCAATGCTTCAGTTGATCATCTCTATTATCTACATATGAAACCGATTTGTTCCTAAAAAGGATTATCAATGTTGATGAAAGGACAATTATCAGCGGGTCTCTCGCGCGATAGAAGTGAAACTTCTTAGCTCATAGGAAAAGTTGATTTTAGGCTTTGCATTTTCTTCATTTGTTAACAGAAATTGTTAGCTAAAATGAATGAGTGTCGTGGAGCAAAGAGTTTGCTAGGTATACACTATTATACTGTTCATCCGATTGAGATGAAACTTTGATGAGTTATTGGGTATATATCCGAGAAGGTTTTTACATTAGCTCGATCATTATTCGTGTGCGGAATTTGTTTATTTGTCCGTATTTAATGCGCTGCCATACCGTTCATTCGATTGCGATATAACTTTGTCAACTTATTGTTTACACTTGTGGGAATAACATAGGTATAGTAAAAATATTGTTTGGGTACGCAATTTGTTATACGAGACGTGGCATTGCAACGCATGCCGGGTAATCACTAGTATATGATACTAGGCTTGCTACTAGTGTAGTGGGTGCTTTATGCTACGTATAGACACACATACATACAGTTAAGACGCAAATTGACATATCGTGGGAAAATTTGTGATTTTTTTTTAGATTCGTTAAAAATGTACCAAAGCATCTGGATTCTTATATTTTTTCCACGATTTTAAAATTACTTATTTGTGAAAAAAAAATTATAGAAAAGAGTGGAAATTATGTAGCAAAAAAATAATGTACAGTTATAGTTTAAACACATATTATTATGTTAAAAGAAAACGTGCATTGCTTTTCACTTCACTTAACATGCGAATTTTATTACTAGGTATTAATAGATAGATAAATATTTTCCAAGAAATGTATTGATATGCTACTGAATCGATGTTTTTGTCCATAAATCATCATTTAATCTTTCCCTTACGATGCTATGTATTTAGTACGCCATATGATATTCTAAAACTCCGTATTTATTATATTTTATATTCGGTGTAGTAAATACACCATAGTAAAGGTAAGGTTAATCATCACAGACCATAAGTGACAGCCCTGCCCTCGAACAGATATGAACAAAATACTATTTGCAGACAGCTAGCACAAGCACGGAATGGCTTAATTCCTTGGCCACGGTCAGCAAGAGAACATTCAGCTGATGAATTGCATTCTTATCGAGACGTGTTTACTCACAGAAGCATTGTTTCTTCTTTTAAAACACATAACAAGATCGCGAAAAATACCAAGACAATAAGTCTTTATATGAGATAACAATAAGCGTTTTCATTATTTTGTTCGTTCGGCATGCGGGAGTCCATTGTTGGATGATGTGATTGAAAAAGAAAACCTTCACAATAGATAATTGTTCTAAAATGTCATTGGAGCATCGAAGCCTCGATTATATCAAATAATAAAGGTCTGCTCGTGTCTATGTTTCATGATTTTATAACCTTGTTACAATCACTATTCAATTCGCCTGATTTTTAATATGCTCATAAAATTATGAGGTGATAATCATATGCATTATTTACAAATACGCACATTGCTAAGATACTTATTTGCTAATAGATATTGAAATATCATAACGATTAGTATGCGGAACTTTTTAGTAGTCATTATAGTATTTTAATGCCTATTTAAAACCTATCAAATTCAAGTGCGGTAAAAAATCTAGGCGATAAGATTATTCCAATATACATCCAATAACAAAATTATGCGGTTTTGTTCTTCCGTTCCATTTAAATTGACTATCACAATATTTTGAAGTTATTTATTAAAAAAAAAATCGATACAAATTTATCAAATCTTCTAACAGCAAATTATTAATCTTGATTTTGATTTGATTTGATTTTCACTGGATATGTGATTTGATGATGACTGGAAGTGATAATTCTATAGACGCGGTAGGGTAAATCAATAACAAGCTTCATTTCACTAGACTAATATACGCCAACGTGGTGCATCCGTTAAACGTCTCGCATAGCAAATTGCGTACACAAACAATATTCGTACTAATTTCATAACGTTCACGAAGTTGCGCACAATAACTCCCCAAAATTTCATCGTAATCAGATGAACAGTATGGCAGTGCATAAAATATAAACGAACAAACATTGATTTTTATATATAAGATTACACAAAACACATCGCAATATTTTAGCTATCAATTCTCGCTAGCAAATAGAAAAAAGCAATGCATAAAATCAATTTTTCTCAAGAGCTAAAAGGTTAAATTTCTGCAACGATTAATCAACAAGAGCTAAGAAATAAGACTATAAAAAGAGATAGGATGATCAAAATTAATTATAAAAACGCAGGCTTCAGTGACGATTTCTGCACAAAAGAAAGCTCAAAGACTCTTAGCAGACAGAATGTAAAAGAATAACAAATTCACAAAAAGACAAAATCGTAGTTAGATATACAGACAAATGGTAAACAAAACCAACATCAGAAAAGAACTAAAACAAGGAGATGCGCTCGGCGTTGAATTGAATATTTGTTTTATGCACAAGAAATCGTTACAATTTCTTAAATTATAACGGAGCTAGAAAACAGAAATTCCTCTCATACATATATTGCACACCATTTTTTAATCAATTTGCTACTGACCATCTCTCGATCAGATTACATCTTTTGATCAACACCTCATTTCAATCGCCATTTGATCTCACCGATGGTACTAATATACCATCATACATACTCTTAAACGAAGAGAAAACTATTCTACAAAATGTTTCTATCTGCGCGCTTATATAAAAAAAAAATTACGAATCGTTGATACTCAAGCTAATCTTGTTGAAGTCTATTGCTAGTAATTAGATAGATTAACGAGAGCAAACAAGAAAAAAATACATTTCTCGGTAAATAGAGGAGCGTAATCCTTGACTTAGACCCACACCTATTTATTGTTAACATGACGCAAGAATATAATATGTTAGATACACATTGAATTTGCCATTTTGGCGATGCGATCATAAATGCCAAAAAATGATGTAGTGACACCAAAAATGGTCAATTACATAGCTCTCTTACTACTTCTGACTTATCTAGCCAACGTTTGAACATAATTTATACATTTTTCAGGGTTTTTTTTGTCAACATGGATTGCTGTCGACGTGCGTCCTGAAAACGGGACATTTCGGCATCCCGGATATGTGCTCGGGGACAACGAAATATGCTGCCTAAAAACAGGATGCATGCTTAATTCAAATATAAGGACGTATAAAAGGGTCTACTAGGGCGTTACACATGAACCTTCGGAATTTGTATGCGGGAAGATGAAAATCTGTTGGAGATTTAATTATTTATAGTATTCAATTTAGAAACCGTTATATGTGGCGGAGCATTGTCTTGGAGCAATATGGGCCCGTGTTTATGTATTAGAATTGTCTGCTTCATTTTTAATTTCCGGTGCATATTTTTGATTTTGATTGGGGGGAAGTCTAGACTCGTTTTCGACCTCATTTGGCGCGAATCCACCTTTGTAAGATAGCCTCTGAAGGGGCTTCCGTGATCGTACAGATCATAAAAGGCCCCGGGTATGCATTTATCGCCGAAGGTGGTACAAAAAGCCCTTTTAAAAAAGGACGGAGTGGTCACAAGGTCTGTGTGTCCAACCGGTCCGCTTTTCGGATCGCTGATATGACGATTGAATGCCTCACGATTGGACGCCATACCCGAACATGTCTACAGAGCATGTGTGAATTGTGATTATTGTGAATTGTTGAAGAACACATCTCCAAGCGCCTCAATATTTTGCCTTCTGATAGTTCATGCGGCACCCATTTGTTCAGCTTTTAACCTTTCCTTTTGAAACGAGATGACGAGAAATATATGCAACATCTAACTCATAAGCAAGTGTTCGAACTATTGCATATGGATTAGCTATCCAGCTTTTAAATCTTCATCTTTCTCAACTACGGTCAATCTTCGACTAACTGACATTCCGAAACTTCATGTGTAAATGTTGTAATATATTGAAGAAATGCATAGAACGTTATAAATGTGCGATATTTCCTAAACGATCAGATCAGGAAGTTTGATCGTGCGTCAAGGAAGTTTACAAATTACGTCCAAGCAATCACTGTCAACGAGTCTGAAGTTTATTTACCAAAGCAACGATGATGGATTTGCACACCCAGATGTCGGAACAAGTCGTTGCACATCGATTTTCATACTTTATCGGGTCATCGGCATGTAAAAGACACTCAATCACAGGGATCGTACGCAACGTTGACTTATAACGGTGAAATGGAGATTAGATCGTCTTACCGTCGTATCATGTGCAAACTCACTCCCGTGGTCATTCCGGCACGCATTCTGCATAATCACCTTTGTCAAGTGTAACTGAATAATATCGATCCGTATAGAATAACAATTGGATATTTTCTATCGGCTCTGATGTACGTCGTCCCGTTACTGCCAAGAAAACTGTGTCAACGATGCAAATTTAGCAGCCTTTTGGCCATGGAAATGGATTGCTGAAGTTCGCGCGTGCAATTTTCCGGGTCGACCTCAAGACTTTTGAGGTCGAAATTGGTTATCAATTGACGCGATGAAGCATACAATGTCCTGTTTTCTAAAATCCCAAGAAGAGTCAAGGATGCAAGCATATGACGAGGAAAACTAACAACAACAACAATAAAAATTAGATATATATATCATCTGCAGTCTGTCCCATTCAACAGATTTATTGACATGGTAATTTAACTAGTGTGGGAAAAGTCTAGCGTCTAATCTAGGAGATTTTCAAGATAATTCGAGTTTTTCAGGTCAGGCTTCTATTTTTCAATGTGATCTGTTAAATATAATATTATCTCTATAGAAGATTTTCATATAATCAAGGATTTTAATGGGTCAGTTTCCATTATCTTAGGATAAAATTATTGGAATGGGAATTTTGAGCCCCCATTTTCATATAACAACATCAATGTGACTGATAAAATTCTTATCTGCTGAGACACGGACTAAAACTTGCAAAATTTACGATTTCCCGACAAATTATTTATTTCCGTCGCTGCATATGAATACTTATATACTATAATAGTTGGTTGTGATTCGTAATTATATTACGGAGAAATACAAAAATTCTGAACCCCGTATCTATTATATCTCATATCGATATTCCCATTATTAGAGTCGATGTGTAGTAAATACATCACCGGTAGGGAAAGGTTAATATAAAAATTTGAAAAACATATATGTACTGTATATATATATATATATACATAGATTAGACAGTCACTGCCCCTAGGCGTCGTCTAAGCTCGCCAATTAGTAGTTATGCCACTGTTTCCAAGCGTCCAGATTTCGGCGATTTAGTACTTTTTGTAAATTCACATTTATTAAATGTTCGTATCATGTTTTATAGAATTGAGTTTGATAATCAATGTTGAATTTTTCATTTGAATGTTTTGGTTGGAAAACAAAAATATCAATTTGCTCTGATTTCATCTGTAATGAAAACGTAATGGAAATATATTGGTATTGATAAATTGTCAAAGGAAATGAAATTGATGGATGTTCATATTTGGCATTCAGGAGAACCCAATGTCGGTTGTCTTTTAAGGACAATTGAATCCTTTAATATGAAAGACAAACCCAAATCACTGTCTGCTTGACGAATACGAAAAGATGGAGTCCAGTGGTTGATTCATTGATAATTTGCTAATTTTTTGCTGAAAAGGAACATTGTCCATGTTATATTCATAAAAATAATACACACTATATGTACATATCATCAAACAATACCCCGTTATAAGAGAGTAGCGAATATAGGACATATGCGTTATGTGCCGGATATAAGATAGCGTGCAGATCAAAGGGCTAAATTATGAGATGATAAGGAATAAAATAATTCACAGTTGTGCTAACCGGATGACTTGCTTGAACCGTGTGACATGAGAAAATATAAATTTAATGACCCGAAGATTTGATGAATTACCGTCGATGTTCTTGCATCGATTAGCCGGCGTTACATAGTGCAGGTCATTGACAGTGTTGTCATTTTATAGACGCCATCCCATGGCGTTGTCTGAAACCCTTTTTAATCCGGTCGTAAAATTATTTAAAAGAGGGGTGTAATGGCCGCAAGGGGAATAAAACGCGTTTGGAGTGCATTTTATCGAAGGACATGATGTGTAACATTAAAAAGACTGAGTTGTGCTACGTTTGCCAAGCAACGAAGACAATGAAGGACGATAAGGGACGTGAGTCAAGTCCTGTGTTGATACAGAGATGAAGAATGCTCGATAAGGTCACGATGGAAGTACGTGGGAAGGACAAGAATTCAAGGGATGACGTAGCTACAGGAGTTACTGAAGAATGCCAACCATGACCATTTGAATGAATTGCACTCTAGCTTCATAGGTCACCCAAGAAAAAATATCTAATAAGAATCGATTGTAGTAAGAAATACATCGATGTAACATCGAAAAAATACAGACAGTTGGTTCAACAACCAATTCAAATAATAGAGTCGCTGAAAATTATGAATTTGTGTATATAAAATAGTTTTTTTCTCTGATTATATTCAAATCAATGCTAATACCGACCAACGTGGCCGGCATGGCACGATAAGTTGCATAACTAATAATCTGGTTAGTTCAAGAATAGTCCGAGGGTTGAAATTGAATGGGGTGACTTTGTTATTTTCGATAGAGGGCAACCGAGTGATACGGTCATCATCAAATGCATTTTGCATACGGTCATAAGTGCTAACTATGCAAAATTTGATTCAAATCAAGCAAATTTTTGTTTAAATAAGAAGACAATATACAGAAAATACAACAAAGTAGTACAAACCCGAGGGATGAATGAAAATATGACAAGAACTTCACGCAAGAAATTATTCGCGATTGTAGGCGTTACCGGCGCGAATAATGTATTTTCCCACGGCCAAGACTATCGGTCGGCTCTTTTTACTTTTATCCTACGTAATCGAGTTCCAAGCTCGCGCACGCACAGAAGGATGGAAACACACATCGCTTTAAAACTTTTTGCCTTAAAAGAATTTTGTCTGCACATCTTATGCGGGGCTATCTACTTTAATCAAAGATTATATGAGGTTGTCTCATAAGTTTCTTTCGCAAATTCCACGAACATCCGTCCATAATCATCTGACAAAATTGGGCTAAATCAATCGTTCAGATGTGTGGCTTCCTCAAGAACTGACTGACTCAAATCAACTTCAGCGTATTTCTACATGCGATCTTCTTCTCCAACGACATAATAGCCAACCTTTTTTGAAGAGACTTGTCACTGGAGATTAAAGTTGGATACTCTATGAGAATATCCTACGTAAACGGTCTCGGACCAAAGGTACAGAAGCTTTAACTGTAGCTAAACCTGGCTATCATCCAAAAAAAGTTTTGCTATGCATTTGGTGGGACTGGAAGGGGGTAGTTTATTATGAGCTACTTCAGCAAGGTGAAACGATCAATTCAACAAAATATTGTTCCCAACTAGACAATCTAAAGGATGCAATTGCCAGAAAACGGCCAGAATTAGCGAACAGACGAGGCGTTGTTTTTCATCACGATAACGCCAGGGCTCATGTGCCTTTGCTGGTCAGAAATAAATTATTATCATTTGACTGGGATGTTTTATCTCATCCTCCACTGTGATCACAGGAACCCGAATTCCGAGTTCCGCAGTACAAAGAAGTTGAGAATTTCCATGGTCAGGGCAGAATAAATCTGCAGTGGCTGGTGACGATGATGATGAATCGGAGCATCGGTGGTAATGAACACCATCACGCTGGCGAGATTGCGTGACCATCACGATCGATGGTGGTCCACCATTTCTCTGCTGGTACGCACAAAATAGTGAAATTGAACAAAAGAGACTTCCGCCGCGCTCATTGTGCTTTACTCAAAATGTGAGAGTGAATGTTATTAACAGCATCCTGTAATTAACACGGTCGGGATGAGAACAATGAACTGGCGGGAAAGCATTGCCGTTGCATCGGGCAGCATGTGCAAAGCACTTGGGACAAGTTGTGCAGCTGCATAGCTTCCTATTGACGATGCCATGCGAAGGTGGTGAAAGCACCAGCTTCAACGTTTACCAATGAGTAAGAACGATCCCGTTAAAACTATGCAAATGTACTTTGGACACGAACAGCACTGTTCCTATTAATTCTTCATTACCGGGACCATAAGTGGATCAAAGTTGGAAAGTCGACAGAGCCAATATGCATAGTGTTCCTTGTCCTAAAAAAATAAGCAAACAATAGCTACGTGACTAATTTGACGGACGCTTCGCTATTTAGCCAATCACATAAATATGATATCCAAATGACGATGACTAAAAAAAAATACTGGAAAGAATGATTCAACTACCATAACATGTGTGTTCCGAAATAAGGGGACGTCCGTCAAGCAGTGACAGTGAAAATAAAGACGAGCTTTTGTACGAAATAAACAAAGCGTCTTGTACGTTAATAGATTTTAACGACCCACATAAAGGTTTAGGGTCACAAGTAAACGTCATGGAAAGGTCAAGAGTCGAAACCGACAGCATCTATTTGTGACCAAATACAAACATGTAAAATCCTTCACGTTATACATTTATATGATGAATCATTTTTACAAGCATTAAATAATTTTCTTGGAAACTCATTTTAAACATTTATATGGACTTACGGGAATCAAAGAAAATAATTTTGGAATATCAGAATTGGTCGCTTCATGCTGATACCCTGGTTCTACAGAAGACCTACCAAGACGATTAGATAAGCCCTATTATCAACTAAATTCACCTATCTCAATGACACACAATAAACTTCCAAATCCAGAGCTTATATATTAATCATATCCAATAACAATTTTCTATTTTTTAGCAAGTTGGTCTAGATATCGACTAAATATCGGTTATTACGAGGAATTATACTCAAATCCCTTGACGCTCGTTAAAATACAATTAAACTGTACATAATCGTCCAATTATACGAATCAAAGTACGCATTGTTATGATATTTTTATTACAAATGTATTCAAATATTGTTATAATTATTTGACACGGTAATCTTATTATACTGTAATTAATATTCGGATTTTTGCGGTTTGTTTTGAATGGGTTGAATGTCTAAAGATAGTAGAGTGAGAAAACGCATACTTCTTTCAACATAGCCAAGACCAAATTCCAACGAGCTTGGTTTATTTTCCGGCACATCTTTAGCTTCCGTGGATAGAACGCGATGTTAAATAAAAGATCGTCAAGATTTTACAACTGTTAATTATAAAGCTGATTTATAGTAATATTCAATTCGTCTATTAACTCGTTCGTCGCTGCGTCCACCAGATATGCGCGACGAACGATCCCCCGCGGAGACTCCGTCGCGTAATTTTGGTAGACATTTTCTTCCTCCGCTTAAATACGATTTTTTTTTCAACATAATAGCATGATTTTATATTTTTGTATTTTGCAATGTATTTTTAATCTACATTGATCATTATTTTATGCAATTGATTTAAATAAAATTACTTTTGAGCTTCCAAAGTCGCATAAAATGTGTAAACGAATGAGAATTGTCAACTTCATTCTTGTCTCTAGATTATACCCTTTATATATACGTAGGAAATTCAATCCCGAAATTCCGATCAATTCCTTTCTGCTGAGACACGGACTAAAACTCGCAAAATTCCCGATTTCCCGACCAATTATTTATTTCCGTCGCTGCAGATGAATACTTATATACTATAATGTTTTGATGTGATTCATAATTATATTATGGAGGAATACAAAAAATCTGAACCCCGTGTCTATTATATTTCATATCAATATTCCCATTATTAGAGTCGAGGTATAGTAAATACATCACCGGTAGAGAAAGGCTAATATAAAAATTTGAAAAACATATATATACTGTATATATGTATACATAGATCAGACAGTTACTGCCCCTAGGCGCCGTTTAAGCTCGCCCATTAGTAGTTACGCCATTGTTTCCAAGCGTCCAGATTTCGGCGAGAATATCTCGATTTAGTAGCCTTCAACGGTGTACGATTTCTGTTAGATAAAAATTTCGTTAATTGGATTCCCTAGTTGAGACCCTTTTTACATGCATTCCTACCCTTGTCTGTTCGCACTTGATTATCATCCCTTTGTTTTCGTTAGTTTGGCTAATGACAGAGTAATTGGTGAAGCTTATCGATCTAATATAAATAACACTCGAGAGTTCGAATTATTTTGAACCGTGAGAAACAACACTGATTCAGGCTGGGCGACGAGGGTGTTAAAATATCGGTCAATCATTACATTTGCAACTAAGTATTATAATTCGTCTGCATTTGCAGCGTTATTAATTTTATTATCTTATCAGTATTTTGCCTATACTAAAATATGTAAAATTGACAACCGCTTTGACAGATGTGTTTTATCATCCTAGGCCACTTATCTTGATTGCTCTTCAGCCACATCTTTGATCGTTGATCAAAATTCTTGTGATGGAAATTACCTTTGATGAAGTCAATATATTAGCATATTTTCAACTATTAACCATTGATTGTCGAGAAACTCGGCAGAATGAATAATTACATGCAAGATTGTTACGTCTAAATGGATGTACATACATAGTTGATTCACGTAATACACGATGACTTCGGTCAAATGAAATTCATTAATAATCGACCATTCAATTCGTGATTAGGTTTGCTTTGTTGAAGACTGTTTGGGCACTGTTTGTGTATATACAAATGTTGCGATTTAAAAGCAAAAGACGCGTCATCCAATATCAGAAGGTAACGAGATGCCATCATCCAACGAACGAGCAGAAGAACATGATGAGCAATGCTTATTATTACATCACTGTAATATTTGACCGTTTTTTGTCATAATAAGTTCGTCGCGATTTATGATCGTCGACTGTTAAAATAGCACCCAAAGATTGACGAATTTTCTCGAAATCAAGATACGGAATGATTAATTGTTATTATTTTCACCGTGGACGTATCTCCCTCATTAAACACCATATCTTGATTGATTGCCCACAGAAGAAAATGCAAGAAAATGGTCGAGTCGCTCGACATTATTGTGACTATATTGTATGGTCACAGTCACAATTCTGTGATCTCGGGCATTGATATCACAACGTCGACAATCCATTTTGTAGCGGTCGTTGTCCGCTACCATCGCGAACTTTCCATCTATCAATTTTATACATCGAAACGAACGAAAAAATAAAATGATAGCCAAAATCTATACGAAGATCCGAGTGTCGAATTAAAATTACACAATTAACACTCCATTTTCACCTGCATTATCTCGAAATTCGATGGAAAGTATTGCGATCGAACAACGGCAATAAAACTGCTATTGACGACGCTACGGATGATTGAAGATGGACCACCTCTTTTGATTCCAATAGAATCTGTCAAAAATTCGCTCACAGTCAGTCTTTTGTTGTGCTAAACAACCACATCCAATGTGTTAATTGGTCGAGCATCATTAGACAATTGAGGATTATATGAGGATGATAGAAGTTCGTTGACTTTTTCTATGGCTTGATATCATCCGTCTTAAAAATCAAGATAGATAGGGTCAAGCACGGTTATACTAGGGAATCCAATCCCGGGATCCCGGACAGTTTTAGATGCTCATGAATCCCGGGATTAGTAAACGTAATCCCGAAAAATTCGGGATTGAATTTTTTATCTAACAGAAATCGTATACCTCACCAGGACGATGAAGGCTACTTAATCGTGACATTCCCGCCGAAATTTGAACGCTTGGAAACAGTAGCATTAGCTACTAATTGGCGAGCTTATGCGATGCCTAGGGGTAGTAACTGTCTAATCTATGTATACATATATACAGTATATATATGTTTATCAAATTGTTATATTAACCTTTCCCTACCGGTGATGTATTTACTACACCTCGGCTCTAATAATGGGAATATCGATATGAAATATAATAGATACGGGGTTCAGATTTTTTGTATTCCTCCGTAATATAATTACTAATCACATCATAGTACTAAAGTACATAGGTATTCATATGCAGCGACGGAAATAAATAATTTGTCTCCAAACCTGACACCACTGGATTTCTTTGTCTAGGGACGTGCAAAAGAAATTCGACAGCTCTGACACTAAGAATATAGGGTCTATATGTGAAACGTAGTAAATAATCTCCTTAACCCTCAAAAAAAATTCATCATTCAATCGGATGTTGGCTCCAGATCTCTATTCATACGACAAAATAAAGGCCACAGTATACGAGATCAAGTCTTCCTATAGCCAAGATGATTTGAACTGACTTACGGCTTATACTAAACTGATTCACTGTGGTTATTCGCATCTCTTTTATACCCGACCTATCCTAATATCTTTCCGATTGTTCTTGTAGCTTCGAGTTCGTTTCGATATCATTCTTACCGTCTTCAAGAATGTTAATCAATCTTGGTGTGTAACATGTGTGGTCCTTTCTTATGGCCCTACTGTCCATTTTGTTTCGAGACCAGACGTTTAAATTGCTCCTTACTACTTAAAAAATCGTAACTCCGACCTTCTATTTTCGCAAGACGTTTTTCCTATAATTTTGCAATATAATGTTAATACGATTAGATAAAAAAATGCATAAAATCGATGACATTCAAAATAATATTGACGTGTTGTAAGGGTTTGAACAACGTAAATCACGTGGATCGATTTGATGTTTCAATGATAGCGAGATAACATTGAACTTGAATTCGAATCAAATGTCTCAAATGATTGATTGAAATTAAATTCTGCCGTGACGTTACAATTTTTATTATTAACCCCTCAAAGAGTTAAGACATAATGTTGTGTCCGAATTCCAGTGACTCATAAAGAGCATTCTAACACGTTGGGAGACGGAGATTATATTAATTTATCGACTAATAATGATATAATATTGAACTGGATTGACGATCCTGACAGATAAGTGGATTTGTATGAATGATAAGTGGAGGACATACAAATATAGCATCTAAGATTATGATTATTTTAAATTGGCTCACCACTCAACGGGTTAAAAATGGAAGAGTCGAAACAAACAAACTGGAGCGATCAAACAACGCTTCGTGTATTTTTTCTAGTTGTATCAACAAATAAAGATGGGAAAAAAAGCGAAAGTATTTTCCAATACAGATTGAAAAAAAAAACGCTAACAAATATTCGAGGGCCACTTTGGACGTCTCATCCGAATGGCGTAAAAGTGAAATTAAGCGGTTGCCAAGTGTTATATTTGAATAGCCGTCGTTCGGATGTATGTTTTTGGGTTAAAATTTTTTCTCAAAAATCAAATCGAACCATCAATGTCATTATTATCTAATTACATGCGATTCGAATTAAATCTGCATAAAATCTATGTTATTTGTACAGTTTTTGCGAATATTTCATGCGATCAATTTACTGTATGGCAGACATCTAGCAATTTTGGACTTTTTGTTGAATTGCAAGAAATCTTAAAAAATCCCCATTCGACCAGACATTATTATATTTGAGACGATAATTGGCATAATTTAATCAATATTGGATTCCGCATATCGATGTTTTACTTATGTTTTTTGTTATTTTATACTAATGATAGACCAAAAAATATTAATATTAATAAGATTAAGAAAATAATACATTTTATTGAAATGATATGAAAACGCAGATAAGTGAAAACAGCATAAAATATATGAAACAGGCGATATCCTGCAATGGATCATGCTGGGCTGATTGATGATGATGATGACGATGGAGAAATTTAATTCTTTATTTCAATGCGTTAAGAAGATGTTCAAATTGCAGATGGTCTCGAAATAAATCGCAATTATGATCAGATCTTAACCTTATGACACTAAAATGCGCAGTTTTTATTTATAATTATGCGAATATGCCCATAGAATGATCCATAATCATATATCGTAACCAATTCTTGGACGTGAAAGTGAATTGGGTGTCTGATGAATGATTATCAAAAAAAGATGAACATTTCAACAAAAAAAATTGAGGTCGCCCCATAGAACGAATATACACAATGCGTTAGCAAATTCTATCATCTGGACCACTATTTGTTAGATTTATGATCGATTTGTTGTAAGATATAGATTTTGATGCAACCTAAAACGACATTAGAAACATGCTTCTATTCTCAGACTAGATATTAAATCTCGATTTACAGTGCATGAAAGAGAAGCAATGGATCATCATCAATGAGGTAATAAAAACGAAGGATAAATGAAAGGATCGTACGCACAACAGAAATGATTATGATCGAAACATGTTACCGGACAATGGACGATGGATCAAGAATATATATACTTCAATGGAGATCTTCGTCGGAGCAAAAAAAGGACGAAACAGATCACTAACCAGTAATCACAAAAAATGTTTTCAATAGTAGAATGAGAGCTTGAAGTAATTTAAAGCATCCTCTTCAATGTAATCTATATTCGAATGATAAAAAAATGAAAGCCAATGTTGCTTCAGAAAATTTGTTTATAGCAATCTTCATAGATGGTATTAATATCGTTAACAAAGTACAGTAAATAGATCTTAAATCCATTACTTTCGCCAAGACATGTACCTATTCCTATTCACATCAAAACAATATCCTTTTAAATGTTTGGCGCTGCTGTTTCGAATTGCGGAAACTGTGTTGTGAATAATTAAGCAAAATAGAAGAAGAACTCATAAAAAAGATCTAATTTGAACAACAATCAAAAGCGCATTCTTCAGCATAATGACGCAATGCACCATGCAGGAGAAGTGACTCAGGAAAAATTACAATACCATAAAACTCTCTCCATTGAAAAAGGTGCATTAAATTAAAATCTACAAAGCTATATTTTTGTTTACAAATAGTTTATGTTAATTATTTTCACATAAATATCGTCTACTTTCGATACAAGGTGGCTGGGGCTTGGGTAGACTTGGCTTAACTTGATTGAAGTATTGCAACTTTCAAAGCATTGCATAATGTTTATTTACAAGACTCAAAAATACTTATAAATATCAGCAATATTGTATTATATTTGGGAGGCCTTTTCTAATTAACAAGTGTTTATCAGCAAAATATTGAAAAAACAAATAAAATGTAATTTTCGCAATGTTCAATAATAATTTCGAACAGCGAGTGGCCATAACAAAGTGAGACCTGCTCAAGGTGTGATTTGAAATAAACAATACTGAATTTATTTGATAGCCGCATTAGTCTCTACGAAAATGAAAGCGGTTTTAAGAGAGCCAATATAGAGCCAATACAATATACGAAGATAGTCCCAATTTTGATTGGTTTTTGTTGTCGTTGAGTGATACAATATTTTTATTTTAAAGGTCTCAGTCCAACTAATATAAAATCCGCGCTAGATTCTGTTCTCTGGGAGTCTGCTCTTTCATTTACAACAGTAAGATGTTAGGTGGCAGAGTTTAAACGAAGCCGTACGAGCTACCAAGACGAACAGCGCATTTGGTCGACCAAATGAAGTAACCACCACAGAAATAGTGAAGAAAATCCATAAAATGGTATTGAATAACCGTCGACTGTAATTATGCAAGCTAGCAGATATGGTGAGCCTTTCAAAAAATGTTGTAAATTGTATATTGGCTAAAAATTTGGACATGAGAAAGCTGTGCGCAAGACAGGTACCGCGTTTGCTCAAAATGGAACAGCGTCATGATTAGGGAATCCAATCCCGGGATCCCGGACAATTTTAGGTACTTAAGAATCCCGGGATTAGAAAACGTAATCCCGAAAATTTCGGGATTGAAATCTCTATCTAACAGATATCGTGCACCTCACCAACACGATGAAGGCTACTAAATCGAGACATTCCCGACGAAATCTGGACGCTTGGAAACAGTGGCGTAATTGCTAATTGGCGTACTTAGGCGATGTCTAGGGGCAGTAACTGTCTAATCTATGCATACATATGTACAGTACATATAAGTTTTTCAAATTGTTATATTAGCCTTTTTCTACCGGTGATGTATTTACTACACCTCGACTCTAATAATGGGAATATCGATATGAAATATAATAAATACGGGGTTCAGAATTTTTGTATTTCTTCGTAACATAATTACGAATCACAACAAACTATTATAGTATATAAGTATTCATCAGCAGCGACGGAAATAAATAATTTATCGGGAAATCGGGAATTTTGCGAGTTTTAGTCCATGTGTCAACAGAAAAGAATTTTATCAGTCACATTGGTGGTGTTATACGAAAATGAGGGCTCACGCGGTCATAAGCTCGAGCTAGCATTTAAATGTTACTTCGGGCATATTTTCAAAATAATATTTTAATTTTTTAGTGTTTTGTTTATCTATTTTTGAATTGTATTTTTATCTTTTCTTAAATAAATAAAATTCTTTGGCCTTCAAGTGATTTTTTATATTGAACAAATGGACTTATTAGTAATTTTTGATCAAATTTATCAATGTAATTTCTTAAAATATTGAAAATCCCAATCTCGGGATCCCGGGACTGGTCCCGGGATTGTCTAATGAAATACCGGGATCGAAATTTTGGCTCGGGATTGAATCCCCTAGTCATGATCATGTTTCAATCAAGTGTTTGGCGATGTTTCACAGCAATTCAGGATGAAACATGAGTGCATCACTTCACACATGGGACAAAGGAATATGGGGACCCTCAACTGACCCGAGCTGTTTATTAGTCCCGCTATTCGGGAGCAAAAGTGCCTATTAAGCTTCACTCTTCCGCTTCTTCCGCAAGCTTCCGTGATCGTACAGATCATAGAAAATGCCGCAAAACGCCATAAAAGAGGACAGAATGGCCACAAGGTCTGTATGTCCAATCGGTCCGCTTTTCGGATCGCTGATATGAGCGCCTCGCGATCGGACGCCATTCCCGAACATGTCTACAGAACGATTAAGAACCATCATTACAAAAATAAGTCGCCCGAAGAAGACTGATCGGGTGGGTTGTTTAAATTTTACAATCGGTCGAAAATATTGTTTTCTCGAGAAAAACGGACAGTCAATCAATCTTGTAAAGTAGAACGTTCAAATAAAATAAGAACATGTACAATATTCGCATCGCGAAAGAATTCTATCACAAATTTTTATTTTAAAGGAGTAATTAAATGCATAATTGCGACAGAGAAGCAATAATGATATCACACGCAGAGTGTCAATTGGATCTCAATTGATTTCACTTATGAAATTACCATCACAAGGCAAATATTATTATTTGCTAAATACATTGACACGGCAATGGAGACATCACTGGATCTCCGGTAATTACGATCACACGAACGATAAACATTGATAAGCTTCACTTTCTGTAGCGAGATACAACATAAGTAAACGCTCATTTTCTATAAATGCATGTGCAACACAAGAGAGCAGGTTCTGGCAAAGGTTGTGTGGGTCACACAAGCTGTCAATGGCAACTCCGAAAGAAAAGCATGAAAGTTGTTCTCCTACACGTCGTGCATTGGCTACCTGTTTAGTTTTGCTTTGAGGTTTTTTCATATTATTGTTAGTTGTGGGTGAAATTATTAGCTTTCCTAACCATTGGAAGAGCACTCGCTTTAAAAATATATATATCAATTGACAGAGGAAAACAGATGTTTTTGCAGCCGATTGGCAACACAAAAGAATCGACGGAAGCCAGGCTGTCCGAATAATTTTCACGGACTTCAAAGCGTTAAATTGGGCAATAATTATAAAATGCATGGTTATACTATCCCGTTCGTAATTAAGAAAGTGCATTCGAGTTTGGATTCCCCGGATCTACATTCACATCGAAGAATAGAGTTCTTATTTGCGATTCATCAATGTGCGACCGCAATTTACAGAGCCCCACAAGAAAATGGATGTGTTAATAATTTAAGGCGATCGATATTGAATGCGGCGATACTTGCGTGCTATTTCGGCTCTGTGTGTAATCGGTCGAGACTAAATGAAATTATTAATGGCTGAAAATTTCACCAGACTGTACCGCTGAAAACGAAGTCTGCCAAATTAGATAAATCAATATCGAAAGCAGCGTAAATACAATAGTGCCAAATTGGAACGCTCGGACACACTAATCGATTTATGGAGCCTTTGTACAGAATTTAATGCAATATTAAATGCCAAATTAAGACAAGTAGACTGAATGAAAACATAGCTTAATTAAATGTACATTTGTTAACGGAAATTGTTAAAAGACAAATTAAGCCGTTTTGTGCAATATATAATAAAATAGGCTTACTACCGATCTAGTGTTGTGTGTTATGAAATGACTTTATTTCTATAACTATTCGCTATAAGGACATATAATAAATTTACAAATTTTTTAAATGATTACGAATGATCATCGTCATTTATGATAGTGTTATCCATTGGCACACCTTGAAATTTATCAACGAATATTATTATAGTGCTTGTTTTTCTTGCTAACATGTCGAATTTTGTTTGGACAGTTTGTTATTTCTCATCGTTATAAATTTACTTTATAACGGGCAAATGATTGCGTTTTGCTTTTGAAGATCTATCGGTGTTTGGGTTCATATTTTCAAATATTTGATCATGATTAATTTGACTAAAATTTGCACCTTTTGTAAATTTTTTTGTGCAATTTTTCGCTGAATTTTCCGATATTTTTCAAAAATTGATTAACAACTATTGTTATCGAGCTAAAGAGTTATATTCCTTCTAAAATTGCATATTTATCCAGAACTAGAAGAAGTTTCAATATAAATAGAAGAATGATTTATTCCATTTGTTGGACAAGAATTAAGATCTACAACAGATATACTTCCACTAATTAAGATTATTGATTAATCGAGACGACCTCAATTTCTTCACACAGAAATCGAAATCGATCCGGATCGTTGAATATCTATATTTATGTAAATTATCTTGATTTTGAATTTTCTTTTGCCGATATTATTGGATGTACTATTTTGCTGTTATATTTGGTTAATTAATTTCATGTCAAAATCACAGTTTTAGATGTTCTATTTATAAAGATTAGCTATTATAACAAAACAATTCCAGTTTCGATAAAGTTATTAATTGATATAAAACATAGTTACACTATGTAAGCAGAGTAGTATTCTTTAGATGTATCTACAAGAAGATCATGATATGGAGTTGAACCTTGTTTGAAACCTGTCGTGTACGAATCATCTCTTGCTTTTTAAGATTTATTGACATTCCTACAAAGTAAGCCAAATATAGGATTTTAATCAAAAGCAATCCTTTTCTGAATTTGCTCTTTAAAAAAATTCAAATTATCAACGCGCCTTCAAAGTCGACATGGATACTAAACAATGACGATGTAAAAAAAGCTATAAGCGTAAGAAACCTGATGCTTTTGAGAAATGCTAAGAATGTGTCATGGAAAGATCGGATGTCACAAAAAAAATAGGGTAGTCAACGGCATTAAATTGGGGAAATACGTGGGAAAATGTACGAACCGCCGAGGACAATTCGAGATAAGATCATCGCCCAAAGATATCCTTGTTGGCAGGTTAAGGATTTTGTAACACAATCGTGGAAGAAATATAACCACTTTCGGCTTTCAATACATTAGGGCAAATATCGTTAGAACATTAATCAATAATGCAACTTTCATAACACGATATAACCAATTGAAGAAGATTAACAACGTTTGACACAAACGTCAAGCCCATCTTTCCCACATACAACATGGCACACAATTACTATCTTCAAAAGTACATACAGCATCAAACAAACATACCAAAATAGAATGATAAATGTAAGGCTATGCACGTGTAAGATTCAATCCAGTAGGATATTTCGCAACGTATAACACATTCGTAATACGAGGGCGGATGTGTGTGATTGATTCCCTGCGACTAAATGTGAAGTTGTACTTGATGATTCGGATTTCAACGCCCTAAATAGGATCAATGATCAACATTTATATTTAAATCGAGGTCAAAATTAAAAACCCAAAGTCTAAATATAGTTCATAGTTCATAATTTGATGGTCCTTCGCGATTTTATTGATTACCTCAGAATTTACTTAAATCCAGGAAAACAGAATAAACGTAGATCGAGACGATCGATTGGAAATATCTATACAGCAGACCCGCGGTAATCCGGCCGCAGTCTAATCCGGCACCCCCTGTAATCCGACATCACAATACATAATTCTGTATTACAGATTATCACGTATATATTCTATCTCATATCAATATTTTATCAATGCGAATATAACATATGCATATTTTTAAAAGGAATATATCGCAGCAATAGATCTGAACGAAATTTGACAGTGGTAAGTATAGATATGACGCTACGATTGAACAAATATTTAAGATGAGATTACATTCAAATAAAAAACTCTAAAAAAATAATTATTATGCTATTAAGAGCATAGCATGTTGGTTGTTTATTGAGACTGACATTAAGCTAGACTGAGAATATTTTTTATCAGTCTGAGACTAGTCTCAGACCGATAAAAAATATTTTCAAGCGAAATTACAAAGCATCGTTATTTTTCTGCGTTGTCTATGAATTATTTCATATAGTATGATATCATCAAAACATAAGAAAGCATTAAGATGTCGCTTTATCATAAAAATAATTCAGCTGAATTGGACCTACAGCTGAAACATCAAGCTTTTAGCAAAAATATAAGCAATGAGCAAACATTTTGCAATTATACATATTGTTCAAATCGATTATTATTAACCCTAAAACGCTATTAGTCGTTTCGACTAACACTTATTAAATGGCATTATTTGGCTCGTGAAGTATTTTAAACATAGTTTTTTTTATTATTCTATAATCAGATCGACCTTCATTGAGCCCCTGCATTAATTACCTAATGGGCGTTACACAATCGCGCCCATACAATTGATTTATAGATTAGGCACATTAGCGAAACAAAAATGGTTCATCGTGAAAAAAATGGCTTTCCGGAAGCAAGGTTCAACCTTTCGCCTCTAATTTGCAAAACGACGCCGTTAGCTCTCCGTCTATTTTCGTATGGCAAATGATGTAATGGCGAACTGAGTGTTTCCGGCTCCGTCCATAAAAAGGATTATATTTGGTTATTTTCCATCGATCTATACTAATAATGGAATAGAATCGATCTAGACGCAAATACCTAAGTGCAGCATTTTGCCCGCACGAAGGCTGTATTAATGATGGGAGGTAAAGGGTGGCTATATTTAACACCCCCCACGATCGGATTAGAATGGCGCGAATGTCATCACAGGCTGTCGTTTTTAATGATTGGATCTAATGGCGGTCGTAAAGGTTCAATTCGTGTCTGAGGCGACACTGAAAACATACCTGATGAGTTTGAGGAATTATATGCCATGAAATGTAATGTTATTTCCATCTCTCTTGGTACAATCAAGAAAAGACAATGGAAAGGTTAAATACAGTTAAAATACATCCAACAGCAACTTATAGAATTGATGACTGGTCGATAAAAGGGTCGATAAAGGGGTTCAAAAAAAGTTTTTACGCATACAAAAATTTAAGTGTGTTTGTGTAATATATAATAAATTAGGTAAGCATTATAGACTGAACGTAAATCATTGATGTCATTGAATAAAATAATCGATTAGAACATTCTAAGCAAAATTATTATAACCATGCGCTAAAACGAAAAAAGAGACACAATCAAAATCTATTTAAAATGAGCAATAACATCATAACATTCCACAATAATGATCGCTTTATATAATAGCCCCATGAAGAGAAAATGTCGCCGTAATTAAGCCAAGAAACTTGTTGCTATTATATTTGTTCATGATTAAAACGAATTAATCCCGTCACGAATTTCCATATATTGTCTTGTCAGACAATTACAATATGACGGGTCAAAAATGATTTATGAATCAAAACAAAGCCAAAAATTGAGAGTCATTTTAACCTTTAAACGCACATCCATCTCGTACCGAAATCATTATCATTCAATTAAAAATGATTGTCAATGGCGTCATTAGCATTTTCACACGGCCACGTAACGTTATGCGAATCTGAATGGCGGTATAAAAAGATAACCAATGGAAAACGCGGATCAGAGACATTGCGGGCAGGTCATATGACGAGACGAACAGATCAAATCGAGTTGCAATTTCATTTAAGAAGGGTTGATCTTAATTGAAGCCAAATAGTATCTCTAGTGCTTTAACGTCCTTTTATGTGCATTCCTTGTGAATTAAAACAGATTTATATGCATACATTTTTGCCTGCCTTGATGCAGAATTTAGATTTTTGAGAGTTCACACTCCTTCAGGACATTTGCATTATGTGACACCTTTCATTCCACATTATTTGCCCAGCAGCTGGAAAACTAAAGGAACAGAACAAGCACGAGAAGAACAACCAGCAGACGGTCTGGAAGAACGACAAAGGAACCCGAAATCAGAAACCACCAAGTCTTGAATTCGCGGGGGTAAGTTGCTCATGGACGGGGATACACCCTCAGTTGATGTAGGAGAGAATTTGAGATGTATTTTTGGATCACATAAGACTTCGCGAGGAAAGGAAGGGCTGGACTCTTTACTCTAGGACTCTAAGGTCGCCTAGAATAGTTTTTCACTGTCTCCTGAGGAAAAATACTCAGTCTTTACAAATTTCCTACATTCCCTATCGAGACTGTCGCGAAATGGCCCTTTGACACGTCCATCCAGGTAGTCAGCTTGGAGGTCATGCTACCTTCAATATCGAGCGAACGAGGAGGTGAATATATGATACAGACGGAATGAATGCAACCCCTTCCTGTGAATGGATATTGAAGAGGCCCATAGTTCTGCAGTGAACTGTTTGTGGCTGCACTATGATGATGATGATTTGGTTCAACGTTTTCTATATTTCCTGTACGATTTGTGTATCAAACCCTCAATGGACTCAAATCCTTATAATACAAAACTCACAAACCCCCCCCCCCCCTTCTCCCCGTGACGGTTTAAAAAGGCGAGAAATATAAAATAAATGTGTGAGACTCAGTCAACAAATAAAAGTGTGTTTGTGTAATATATAATAAAATAGGCAAGCTACTGATGTAATGGTTGCTTTATGCTACACACATACACAGTAGAAGCGGCACGGTATAGTGTTTCTATGATATATGCGACGGATACGGATATACTACAAACGATTCTCCCTCTCTTTCTGACCAACTGCTGGTTGGAGTTTCACTTCTCGTGACGTTAAGACCAATTTGCTCTGCTCCCTCAAGCAATGTGTTAACCCTTTGAGTAGTGAGCTAATTTAAAATCATCATAAACTTAGATGCTATGTTTGCTTGTCCGCCACTTATCGTCGTACAAATCCACTTATCTATCAGGACCATCGCAACGTGTATGACGCTTGTATATAAATAAATAAACACTGTCTATTGCACACAATATTCGGTAATTTCTTTGCGTAAACATAAACAATACACTTGAAATATGCTTGAAATCGATTAATTATATCATTCACATATAATTATTAGTCGATGCAATTGGGTAAACGATCTATTTACGATGTACGCAAGATACTCTCTCCGTCTCTGTCTACAAACTCAACGTGTAAGAATGCTCTTTCTAAATCACTGGAATTCGGACACAATGCTGTGTCTTACCTCTTTAAGGGATTAATATCGAATGCATGAAAAGGTAAATTATTGGTTAATAGAGATGATATAAACGTGACTTCTTCCTTAGTCCTGCAGTAAACTGAGTTTGGCTGCATTCTAAATAAGAAGATAAGTCCTTGCCGTGGCAAAACAATTCATTTGTGAAATGTGGTTTATATCCGGGACTCTTGTAATATGATACATTTGAATGATAGAAGAGAGATATACGATAAATAGGGCATGTAAACAAATTGACATAAAGGTTGTGATAAATTTGCATTCAAATATCTAGGGATGTTACATGTTCTTGCAGATTTTTTTTGTTGTAAAATCTGTCTTTGCATTTGAATTTCAAGTTCAGCTCAACAAAGACTTACAGCATCCGCGCAACAATTGCGTGTACCAAACAACTCTCGATGTCTATGCGTTACGTGTTAGCAGACATATGCTTGCGCCGAGAACAAACCGAACATTCATACGATAATCGAAGTGCGGTTTACACTTTCATTCGAAATTATTCGCAAAACCGCATCGCGGATGCATTTCGAAATTACGGAAAATCTGTTCATTTCTTGCCGAGGCGAAAATTTTAATAGCAAAAGTGAATTGCAGAAAAAATCGCTTAAAGAAATGTCAATATCATTGCGGGTTTCGGGCGAAAGAAAAAGTCTGCGCGCCGTAACAGAAGTCTATTTCTGTTTTAACCGTAACACCGGCAATTATTTCTTTTACGGCAATAAGAAAACAACAGCTGCTAATCTCGGAACTAATCGTCGGTCGAAAATCATAACTTGAAATTCTTACCAAAATTAGAAAACACACTCATCGAACGCATCCCACATATTATATTTGGATGCGACTTTCAGATGTAGCATATGCCTGAGCGAAAGAGGCGCTGACTTTTTATGGGCTCAAATTTTACTTTTCAAAAGTACTTCTACCAAACTGCAATCTGGTCTGAATCAAGTCAATAAAAGAGAAAATGACGAAACCCAAATATTTGATTAAAATATGTATAAAATTCCATAGACTATATACGGCATATCAATATTTACATGACAGCTTTATCTGAGTAACTTGACAGACTGTCAAATGCGTTGATAATATATAGTTTTATTTACAAACAAATTTATTAAAATCAACTTAAGCTCGTGCTAAACTGCGATAACAAAATGTGTCATCGAAAAATTGGTCAAAATCACACGTCTGCTCCATTTTATTCCAGCAACTCTCATCAGATATTATTCGAGCAAATTACCAAATCATAACGAATGGAATTCAATGAAATTACACACATTTAAATGCAATCTGACGCGTTAAAATGCGTTTTTATCATCGCACTCGTAGATATGGATCGAAAGCACAATGCTATTACTATCGGCTCGCAACTAGATTGCGACACTACTTAATTCGTAAATGATTTCCTATCGCGTACCCTTCAAATGTTTGACATCCAAAATGACAGTGCCGATAATGTAAGTCATGCCACAATTAATTTCTACTTAAATCTTTAAAAGTCAACCTGAAAGATGCACAAAAAATGCAATGAATGATGCAATGATAAAATCCACAAAAAGAGCCAACTGAGTTTTCTTTCTTTTTTTTTTGCTCCTCGATAAAGATTATGATGTTATTGGCGCAGAATCAATGGATGAACTGATAATGTAACACACCAAGAATGAGAAAATAGTGATATTTAACTCGTGGAAAAAGATAATGATGCTGAAAATCAAGTGAGTGAATCTCCAAAAGAGGAAGTCCAAATAAAAACAACATGATCGCTTCAGATAGTTTTCCACTACTTTCCAATGAAAATATTTTCGTCATTGCTGAAGTATTAACACATCATTCACTGCTAATCATCGAATGCGGAAGAAAGTAATCTCTTCTTCGTAAATACTATATATCCATCTATTAGTTGCCTTCAAACCCTTATTTGGTACATGTAATGTTCCACTTCGTAAAGGAGATTGTTTCTCTCTTTATTATGACCGCATAAGTAGCACATAACACATAAGGAAACAAACCAAAGTACAGAATGTCATCCTCAGAGTAAAACAACTTAAATAGAACTGGGCAGGACATATCGTCAGAACAAAAGACGAAAAAAGGACGAAAAGTCTTCTAGAATGGTACCCGAGAGACAAGAAAAGACCGAAAAAGAAGACCCTCAGTAAGATGGATAGATGAAATAAAACAATTATCAGGGATTTAATGGATACAGAAAGCCCAAGATAGGGAAAATATTTATGGAAAATTAGCGCCACATCATGAGGAAAAGATAACCAAATTCAAACTACAGCAGATAACAGACGACGACTAACTGGATTGGGGGATCATTAATGTGCGATTCCATTTCCTGCGCTGTTACATGGTCTATTCTGGGTTACCCCGGACTAGCCATACAGAGAATGTCTTCCGCTGATATTTTGCTCCCACGAGAAACGCTACGCGCAGTGTCCAGGCGCCCACCCCTTTTGCTCCGCGCCCTCCAGAGAAGAAGCGAGGTAGGTTCCCGTAGGAAGACCAACTTCGGACCACTGCCACCACGATTCCAACATCAATTTGATGAGGACTGCAGCAGATGACGGACTGCAGAGGCTACCCCTTCCCCATGGTACTCGTATGTCGCCATTCGAGATAGTGGTGAGTCTCCATTAACTACTGTAATCGGTTGTTCCATACACCCCTTTATGGGTGCGCAGCACATGGTGACCTGCGCACCCAACTCATGTTAGCTGAGCTACCCCAGCTGCGTTTGATGAGCAAACCGACGAGGCTACTTTCGTGCACCTTTACTCCACATCATTACCCCAGAAGTTCAACTGTTGTCCACGGGCGTAGGGTTGGCACCCCCCCCCCCTGCGGGGCTTTATGGGTGGGCATCATTGAGTCTAACACCAACCCGGACTCAAACTACAACAACTACCACTAATTATATTACGCTACGCGCAGAGCGTCCAGGCGCCCACCCGTTTTTGCTACAGATACAGACGAAATTAATGAAGTCCCTTCCTATGAATGGATATTGAAGAGGCCCATAGTTCTGCAGTGGACTGTTTGTGGCTGCACTATGATGATGATGATGATGATATAATATAATAAACTGCAACTTGATTGAGTTTATAAGTTATCAACTATACATTTAATGGTCATCTTTATAATATGTAAAAATTAATTTTAAATGAACTGCTAGATGAGACCGCTAGATCTTAAGTATGACGACTTTTATACGATATGAAACTACCATCTCTAATTGACCATTTCGTAGTAAGAATTAAGTAATGTGACATTTTTAAATTGATGATGTGAATGCGCCTCAATTATCAACAAATGCTATCAAGATCAACTCGAACTATTGTTTAGCTATTCTTCTTACGCAGAATAAAACATTGCGAGTCATATGTTTCCATGATGAAAGCTCTTAGATCACCATCGAGTGTTGGTCCATGATGTTGACAGTGGCATATGGAGTGTCCGCAGTGACGGAAGAGTTACCACCAACAAAACAAACATTGGTAAGATGATCTCGTTTCGCTTCAGGTAATGTTAATTGTATAACATTACGGTATCGCTAAAGAAGACGAGAACAATCAGCGAAAGAATGTGACTTTACGCGACATCTGAAAGGCCATCGCGTCTTACGTGACCATCGCAAGAACAATGCTCCACGACCAGTGGCGGATTTACCTATAAAAAGTCTCAAAAATCAAGGGATTCAAGAAATGTATTCTCATACCTTGAAATACACGCTTCTACTTTAAGGTAGCATGTAGAAATTGTGGTTGAAACTTCAATTGAAAAACTAAACCGTTTACTGCTAACATGCCGCGTAATCGTAATAGTATACCGCGAATATCGAAGACCGAAAAGGAGTTGAATGCCAAAATTTGTTCCAAGCCGATAAATGAAAAACCAAATGGGCTCAGGGTGCCTCAAACTTAAGTTGCATCAAGGGCCTCGCAAGTATTGAATCCACCACTGTCGACGACGAAGAACTCCGTAGTACGAGAGATCATCCGAAGAAGCTGGTGACATCCTGGAGCGAACGAGAATGTTCAGCGTTGACCTCGACTCGGGGGACAACTATCGCCATACTTAATATGTAACAAAATCAATCTTGTATAACATAGCAAGCATGCACAACGGGAACATTAATTTAACACTTTTAATGGAGGCCTATGGCGCTGTAGCAAGTGCACCCAGATCATCGGCCACAACACCACGAAGAACAGAATTTCTCCTGCCCGAGCTTAACACTCTCTTCTGCGCCTGCGATAGTGAAATTGCTGCGGCCTTTCGATATGCTCCGAGGCCAATATTCAGAAATACAGCATGAACAAGGCGTGTTATAGAAGCAGTTATGAAAAAAATGCAGAATAACCACAACAACGAGTGGGTTACTTGACCGTGACACCCAAAATTATATACACACTCAATGCCAATTCAATTTGCATATGCATTTATAACCTCGATGAACCTGGTTCGGATAATCGAATAATTCAAAAAAATTGATAATAAAATGGGATAAACATAAAAATCACATTCTTCATGGATTTCGTACCACTTATACCACTATGTATATATATATACAGTACATATATGTATTTCAAATTGTTATATTAACCTTCCCCTACCGGTGATGTATTTACTACACCTCGACTCTAATAATGGGAATATCGATATGAAATACAATAGATACGGGGTTCAGAATTTTTTTAGTGTTTTATTTATCTATTTTTAAATTGGATTTTTATATTTTCTTAAATAAATAAAATTATTTCGCCTTCAAGTTATTTTTTGTATTAAACAAATGGACTTATTAGTAATTTTTAATCAAATTTATCAATGTAATTTTAAGTTTGGTAAATATCATTAATTTCTAATGGATGGCTCAACATTATTCGCTTGGGTATAGTTTTTTCGATCGGCACTAAAAGTGTTAACTGCTAATTGACATCCGTTTCGTTGCTTATTGATTTAATTAATGAATATGTTTCCGTATCAATATTTGACATCAACTGCTAACAATTATCGTTGATAAATCCGTTTTTTATGCAGTTTAACCTTTCCTTTACTATGGTGTATTTACTACACACTGTGAGTTGAGTTGTAACATAGTTGTAATAATGGGAATTTTTACAACATTACTACATTGAATCTCGATATGCTATCTATATCGATATATATACAATCTATATTATCGAATATCGATATGAAATATAATAAATACGGGGCTTTAGAATATCATATGACGTACTAAATACGTAGCATCGTAAGAAAAATGTTAATCTATCCGTCGTATTCTCGTAAAACAATCCAACAAACGAAATTAAAACTTAAAAACAGGATATCAATCAATTTTCAACAAGAAACAAAGATTTATAAAAGATACTGCAATCGGAACTGATTGTTTAATTGGAGTAATTGAAAGCAAACGGTCGATAATAGATATCAGATTATGATCTTCTTGTGCAATTATTTCAGTCCTGAATAAAGATGGACATTAAATAACATCAAGGAATGGTTTGAATTGCTATACAATTGATATCGACATAAATAGCGAAAACTTTAAATACCGATCTGCTAAGGATAAAAAAGAAAGTAGTCGACAAAGACTAGTATTATTAACGGTAGATCTGCAATCTTTCATTGACATTCCGTCGTTATTCTTTAATAATAATGATATTGCAGAGTTACTTCATCATGGAGAAATCATACAAGATAAATTAACAGAGCATTCAATGCCGAAGCCAATAGCAAATATATCATGGTTTTGAATGCGTCTTGTGTATTTTTATACGCGGTTGTCCGCGTATATTCAACAAGTTACAAGATTCTATTACAATTGAAGCTATTAAGCGTTTTGACCTTAGAATGCTTCAGGAATCAAATCGGACCTTCACCAGCAAGGGTTATCGTTCGATCGGCGAGTGAAAATCCTCCTTTAATTAAAGGCAAAGATCATTAAATATTGCCGCATTGTTCAATTACAAGTGCGACTTTTCAAAATGCAAATGTTCATAATACAATCGCTGTAATTATTCTTCCGCGCGCTCAAGAAACGTGAGAAAAATTATACGTAATGTTTATGCCCGTAATGATGAGCTGCTCGTCATCATCATTTGGATGACAAAAAAACGTCCGGAGACTTTTGAAAATAGAAGATGGAAAACCTTCTTTTTGTGGTGTTCTAACGTACGAAGATGAATACCACTTAACATTGTGAATAAATAGAAAGTGCGCTGACTATGTTTGTGTGGATAATTGAGCGGACGGGTCACATTTATTAACCCTTCAGCGTTCTAATAGGACGGGTCAGAAAAGTGCATACTGCTGACCGCCGAAAGAAGAGTGTTAATTGACAATTAAGCCGGCTCATTTGAGGCCATCTAGTTGGAGGGAAAGCACTTGTTCAAATTTTGAAAACCAGTTATTGATGCAAATCCGCATTCGAATCGGAATTTACACGTGAACAAGAACCAAGGAGTGATGAACGCATTGGTAACAATACTCATTGAGTGCATGAACATTCAAGATGTATTGATTACCAAGAAGTGTGCTTCAATTTCAATGCCACATGATAATGTCAGTTGGGTCCGGATGAGAACCCTGAACCTAGCTCATAATCCATGCAATGAACTTAAACAGTGACCCGGATTTGATATTTTTAGCTGTTTATCGTTCACCATTATCGAAAATATCAGAGTATATTTCCTGTTTCAAAATATTTTGATGTACTTGGAATACTAATTGACGACTATTGATTAAAAATGCTAACATACGAAAATAATGAACATAGGGAACTGTCGCGATATTCACAGCAAATTTATTGTAATTAGATGTGCGCATGCGCAAATGTTTATGTTTATGCATAACACATGTGTAACTGCTGTTCACGAGATTAATCGCCAAGAATCAGGACCTTAGCGATCCGACAGCAAACGGACCCGCGTGGACCGTCCGTCCCGGGAAGTGTACACGCGGGGCAGAAAATACTCCTCTTTTCCGCGGGAACGCTCGAAAATCTCACTTTCCGTTGCATATTATTTATTTTTATTTCTCAAATAATAAATATATTTGTTGAATGTCTTCGCTGTAAGCAGCGACGATATGCTAGTCACGATGCCAATTTTCTCTCACATTAGAATGCATATATTCAAATGAGCTCAATTGGACCCCAAACAAGTACCAAGCAGTTGAAATTAGCAAATGTCCGAAGTCTTTCTTAGAATTAATGCAGATGCTGTCCGTATAAAAAGAAAAAGGACGAAATGTTTTGCATTGTTTGATGGGCAGGTGTATCAAGTCCTATTGTCCGCTTTGTGCGTAACATCTGTCCTTAACCCAATAAATACCTTACACGACCGAAGAATTTGGACAAAGAATTTCCTGGAATATCACAACTCCTCAATAAACCCAATATAGTTTTAGTAGTTTCGTATAGTTTGTTTTAAAGTTATACAGTTTATATAAAGTTTTAATAAATAAAGTTATGTATCATCATCATCATCATGATATATAAGATGATGTTATATATAAAGTTTTAAAATTATTTTGAAAATATGCCCGAAGTAACCAGTGGTGTAGTGCTAAATAAAAAAGTGTGGGAGCGCTGATTAATTATAATATTTTAATACCCCCTCCCTTCCCCCGTGATCCAATTTTCGCATCATGTTTCCAACAAAACGTTTTTCCAATAAATAGTTACAAAAATCATTTTTGTATAATTATGTAAAAATCAATATTTATTAAAATAAAATAATATTTGCATGTGCAAAAAACGTTTGTAATAAATACCCTTAAAATATTACAATATCACAAAATATTTGTAATATTATTTATAATACATTTTTTTGTGATTTTTTTAATTTCAATTATTATTTGCTGAAAAATTTAATTCTGTAAAAACTTTGTAAAATTTGTTCAGCATTCGTATGTGAAATTGATTTTATGTGCAAAATAATTTTCTTTCGTAAAGATTTGAATTGGCTAGATCTAGTATGTCCGTTTGATGATACGGAAATTGAACTCCATTCTTTCGAAATACTTGATCCCTGTGTTTTTAAGACCGAAAAACTTTTCACATTGGCACACAATTTACAACCGATTTTTCCAGACTTACTTATGATCCAAGGATATTGTTTTCTCTTTTCTTTCCACATATCTGTGGTCCAAACACTAGGCCAGGAAGATGAACATACCGTATTATCTTCTATCGATTCATTTTCTGATTTTGACGAATATACTATTTGAGCACATTCATTATTATAGATATTTAATACACTTGTGCAATCACTAACATTATTAACCGACACCGAACCCACTTTGAGTTTTTTCGTGAAAAATTGAAATAGTGTCTCTTGTTTGCGTTTTTCATCCATTTTTAACTGTAAAAACACTTTTATATATATAACTATATATGTATGTATATTTATAAAACGCTGAAAAATGTATATGATTTATATAATTGTTTTATTTTAATTTTAACTTATAATTATTGCACAATACAATACAACACAACACAACACAAATTTTTATATTAAAATGAAAAATAAAATATTATAGTCCCTGCTAAAAAATACATGAAAATTAAAGTAAGCTAAGTTTTCTTATTATTATATATGTAGGTATAAAAATTAGAAAGTGGTATAGCGTCCGTTTATGTTAATTGACAGAAATAGACTAAAATCTTGTAAACAAAATAATATGAACAAACCGAAATGTGAAATCAGTGCGTTCTGTAAAATGAGCCTGATTTATTGCTTTCGTATGTTATTCTTCAAACTTGAAGAAAGAGACTCGCAGTATGTATGAGACCATGTGGTCACAGAATTGCTTAAGGGTCGAGCTTCATTTTTTCATTAGTATCAAGTGCCGGAAAGAAAAAGATAATAATTTATCCCATCGTGTCCTTTATTTAATTTATGGCACGTTTTACATAGACAATATTTTCAAGTTAACACATTTTTGGTTCCTAATGCACGAGCAAGCAGCTCTCGCCTACCAATCACAGCCCCACGATGATGCATCTAAACTTTCCCAGCCGATCGACCAAAGTAAACAAAAAATCGCAATAAACAACGGTACGACCAATCCAAAACGTCAAAAATTTATCCCATCATGTCTTTTATTTAATTTAAGGCACGTTTTAAATAAACAATATTTTCAAGAGAACACATTTTTGGGTCCTAAAAACATACAAATTTTGTACAATTATATTATGCAAAATCGTCTAGAAAAAAGTGTGGGAGCGCCGACCCCACGCGCTCCCACCCCACTACACCACTGGAAGTAACGTGAAATGCATGCTCACTCGTTGGAAGTAAAGTTCCTTTTTGCTGAGAAACGGATTAAAACTCGCAAAATTCCCGATTTCCCGACAAATTATTTATTTCCGTCGCTGCAGATGAATACTTATATCCTATAATATTTTGATGTGATTCATAATTATATTACGGAGGAATACAAAAATTCCGAACCCCGTATCTATTGTATTTCATATCGATATTCCCATTATTAGAGTCGAGGTGTAGTAAATACATCACCGGTAGGGAAAGGTTAGGTTACGAACGAGCGGGGCATGTGGGGGACACCCCCACATACCACCGTGCCGACTCCGGGCTAAAAAAAAAAGAATCAGCCCTTGCGACACATGCATACAAGATAAAGCAGCAATAGACTTGTATTGTTGCGAAACCTACGTCCCCAAGAGGACACTCCTGCTCCATTTGGTGCCTGAGAGAACGCAAACCCATTATTTTAAAATGGGCGGGAAAAAAGTAAATTAACTGTGTATGAGACAGTTATTTGGTCGAAAACAAGTGAAAATTAAATTTACTCAGACGAAGAAGCCGTCTGTTGGGCACGCGATGTTACTACGGGCGAGTCCAGTAGTAACCACCAAATTCGCATTTGGCACCAAAACTCCGGCAAAAGGAGTTGAAGGCGCTGAAGGCACGGGGACAAGCAACCAAATCTCTGTGTCCTAAGGGGTCGAGATACGGTCCCTGGATACGGCGCAGGAGCTCCTTTTTCTCGGTTGCCATGCCGACACACGTCCACAGAATATGCTCTGCGTCCATGTGCGGGTGGTTGCATGGGCACACCGGCTGATTTACAAGACCCCTCTCCTGCAAGTAGGCACGGAAATTACCGTGCCCTGTCAGGAGTTGGGACGAAAAGTGATTCGGGTGTAGCCAACGAGAACGGACACGCTGAGAAGCAGAGCTGAAAAACATAAAGAGCCTGCGGCCATTAACAGACTCGGCCCAGCGGGCATCCCACTCAGAAAGGGCAGCACTCCAGGCCCATTTGTACATCTCTGATTTATCCATGTGCTTCATTTCAATCTCACCGAGGGAAAGGTTAATATAACAATTTGAAAAAACATATATGTACTGTATATATGTATACATAGATTATACAGGCATTGCCCCTAGGCGTCACCTAAGCTCGCCAATTAGTAGTTACGCCACTGTTTCCAAGCGTCCAGATTTCATCGGGAATTTAGTAGCCTTCATCGTGCTGGTGAGGCGTACGAATAATGTTAGATAAAAATTTCAATCCATAATTTTTCGGGATTACGTATAATAATCCCGAGATTCATGAGCACCTAAAATTGTCTTGGATCTCAGGATTGGATTCCCTAGTTACATATCATACACATCATTCAATAAGTTGAGTCTTTCAATTAGGATTTATTTTGTGGGTATCTCTGTCGCCCAAATGAATTATTTTGGCAGTCCTGTCCCCAGACCTGACACCAATGAATTTCTTTATATTAATGGACACCAATGGGTATTTATAGGGTTAACCAATACTCGGAAATATGCAAAGGCTAAAATGTTTGACCCATAAATGAAGCCCCGAAGTTACTCGCATCAATTTCGCCTCCATCTCGATAATGTTCGATTGTTTTGACTTAATGTTCAATAAATTTGTTTTGCGTTATTTTCGCAGGTGCAGATTCTCAAGTGCTGTTCGAAAGAAAAGTGGTTAAACAAGAACAATGGCCCAACACGGACAAAATGTGGGTTAGGCAATTACGCCGGTCGGACATTCGCATACAATTAATTACCAATTCAAATACGTAAGTCAATATATTTCTCAAAAACGTATTTCATATCGATTGAGCGGTTTTCAGGAAGTCGTTGAACAAATTGGTCGGCGATTCTTGCACGCACGCTTGAGCACCAACAGCATCGAAAATCAATCATTTTCATACATCGCTTTAATTATTTTAATGAACTCGCTGAACTAAAAAAGAATCGATGAATTATTAAATTCTGCTTTACGTAACGATGATCTCACCGATGCACCATGCTCGAATGGTCAAGTCTCGGAGCGAAAAAAATCACATTAGCCATCGTGCATGCGGAGAGAATGCTCCTTGGAATGTTTAAGGTGTATCGTCATCCACAAAAACGAGACTGAAAAAAAAAACGAAAGACTTCGGGCTGTTGTGAGCGTGCCGAATCGCAAAACCGACCCATGACCCGCGAAGCCTTCGCTGTGAAGCTCGGACAAAAAAGCGACATCTTCGAAAGTGAAAATGGGAACCGGTCTCGCGACGCGTAATTTTTGGAGCGAGTGAAATTGTAAGAGATTGAGAGTAACGTTTATGTAATCACGTGTGAATTTGAGTACAAAGATTAGCAATGCTCTTAAGATCTAATCTACCTGCCAGAAATCGGATTATCAACTGCTGTTGCCGATGCGGAAGACGTCCAAGAAGAAAGCCTCAATTGATGGTCGAATTTGCGCAGCATTGCAACGGTTGGCAATCATATCGATGTTGTGAAAATATTATACGAGAGCAAATCGTAGAAAATGATATTTCAATCTCAGATTAACGCAATTAAATCCTCTTCGGTCTTAAATGGGGGGAGAAGACAGGCAAAATGACCTACTCCGTTAAGCGAATGAAGCAAATGCATCAACCAGATAGATTGTCATTTAAATATTTCCTACATTGCTATAATTTTGCCTTATGTATCATATTATATTAGTATATATATGTACTCACATGAAAATAATATTTTTTGGCATATCTGATACAATATTTTTACGCCAAGTTAAACTTTTTAGATTTCAAGTTAAATCTTTTTCAATTCAAGATAAGGTGCTGGATGAAAATGTCGTTTTTTTGCATCGCCCTTTTCAATGGTAAATTATGTTTCGCATTGAAGTTCAAGCAAATCTGATTTTGAATTTATTCAACAAATAGCAGATATACTTGGATACTCTTGATCTGGTGTTCAACTCAAAAATTAAGACGAAAAACAGCAGCTTTCTAAAGGGTTCTTATTACAAGCAGCACAAAAATCGACTTTAACGATCAAAATGTCCTTTTGTATGTATGATGGAATTGTATTATTAGATATTCTGGGTCTTTTTACAATCCGTGTATTTAATGGAGGAAACATATTTTTTCAACGCGATAATTTGAGACCTCTTACAGCGAAAATTAATCGACTATGAATAGAATGTAATTATTCGTCCGATTTTGCTCCATCGTACTACCATTTAATTACATCAAAGCGCCTTTTTTTAGAATTATAAAGATATCGAAGAAGTAAAAAAATGGGTCTCGATGTCTATTTTTAATCCAAAAATAAAGATTTTTATGCAAATTGCGTATTAAAATCACAAGAAATATGAGAGAAAGTTGTATCAATCGAAGGATATAAATAGATTTATATTTTTAGTTGATCTTTATATTAAAAAAACGACATTTTCGTCCGGTACCCCTAATATTAATATACAAAAAATATTACTACAAAAATTCTCCAGGACCTATTCTATTTATATTTATAAGATATTAAACGCTTTTTCATTCTAATAGTGATTGATCTGCTTATCTAAAGCTTTGTCACAAAAAAGGATTGAAGATAATAATCTGTCAGAGACCCCATGATCCCGGGATCCCGGACAGTTTTAGGTACTTAAGAATCCCGGGATTAGAAAACGTAATCCCGAAAATTACGGGATTGAAATTCTTATCTAACAGAAATCGTACACCTCACCAACACGATGAAGGCTACTAAATCGAGACATTCCCGACGAAATCTGGACAATTGGAAACAGTGGCGTAATTAATTGGCGACGCCTAGGGGCAGTGACTGTCTAATCTATGTATACATATATACAGTACATATATGTTTTTCAAATTGTTACAGTAACCTTTCACTACCGGTGATGTATTTACTACACCTCGACTCTAATAATGATAATATCGATATGAAATATAATAGATACGGAGCTCAGAATTTTTGTATTCCTCCGTAATATAATTACGAATCACATCAAAGTATTATAGTATATAAGTATTCATCTGCAGCGACGGAAATAAATAATTTGTCGGGAAATCGGGAATTTTGCGAGTTTTAGTCCGTGTCTCAGCAGAAAGGAATTTTATCAGTCACATTGATGGTGTTATACGAAAATGAGGGCTCATGCGATCATCAACTCGAACTAGCATTTAAATATCTGATGACGATACCTCCAACGAGTGTGGAAGCTGAGTTTGCATTTTCAGCAGCATGTTGCCTGACTTCCAAAATCAGATCCAGACTAAATGACGAAACACTAATGTTTAATGTTAATGTTACTTCGGACATATTTTCAAAATAATATTTGAATATTTTAGTGTTTTATTTTTCTATTTTTGAATTGTATTTTTATCTTTTCTTAAATAAATAAAATTCTTTGGCCTTCAAGTGATTTTTTATATTGAAAAAATGGACTTATCCCGGGACTGGTCCCGGGATTGTCTAATGAAATCCCGAAATCCCGGGATCGAAATTTTGGCTCTGGATTGGATTCCCTACCCATGACACTTTTGATATAATATCTCGATTTGACAATTATAAAAAAATAGATTTGAATAGATATGTGGCTGCAATAAGATTAGGATGTTAATTATTGGCTGTAAATATAATACTAGAATATTGATGCTAAACTAAATAGACGAATCACTTGTTTTGTAGCAGGTTTCTTCTTTCTTCTTGGGGTTATCATATAGGTTCATCCAATTATGTATTTCATTTCAATATTCATTTTGTCACAAATTCTTGAAAATTCTTTATACTACATGTTCTATATCAAACTATAACCAAAACGATCGTTCTTCTTATGCTTTAAAATTGACCAACACACGTGAATGCAATACATTTCCCACAAGACTCGCGACAAATTTCAAAATGCTTGAAAATTAAATCCAGATTTATCGTTCCTTATCGAGTCCATCGGAGACGTTGGGTTGAATTGCCAAAGCATCTGCCAAAGCAAGATAAAGATGGTCTATTCTGGTCGCAAGACTTGCTTATCTTCCACGGTAAAAACGCCATATATACGGTGTACTGTTATAAGTTGAGGGTTCGCCCATAAAGAATGGGATTTAAACCCCATATCACGAATACCTTCGCCTCCGGGCTTCAGACGATGGCGTGGTAGAACCAGTCTAAAAAATATACTCCCAAGATTAATCCCGGGAAAGTAGTCGAGGCACTCCGTTTTATGATTCTGATTGACCGATTAAAATTATGCCCCATAAAATCGACCGAAGAATGCTGCGGTTGTATAATTTTGCGTTTGATTATTTTTTCGCCCTTTCTGGTCCGTTCTGGATGTGGATTTTGTTCCGATGAGTTCTTACATATGTTGAATGTGTATTGATGCGTTTGTATTTAGCATAGATTTGACCGTTTGATTAAATGAATCTTTGTTTGTTCGTATGTAATGCGCTGCCATACCGATCATTCGATTGCGATAAAACTTTGTCAACTTATTGTTTGCGCTTTCTCAAATAATATAGGTATAGTACAATTAACATACAGTTCATATTTTTAAAAATAATTCAGAAATAAATGCAACCCGAACCTTTAGGGTTTACAACAGCAACGAGGTCGACTATGGGAAGATGTTACCAATAATGGTGATTATAGTCCAAATATACATTTTAATGTTTCCCAAAAATCAATAAGACTTCAAATTCCACAAAAGTGTTCTATACCATTACAATATTTCAAAATGTTTTTTTACCCAAAAATGTATCAAAAATATGCAAAAAATTTGATTTTATCCATTGATTTTTATCTCATTGCTTAATAAATTTTTGTAGCTAAAATTGTGCTGTGTATTGTGTAATATATAATAAAATAGCCTTGTTAGTGGGTGTATTGGTTTCTTTATGTTACGTATAAATAAACACACACACACACAATAGAGGCATTGTGGCGCATGCGCGTAGCATCTGTATGATGTATGCGACGGACACATTACTAACGATTCATGCTATTTTAGATTAAATTCAATATTGTCAAACAAATGCTAGAAAATCCATGGAATCCAGTCCGAAACCAGTATATGCAATAACAGTACGATATTGAAGACAGTTTATTATTGTTGCTATTGTAGAACAAGTGAAATCTAAATTATTGGCCTTTCGCAATAATTATGGCTCGATTTTGCATATCCATCTTCTGGTCGTACCGGTCAAGTCACGTGAACCATCATCAACTGGTAATACCGTAAACGGACAAGTATATGTACTATATATATATAATGATAATGGGCAAAACCGTGAAATTTATCTATATGGATAAAAATTAATAATTTTAAAATATTGGTTAATTGGAAGTTAATGTTAAAAAATCCGAATATTTTTAAATACAAAATTTTGTATTAATTATTTGATATTGCTAAATTTATTAATGTGCAATGGATGTGTGATTTTATTTAAATTTATAAATAAAAAAAATATCGCCGATAAATGCTGTGAATCTTAAAATTCGTTATTTAATTTCTCATCTGGTCATGGTCGCAAAATTGAAACCTTCGACATGTTCTCGCTTTCCGATTCAAATGCCAATTCAAGGTTATTTTGCGGCAGTGTGTGCAATCATAACACGTTTTGACAGCTGGATTATTTGAACTCGATTGCCGCGCAAACGAACGCAACGACCCGCCAAAGATAAAGCAGAAGATATGGAATCAAAGCTCACCCTCAAATATATGCACTCCTCGGCGGCACTTCCAGTCGAAATATTCCTCAACGAGCAAAAAAAACCAAAGGGTCGGAATTCGGACAACCGTCACACCTGTCCGCGACGCGCGTTTTAAAAATAACGGACGACCTTAAGAGCGCCGACAACGACCATGCGACGCAACGCCGAGCCCCAAACTGGCGCGCAAACACGATGCACTCGCACATGTAAACAGAGCAGATCCCCGCTGTTACATCGCTGCAGGCAGTGGTCGGAAACTGCGGCGTGCGAAATCAGCGCCGCCAACTAAATGCTAATTTATTCCATTCGTTATTATGCATGCCAATGCTCAAAACGTGTCGTCATCCATTCAGCAAAAAATAAATAAGGCCAAGTGTGATTGATATTATTTTCACTCTTGAATGTGCACAAAACGAATAACAAAATATCGATTAGAATCTAATTAGACGCTAATTATTTGTTATTTTTATTATTGGCGGATATTAATTTTAAGCGGCGCAATGACGGACCAAATAGTATCACACGCAAACATTTTTTTAACACTTCAAGCGCTACATACGCTCGACAGGAAGAATGACGTATAAGGGCATGCCACATGAACGTTCGGAATTCGTAAATGAGAATTGAAACGATATAACATTCACAAAACATAGTTTCAATAGTATTTTGGCAACGGAAAATTGAATTACTTACAGCAGATCCGCGGTAATCCGGCGCCCCCCCTGTAATCCGACATCCCAATACAAGTATAGTACATATTTAAGATAAGTCTCGTCAATGTAAAATATGCAAATGTGTGATTATGGACCGCCTACATCGTAATGAATCTTTTTGTAAGTTGGATAATATACCATTAATGTGCTTTCTTCAAGAAAGAAATAGATATTCATCTATTTCGGGGTATTTTCTACATTTTTTATAGTTAACTTGAATAAAAACTCCTGTATTAATTGATTTTCTCCCGTTATTTATTTATACAAAATGCGTTTATTTCCACTAGGTCCAAGATATTGAAAAACACCTAATGCCTACAAGATTTTGATTTGACACTGTATATTCTTGTCAGTTCTAACAATATTTTAGTAGTTCTTCTTTATGCACTTTGTATATATACATATACCTAGTCTTAAACAGAAACAACAGCTCATCAACAGTAATTTATGTTTATACTGCGGTTTATACTACCGCGGGTCTGCCGTATTCAATTTTTATAAAAGTTTGCACTTTTAAAACTGTTGAATTACCTTGTCCCAGATTCGGAACTTTTTATTTCTTAGAACATTGAATAGATTCCTTAATTGTTAGTTTTAATGCATATTTACCATTTTATGACAATATGATTCTGCTGTAATAAATTCCCTTGGTTTTAAGAAAGAATAATCTATAATATTATACCCACTTATCCAGCTTTTTAATATTTCATATTGAAATGAGACGACAAGAAATAGACGTGTCACTTCTTACTATTTATACCTGCTTTCGTTGCGTTTTGTCCCAATTTGGACTGACATAAAAAAAGTAAGCGGATATCTTTTGCTGACTCCATCCTGTCGAATTCAAATTGTCTTGATCTTTTACCAACTGAAATTCCGACTCTTCACATGGACTGCCCTAATATTGATATGCGCGAGAATATTTCTTTCTCGATATCTATCAGCACACTTTGCATGAAAATCAATATATTTTGAAATAGCCAAAATTGGGTCATATATATTGTAAAAGCCCATGGTTTAATGGGGCCAAACTATATCAATATTTGATTAAATTTTATCTCACAAAAACTTCTAGCAATGAGATCAGTATTAATATTCATGGGCTTATCAACAAAGATAAACAATCAGGTAACAGAAAATATGGTGATTTATTAAATATTTTATTGTATTATATGAACCAGAAATATATAAATATTGGAACAGCCAATTTCTTTCTTCGCGTATATTTATTATCATATATAAGATCTCAAATTCAGGATATCAAATCAATCCTAAATCAAGACGATTGATCGGAATTTTCCCATTTGTATTTGGTAGAATTAAATTGTTTTCATAATCTGGAAGCCTTTATAATATGAGTTTAAGAATTAACCATGATGTTAAAATTAGCAATAGGTCGAAAACATCTGGGAATCATCCCCGAAAAAGTGAAGCAGGTAGTCAATCCGAGCAAAAAATATAGGAACAACCACAGGTAGTTGCTTCATACAGGTTTAACATTACAAATCAAGATTCGGAGCTTGTAAATTGGGATTAAAATTTAGAAGTAGGCTGATTCCCACTGCAAAGACACACAAGATATATTGAAATAGTATAATACAAAAAAATTAGCAACAAACAACAACAAAAAAAAACCAAAATGCTTCCAAAAAAAAGTGTAGGTATATTACGAGTATTACAAGAAAATAGATACATTTATAAAGGATCATATCGATTAAATTAAAATGCTAAATTTAATATTTTGAATATTAAATCTTTTAAATGATCTAATTATTTTTACCTTTGATTGATCAAGCAAGATCATACTCAACGTTAACACAAAAAAGTCATAATACACTTTCACTCCAAGGCTTACTTTTCAGCTTGAAATGTCCAATTTTTTGTAATGCCAATATGCAATTCAGCAAAAATGTTTTATCAGGCATAAAACCCTCACTCAAACCACAGAGTTGAACGCAAAGTTGAGAAATGCTTTCCATAAGCAGCAAACAGAAAATTATCACATGGCGTAAGAAGACAAGCGATTGAATCACAATTGATGATTAAGTAGACTAGGAACAGACATTTTTTTATATAATCGGCTTACGAATGCAAAAAATCATTTTGTTTGGGATTTATCTATTGCGAAAAGGATTTCAAATCAATCAGTACATCAAGAATAATTGGAGCATCAGACGAAAGAAATTTCGAACAATAATATATCCGATGGAAGACATCTGCAAGAAGGGAACATCATCGTTGCATGTATAAAAAAGAAATGAGTAAAATTCAGAATTTAGAACACGACAAGGAGGATCGTTGAACACAGATGGGCATAATTTGAATCATCTCCATCCTATTTCAATGGGCATTAAATAGTTTCTGGAATTTCCTGATGACTATTTTGTATAGTTTCCGTTGTCTAATGTTGCGATACATCTGCTAAATTCTTCTGGATATAAGGCAAATTTAAGTTATGGCTATGTAGGGTAGCAATATTTTAATTAGTTTCTTCGTTACGTTCAGATGCACTTGATTACAGAGAGAAAGAAAAGAGAAGGAAAAAAACCCCAAAATTAATCTGTTTGAGTTTTGAATATTCCGAATAATTCTATATACTGACATCAAATTAAAATCTACAAAGCTGTTGGTCTGTCTACAAGTAGTTTATGTTCATTATTGTTCAATAAACATCATCAACTTTCGATACAAGGTGGCTAGGGTTTCAGTAGACTTGGCTTAAAATGTAAAATGAAATTTAAAAAAATGTTACAATTATGTGTCTTTGAGTCTAACGATTTACTATGATAAATATTTCTTCTTATGCCATTTCCGATTTCGAATGTAGGAGACTTTTCTAGGAGAGGAATTTTCATATGACCCCATTGGTTTACATTTATGATTTAACCCCTTAAAGAGGTAAGACACAGTGTTATGTCCAAATTCCAGTAATTCAAAAAGAGCATTCTTACACATTGAGCTCGAAGACAGACAGAGATGGAGAGAATATCTTGCAGGTCGGAGATTGTGAATGGGACACACAGACGGAGAGAGTATCTTGCGTACATCGTACAACTGTATAGATCTTTAACCCAAATTTATTGACTAATAATGATAACCCAAATTAATCGATTTTAAGTGTATTGTTTATGTTCACACACAAATTATCGAATATTATGTGCTATCGACAGTGTTTATTTATTTATGTACAAGCTTCATACACACTGCAATGATCCTGATAGATAAGTAGATTTGTATCTATGTTTATGATGATTTGAAATTAGCTTACTACTCAAAGGGTTTAAGTGATATTTTAAATATTGCTGTAAATTCAGTCCCTCATATATTACTAATTGTTTTGGTATTTATTTTTTCAGATCCAGGAAATCAGGTTAAACCTGGATAGAAATGAACGATCAGAAATGTTAATACCTATTGATACGAAAGTGCACTATTACCACATGAAGTTAACGTCCCTATACTTGTGTTCAGTAAATCATTGAAGGATGGTGACCATATTTTTAAAATTTCAAGCTGATGGTCATAACAATGATGATCTGAGTTGCAATTATCAAAATGTAAACTATTCAATGTATCGATTGAATCGTAATAGGTAAATTTCATGTTGTTTAGGTATAGCTACATGTTTTTTGATATCTTGTCAAGTATGTAGTGCAACGTCTATCAGATCAAGTGATACTGACGTGAAGCTCCGTTTCTTTTTCAATTATTCAACTTAATCTAAAAGTCTTTCCAAAGAAAATTGGTCTGCATGAACGGTCATTTGATCGCTCATAGTACGCAGGTTTTGGCTAAATTTGGCGTCTTAAACCATGACCTGAGTAGAGATCCGCTTTCTCGTGACCATTCGCTGTTTCAAATTAGCATGGAATTTTCTTTCAATCAAAAATAGTTAACCTGTATGATCAAACTACTGGATCTGGATTGGATCTATTCATCTGGCATTGTTTTAAAAGATTTATGTAATGTTTACTTCTGGTTGTTCACGATAGGATAAGATAGGCTAACGTGGTTGTACTATTGATGAAATTGATAAGAAATGCACCACAAATGGTGTTCGATCCCTATAAGTCCACACTGCGTAGAAGGCTATCAGGGCCGTGCATTGCGTCTGCGCGCCATACAGCCTCCCATCCCTGGAATGGTCCGGAACGGGTGAAGGCCGGGTGAAGGCTGAATCTGATACAAGAATTCTCAATGACAAGCCCTTCACCCGCTCCTCCAGCTTCTACCCCCAAACGACCTTTAAGCAACGACATTGGATTCAATGTCAAGCCCTATCCAAAGTTCATATATTTTCGACGCAATACGAATCCCCAAGATATCATCCCAAAACAATTTACAGCTAGACGACAATGACAATTACTACACGCCTATTTCTATTCTCGTAATGTAATTTTCAAACAATGCAGTCCAAGCAATTATATCAATTATATTCTATACGCGTCGATTTAACAAACAGATTTGAAAGCTGAAATCAAGTGTAATGACTCAATGATACTTTTCTATTTAACCCTCTTGGTGCTAACGACGATACATCGTCATTGTCAATACTTGCGAAAATACCAGTTAACAGTGAGCTGGTAGCTAAAAAAATAACGGTTCGAAGCAGAAATTACTTGTTTTGTAGCACCCATATGATCTTTTGTGCAAATATTTACATTGACGTTTAATATGGCGGAATACAATCTAATGGGAATATTTGCACGCACCTAATAAAGTATTTTATTCAACGAACCTTATCATAATTTAACCATATGTGACATTGAACAAAAAAAAACATCAGATGGAGATTGCCTACGATCGATAAGCTTTAGAAGAACGATACTAAGCGATTCTCATACTACACGATTCGTCTTTTTAAAACTCTTTTTATCCCGAAGATGGAAGCATAACAGACATAATAATTTTGTAATACATCATAAAATAAATAAACAGCATTGAAACGGAGGAAATTCAATACATATCTCATTTATGACGCGTTCTATTCCTATTTTATATTTACTTCAGAGCGTTCCCACGGACACTCCCAACGTACATACAGAGCATCATTAGCAATGAAACCCATCTTTAATATCTTTAACATGTTCTGTATCTGTTGTTACGTGGTATCCGTGTAAAAAAAATGATTTGGTGTACATATGTTCGAAATGAATTAAATCGAGATTCATAATAGCTGTGTGCAAGCTGTGTTCCATTGACCCAATTATTTTGATGAACCCCCAACGGCGTAATATAATATTCACTATGAATAAATAAGCTACGTGTTGACACATTAAATGAAAGCACATAATAGCAGAAAACTAAAAACGGTCGTGTGTTTGACATGGAAGCTTTAAAGCCTTGAGACGTACATAAAACGTACTGGGATATTTCCAGGCGCCATAGCGACCTGCTCCCCGGGATTTATACAAACCTTGATAGAAAATATAGGGATGCTTCAATTATTTTTACATTTTAATTATATGCACAAAAACCAGTAATTTAGCTCCAAATGGAAGCACTTGGTTTTAATCAAACTGTGTGGGGATTTGTACTGTTTTTTTACAAATGAAGCCAGAAAAGTACAACTATCACATGGTCCTTGTTTCTTTTGAGTTTACATAAAAACTAGAACTGAAAAATATCTCAAGATCTTCGTGCTTATTTAAAGATTTTATTGTAGCCCTCCATTCTAATAAAATAAGCCAATTCATTAGAAAATTAGCGTTGAACAAATTTAAATCGCCATTAAAAATACAAGGAAATAGGACAAAAGAAAAATAAGAAAAGAAGCGAATAATAAAGATTTAAAGAACAACACGATGAACTCTTTATTTGTGATATACAACCGAAATAATCTTAATTTTTCTAGGCTTCATTTTTTCCAACTTTGGGACCACTGGGAGTAAAGTTGGATAAAATTTCCATCCGGGTGGTGCCCAATATCCAACAAGATAACGCACCCTACCATAAATCCCGGAAAACCCTCAATGACTCCAGAAGAAGTGAGATACGACTGTTGGAATGACCAGCTCGTTTACCGGACCTAAACCATATTCAGCACTTGTGGAAAATACTAAATCTGGTAAAGCATACAATTACAAACTCACTCTAAGTACATAGAATGAATAAAAAATGTAAAAAAAATAGATATACTTATCGTGTCGTGGCAACCACCGGTGACTGCCATCGATTGTTACGCTGCCATCGTGGACGCTTGGAAACAGTGGCGTAACTACTAATGGGCGAGCTTAGGCGACACCTAGGGCCAGTGACTGTCTAATCTATGCATACAGTACATATTCAAATTCAAATTGTTATATTAACCTTTCGCCAACGGTGATGTATTTACTACACCTCGACTCTAATAATGGGAATATCGATATGAAATATATTAGATACGGGGTTCAGAATTTTTATATTCCTCCGTAATATAATTATGAATCACATCAAAATATTATAGACTATAAGTATTCATCTGCAGCGACGGAAATAAATAATTTGTCAGGAAATCGGGAATTTAGTGTTTTATTTATCTATTTTTAAATTGAATTTTTATCTTTTCTGAAATACATAAATAAAATTCTTTTGCCTTCAAATTATTTTTTATATTAAAAAATGGGCTTTCTGATCCCGAGATGGTCTAATGCAATCCCGAAATCCTGGGATCGAAATTTCTCTCAGATAAATTTTCGATACATGCCTTAGATGTGATCTTTATCCTTGAATAGGCAATAAAAATGCTCTTTTTCTATGGCGAAATATTTTGACGATCGTAATAAAATACACGCTCGAAAAATAAAAGTTGGAGAATGTGATGTTTCTTAAGTTCATCATAAAATCTTGGAACTTGACCGGCTTTTCAAGGGTAACTAAGAAGAAACGACCTAGAAAATCTACTTTAACACAAAACTATATACATCCAAACATATGAATGTATAACTAAATGACGTAATATAACAGTGGCGTATCTACCTTATGGTAAATATATGCAAAGCATAATATTTTATTTTGTGACTGAAATATAAAGTCATACGAACTGAAAGCGATATTAAAAATTCATTCATGTCAAAAAATATATGCTAAAACGTCGCTTTTGTGCCACTTAATCAAACAAGCAGGAGTTTTAAATTGTAAAAAGCTTGTTGCTTTAGCAAGCAAAAAATATTTATAAATTATGATATCGTTCCTCCAAAAAATAAAGAGATTTGACGATACAAAGGCTGTTCGTTTTCCATTGAGGATATTAAAGATCAGCATACTTTCAAATCTCGAAGTTGAAAGCGAATTTAATCAGTGATTCATAAATATGCATAGATTATATCACGTACTAAAGTCTCGATTAATGCGAATTTTCATAGAATTTACCGTTTAAATTAACACGTTAACAGCGGGACGCGAGAATTCTCGTGTTCGCAAAGACTGAGTAAACCGCAGGACACAAGAAAACTCATTCACAAAATTTATTTATTGAATAAAATTTATCATTCTCGATATATATGTCACAAATAAATGTTAAATTAATATGTTTTTCAAATTGTTATATTAACCTTTCCCCACCGGTGATGTATTTACTACACCTCGACTCTTAAAATAGGTATATCGATATGAAATATAATAGATACTGGGTTCAATTTTTTTGTACTCCTCCGTAATATAATTACGAATCACATCAAAGTATTATAGTATATGAGTATTCATATGCAGCGATGGAAATAAATAGTTTGTCGGGAAATCGGGAATTTTGCAAGTTTTATTCCGAATCTCACCAGAAAGGAATTTTATCAGTCACATTGATGGTGTTATAAGAAAATGGGGAGTCACGCGGTCATCAACTCGATTTAGCATTTAAATATCTGATGACGGTACCTTCAAGAATGTGGAGGCTGAGCTTGCATTTTCAGCAGTAGGTTACCTGACTTCCAAAATCAGATCCAGACTAAATGACGAAACACTTGTTACTTTGGGCATATTTTCAAAATAATATTTAATTTTTTTTTAGTGTTTATTTATCTATTTTTAATTGTGTTTTTATCTGTAGTTATTGCAAAAATATGCATTTAACTACCATTGTCGTATTACGCCCAAGATGGAAATTCATAAAACATAATGCAGCTTTCTAACTGGTTTTCTTATACCTCAATTACCATTGTCGATCAAAGATTGAAAATATATTATTATTTTGCTACAAAGTACAAATCAATCAGTTAAATAATGTTATTTTTTTTTTCAAAAAAAAGGCAAATGCTCATTATGCTGATCCAACGATGATTATGCGTCATTTGTATATAAAAAGCATTCAATTGATGCGAATACGTTTTACTGGACCATATATGTACACATCAATAGAATGCATCCATTTAAGATAACCCGATTGCCTTTGCATACTGAAATGCAGCTATGGTAGTCCTGAATGAGCAAATAAATCATTTTTGTAACGACTTGGTGCGATTCAAGACAAGCTCCCTAGCAATTATAATGGAGAATGTTTCAATGATGGGAATTTAATGTGATCAAAATTGAATTAAATATGCAACAGATTGGCTGGTTGAATTATCTCATAACCAACGGATGCAGTATCAACCAACGTTTTGATAAATATAATTTCATCCGTTTGAAAAGTGATCTTGTTGCTTTTATGTTATATAATGATATGCATAAATATTCAACTGGAATTTATCCAAATAATCCACAGACTAGAAAATTTAAAAAAATATATTTTCCAAATGCTATTTATTAGTCATATGAAGATCCTATAGAATCCAGTATGGATTGGATATGGCAGAAAAGCATCAGTAACTTGCAAAACTTTCAGTTTTCGTATGCAAATGCCGTAATGCAAGCAGTCGATGATCAATTTGTGTAACATCCAACCAGTTGCAACAAGAAGTTCACTTTTCTCAGCACCATCAAATGGAAAGTTAATCGACTATGATATGTGCCCGATGCAATTATTAGCTATGTTAACAAACTGGTTGACTATGAACATGTTGACTACGTCGTAGATAAGCACCAGCAATCGAAATTTAGCACGAATTCAGCGAAAGTCCAATAAGAAAGAATATTAATAGGCGTAATAAATCCAGAAATCCCTAGTCTGGGTAAGCAAAAACGAAGAAGATCGCATTGGTATCGTGTTGGTGTTCTGCACGCTATTTTCAGCCATTCTAATTAAACGATAAGATCTTCAACGTTCAATTGAAAAACAGCTTCCAGGTCCAGAACAATAGACTATCTGCAGATAATCAATAAATTTATATAGCAGGCAAACAAATACAACAAAAAAACGCATTGTTAAAAATTTATTGACCATGAAAAGGCCTTCGGTTCATTAAGAACGTCAGTAATAATCGAAGCACTAAACGGACAGGTCTACAATTATACAATTGATTTTAAGCGAACAATAAGAAATGTTTAGGTCAAATACATCTCAAAAATATTAAAGTGAAATGGGCTCAAATTGGGCTTAAATTTAGCACCAAAATTAAATAGATCTTGTAACAAAGTACACGGATGAATATTGAATGTAGGAGTGGTGGCGTCGGGCGTAGCCCCGTAATCGTATTCCACCCCCTAGCGCTTATGCTTCGGATGGCCTTCCTGGGTTCGTTAGCTATCGGTTCGTAGAAGAGATTTGCATATGAGTGATATGGGGGCGACAAAAACACAAATGGGAAGATCAAGTCTTCCCGCGGCCAAGACGATCGGTCGGATCTCTGGCAAACTAACCCTGGCCTGGCAAATGTATCACGTTTTTTTAAAGGTATTTAAGTTAATTTTAATCTTGAGTGACCCTTATTCTCAAGGCCTTGAAGGAAATTAACACCCCACCATACCTCATCAGAATGGTAGAGAGCTACCTGCATGGGAGAACTCTTATCTACGCAGACGCCGACGGGCAGAAAAGAGACAAACCAGTGCCACGGGGGTCAATGCTCGGATTCGCCCTGTGGAACGTAATATACGACGGACTGCTGAGAATGTCGCTAATGGACGAAGCCAAAATGGTCGCCTTCGCTGATGACGTTGCCATCCTAACCACAGCCAAATCTGCGGAGATCCTGCGAACGACTTGCGAGGACGCGCTGAGAAAGACCAAGAAGTGGCTGACATGAGCTGGTCTAGAGCTCGCTGTCCAAAAAACAAACGCAGGATGCGCCCCCACCCCTGAAGATCGGGGGTTGCGAGATTAAATACTAAAGATCCATTCCGTATTTGGGGGTGAAGATTGATGACAAGGTCCGATTCGTCACCCACACGGAGAAGGTTGCAGCGAAGGCAGTCAGCATCGCGGAGAATCTGGCCAGGTTGATGCCCAACATTGGTGGTCCAAAAACAAACAGGAGGCGACTCTACAACGAGGTAGTGCACTCAGTACTGTTGCACGGTGCGCCAATATGGGCCGAGGCACTACAAATTGAAAGGGCCAGGCTCAACATGGCAATAGTCCAGAGAAGAAGTTCAATCAGAGTGGCTGCTGCATATCGCACAGTGTCAGAAAACGCCGTCCTGGCACTGACTGCCATACCACCAATCGACCTGCTTGCTTACAAGAGACAGGCAATACAGGAAGGCAAAGACAAGAATAACGCTAAGCAAAGCACGGTGACAAAGTTCGGTGAACGCACGAGCTAATACCGATCCTGAGAACCTGGGTAGCCAGAAAACCACTTGACCCAGGTCCTCACCGGGCACGGCTGTTTTGGTAGCTACCTATACAAAATAGGCAAAGAGACCGGCCCGGAGTGCCACCACTGTGGAGCGGAGTACGACGATGCTGCACACATGCCATTTGTCTGCCCACCACATAGCACCGAACGGGACATCCTACGGGAGGAGCTGGGAATCAGCTCGCTCTCCCCTAGCAACATGGTACCTTCAATGTTAACGAATACTAGAGCATGGAATGCGTGGTGCAGATACTCGACGTGCGCTATGCGGCAGAAAGAGGATGCTGAACGTACAAGATGACGAACTTTAGCATTAGAATGGCATCCAGAAGAAGACAAATGGAGAACCCGTGAGGGACACATCGCTGCCACTCTTGTGCAATACTTAATTAGTATCCGAGTGGCAGCCGAAAAGGATCCATACGACGAAAATAACGCGGTAAAAAATAAACATCCTTAGATGGAAGACAATTCGACATCCTTCTTATTCTCCAGACATCGCTCCGTCGGATTTCTATCTTTTTAGATTTACGCAGCATTACTTAAAGTTCCCATAAAAAAAATTGATCGTACTCTAATATATTTTCTGTCACGCTCCAAAAAAAAAAAATCATCATTTTTAACAAAATACACCATCGTTAATTTGACACTAATCGACGTCTGCTAATGATGATTGCATTTAAGCAATCATATTTTTTGCAATTGGCTGCGATTAATCTCAGATTACTTCACAAATAAATGTGCTATGGGTGCAAATCTGATCAAATAATTGATCGATTGCTTGTTTATGCAGCAACATCAAAAAATATCAACGAAACCAAATACAACAAAGTCTCATTTCTTATTGCACATGAAGAAGAAGAGGCTCAAATTTTCACAAAAATCTTTCGACGCCGTTGTCTTCTAAAACGTCACAATGAGCACTTACAACTCGATTCTTAATTGAATTTCGTAATAAACAGCGATATAAAAAAATGAAAGGAAGTCGTGTTTACTATGTAGCAATTTATAGTAACACATGTGAGCATTTTACAAAAAAATACTACATGAAAGCCATTTTGACGATGAAAAAAAGAGTCGTGCATTAAAAACATGCTTTGATGATCCAATAAACACGTCAAGAAAAGCACAGTCACACCTAATTTCAGGGATAGTCAATCCACGACGATGCTATGAATTTAAAAATATTATTTATTTAGATGTCAGATTATCCCAGAGCATATATTTTGCTCCCTAATCAATTTATATATGGCCAAGTGTCGTTAAAATGGGTTAAATCCTGCCGGAAATCCCGTCAATTATTTTGGGGCAGTGAGCTACCATAAGGAAGCGGGGATATGTTTAGGTCATAATTTTACACTATTTATTCCAAAGGTGGTTTTATTAAGCTTATTAAATTTGTATTTAATACATGATATTAAATACAAATTATTAAAGTATAGAATAAATAATCTCATTGTGCTTTCCAACGACATATTGAAGATTTGCAATGTAAAACGAATTGCAAAAGAACAATACAACCATAATGAGATTAAATTATCAAGAAGCTCAAAAATATTATCAGATCGATGATAAAATTCAACGGGGTGAATATTGCGGGCGATATTTTGCAGAGGGGTGAATTTTATTCGTAAGAGGCGAGCTAATTTATTAACATTTTAGAGCTATGGTAAGCATAGTATGTCACGAATTAAAAATAGCACCCCCCGATAACTGTTATTGATTAAATCAAAAAGATATATAGATGGGGGTAGTTTCATAAAATCTCACGGTCAGTGACTTAAATCTAAAATTATCGACAGTCGAAATGTTTCAGCGACCTTTTCAGAGTGTCGAGGCTAAATGGTAATGAAGTTTAACCTTTTAACCGCCAGCGATTTTAGAGATATTAGAAATTGCGTATAAAGTGGTTTGACTTCGATATTTTATTATCTAAAAATTGGCGGTTAAGTGACAAGTCCTTGTCTTTCATTCTTCACAGATTTAATACCACTAAATAGATTATTTTTGAAGTTCAAAAATTGTCCAGCACGCTTACAATCAAATCGATGTACGTCCGGAGCGACGTTTATTTTTACTCTTTATCAAAGCACAAGGTTCAAGTCAGCCAAAGCCATATTTACCATGAGGATGAGTTCGGAAACCCTATGATAATAATCACATCCCGATGTTTACAAAAATTACCAGGAACGCCAAACATTAGTGGAATGTAAACTATTCGGTTGTAGAGCCACATGTGGTGCACGCTGGAAAGTAAAAGTACTATAACAAAATCGCGTGTGGCTCGTATATATTTCAATGGGGTAACAAATGGCGAAAGCAAATCGATTTAACTACAATGTAAACCGCTTGACAAGGTCCGAGATCGGATTTATTGTGCCATTAAATCCAGGGATGCTCAAACATTTGCCTGGGATGAGCCAAAGCATTTGAATGCCTCTTGTGTTTTCAGCAATACAATTGAATAAAATGATGATTCCGCTCTGGAAATGCCTGTCAATGCATTGATAATAACCGAGTGAATGTAGGAAAAACTTTTAATTTGCATGCAACAATGAAAGCAGTTAAAATTGATGAAATGAAATTCTCTTGAATAGTCAGAGCGTCTATTATTCTAAGCGATTGTGGAATTGCATAAGACGGATATTCGGGTGAAATTAATGGAGATTGATTTGCTAGTCTATGTCTCTTAATGAGCAACCAGCAAATCAACTTTATTCTTCTTTGAATTGGGAAGAATATCTTTATAAATGATTATTTTAATGAAGAATTTCAATATGTTGTAGCTATTGGATTCAGACTCCCGATGTAATCCCGAAAAATTCGAAATTGAAAATTCGCCTAGGAGCAGTAACTGTCTAATCTATGTATACATATATACAGTGTATATATGCTTTTCAAATTGTTATATTAACCTTTCCCTACCGGTGATGTATTTACTACACCTCAACTCTAATAATGGGAATATCGATACGAAATATATTAGATACGGGGTTCAGAATTTATGTATTTCTCGGTAATATAATTACAAATCACATCAAAGTATTATAGTATATGAGTATTCATCTGCAGCGACGGAAATAAATAATTTGTCGGGAAATCGGGAATTTTGCGAGTTTTAATCCGTGGCTCAGCAGAAAGGAATTATATCAGTCACATTGATGGTGTTATACAAAAATGGGGGCTCAACTCGAACTAGCATTTAAATATCTGATGACGATATCTCCAACGAGTGTGGAGGCTGAGCGTGCATTTTCAGCAGCAAGTTGCTTGGCTTCCAAAATCAGATCCAGACTAAATGACGAAACACTCGATGTTTAATGTGCTCTCAGTCGCCAGACTGTCATAATGGATAGTCCAGAAACACGCCAGAACAAGTTCGATCAAGAAAATTACGGTGTACTAAGCTTTAACTGAAAAAAAAATCTAAAGCTGAATATTTGTACATACCGGCATTTAATTAAAATGTGCAAAGCTGTTGCTTTATATACAAATAGTTTACATTCATTATTATTGAATAAACGTCATTTATTTTTTATACAAAATGGCTAGGGCTTCGGTAGACGTGGCTAAAACTGCAGCGCGGGAACTTGATTAAAGTATTGAGTAGTAAGTTTCAAAGCATTGCAATAGAATATGTAATATTTATTATAAGCAACTATAACATAGTTTCAGTCTTATATGTATATATAAATATTATTAAAATCTCGCTTTATTGTTAATTTAAGACGCAAAAAAATATTTTCGCAGAAATACTTGCAATGGAATGGAATTTTGAAAAGTTATTTGGCCTCTCTAATTCTAGACATGATATTGTTGAGAAGACACGATCCAGTGAATTTGAAGATACAAACTAAATAAATGGCTGTGATCTCATACCGCAGAATGCATCAATGATCAAGATCTTCTCGAAATGGAAAATGACTTGATTAATGAAGTTTAATAAGCTGTTAAGCTAAAAAGGCTAAACAATGAAATAAATAGTTCAAGGACATTTTATATCGATAGTGCCTTAAATATGTGCCGTTTTTGCATTTCTGTTTAGCAAAAATGTATTAAAAAATAATAAGGGGCGCAATTTTTTAATGTTTTTTTTTTTTATACGCGTTAAAACAGTCATTACTCATTTTATGATACAGTTTTCTGTGTACAATTTTCGAAGAAAAGGCCCTCAAAATGGAAACAAATCCAGGTTTTTCCATTGATGGACATTAAAGTCATTAAGAACTCATCAATAGACACAACATCATCTTACACCACGACAATGCGAGATCCCATTCATCGAAAAATATCAATAAAACAATTAGGGATTTAGAATGAGACTTACTATTGGATCCATCTTATTCCCGTGATCTCGCTCCATCGAATTTTCATTAATTTTCCGTATTATAGCAGTTTTTGGGTACAATTTCTATACAAATTTGCAGAATTTAAAAAACTACTTGTCTTCAATCTTTGATCTTAAACCGATTTTTTTTAGAACAGGTGTGTTTAAAAACTGTTAATCAAATGGCAAACTGTTATACATTCAAGGGTATAATATATTATTGATTAAAATTGTGTTTTTTTTATACGAATTTTTATAAATAGCCCCTAAAGTATTACTCCAATGTGAATATTCAAACAACCGTTTATGGCAATTGATGTGTTATATATTCTTATACTTTTTCCATATTATTATGCCTATTAAATCCGCCAGTGATCGAAGTATCAATTCACTTCAGTGATAAAAACGTCTCATTAAAAGACTCTGTTAATAGCAAATGCGTGTATAAAGTAAAAGTTGTATTTATCGACATTTTACTCTCAGTTTTTTAATCTCTCTCGGAGGAAAGCGTGAGTGTTTGACTCATTTATGCTTTTTTCAGCGATTGCATAATGATTTCGATTTTATTATGTATGATTTAAAAATTGTAACGATTTCCTGATTGAAACTTTTACAAATTTATTGAAAATTACACTTTGTTCGATTTTATTTTGCATGGTGATTATTATCTTTGAATGCCAATTCAAACAATCGTCTGTATATTTGAAAAATATTTGAGTTCATGTGTATATTTAGATACGTTTTTAGATTGGTATCTACCTGTAGAACGTCAAATTCGCGTTGGTCTTCGCTGATGCAAATAAAAATAGATGTATTTCATGATGAACAATTTGCATGACTCATATATTTTACCAATTTATAACATACTCTTTTAATTTTTAAAATTATATAGATAGAATTTAAATACATTTCAAATGTTTATAGATGTTTAATATTAAAAAATCCTACCTTGGGTTGAGTCTCCTCGCATGATTGTCTACACGTGCTACTTAAAATATCACCACATGACTTATCTAATTCTAATAAGCAATCTTCAGACTTTGAGTTTCGTTTGGAATTGTTCCCATCGTTGGCAGTCTTCTCTTTTTCGACTTTCGCCGAAACATTTGGTTCCGAAGTAGAGTTTTTCAATGTTTCGATGCCGTTCAATTGGAATTTCCACCTTGTCGTCAGCGGGGAAGTCGGCGTCGACCTGGTGTCGAAATCGTTTTCTAATTTGTGCGATAACTTGGTCCTGTTTGCGATAATTTTGTTCGTGTCGCTCATTTCGGATAGATACAAATGTGTTGTAAAGGTTTTATCAAAAAATAGTGCTACGTTATGTCATGTAAAGGCTTAAAAATGAATTTGAATGCACTACATGCGAGCGTGACGTGCGATGTGAAAATCGATATTATGGCGGCACACCCCCCCGGCGACCATAGACATTTGTTTATTCCCCCTCTGTAATTCATTTAGGCAAGGAATCGAATTAACATAACCGGATTCCCACACAATATAATCACACCCTTTTAATAAACAACATTTCTTTATTCATCCATAAAATATTCACCATAGAAATAAAGCACAAAAAATAAAATTGATCAACGATTTATTTACTCAAATATTCATGAATTTAATCATTTATAAATCCTTAATAATTTAAATTTATGTAAAATTATATTAATTTCAAAAACTCAAGAATCAATAATCATTTTTTATAAGCATTCAAATATTTGGGTGAAAATTTGGCCGTTCGAAAAGACGTCGGTGCCATAGACAATGAAAAATCGCACAAATAGAGCAGTGTATTTTTGTTTCGTGGACAGCTGTCACATTGCCGGCGATTGAACATTGTGCATTCGTTTGATCGAATTAAATCGAAATATACGCTGTAAAATAGGTTTTTATGTCTTTTTGAAAGATGGTCAAGCTCGGTCTCCAAATAAAAGCCACCCTGGAATGCATCGAGAAATTATACACGTGCCATCCAAACTATCAATGGTTCCTTCGTATCAAATGCAGCAACTGCGGGGAGGCCGGCGAAAAATGGATCGACATAATGGAATCTGAAACGACTCCGCTCAAACACGGAAGATCAGAGACGCATTTCCAAGCAAAATGCAAACTATGCTCGAGGGAAAACAGCTTCGATATAATCGAAGGCAGCAATGGTACGCTTGTGATATTTTGATTCAGATATACATTCATTATAAAGTCCCCTTTATTACCCAGATGTAATTTTCAGGCGTTTATCAATCGAATGATTCCGGCAAGTTTAAAACAATCGTCGCGTTTGAATGCAGAGGAGTAGAACCTATTGAATTTTGGCCAAAATCAGGCTGGAAAGTAGAAAGCGAAGAAAATGGTCAGTACATTTTTCATATAAGAATCTAGCAATAGTCTTTTTCTTATGTGCAAATACGTTTAAATTTTCAGGTGTCAAATTCGATGACGTCGATCTGACCGAAAAAGAATGGGTGGAATACGATGAAAAAAATGGAACGTCAGTAGGTATTTATGATTTCGAATCGAAAATCATCAAACTGAAATAAACGAGAATTGTTAAATGACAAATTTGCAAGATAAACGGATGAATAATGATTGGATTAATTTTATCAAATTGAATTATAATTCAATGCTTTAATGTGCGAATACATCGTAATTTTGTCATCAGATTTTATTATATATACGACTTGAATAAATATATTTGTATTATAGAATCATTACTGAATTTTTTGTCTAGACCTAAATACAAAATTGGCTTAAAAGAAATCGGCTAGAATTAGTCAAACATAAAAAAATCTTTTGATAGCATGTTCAGTTATTAAGAGACGTTTCTACCTTTTTGGGCCTAAAAGTGTGGGGGGAGCCATGTATGTCGATGGACGAGAGATGACATTCTCCACCATGAAAGTCCCAAGTCCAGCACAAGTGATTTGCAACAAAAAGAGTAAACATATTTTTACTTGGTGGGCAATTGAAGATAAATGGGTGTTTTCACCGATATTTTTTGTAGTTTATTGTTCATTAAATAAAAACGTTTGAATATTTTTAAATAATTATAGATCAAATGATGAAGACGTCTATTGTACACGTGCCTGCTGAATTTCTTAAAGAATGCTCATCTAGGACGTCTCTTTTAGGCCCAACAAGGTATATCAATCATGCATAAACAAAAATAAGAAAACAGTTTATTAATTTTTTGTTCATTTATTTAAAATCATATATAAAACACATTAAAAAATTAAATTTCATTCAGATTCTATTGGGGTTTATATATTTGCAAGTGCAAACTCATGAATACCAAATTGCGCCTGTTTGATGTAATTTTAAAAGTACGATTTACTTAGTAATCGTTATATCAGAAAGACTCGTAGAAAACATACTTATAAACATCAAAACAGTTCAATATTCGCACAGTCGTCATTCTGTCTGAAGTTTTCATTTTTAGCATTTGCCTGAACGTCAGCCTTTTTTTATGGGCAAAACAAAGAATTCATTAAATCATTATTTATATACTCCTATGATATTTAGATGCTACTGAGTGCGAAAACATTCACTTGCCAAGTTAACATCTCGAAGAGAGTCGTACGTATGAATCAGTAAAATTGTGTCAGTGTATGTTATTATCACTTAATATAATAGACATAGCCATATATTCTATAAAAAACGAACAAAATCTAAGTGATACAACAATAATACTTTGATTTTTAATTAATCACGAGATCATATCGAAAATCAATCTTATTTAAGTTATCGAGTGTCGTTGGTTGATATTTTTCAACGTGAATAAAGATACAGAAATGATATCTTCCAACGTCCATTGTGAAATATGGCGAACAATTGCGGCAAGGATTGATAGATGAAGTTAACTCACGATATAAATGAATATAAGCAATTTAAAAAGGCATTATTTTAGTTTATTGTGGATAAATGGATATAACATGAACGTTTATCAATAATTTATTAATACTAGATTACTAATCATTAATCTCACAGACTGCAGACTGGGAACGCATTCAATATGGATAGGTGTATTCACTGCATATGCACATCAATCGCCAGTGTAACTCGAAAATATGATTAGTGATCTAGGTTTAAAATGATTTACTTTCTACCATTGAAAGTCACAAGTCCAAATTACATACAAGATTGCATTGAATAACATAGAAGTATTTATTATTCATAAAAATTCATCACTGAAAATTCTATCCATATTGGCAATTAGCAAAATATTTTTAATATGAAAATATATATTTGTTTTTATACATAAATAATACATAATTATTGTAAAATCTTAATAAGTTATTTCAACATTGGAATAAAATTATATTTAATACTAGCAATTAAAGAAAATCTCAGTATATATATCTACAAAGACGACAATGTCTTCGTCTCTACAACACTGTCGTAAAATTATATGTTTAATAAATAGTTCAAACACCCGCTCGATGCAGGAAAGTGTATATAATTTGATGAATATCAGATTTAATATACTCGCGCTAACATTTTGAAAAACCTATTCTATTCACTTAATTATGAATGTCATTATCAAAATGTAACGAATATTAACTTTCTAATTTATACACACTCTTGAAGCAAATTGCAATTATATATTCAGTTATAATTTACGGTGCGTTTAAAATATGACAATTCGTATTTACAATTTTTAAAACAAACAACAAAAATGCATCACATTGACTGTAATTTTGTCAATATAAAAAAAAATTATTATACTAAAAATATATATATATTAAAAAAAGTATGCTACAATAACATACTAAATATGTTGGACTAGTACGAAGTGAATTTATTATTATTTTTTTTGTTAAACAAAGCATCGGATCTATAAAATTTTGAATATGCATTTATTAATGTCTACAACATATTTCATCGTGATATCCGACTAGCACATCTAGATTCAAGATTATTAAAAAACATATATTTACTTGTAAACTACATGAAAAAAAACAACATTTATATAATGTAATTCACTGCGCAAGCTATGCATATAATATAAAATTAAAATAACTATAAATATAAATAATTACATCAAAATAAATTGTTGTGTGTAAACTGCCAATTATATTTTTTTCATAATTAAAGGCCCATAAATATGATACAGCAATTTAAAAGAATAATATCATGGGGATTATCACAGCAATTAATTTACACACACACAAAATAAATCAGCTCAAAATCATAAATTGTTCACAGTGAGCCCCCCCCCTATTAGTAAAAGGTTTACCAAGCTGTTTCTAGTGGAAAAAAAGCAATCTCTCCTGAGCCGTACCCGACAAGAGCTTCCATCCACGCTTAATATTCAGGTACTGAATGACGGCACGGATGCATATTAGCATACCTGAAATTGAGAAATCCATTAGTACAGTTTTTATCAGTTTATATTCAATCGGCAATTAAATGAATCGCATTTACCGAACGCCATAATGAGCCAACATAACCAAGAATTATCATGGCTGGCTAATTCAGTAGAGTGCTTCACTATCAACGTCCATTTAGCTAGCGACAAGCCAAAACCGGAGAGGGCTCCATAACGCGAAGCGATCGTATGACAGAAGCACATCAGCAAAAGGAACCCGATCCAATTAAAGAGGAATGAAACTGCAATACCAAAATATATTTAATTTATGAACCAAAATACCGCATTAAAATGACCTCGTCTTTGAGATGTATATATTAATATAAATAAATGCTAATTAATATTAATTGGTTTTGATTTTAATTTATTGCACTTTTTAATTTGTGATGCACAGTGTCGTAACAAGGATATGAAGCGCCCATGGCACGTATCTAACTTCCCCCCGCTTGAAATCCAATTTATTTTTTAAAGTTAAAGCCTATCAGATTCGGATTTTCTACATTCAAGAAGAGATTTCTGCAAAAGAGTAGTGATACTTGGATGATGACGCCACTTGTTCCAACATTTAATTGATCAACTGCAGCACCTGCCTCATTTTGACCTCTATCACCGAGCTAATGTAATCATAAACGTGTTCCGTCGTTCATCGCAGCCGATTCACGGGTCGGGACCATTGTTACGGATTGCGGGTTCACGGGAAAACAACGTAACCAGTCAAGTCGCAGTGACGAAGATAACTATTATAAATGCAATATATAATAGTTGTAATATATAATAATAATATACAAAGATAGTCCCAATCTCGATCTAATGTTGCTGTTGTAAAAAAAATACTATGATAGAAAGTGTCTAAATGCTACGTTGCTTCCGTGATCGTACAGATCATAGAAAATGCTGCACAAGGTTTGTAAGTCCAATCGGTCCACTTTTAGGACCGCTGATATGATGAATGAGCACCTCGCAATCGGATGCCATACTTGAACATGTCTACAGAACAAAATTTAAATGTTAAAATCAGTCGATACTATTGTTCTTTTTGTTTTATTGCGGCCTTATGCCGACTGGGTCGACCTAAAGTTTAAACGATAACGAAGAAAAGAGGGATTAGACAACATGGTATATACATTTTTAGTATGACTGGGTAGGTATTCCATGTTTTGTGCCCCAATTCCAATTGCACTCGTGGCGGGTGCCTGCTTTGCCACGCCTTTGTTGATGCATGCACATACAAGTCTTCTTAATCTTCAGTTTGTAGACACAGCGAGATAAGTTTCAATTGCAAAATCCTATTTGATTGGGATTCAGCACGGTATTTTATACACAATGTGATGTTATATTGTAAGATTTGAGTACAATCTGTTATACTAATTAATATAAATTTAACCATATTATTCACATTGATAATCAATTATTAGGTCTTTCAATAAGGATGCCCAAAATCTATTAGGTTATAGCGGTCATGTTGTTAAAACAACATGTGATAAATTTGTTGTGAATTATTCATTAGTGTATGGCAAATCACCATGGAAGGTTATAGCATTGAATCAACAATAAAATCATCTTTAGATGGATGTGTAAACAAACAAAATTGTCTGATTTAGGACAATATCCAATCCATATAAGATTTACAGCACCAAATACATCCCGAGAAAGTCACTATTTGTCGCTGATTTTCATTGGTCCATACTTGTTTCAAAACTAAACTGGACAGCGCTATATTCCATCAGATGGACATTCAGCACAATCTATTTGAAAGCATGGCTATTTGAAGTTATCGTCAATATTACAGCAAATTTAACCAGATTTATTTGACAAAGCCATCAAAAATTGGACCTCCCGAATACATGCCACTAGAAAAGCCACGGCGGAGTATCCTCATTAAAAGACCCTGTGCATCTCAGGCGTGATTAAAGTATTATTAGAAAAAATATTATTCTTACAGAAAAATGCGGTAAAAAACATAAAATCTGTTCCAAGGAGATTATTATCAGCATCATAATCGGGCTGTGTTTCAACTGATTCCACCGTAAGAAATGCAGCTAAGGGTGGTGGAGGTTGTGGATTATTAATCTGAAAATTAATGTCAGTCATATATATATTTATAGCGAAGATTTATATAAACGTTATATAAATAAATTTATACCCTGGGTGGATTTTCACCTAGACGATGCTTTTCTCGTTGTACTTCCTCATAAGTAGGGAGCTTACTATTAGCAGCAACATCGTATGGCGGTGGTGCTGAAAAGTCAGCTTTCGGCGGAGGTATATTGTCCACGTCACTATTATCTATATATGGAAAATATTGTATTTTTATACAATGGATTAACAATTTTTCCAATATGTAATTTTGGAAAACACATTTTCGTTAATGACCTGAAATTTGTATGTATTGTGCGACTATCTCACGATCTCGGCCATAAATTTCAGTAGATGTCATTCCCGGAGGTGGCATCATCACCGTCAGCGTTGTGTTGACAGGCAATATGGCACTATTGGGATGGTCATTTGCCTAATTACAAAATAAGACCACATTTCAAATACTATTCACAAACATGATATGCCAAAATGAGTAAATAATGATTGAATGATAAGATTAACAAATGTATGTTGAATCACAACATAGTTAAACAACCAAATTGAAAGAATTAGGGAATAGCATAATGCTAATAAATATAGAGTACAGAAAATGATTCACGTTAATAATTAACCACAACTTCCTAGCACGAAGTAATAAATTTGAAAATGTGTACTAGTATATATTAATATTATTGGTTTTATAACAATTTAATTTATTATATACTTCAATAGACATAATTATTTTATGCAAGTGTCCTAAAAGTCAACCAGAATATAATGGATGCAATGGACAATCAAATTGAACATTTAATATATGGCCACTTAGTAGTTCTTCGATAATAATCACATGTTAAAATTCGTACAAAAATAATAACTAACAATTACTTGTTCGTCGAAAGATCACTGAAGGATCCTTAATACCGAGATAAACATTTGTTTGACAGTTGTGAGGACATATTTGTAGGTCAAGGAAATATCATATGGATAAAAAATAAACAATTCTATCTATTTGATGCAAGAATCTAAGACGGAAAGAATGATATTATACCTGGAAATGCATTATTGGTGAATTGCTCGAGACGTTCACTTGATCTGGAGGCCGTTCCATGGCGATCAATATGTCAATCGCACTGGCAACACTTAACAATTACCATCTGTTACCAATAGAAGAATATTATTTATTTTTTTAAATAGAAATAAACGTAATTTTAAATAAAACAATGCGCTCTTAAACAAATAAATAGGGATAGTTTAAAAATATTTTTAGCGATTGGCCAGATATTTAAAGATTTAATATTTACGAAGGAATCATTTTAAATTTATTATTTTGAGGCGTTTTGATGTAATGTCATCTTGAGCGATAAACGATTATTTATAATCTTATATTTTACAAATATACAAGAGAAAATAGTATAAATGAAATCAGCAATATTCATTTTAAATATAGTGCAACTTTAATCGTTTTCGAACAGGAAGGGCTTTGTTCTAATTCATTATCCAGTGCTACCAACTTTTACTATTTTGTTGATAACCCAAAATCATTACATTCCGAATTTTTAAACTCGTGGCGATCCAATGTCGAGTCTGACTCGACATTGATTTTATTCCGGTGCGTCCTATGTCGAGTCTGACTCGACATTTTTTTCCACTCAGATTTAAAATCAAGTGGTTTTTTTTGCATATCGTGTTTAGAACAGTATTTGGAAAGAAATTTTGGTTTTTACGATCCTTCAAAATGTTTCGCCTACTTGCTAGAGATACAAAGAAAAGGGACTGTTGCACGGGTAAAATCCTAAATACAGGCAGAGGGCAGACTGACTGCCGTCGAAGAAAAAAATCCAAGCATAGCTATCTCGCATGACGACCTCGTCAAGGCCCGTGAAACAATTTCAGAACTCATGTTCGAAAGTAATTTACAAGATCAATATGCTAGGCGCAATTCTGCATTCTGATATTTTGTCCCCCCCATGAGTGATGGTTTCTCTCGGTTAGGCACCGCCTGAGATGTTGCCGGGTCGTCCCGGATCATTGGACGTCTCAGTTCCTCGTAGGACACGGGCGATTTAGGGCCTCGTTGGTTAAGTTTGGGCTTATCAACAACCATTGAGTGTCCATGCGGAGATCCGTTCGTGAACGCAGACCAAGTTCGGGCATGGCTTCCAATCGCGAGGCGTTCCTTCATTGTATAAGTGGTCCGAAATTCGGTCCGGTTGGACACAGAAACCTTACGGACATTCCCTCTAATTGTAGGGCTTGTGACCGGTAGTAATTAGTGGATTCGCACCCTTTTTTTCGGGGCCACAAATGAGACTCAAAACTCTTCCCTACCCTATACAACATATATCTATATAATTATTTTCATCTATTTAATTTTTAAGCAGTTTTCATCTATATCTAAGAATCTCAAAGTAAAATTAGAACCTTTAGATAGCTTTCCCTCGCGCTCAGAGCGCACGTGACTGTAAGAAGTGGAAAAGGAGCGTGTCCTTGCAGACATGGAATTTTAATTTGATGGTTTTGCACCATGCTGTGGATCAATCACACAGCTCTGGTCAGAGGAGGCTCCGAAGTGTTTTTATATTCACAATACTTTTCCATATGATGCGTACAGTCTGGAAATAAATGATTTGGGCATGAGCAGCCCACACACAGCTATCCATGTGAGAAGTATGTACGCATACCCTGTGTGTTTCAGTTATTTGTTGATGCTCGCCTCAGTAGCTGCACACGTTTCAATTCGAATACTTAACCACCCCTTTTCCTCCTCGTTCCCAAAGCCCAAACTTCATTTCACCATACCAATATGCGCCACCATGGTGCATCCATACAATATTTTTACTATGTTCATATTATTCCCGTAAGTGTGAACAGTAAGTTGAAAAAGTTTTATTCCAATCGGATGAACGGTATGGAAGCGCATTACATTGATTTTTATATATTACGACTATGCCTGTTATTTGCGCAATCCTTAGCAATTAGATGAATTTTTATCACAATCTGATGAACGGTAAGGCAGCACATTACATACATAGATTATTTTTATATATTAAATTGGTTCCTGAGGTGTAACTACAACAAACAAAAAAGATTACATAAACAAAATTATGATGTATCGGGGTTTTAGGGATTATTTGGACAAGAAAAGACCACTCCATGTTTTAAAAAATATTTTTTATTGTTTGAAATTGATATACAAATATGATTATTTCAATGATACAAACATTAAAAAACAATCATAGATGTAATGAAGCAAATAAACACTGTTCAGTTATAAGATTGAATGCGGACAAGTTCGGAAATATTTATTTTTCGCAGTTGCATGTTTCATTGCGGAAATGTTTGCAGTTAATCGGCTGCCATTTTATGTTTCGATCGATTAATATAAACATTAAGTTTACTAAAATTTACAAAAATAAGTTTGCCCCTTTTTGTAAGGGAGCTTTCAGACATCTCAAAAATCCAAATGCATTATACCATACTACTCTTCAAATCAATTATTCGCTCATTTTCAGTATATACAAGTTTAAAAAGAAAAATGTTTTTTCTGTAGGATTAAAAACATCTTACAAACTAAGTGACAACAACCTTCGACATATTTGATAACTCCCTGCGTTGATGGCGACAAATCTCATTTTATAAATTTGCCGCCACAAATTTGGATGCTACATTTGATTGAAATTTTAATATAAAAAACAAAAAGATTATAAATATTAATTTCACCCTAATCCATTCATTTTCAACAGATAAAAGAGCATAATCAATGCCGCTTTTAAATTGTTCGTTATTTTATTAAATATTCAATCAAACCGATTTACAAATTTGCATTTTGAAATTAAAGCTTAAAAATAATTAATTAAACGCATTTATGGCGATATATTTTTTTTCATTTCTGAAATAATTGAATTTACATGAAACGAGTCCATGAGGAGCACCATAAGTGAGATTCCGTTCATCGAAAATATGCAAGTAATAGACAAAAAAAAAAAGATTGTATATCGTTTTATCACATTAATAGTAACAATAATTGTTCTTTAAAAGCATACCCATTAAAAGAGTGGAACAAAAATAATGATCATGAGCAATAATAAAATGTAAAAATACATACAAATTATGATAAGCTAGGAAATAAAACGGGCGCTAATGTTACTGCGGTTTACATTCGGCAGGATTTGCAGGATTCGGCGGTTGAGCGTTGCCGGACGGGGCGCGTCCGCCTTTTCCGCCGCGGCCACCGGTGTTACCTTTCACTACCTCTTTCTTGTCATCTTCATTCTTTTCTTCCTGGGTTATACAAAAATTACTATACAAAACGAAAAAATTCACAAACCGCTAGCACAACTCTATCGTGTGGAGTGCGATCAATAAAATATTTAGATGCTTAAAAATATTCTTGAACAAATATAATCAATCAACGGATGGAATTCGTCATCATAATAAAATTACTATTCACATTCCACGTCTTGTACCTGAGGACGGATTGATACTTACATTGGGCACTTGGTGTTTACCTCCTTTAGCGCCGCCTCGTTTTCTTACAACCGGCTTTACTTCATCCTCTTCGGAACTATTCTCCTCGCTCGATTCTTCTTCCTGTAGATTAAATTCGATTAACGATATAAATATTAACGAAGGATAAAAATAACATCGAATATAATACTTATCCAAATAAGAATTTCGTTATTTATTAATTTTAAATTTCATATTTCGAAAACTAGATTTTATATATATATTGTTCCGCTGATGTTCATGGAAACGCGCGTAACGTCCATTTAAAAAACATCATCGCGAATATGACGAACGTTGATGAATTCGATTGGGTTGTGATTTGAATTTAAATAAATAAAAATTATAGGAAAATAATATTTATTCACTGTTTTAGCATTGTACAAAAATATGATTATATAATCAAGCTTCTGAAAATTCACAGAAGTAAAAATGTGCCTTAATTTATTTCATGAAATAAATATATCGTATCATTAAAAGTAACATTTATACTGCGCACACCGCTATTAATTAATAGAGACAATATCACACTTAGTATTGTTAAATACAGTCATACCGTTTTGAGCGCTTAATTGCCGGCAATTAGCACTTTTTTTTTTAGAAGTGTTTGTTCGAATCTAATGGACTTCTTCTTCAATCATCTTACAGACTTTTTTTAACGCGGCATTTCATCTCACGCGGCAGAGTGCGGTATGACTGTAATAATATTACACAATAAACACTATAAAGCATGTCTAAATAGCAATTATCATTTGCCAAATAGCGGCCAGTTTTTTCGGGTTGTTATATATCTATACCCAATAAAAACCTTGACATATTATTAATTACCTATGCAATGTATAATTTTTAACGCGTACAGCATCAAGGTTTCTGTGAAGCCTGCTTTTTTAATTCAAGATTATTGATTTTAGATCTTTAAAAAGATTACACATATTAATATTTCGGAGTGAGATTTCTTATTGAATTTTCATAAGTAACAGCTGATAAAGTTATGGACATTTTGTAATGATTTTAACTTTATTCACTTAAATTCTATAAACAAGCATGCGCATCTATATGTACATATTAGAGATAAAAATTCTACAGCTAGCAGATGTTAATCCAGCTTCTATTACAAAAATTCTACTATTGTTTAGAAATTTCAACGCTTTTATGAATCACTTTCATCCTCCTCAGTTTCCTGTAAAATACAATTGTTAAATTTCAATTGCAAATCGATAGAAATGCTTTAAATTAGACTGTATCCGAACACTATTCACTATTAGGTAAAGCGAAAAGAAATGTCTATTTTTTTGTTTGCGTGCTTTGCCATCCGTCAGATTTCCGTCGAGTGAATACTGTGTTTTTATTCGACAAAGGATTAAAAGCAAAAGAAGCTACTCGTTGACATTAATTTAGGTACCGCACGAGCTGTCATCAATGGCCTTGGAACAATGGATAACCATTTGTTCATTGCTATTGTCCAGGTATGAAACCAATCCATTTTTAAGAAGTATTACTAGGAATGAGAACTGGGTCCTCTACAACAGCTCGAGAATGAAAAAACAGTGGCTTTCTTCGAATCAAGTGCCTGTTTCTATCCCTCAACCGTCATTATCCTTGAAAAAGGTCATCCTTTGTGTTTGGTGGGATTTTTTAAACAACGAATTATTTAAACCTGGCTAAACTATACTGTGCATAATTAGATAGGTTAAAAGCGGAAACGCTCAAAAAGCAATCAGTGTTAGTTAATGCAAGACCACACGCAGAAAGGATTACGCAGAACAAAATAACGGAGCTGGATTTGGAAGTACTGCAACATCCACTATATTCTCATCATATTGCAGCTTCAGACTAACATCTTTTCAAGTCGTTAGAACCTTTGCTTCGCGATAAAAAAATAATTTCTGTGGAACAAGTGAAAAATCATTTGGATTCTTACTTGAATGAAAGAGGCATTAAAAAGCTAAGACGTTTCTTTTCGCTTTACTTAATAATTCGATGCGTATTGAAAATGTAACAATGCATATTCCCAAAAACAATAAAATTAAGATATCTATTGATTGTTAATAAAGTACCTCTTCATCTTCATCATAGTCTTCTTCCTCGTCCAGACCTTCCCCGGTGTAGAGCAATACGGCAGATGGAACAACGCGCTCGCGAAGGTAATGACCGATTTCAAAATCAGTCGTTAGTAAATTTTTAATGTCGTCTGCTACATCGGCTGTCGGATCCAAAGGCACTACAACATAAATTATCATTAACCAAATGAAATCTCAAGCGACATAATTAATTTCCGAGCTAATTCGTCGTCATTACATTCGGGTGGATTGAAGAAATTAAAGAACGAATCTGTAGGAACAGTCTTGACAATCGTGCGGACAGCGCCTCGGGATTTATGCTTCTGCCTCTTCCTAATTGTCTTGACTGTTACGTTTTTATCTTTGCACCACATAATTGAGCAACCCTAAAATATCACAATCAAATTTAAAATCACACATCATCAAATTAAGCACATTTTATTTTTGCATTACTCACGGTGCACTTGTATATTTCTGGACCTTCGAAATCAAATGGATGTTCAGCATCCGGTTGACATTTCATATGATATTCCTTGGTTAGAACGGAATTTGTGAAATATTCATTCTTAGCGAAATGGAATTCTAAGACAAATCCCATGGGATCATTTTCTAGCATGATGACTGAAATTGACGGAATATACGCGTAAAAATAACGAAGAAAATCAAACGATACAAATTAAACGACGCATTGTTTTTTACGCACCTTTAATGTCTTCTAAATATTCAAGAATGGGTTCGTCGTGTTCTTGGACCATTTCGCGCAGTAAAGAAACGTTTTTAAAAATGATCAACCAAAACTCAGGAATTCCTTTCGGTTCGTCCGTTCTAAAAATGACGATATAAAATCAATGACGGAATTATGCGCGATATTCGGTGATCACTAATCATATTTTTTAATTGCACTAATACTACAGCGGCTTGGAAACGTGCATACACGTCGAATGCCGTGTCTGTAGTCTGTGAAACTAATGATTAGCGATCTAAAATTAAATAAAAACATTTTCATACACATCGCCTTCTTTTTTATCGGTTATATGGGTCTTTTGCACTCCGTCGGTGATGGCATCTTCGGTTTCAGTTTCGCTCTCCCATTCGCATTCCTCATCGTTTGGTTCATAACGGCCAGTGATGATTTCCGCCCTCTAAATTGGAAAACGTCAATGAAAAACAATATTGAACGTTAAAAACGTTTAATTCTAAAATCAATGCGAATATACCTTGTCAAGATACGGATAGTATAATTTCATATATTTCACTTCTAACGCGTGAACTTCTTTGTAGAATTCCGCGTCGAGATTTGTTACTTTGAGCTGCAGATTTTTTAGAGCGTGCAATCTTCGCCGAATCGCCGGTGACAGTTCGATATCTTCTTTCGATTCGGATAAGAGGGGTTCATTCCTTGGACGAAAAAATATTTTTAAACATAGAAATAAAGTTAAAAAAATTATATCGAATGGAAAAGATTGAAACCTCTTTTGTGCTTTGATTTGTTGTATTTCTTCTTCTTCTGTGGATTCCATCGCGCTGTCTTCTGAAGATCTCTTATTGGGTTCCATTATCTGATTGAATAAAACATGATTTTTATTATATACTTTTGATCGTCCCGTTTGCTGGTCCGTTACTGAATACGTCGACATGATTTTTCCACGTTTTAAAAAATGTAATTGTTGAGCACATCTCCCACGCATTTGAACTCGAGATATTTAAATTGCACGAACAATTGTTAAATCATGCGACTACCTACAGGTATGTAGTGGATTATCAAATTAAAAAATGATTTATTAATTTAAATATTGTGCAATCCGTTATATTAACAATATATTTTGGAACATTTGATATTATTTCATCAATGAGTCATGTCTGGAGCAATTGGGAGATTATCGTGTACTTTTTAACAATTCCTTTGTTAATGCAGATATAATGCCATCATGTTTTTTTTTTAAAATGAACTTTTGGTCCACAACTAAGCGCATGTTAATCATAGGATATAAATCTATTGTCTATGGTGGAAACATGTTTAAACCGTTTTTTTTTAAATAAAAAAATAGCAAATTTATATAATAAAATATACAAAATTTCCGTTATTATAAAAATAAGTTTAAATGCATCCATATTTTAGTAAATAATTCCTAAAATTAAAGATATTTGCATTAGTATTTTTTTTCTTATTTTTTGTATAAAAAAACGTTTTATATCCATTAATTGGATAAATGAGAAAACAGAAAATCTCCTATTGTGCGTTACAGACACCAATCTCGACGCTTTCGATTGAAATCTTCTTCACAAAGCAGACAAAAAGAAGCGCACTGCGGTCGAATTAAATCGAGAAAATATCTACGCGTGAACGCTAAATCGACGATCAATCAGGCTAGTCGACTTTCGCATCCGACAAGATCTCGAAGATTCCACGCTGCAGACGTTAACGACCGAAGTTTGATCGATACGAACAATCGGACCGGCGACATCCCAGACTCCGTACCACGTGTCTCGGGCCGCATGGCGCGACTCGCGCGACGTAAATCGGATTCGTGAAACGGAAGCCGCAAACTTACAATCGATCGTCGAATAACGAAGAACTAACCTGTAGATGAGGATTTATAGAGCGGTCGCGGTCGGTGCGACGCAACAGCAGCGGTGGCGACAGCGGCAAAGACAGCGGCAGCGTCCAAGAGCCAAGGCTGCAGCGCGCAATCGCATACACAAAGATTTGCGAACGCTTCCGGTCTTCACGAACGTCTGCAATCCGACAAACTACGACTCACTCTTTATCGTTACATTAAATTAACATCCATACTAAAACTCATTTAAAGAATTCAAATATATTTAAATAAAAATAAAATATGACAATCAAAAGCTTCATATATATTTTTATTTTTTTTATAATGTGATTTAAAAAAAAAAATCCTTATATCCACGATTAATTTGATCAGATTTTTTAAAAGCCAATTCAGAATTAAATACAAATTCGTTACAAAAGTTAGTCGGAAATAAATAAATAATACATATTTGATAAATATAAAAATATTTTTAATGCAAGCTAAAAAATATGAATTATAATTTCGGAAAATTATACAAAATTTATTAATAAATATAAAAAATGTTCAATTTATTATATATATAAATTATTTAAAATAAATTTTTATTTTTATTAAATAAGCCCGCTTAAAGCATTGTTTAGACCGTTCGCAATTGAGCGGACGTAAATTATATTTTGACAGCTGTCTTTGATTGCCATTTTTGACTTTTGCATATCATGTTTTGGTATAGGGAATATCGCGTATTAAAAAGATTATGTGCCCTGGAAAAACACAACATATTGAGATTATCTTCGACGTCGTCGTGCAATAATGTTGTGAATGCGCTGAACGGTGAAATAAAAACGGGTATGATTTGAACGTTTATTTTTAAATTGTCCTTCGATTCATAAAAATGCTATTCATTTCCTTGATGCATTGAAACTTTTTAAAATAAATAGAAGATGACATTTGTTTTTCTTTACATTTTAATTAATGATAATGAATATGTATCATAAAACCGACAGTGCAGATAAGAATACATATTTGATAAGACTAAATGTTAGGTTTTCAAGATATGTAAAGTGTTTATAGAATGTAAATGATATGTTAATATCAGGCGCGTATATTCAGTGGTGAAGAATGCATTTTATGAAAGCGAAGATGAGATTCACCGGCCCCCAAATACAAAAAATCAACCATTTACATTAAAAAAATTCACAAGGCGAGAAGTCAGATCAGTCATTGCAAAGATTGATATAAAAAAAAAATCATCTGGTTACGATCTCATTACGGGAAGAATGGTAAAGGAACTTCCTACCAAAGGATTTAAATTTTTGATACAAATATTCAATGCGGTAATAAAAATGGGCTATTTTGCCTGGCAATGGAACGTGGCTAAGATAATTCTAATACTCAAGTCCTTTCCCAAAGTCCAAATTTAACGTGATCTATACACTTTTAAAAATGTTTTCTTGCTGACCTTTGTAATATTTATCAGGGGGCGTTGTACCTGTATTTAAGTTGGCATCTATTTATACCGACAAATTAGCTGTACAAGATACATATGGAAATTATACATACCGAGATCTCTTTATAACGGCTAGGCGTTTATCTACACAAATTTCAAACAAATTACGTGAGTTTGATTTTTCACATTTTATAATCAATCAATAAGCAAATATTTATATTTATTTGAACATTTTTGCACCGAGTCAGATGGACAGACGCAGAAAACGATTACATATTTATGTCCTGGAGATTCCTTGCATATTATCACGCAATGGGCGATATGGATGAGTGGAAATATAGGTACAGTATTGTAAATATGTGTTATTAATTTACATGGTTTATATGAAATGAAATGGAAATTGTATTATTTCAGCTGTTCCGCTCAGTCCACAGCATCCGAAGCCTCTACTTGAATATTTTTTAAAAGATTGTGGCAGCTCGTTGACAATTTGTGATGAAAACTTATTTAAAAATTTGCCTAATGAAGTAAGCGATGTTTCGCCGACAATTGTATTACCATCTACTTTTCGTACTCCTGTTTCTCAAGAGTCTAATGGTAAAATTAGTTTTATTAAATTTCACATTTAGTATATATTCTAACGCGAATGCGTTTTAATTTTTATGTCACAAAGACGAATCATTGGATATAAAAGCTATAGATTTGTCCGATCTACCAAATGGAAATTTTTATGCAAAGAGCGACGGATTAATAATTTATACGAGCGGAACCACATCCAAACCTAAAGGTTCTTTTTTGTTTGTAATTTAATTATATATTTTTTAGCACTGTAGAGTGATTATATTTTTTGTTTCTCTATTATAGGAGTCCTTTATAGTTTTAAACAAATTGCTGTTCAAATTGCGTCTCTTCATTTAGCTTGGTCTTATAAAAGTACAGATGTTATGCTGCATACGCTACCACTCCATCACGTCCATGGTTTGATCAATAGTGTATCTGCATCTTTAGCTGCTGGCGCCACATTACGAATGCTTCCAAATTTCGATGCCGCCAATGTGCGTTAAGAATACTTCAGTATCTTAATTTTAGTAACAATATAAAATCATATCATATATGAGGGTAGTCCTAGAAGAATCCGACCTGACATATAGATGACGGTTGTTGTTTAAAAAAAATACTATGGCAAAAAGTACCTACCTTATTGTAACGTAAGGGGTCGTTGACTATAAGCACCCCTGCGTTTTCTTCGTAGTTGCGGCAGTTGTTTAATTTGTGGTTGATTTGAAAGAATAAATATGAAATAATGTTTCTATTAATATTATATTGACAGGTTTGGAGTCATCTTCTAGGAATGAATAAGGATGATGTCAAAAAGGTTACAGTATTTATGGGTGTACCTACAATGTACTCGAAACTTATTGAAGAATATGAAAAAGTTTTTGCAAACGGTCGACAGAAAAACTATATTAAGTAAGTTTAATATAAACATAAAAATATTTACACATAATGTACTTAAAAAATATTAGTACTTACATAATACCATATTTTTCATGTCTGATTTCAAAGTCTTTACGTTTTAGAAATTATCTTTCAATCAAAGTGAGATTGATGATATCTGGTTCTTCCTCTCTACCGGTGCCAGTTTTTGAACGCTGGGAAGAAATTTCAGGTCATAGATTACTAGAAAGGTATTATATTAATGTTGAATCATATTAATGAATTATTTATTACACGATTGATCAATGTATTATCAATCTTTTTATTTATTCTTAAATAGATATGGAATGACGGAGATAGGTATGGCATTGAGTAATCTATATGAGCCTATGAGCGATAGAACTCCTGGATCAGTCGGTACAACATTACCCGGAGTCAAAGTAAAAATTGTTTCCAACGAAATGAAAACGTTGATTACATTAGAAACTCCGGCACCTAAATTAGAAGTATTACATTCTTAATTAAAATCAATATAATACAGATTTATTAACGCATTGATAAAATATTGCCATTACTTTTAGATTGATTTGGATAGATTTAATTTTCATCCACAATCTGAGATTCCAAATAAAAATTTATTTATTTCCGATATTGATGATTGCGATACATTAAAAAAGGTAAATGAATAATTGTGATTATTTCATATGAATACAACTTAATTTTTACATAATTACATTTTAATAATATAGTGCGAAGTAACTTATAATGAAAATGAAAAAGGAAAGGGCGAAATCAACGGTGAATTATTAGTGAAAGGTCCGAGCGTTTTCCAAAAATATTGGAATCGACCTGAACAGACAAAAGCCGAATTTACCGCCGATGGTTGGTTTAAAACAGGTAAATAGTCCGACTTTTATTTTGTACCATCGTTGAGCATAAAACGATAACGGCGATTGTTGTTAATAGGTGATACTGCGCTTTATGAAAATGGCAAAGTGCGATTGCTTGGGAGGACTTCGGTGGATATTATTAAATCTGGAGGATATAAAATATCAGCACTTGAAATAGAAACGATCATTTTAGGACATCAAGCCATAGCCGACGCGGCCGTATTAGGTTTACCAGATATAACATGGGGTGAAAAAGTATGTATTCAAACAGATTGCATAATATTAATATCATTTATATAATAATCAATTGAAAATTCTACGTTATCAAACAGATCGTTGCAGTCGTTGAATTGAAGCCGGATATGAAGTTGAAATTAAAAGAATTGCAGGATTGGGCTCTTCAGTTTGCTCCACATTATCAATTGCCTTCGGAATTACATTTTGTTACAAAGTAATTTTCTTGACGTTATTTTTGTTCATATAATTTACCATTTATTTTGTTTTTTATCCTCTATTCTTTTTTTAGGCTACCTCGTAATCTTATGGGAAAAGTCAATAAAAAAGAACTCAAACAGGTTTTGATGAAAAAACAATAAACATATGTATTATTTAATCAATTTTAGAAAAAAATCTAGTCATTGTTTTTATTATTATGATTCATTATTAATGCTTTGCTTGTTTTATAGCAATGCATTTTTAATTGAAAAAAGTGCCCTTAATTATGGTTTATTTGATAGACTTTTGAGAGATCTTATAACTATTGGCAAATTAAGTCCAACAAAGATAATGCATTTTTATTATCAATTAATAAAATCTAGCCTTGGTTGATAAAAATCATCAACTTTGGTTTAATTAAATTTGAAAAAACCATAACTATGTGGTAAGATAAAAAATGGCAGCTATGTTTCGTTATTTAATCATATCTTGCAATATGTATATTTTTTTTTTTTATTGAAAAGTTTGCAATCACATTGTTATTTTTAGGAGATAAAAAAAAATACTACCAGATCACATGTTTATAAATATTTACAGTAAATTTTAATGCTTTTGATGTCAATATTAATAAAAGTCAATGTTATATACATATATATAAATGAAAAGCTGTGAAGTTTATTTATGAATTATATTATATTAAAATTTATCTGAAAGTTTTGGTGTAAATGGGTTCCAAATATTATTTGCATTTCATTGTGTAAACGTATAAATGTGGGCTAAAATTCCATTAATGTATTAATTCGATTTTTAATAAATAACCGATAATCTGCTCAATTCACAGTTTGACTCATTTATTTTTGTTATATTGGTATGGGTTGTATTTTCTTCTTCTTAATATTGCTTTAATAAATGGAGTTTTGTTTAAATGTTTTTGTGTCTATTATTTTCCATATTTTCCTCAATTAAGTTTATTAATAAAATGAAGTTTTGCAGTTGGTTTAAATAAACATTTAACATATTCGTTGATCAACGTGAATCGGTGAAGTTTCTCATGGATTATCTGCAATAGTAATATGATACTGTAACTTATAGGATAAATACGAACTCCAAGAATGTGACTTGTGGCAAATCTTCTGTCTGCTGCTGTGTATCTTTGATTGCTTTATATTATATTGCTAAAATAACAAAAACAAAGAGACGATAAGCTAAATGGCAGCCACGGTATAAAAAAGGATCCTGCAAACAAGGGCCGTAACAAGGGGTGGCAAAGCAAGTTTTTATTTTACTTGGTCATTCTACTTTACATGAAGCAATACTGATTGACCCAGCCAGCATAAGCTTGCAATAAAATAAAGACAATGATATTTTCAACCGATTGCAAATTTTAAACAACCCACCTAATCGGTCTTCGTCAGATAATGTCGTTTTGTAATGAGAGTTCATAATCGTTTTTTAGGCATGTTCGGTTATGGCGTCCGATTGCGAGGCGCTCATTCTACGTATCAATGATCCGAAAAGCGGACCGGTTGGACACACATACTTTGTGACCACTCCGTCCTCTTTTAGGGCGATAAATACATACCTGGGGCCTTCTACGAAAAATTTTTAGCTTTAAGTTACAAAATCTAGCTAATTTCTCCGCGCGCTCAGAGCACAAGTAACCATTCGAAGTTGAGAATGTCGTCTTAAAACTTGAAAATTAAGATGTATAAGAAGCAAGTTAGATATTTGCCACGAGTGCCTCATAACTTAGTTACGGCTCTATTGTGAACAGACAAGGGTAGAAATGCTAAAGTTTAAACCTTTGTCGAGATGTAATTGACACCTTTAAGTCTTCCCCGAAAGACATTGATAATGTTACGATTTGAGGATTGTTCAGCAGTCATGTAGTACAGACGTGTGTATATATAATATGTGTTGCATTTGCTGAGTGTCTATAGGCTAAAACCATGTGTTGGAAGCACGATGGTGACCTCAGGATAGTGGTGAGTATGTGTCACCACTAGCCAAAAAGTACAACCAGAGCTGGAAGGTACCATATCCTGCTACAAGGAGCTGACTTCAATTAAATCCCTAGTGTTGGGTAGCAGCATCGCCAGCAGCCACAAGAAGTTCAGATGAATTACTGCCTTGCATCATCAGCCATTATATAGTATTAATGTATTACGCTTGTGTCGCGTGATAACAGAATAAGTTCATAGACAGTAAAAAAGGTATAACAAAAAGAGAGATAAAATTGAAGAACAAACACACAAATAATATTATTCAATTAATATATTATTAAAAGCGTTTTATTGATATATCTCGATACAAAATTGTATAAAACACAGAAAGCGGTTAAAAATGGTTCACATGTGGAATGATAAGGAGTACATTGAACTGTTTATATATGTATTAATATTATTATGTATTTGGATATGTATCTTAAAACTATTACATTTGTAGCCATCTTAATGGATGCTGCTACATTTTAATGGCGTTAAATATTGTTGAATATTGTGAATAACTAGATTGATAGCATATTTCGAAATCACGGAAAAGCAATCTGTTTTTCTATATTAGAAATTAGTCATAGAAAGAAATTTTTTAAAAAAAGTATGAGATTTTTTAGCCTGGATATTTTAAAGAACTCTCTTAGACGCTCTCTAATTTACAAAATTTAAAAGGAAATAAATAAAGTAACGTTATGCTTAAATATTCAGAAGTCGGGTGCTTATAATAGAGTGCTATTTTTTAGATAGATTTGTAATTCGCTCGTCGAGTTTTTTAATCTCCTTTTGTATTTGTTCCAAATTATTGGCAAACACTTCTTGCACACCCTGTAACAACGCTTTATTGTTTTGGACACCAGCTGTTATGGTACCCTGTAGGGCTTGCAGTTCATTCATTGACTTGCCAAAATCATTCGCTGGAAAATTAATACGATTCATATTATAAAACACATTTTTATTTTTCTCTAATGATCTTAGAAAGCAAACATTTTATTTACCTTGCTTATGTAACGTCTCGAGTGCTTGCATTCTTTCAAGAATTTGGGCATGTGAAATACCCTCCGTTTTCTTCACCATGTCATAGAGTTCGCTGATCTGTAGAGAGAAATAAAGTTTAGATGTGCCTATAGGATCCAAAATAATAATATTTAAATCATCATTTAATTACCTTCTGATCTCTTTCAGGATCTGCCGGTGATACAGTTCTTAATGCATCCATTGCTGGCAACAGACGCGCTAAACGTTGTTCCGCGGCATCAATCTGAGAAGGTTGTAAGACCGCTACTTTAGATGCCAGAGCATTGGCAGCCGAGATTAATCCTCTGTTATTTGTGACGCTTAAAGATCCGGCAACTCGTTCTATTTTTTCTGGTACAGGACCAACTGCCGATTCCAACTTATGCAACCTGCATTAAATAAACATACATGAAAGACAAATATATAATGCATGTTATTATACAAATGTAGAATTTAAATACCTATGCTCCAATTGAGCTAAACGCGTGGTCTGAACAATATTAGACGAATCTGGTCTTAATTTAATTAAAGCAGTTGCCGTTGTTCCTTTTTCAGCTTTTGAGTTTTGGCTCGCTTGATCGAGTAATTTCCTATAGCATAAAATAAATACAATATTTAATTTAGGTTATGATCAAATTAAATAGAATAGATGATATAAAATTAAACATTTTATACTTCAATTTAATAGCTTCAGGATCAGTTTCTTTCCCTTCATCGAAATGTAAATCATCCAGAATTTGTTTAGTTGATTCAACTTGCGAAGCCATGTCTTTAATCGATGCCTTTATTTCAAAACATATATCAATAATAAATATAGGCGTTTAATACATAGATTATATAAATATATTTTAATGCAAACCTTTTCATCCTCGGGTCCCTTTTCTTGCATATTGACTAACTGTTCAAGTAATTCAGTTGTTTCGCATTTGAGACGTTGAAGGCGCTGTTGAGGAGTTTCAAGTTCCCCTTCAGCAGCAAGTTCCCATTCTCCACATCTAAAATGATAACAAATTGTATTCACGATCTTTGTATGGGTTGAATATATAAAAAATATCTATTACTTGTAGCCTGTTCTTATTCGGCGACTAATCCTATCGGAGAAATCCACACTGGTTGAGACCTGTTTTCCTTTGAACTTTTTAAACGAGTCGCTAACGGAGAGATTCATTCGTTCAATGCATTCATTTTCTTCTTCCGAGTTTTCATCCTGTTGATCGGCTTCGGGTAGATCCCCCGATTCGTAAACATCAGGTTGATCGTAAGCCTTTAAACGACATAAGTAAATGATTGAATTTAAAATTATGGATTGGAATGGATTTTGATAAATAAACAGTATAATTAATCTTTTGCACACCAAGTGATTTTTAGTGAATTTCTCTAAAATTATTTTTATGATAATACATTGGGAATAAAAGTGATACATTATTACCTAAATAAAAATTATTTTCGATAATAGAAAGTTCATTGATATGCTATCGATAATTAAAACATGTTTTTGGATGAAGCAAGGTTTTTTTTTCTGTATGACGGTAATACGACGGCATTTCTTTGATTGTGGAACCCTCAAATATTTGGGACCCCTAATTAGGATATTTTATAGCAGGGATCTCGAAAATTTCGCATTTAAAATAAACATTTTTAAGTTTGAAGAAAGGAAAAATAAAATATCCCATAAGAATCATACTGGTAGTCGATCCCGAGAAAAATTTAAATTGAAAAGTATTTTCCGAGGCAAAAAAAGGTTGGGTACCCCTGCTTTATAGTATACATATATAGGTACAAGGGATCATTTCTTCCCTTCAATTTTTAAAATTCGCTGAACAAATACAACTTTCTCCACCACTTCAATATTTTACGCATAAAGCAGTAAGATGTGCCTAATTGGTAAGCGGTGTCGCCATAACCATATTTTTGATGTAATCTGGAACCATCTATTTCAAAAATATTGAAAAGATGCAAAACTATTTTGCTAGCTCTGGTCTAAGCAATCCTTGAGTAGTGAATCTTCCGTGAAGTTGAGTAGTGATATAAATGTGGAAATATAACCTGTACGGAAAATTTTCAGGAAGTGAATAAATGGGTGGTTTGTCGTAAAATGAGAAATTCATCTATCCTAGAGCAGTTGCGTAAATATTTCAAAAAATATCAGAATAGCTCTAAATAATTGTAATCGAGGCTTGAATAAAAAATATCGATGTCCACCTCGACATTGGAGTTCAAAGGGTTAATAACGGGGTAAATAATGACGTATCATGTTTTTAAATCCCTTGAGAATTATTTACTGTTACTCAATTAGACCGATGCCGGTGGGTGTGTACTACATGCATGTACTTTCTATTAAAAAAAACGGATCTTCGATCGTGCCGTATTATATTGACAAAAATGGTATGTGATAAATGCTCATAGCGTCACACTTACGATGCCTGGGAGGTTTTCATATTTTGGATCCGCCATGACTAACGAGTGCACCGCTGACAGCTGTCAGGAAAAGATGTGGGGATACCAGAGCGAAAAATTACATCAGTGCTGCCGCGCAATAAAAAAAGATTTCAATACATGCAAAATATTTTTATGTTTTAAATAATTAATATAAATTTCAATTGGATTTATAATGTTTAATATTAAAATGTTTATATTAAATTCGCAATGTTTTATTAAATTTGTTAAATAATTTTATAATATAAATTTTAGAATTTAACAACGAACATTATCGTAAATTTTTTTTTGGCAGATTATTTATTCGATTGTTATAAAATTAATGCTGTGATGGGCGTCAATAAATAAAAATAATATTTTATTGAAATAATATCGCATATTGTGAAATTCGGTCGTTGTTCTTGTTGTTAGTTTTTGGTTGCGGGCGCATGTCGTAAGTGTTCGAGAAGTCGCCGACTGAGTCACCATTGCATTTATAAGAGGTCGAGGCCACGTCAGGTTAGTCTTCTGTCTTCTACCGAGCCGGCGTAACTTACATCCATCATGAGCGTCCAGTGGACCTTGATCGCCACCTTCCTGTACTTTGAAGTCGGAGTCGTCCTGCTTATGGTCTTGCCGGTGGCGAGTCCCAAAAGATGGCAGCGCTTTTTCAACTCGCGGCTCCTTCAATACGTCAGAGCGCAAGCATCGGTTTACTTCTTCGTCTTGCTCGCCGTCCTTGTGCTATTCTTGTTGGATGCCATCAGAGAGATGAGGAAATATTCGTCGAGTGATTTAACCGAAGCCGGTCACACACATCAACACTTAGACGCTGAAATGCAAGGAAACATGAGATTGTTCAGGGCTCAGAGGAATTTTTACATATCGGGATTTGCTCTCTTCCTTTCATTGGTGATCAGAAGATTGGTGATTTTGATATCTGCGCAGGCCTCTCTGTTGGCTCAAGCCGAGGCTAATTTGCGTCAGGCTCAAAGTGCAACGACAGCCGCTAGATCGCTTCTAGCCCAAAAGGGATCCGGAGAAGCCGCTCAAAACGACACCAACGAAGCTCATGATCGCGAGGTTACCGCGTTAAAAGCCAAGATTTCATTAATCGAAGAGGAATTGGAAAAAGAGAAGATTGACAAAATGGCCTTGAAATCGCAAGCCGAGGGCTTAAATAAAGAATACGATAGGCTCACGGAAGAATATAGTCAACTTCAAAAAAAATTCACCGTGGGCGGCTCCGGTGAAAAAAAGGATGATTGAATCATTCATATTTAATATTTGTTGTTGGATTGTTAACTATTGGTATGAGGGTTAATATGAATGAATCACGCGTAATGACATTAATTATATCAAATTTTTGTTACTACCTTTGTACTTTGAACACGCTATCAGCGTTCAGAAAGGTCTTTATTTGAAAAACTGTTAAATTCATTTTGATAATCCGTTTTAAGATTGTGTGTGTGTTTTTTTAAAAATGTATTTCATTGCTTTTATACCCTTTTATTTTTACATTAACTAGCTTTAATTTTTCAATGTTATTTTAGGTGATTTTGTAATAATGTTGCATCATTTTTATTATATTGTATGTGAAAAATCAAATAATGATGCAACGTCTTGTTTACATGTTACAAACCTGATAAAATGAATTAATTATTGTTTATCACGTTAAATATCGTTATCGTGGAAGAAAGCAAAATGAAGAATCATTCGTATTTGTATTCGTGAACTGAGATTATTAAATATTTGCAAAAAAATGTATACGCCAATTTGTCTCGCATTCTATAATCATGATGCATAGTTTATTAATATCCGCACCATACATATGTAGCCTTTGCATGCCTATTGATAAATAAAATGTTACATTATAATGCAGCTCGATAATTAATATTTTTTTATATTTATTACTCGGTTTATAACATTTTTTATTCAAATACATGGTCAATGATCGTTAAATAAAAACAAATACAAGAAATTGTGATTTAATACTTAACCTTATATTTGTTGGACTGAATTAGTGCCTTTTGCTTTTTATTTCCTTTTTAACTTTTTATAACGAGGTTTATTTTAAGACATAGTGATGATAATTTATTATTTATTTCGGTCTGTTCTTTTTAAGTATAATTTAATTCAATGGCTAAGGAAATTCTTAAATCTCAAAGTTTGTTAAGATTTTAAATGTGTATATTTTTGAAGCTGATAATACAATTTGAAAGTGAATATTCTTTCTATTAATATTTTTGATTTTTCATTTCCGTCCTTTCAATATGTTGAAATTTCATATAATTGTTAACTATCAAATACACCATTGCCTTTCCTCTCCTACCATGTCCGGTGATATAATCAAGTTCATTTGTAGAATAATGGATAAAAAAAATATTACTCTAAAATGTAATTTACAGAATTGTTAAAAATTGCTTCTGACGTCAAGAAATATACAAAATCTACGAAGTCTGATCAAAAAATTCTATTCGAATTAATCTCCTTCAAAGTACTATCTTTGGCTAGAGATGTACTTATCTCAACGTTAAATCCATTACTGGGAACATTTTTGGAAGGGCGTTCAGCTGCTCTTTCGTGGCCATCTCAACGGCAAAACGTCATCGCGATCCTCACCGCACTGGTGACGCTTTGTCGAGTCCTCTTTGCCAATTTTAAATAGGTAAGCACTGAAGCACCCAGTCAGGTGATAGGTGAGCTCTCCGTGTTTATGCGAGGTTCATTTTTGTATCGAGTAGCTAAAACAATGTCCCTGGATAGCTATTATCGGTGATTCGTCAACGCGTTTCCTTGTTAAGAACAGGGCCTCCGTTTTTACAAATGCTAAAGAGAGTTCATTTGTTCCGAACCATCGTGCGATTCTCCGTAGCGTCTCCGTTGCGGTGATACCCAGCTCTTCTGTAGTTTTGGCTTTAATTCCTCGGGAAGGTCAATTCTTAAAAGGTCATCGTACATCATGTTCCATTGAGTTGGTCCAAGAACTGAGCTCTGAGGGACCCCCATGTATATTCGGTTATTGAATCACTCTAGCGGCTATGGGGGCTGACTAACTAGTCATAACGTCAATTTAAGCGGATCAAGCTATCGGACATGTGACTTGAAATGGATGTAGCATCATCAGTTGCGGCTCTAAAAATTCTTTCACTGTACTTTTTGATCAGACTTCGTAAAATTTAATTTTGGTTGAGATATGCAATTTTTTGACACAGCCTCCGAGCTATACTTTACGTTACGATGAAATGTGCTAGTTAGTACCCACTTTATTGTATAAAACAAATCATGTCCGATGCCCTGGAAGATATTAACTCTGGAATTTTAGTCAACGGTGTGTCCATCAACAATATTAGATATGCAGACGACACTATTATTGGCTGCCAGTATGAAAGACGTACAGTCTATGTTGATTGCAGAATTGGATTTAGTAAGTTAACATACAATAATGAAGATGACACTGCTGATTTCTTTTTAAGAGCAAGCAAGAGCAGTCTTTTTAAAAACGAAGAGTGTATTGACCTCACGAGATCTCAGTCTGGCACTATTGATTTTTTAATAAATTGCAAGTATGCACATTTGCATAATTATATGCAATACTTTTAATTTATAAAAAATTCAATTAAACCATCAGGAAACGAGAACCGCCTGCACACAAATAAAAGCATTGGAAACTTACAATCGCAAAAATATAATCTAATCAAATCTAACAATGTAAACCATTCAAACACTAAAAATACACAATTTAAGAATGCTTATTTTATCGTTATTGAAGTTTTTAAAACAAAGCAAAAACACATTCATACACGAAGACATCTTGTTTATTCAATATTTTTATATCGTAACATACACAGATGTGTTAGTACATCTGTACTATTGAATAAAATGGAACTGACAAAATTAAATTGTGCAAATATAGCAACAACTACACACAATTTGTATTTACACAAATATGTAAATACAATACACAGTAAAAATAAATTTGTTTTAGTCTATGATGAAAATATTTTTACATATGGATTCCATTTATGATTACAGCTCAACTTTATGCGATACTTGGAAATTTTCATTCTCCAAAAGTCCGAGTGAATTCCAAAACTCTACAGAGCCAATATGTCTTCTTGTTTTTACTGAATATTTATTAGGCCCAGTAATTTCAACATAGCTCAATTCGTCTCGTTTAGCATTTATTCGTGGAAACTCTATTTTGCCAATCTTAGGAACGCTGTAAGTATGATAAAATTGTTAATTTTGTACTTAGTGATATTTGAAAATATTCATAGTCATTATATTTCCAAGACTTTCTTGTCCCGAATAAGCAAATTGATAAAAATACACGGGTTGTTTTCCAATTGAAGCTTGAAGCTTAGCACATTTTTGCACATCGACCAAAAAGTGACGATCACTCAATGCCTGTGTAAAAAATTCATTAATAACCAAAGGATTCTTATTGTCTTTTTATTTTGATTTACATATAGGATGATAAATGAATCCTTACATCGATCAGTCGGGGAAAAGTGTCCATTGAAATGGGTTCGCCATCCATATAGTGTAATTTAATTTTTTGGGCTACATCTGCGTGTTTTGAAGCAGGAAGAGTATCATTGAAGTCAAAAACATGTGGAACGAGTTCTTCCCATCTGGACTCTAAGTATGCCAAGTCTTCCTCTCTCTGAATAAAAACTGTAATATACAATCCATTAATGTTATTTATTGGCCTATTAGAAGGAAATCGATTAAAATTGATGTATGTTACGGCCTGCCGGATAAATTCCTTCATGGGTTGTTACTGAATTCAACCAAGGAACATCGGATGCTTCTCCATCGCGTATTATCTGATAAGGATGCTTTTTAATAAAAGCATCTTTAGTATCAGCAGGTTCTATGACTGGTGCGAATGGTGAAAATGGAGAATGGACGTATGGCTGCAAATTTGATATAAATTCATTATATAATGTCAAATATGCTGTAGAATTGATGTTGAAAGTGATGACATACAATGAAATGAGGTACTGTTCCAACTATGGAAGCCGCTGGACGGTTTCTCAAACAGTTTATCATCTCCTTGTTGGAATTTGTTGGACAACCGAGAAGATTTGCTAGCAACGCAGCCTTTTGTGCAGGTCTTGTCTGTAGTGTCCACGGGCAACAACTCGTTCCACTTTCTGATATACCACGATGTAGCAGGCCTATAATGGACGAATGCAGATTATCATCAATGTAAGTATTCAAATTTGGATGCGTTTGTGTATAAATTTTAAATAGTGATTTAATTATATTTACCTTTTGACAATGGCGATAATAAAAGATAATTTACACTAGCACCACCGGCAGACATGCCCATTGCAGTAACACTCTTTGGATCACCCCCAAAATACTCAATATTATCCTGCACCCATTTTAAAGCCATGACTTGATCTTTCAAGCCATTATTGCCAGGTACTACGTCGTCTTGTGTACTGAGAAAGCCTAAAAATTGTATTGAATTTAATGGTGGATTTATTTCATGTTTTAATTGATAATACCAAAAAAATATATACCTAACGGTCCTAATCTGTAGTTTATGGAGACGTATACGACATCTCTATCTAAAAGATACTCCGGACCATGAAATTTACCAGATCCAAACATGAATGCTCCTCCGTGGATGTATACAATTACGGGGAGCTTTTCGGAGGATTTTAGCTTTGGCGTGTATACGTTTAGATAAAGACAATCTTCCACACCTTTGAAGTAAAAATAAAGGTATTTTAATAAATGTCAATCTGTTTATGCATGTTTTAATTGGAATATTTAGAGTGCTTGATATAAATAAATTCCTAATTTTTTAAAGCTTAATATGATTGAAATATACATGCCAAAAATCTTATCTTCTTTTACACCTATGTTAGTATCAAACCACTGAATGCATTCTTTGGAAGGTTGTTTTGCATTCCATATTCCTTTCCAGGGTTTAGCCTGTTGCGGTTCCTGCATTATAACGTCATCTAATTTGTATTAATATCCATATTCACTTAATGAAATATGATGATTTATTGCTAAATATGTCAATGAAAGCTTACTTTAAAACGTCTTTTTCCAATTGGTGGCATTGCAAACGGCACGCCTTCAAATGCAGCAAATTTGTTCCCCCCCAAAGACAATTTCCATGCTCCCAATAGTCTTCCTTGAGGTATCTCAATTTCAACTTCTTTGCTTAAAGCAGATGATATTTTAATAGGTATTATAAGAATGAGCATTGATAGAAAAATTGAACTACGCATTGTGAATTCTTTTTAGTGCGGCTCAGAGGTGATAAACGCTAAAGATGTTTTGGAACGAAGTTTGTCAACTATTGTTTTTTTCTTTTTCATCTATGAATAATTGAACTCCGGCAATGAACCTTGATAGTTAATTCTTATCTTTGCGTTAATACATGTTTTAAAATTAGGTTGAATATATTAAAAATGCTATTTATTTTTTAATTTCATGATTATATTTTTATTAAAATATGAATTATTAAATTATTTTTAACGAGCCGTCCTCAAGAGTCCTATGTATCAGTAGTCTGATCTTATTGATACATTATAGGAGAAATTATCCAGTAATCCTAGGAAGTTCAACTTGGCTGCGTTAAGAGATTTCATGTATGTTTAAAGTGTCATCTTGAGTATCTGAATAATACTAAAGATTCATCATCATTGCAGAATCTTTCAAGCGTTCCAAGTTATAAGCTTAAATTAGATAGTTGCAAGCAAAAATAATTTATTCGTTTGTATTCCGTCTGCGTTTAAATAAAAATTTCACCAAGTTACATTTCGATCAGATCATTTTTGCTTTAAATAATCAGTCATAAATAATATAATGATACTGAATTATTAATGGTAAAAATGAGACAATTATCCACATAATGATTTCTTGCGATATTAAAAACAAAGTCCAAGGCAGCTATAATAATATCATTCAATATTGTCGACGATTTCTTAAAACTTAAGATGCCCTCGTAATTGAATTACATATAAAAAGGTGGATATAAAATAGAAATGAAAGACTTTCTTTTTAAATTTTATAGTTAGTCTGATACAATCACTTCCGTTTATGTATTGTAATTATCAAGAAATACTTTTATAGAAAAAACAGAAACGGTATGTAAATATCTGGAAGAGTTTATGAGGAAAAATATCAATGGCTGCGGATTTAAACTCCTTCACCGTTCTGTTTTATATGGGTTTCTATGATAAATAAATTATAATATATACATTTCAATAAATGTTAAATTTATTTAAATCTGATATAAATGCAGATTTTTTGATGCATATTACATAGTACCACATGAAGATTCGGAATTTTTGAAAAGTTTTCTGTGCAATATTTTATTATTACAAGTGTGTCTATTTGAAATTGACAATGGTGCTATGGTATTCAATTGCATTTAAATACGGAATCAATAAGTGAGCGAGCTAGCAAACTTGATAGGCCTTTCAAAAAATGCTCTACTTCGCATATTGACTGAAAATTTGTACATGAGAAAGCTGTGCGCAAGATGAATACCGCGATTGCTCACAATGGAATGGTACATCACTTCACACCTGAGACAAAGGAACATGGGGACCTTCCACTGATTCGAGCCGTTTATCGGTCCGGCTATTCGGAAAAATGCCAGCTCGCTCAATAAAAGTACACAGCAAGGTGCAAATCCTGGATTCAATATCCATGTCCGCAAAGACACGCTCATTCTCAACTTCGAGTGACCACTTGCGCTTTGAGCGCGGGGGAGAAATTAGCAAAATTTTGTGACTTAAAAGTTAAAAACTAGCTAAGATAGTTTTTATGGATGAAGGGGGGGGGGGGTGAGTTTAGACTTGTTCTCGACCATATTTGGCGCGAGTCACCTATGTAAGTCAGCCATTGATGGAGCTTTCTTGATCGTACAGATCATAGAAAATACCGCAAAAGGCTCTGAAAGAGGACGGAGTGGCTACAAGGTTAGTATGTCCAATCGGTCCTCTTTCCAGACCGCTGACATGACGAATGAGCGCCTCGCGATTGAACAGCATACATGTCTACAGAACGATTACAAACTCTCATTACAGAACGAAGTCTTCCACCACGTTAACTTCATTCATCAGATTTCGCTCAGTTGTTTTTAAACTTTTTCTCCATTTGGAGTACTTTTTAAGGAATAAAAAGTTTTGCAACTAGGACGAGGCAATTGAAGCCTTCGATTTTAAAAGTGCTGATTTATAAAAACGGAATAATTTCGCTTTGGCAAAAAACTATTGAAGCTAATAAATATTCCGAACGTTCATGTGGTACGCTCTAATATATAAACTGAATATTGATGTTGTTGTTGCAACTTTTATTGCAACGAATTATTATTGTATTTTAACATTTGCATAATTTGTGAATTTTAATGCTACGATTGAAACTGCATCCAAATTGATGCAATATTTTTGCTGTAAAGGAAAAGATAAAATAATCTGCTTGATATGTAATAATGCTATTAATGTACTAAAGTTATATAAAATTAAACGTCACTGTGAACAACATAAATCAAAGTATTATAATTATGAAGGATTAATGAGACAAGCCAGGTTTAAAAAAAGTTAAAAGAAACACTCCAAACTATTTACTGAAAGTGATTTCATCAAGGATTGCCTAATTAAAGCTGCACAAATTATTTTTCCGCTTCCTTAAGCGAATTAGATTGCGAATATCTTCCTATATAGAGGTACGTTGTTTATCTTGCTACAAGATTATCGTCATGTCAGCGGTCAGAAAAGCGGACCGGTTGGACACATAAACCTTGTGAATCTTCTTTTAGGTCTTTTGGCGGGATTTTCGGGGAAAAATGGACACCCGGGGTATTCTATGATCTGTACGATCACGAAAGCCTCATCAAAGGCTAACTTACATAGTTGGCTGGCGCCAAATGAGGTCGAAAACGAATCTAGACCTCCATTTACTCATAAAAACTATATTTTTATCTATTTTACTAATCTATGCTGCTATATTAACTAGTTTTTTTAGCCACTCGGAGTTGAGAATGTCTTTAAAGACATTATGCGGATATTAAATGTAAATTTTGCACCTTGCTATGCATTTTTGTTGAGCGGGCTAGCATGATCCTTGAAAAGCGGGACCAATAAATAGCTCGGGTCAGGGGAGAGTCCCTATGTTCCTTTGTCTCAGGTATGAAGTGATGGATCCATGTTTCATTCATGGCTCTGAATCGACGCGAAAACTCGGCTTTATTGCTGTAAAACGACGCTGTTTTTGTTCCGTTGTGAGCAAAAGCGGTACTCATCTTGCGCACAGCTTTCTCGTGTTCAATTTTTCAGTTAATATGCGATGTACAGCCCTTTTAAAAAGACGTCGCGAAGAAAACATTAAATTGTCCTTTTTTATTTCTGTACCAGTGGTGGATTTACATCTAGGCGCAGAAGAAGTGCCCTTTAAATATTGTGCTCTAATGCCCTGTGCTCTAATGCCGCGTAATAGTGAAATCGTAATAGGAAACCGAGCTTATCGAGGGCCGAAAGATGGATCCAGAGGACCTCAAATTTATATATGAAAATAAACCTATCTTTCAATTAACAATTTTTTTCACCTTAAATTCACATATGGCGAAATAAATCTTTTTTGGATTTATTGAGGCACTCAAACACCATTTTTTTGTCATAATTTAATTTATTTCACTTTATCGGTTTTAAAGGGTCAAAATAGCGTGTCAAAAAAGATGCGAGTCCGCTGCCTTGATCAGTTTTTTCATTCAGGCTTACCTGAATCAAAGCGTCGAAAAGATTCTTCTTCAGTACGATTGTCGAAATGTCCCGACTTTAAACAATCCACCCGATGAGTCCTCTGCAGACAACTTCATTTCATAATGAGAGTTTGTAATCGTTCTGTAGATATGTTCATATATGGCATCCGATCGCGAGGCGCTCATTCGTCTTATCAGCGGTCCGAAAAGTGGACCGATTGTACGTATATACCTTGTGGCTACTCCGTCCTCTTGAAGGGCGTTTTGCGACATTTTCTATGATCTGTACGATTACGGCAGTAATGTAGCGTCGAGACACTCTCTTTTTGTGCCTTTTTGCTTCTTTTTTCGGGGACATCTGGACTTCTACTTGCTTTTTCGTCTTTTTTTAAAGTCTATATTAACCCTTTTAAAGCTTAATTTGCTCTTCGAAACATACATTATCGCTCGCTTCGTGCTCACTACTCGAATAAGCTGTAAAAAATTGAAATAATTTGAATTTCTTCTTAAAAAAAAAAAACGGTTTTCTTGATAAATATGACCAATGTACAGATAAAATAGCTCTGTTGCTAAATGACTTAATATTTTTTTTTAAAACGCTTCTAAAATACACGTTACTCCTATTCTATGATGACACCAATGGTATTAAAATATAATACAATAAAAGTATTTTTTGGAATCCGCTTTGAAAGTCAAATTTTTACGTCTATGAAAAACGGCGACTTATCAAACAACAATCTTAGATTGTGCAGCTCGTTATTTAATGCTGTTTTTTTTTTTATTTGCTATCATTATTTGCGAAGATATAAATAATTACTGCTATTAAAATGGCTTATATAAGAGGATTACATAGGATTAATTTGCATTAGAGCTTAATCTTGACCTTTCTTATGATCACATACAAGTCGCCCGAAGTCCAGCCAAATATTTTTTTCTATTTGATTTTTTCTGGCAACTTTTTAACCATTTATCGAGAGATGATGTAAAAACTTCATAGGTGATAATATCATTAAATTTTCAACCTCATATTCAAAATCATAATCCAAAATCGGCGCGAAAACACTTATCTTTCTTGGGTGCTCCGCCATAAAAATGGATCAGATAAAAATGCAAGCATATTAAGAAAGAGTGAAATTGATCAATTATAGCTTATGTAAGATCCAGACTAGGGAATCCAATCCCGGGATCCCAGATCCCAGGACTGGGATTGTATTGGATGCTTGGAAACAATAACGTAACTACTAATTAGATATATGTTTTTCAAATTGTTATATTAACCTTTCCATACCGGTGATGTATTTACTACACCTCGACTCTAATAATGGGAGTATCGATATGAAATATAATAGATACGGGGTTCAGAATTTTTGTATTACTCCTTAATATAATTACGAATCACATCAAAGTATTATAGTATATAAGTATTCATCTGCAGCGACGGAAATAAATAATTTGTTGAGAAATCGGGAATGGATGGAAATGGAGGCTGAGCGTGCATTCTCAGCAGCAAGTTGCCTGGCTTCCAAAATCAGATCCAGAGCAAATGACGAAACACTCGATGTTTTAATGTTACTTCGGGCATATTTTCAAAATAATGTTTGAATTTTTCAGTGTTTTGTTCCAAACTCTCATTCGATTTGTCTTACCCGATACATTTTAAATGCTCTCGAGTTGTCGACCACGATTAATGCATCCTCTGCGATAATTCTTCGATACTTAATCGAGGATCCACTATGGCTCTCAAACATATCGTCATCAAAATTTAAGGGTTTTCCAGCTCTTTATTACTGACAATAGTTCCTGTAAAACTTACGGAGATGCAGTCTTCAACGTGTCTGGATAAGCAAGTTTTTCCTGGTAAAATGTCTTATAAATCGATATGTTAAATGATTGCGGATACGTTTATAGACGATTCCGAAAATAAAAAAATCAGTATACATACTTGAGATATTTTAATAGATTACAAGCATTCACAAACACTTGATCGATTTGATCATATAACAATTTAAAGCAGTAAATGTGAGGTTTTCTATTTTTGGTACTGACATAAAATTATTTTAATTCTATATCTGCCGATTGGACATAAGCGATCTCCATAGGAGATTTTTCTGCAGATATTTAAATTACAATTTAATTATTTTTTAAATCATATTTTAATCATTGTCATTAATTAGACAGTCATTAATTTTTGTACATATAAACAGAATTTATAGCAAATCTGGAAATTAATCGGATCGAATCATTTTCTGAAACTTTATCCAGTTAAAGGACTTCATTGACGCTAATTAGCGTTTAAATTCCGGGAAGTTCGAATTAAAGATCAACCAATCAATTATTGTGAACCACATATCAGCTGCCAATATAATGGACCATGGATTAGTTTAAATTAATGGCAAAATACGAGCTCCTTTTACATAGATCGCATAAGAAATACCAATGATCCAGATGAATAGATAGGATAGATATTTGCACCTAATTTCAGCTTTTTAATTAACATTTTTTCGTGCACATTTTATATGTATTATGTAAATTAGCAACAATGTTAATTAAGGCAGAACTTCACAGAATTTAAATTGTAGTATTGAAGATACAAAATATTAATTTAATACTGAATGTATTTTAAGATTACAACTCATCTCTGCTTATTGCTTGAAAATTTTCATTTTCGTTCAAGCCAAGCGAATCCCAAAATTCAACAGAACCTATATGCTTCCTTGTTTTAATTGAGAATATATTGGGACCTGTTATTTCCATGTAAGTCAATTCGCCTCTCTTAGAATTCATGCGTGGAAATTCTATATTGTCCAATTTAGGCACTCTGAAATTTTAAATGAACCTGTTATATTTGTTTTTAATTTCTGCTTTTCTGCAAAATGGCATTTTATTTGTATTTTACCCATTTTTGGCAAATTCCACAGCCATATTAACCATGAATTTTGTCATTTTTATATCTTGTTTTGTCGTCACTGGATTCACATAGGACATCTGTATGATATAACTTGTATCATCGCCGTGACTTACGCCTGTTAAATTACATTAAATTTAATTATGCTATTAACATGGAAATGTGTTAATACAAGTACTAAAATAAATCAAAATCAGTACCATATTTTGTATTTGAGGCAGTCAATAGGTTTCCAAGACTTTCTTGTCCCGAATAAGCAAATTGATAAAAATACACAGGCTGTTTTCCAATTGAAGCTTGAAGTTTAGCACATTTTTGCACATCCACAAAAAAGTGACGATCACTCAATGCCTGTGTAAAAAAATCATTAATAACCAAAGGATTCTTATTGTCTTTTTATTTTGATTTACATATAGGATGATAAATGAATCCTTACATCGATCAGTCGGGGAAAAGTGTCCATTGAAATGGGTTCGCCATTCATATAGTGTAATTTAATTTTTTGGGCTACATCTGCGTGTTTTGAAGCAGGAAGAGTATCATTGAAGTCAAAAACATGTGGAACGAGTTCTTCCCATCTGGATTCCAAGTATGCCAAGTCTTCCTCTCTCTGAATAAAAACTGTAATATACAATCCATTAATGTTATTTATTGGCCTATTAGAAGAAAATCGATTAATGTTGATGTATGTTACGGCCTGCGGGATAAATTCCTTCATGGGTTGTTACTGAATTCAACCAAGGAACATCGGATGCTTCTCCATCGCGTATTATCTGATAAGGATGCTTTTTAATAAAAGCATCTTTAGTATCAGCAGGTTCTATGACTGGTGCGAATGGTGAAAATGGAGAATGGACGTATGGCTGCAAATTTGATATAAATTCATTATATAATGTCGAATATACTGTAGAATTGATGTTGAAAGTGATGACATACAATGAAATGAGGCACTGTTCCAACTATGGAAGCCGCTGGACGGTTTCTCAAACAGTTTATCATCTCCTTGTTGGAACTTGTTGGACAACCGAGAAGATTTGCTATCAACGCAGCCTTTTGTACGGGTCTTGTCTGTAGCGTCCACGGGCAACAACTTGTTCCACTTTCTGATATACCACGATGTAGCAGGCCTATTTTGGAAGAATGCAGATAATCATCAATGTAAATACTCAAATTTGGAGGCATTTGTGTGTAAATTTTAAATAGTGATTTAATTATATTTACCTTTTGACAATGGCGATAATAAAAGATAATTTACACTAGCACCACCGGCAGACATGCCCATTGCAGTAACACTCTTTGGATCACCCCCAAAATACTCAATATTATTCTGCACCCATTTTAAAGCCATGACTTGATCTTTCAAGCCATTATTGCCAGGTACTACGTCGTCTTGTGTACTGAGAAAGCCTAAAAATTGTATTGAATTTAATGGTGGATTTATTTCATGTTTTAATTGATAATACAAAAAAAAATATATACCTAACGGTCCTAATCTGTAGTTTATGGAGACGTATACGACATCTCTATCTAAAAGATACTCCGGACCATAAAATTTACCAGATCCAAACATGAATGCTCCTCCGTGGATGTATATGATTACGGGGAGCTTTTCGGAGGATTTTAGCTTTGGCGTGTATACATTTAGATAAAGACAGTCTTCATTTCCTATTGAATAAACATGCATGAAAAAATGCAATTCAAATTGTTTTTAATCAAAAATTAATCATATTAAATATGCATACCAACGATTTTATCCTCTTTCACCCCTATGGCCAAATCCACCCACTGAATACATTCCTTGGAAGGGTTATTAGCTTTCCATATTCCTAACCAGGGTTTAGCCGGTTGCGGCTCCTATATGATTTAGATAACCAATGATTCAATAAAAAATGCCATAAAAATACATATGGTCGGACCAATACGTTGCTTCATCAATAAAAGTTTATTTGAGCCGAATCAATTACACATCAAAAATGGGACAATCTCAATGCCATATAACAATAAATATATATGCTTACTTTGAAACGCATTTTTCCGATTGGCGGTTTGGCGAATGGCACCCCTTCGAACGCTGCATAATTTCTGCCCCCCAAAGTTTTCTTCCATGTGCCCAACAGTCTCCCTTGAGGTATTTTAACTTTGAGATCCTCGTCTGAAGCCAATGAAAATACCACGAGCGATGATAAAAAGAAAACTATGAGACGAGTCATCTCGACCGCCTCTCTGGACTGATTCTGATTCAATGGACCGTTCACGATGTTGCTGGCTAGCGAACTGGTTTCTTGTAATTAGTATGCTGTTTTATATCTATAGTTTACTGCAAAATTTTCATTGAACCCTATAGATAACAAATTATAATATGCATATTATAACATTCAATAACATGGATTTGAACGGAATTTTCTGATTAATTTCCACGTGTGTTCCCAAATCTGATTATTTATCAGCATTTTAACCCCAAATTTTTCTATTAAAATTCCCAGAACTTACCTGCTGTGCACTTGATCCTGAGTGCCTTGGTATTGAACAAACTTCTATCGCATCAAGTGTAATACTGTGATATCTAGTTTGCACAGTAATAAATGATAATACGAAGACGTTCTTAGAAATTAGGCCATTCCAGCTATAAAATGCGTGTACATAATTCGTATAATGTCTGTGGTCAAAAGAACATTTGTAATTTTTAAGCAAACATGAAAAAAATGGCAATATCCATGCTTTCGTCATTTAACCGCCGATTGTTTAATTTGCATAAAACATAATCAGTAAGATATTTTTATTGTGCTTCATTTTAAATTCTGATTTCGACATTGTTAACTGACATCCTTGGACAATTCTATGATAATGTGTTTGAAGATGTTTTGTAAAGCGAATCCGGCAATCAGGTTTTTGTATATAAATTTGTAAACACATAGAATTAAAATTTTAATTCAATCTTTAATTTCACGGTCTATGATTTCAGGCCTTGGGATTTCAAGGTCGCGACATTCCTAAGTTAGAACTAGTTGAGTACTAATTCTTAGCAATTGTAATTCACTATTCCATGGGTCGCACGGTCTCCAGATCTGACACCAGTGGATTCTTTGTCTAGCACATACATAATAAAGGTGCCTACAAAAGAAATCCTAATTGAAGGAATAAGTGACGCCTTTGCCAAAATGAAAGAAGATATGCTACTTCAGACAATTACAGTTGAAATACGGAAAATGTGTCGTGTGTGCATGCAAAGTAGAGGTGACCAATTTTATGTAAATAAGTTGAATGAAAACATAAGCATAAAAAGTATTTTCTTAATCCTGACCCTGGCAAACTGGTACCTCTTCAAGTTTAACGACTTATTGAATAATTTGTATGATATGTAGCATATCGTTGGGAAGGGTATAATCTAGATAACTTCTTAAAATTAAACAAACAAATAGTTGTTAGTTGTTTGTTTAAATAATTTAGAAGTTGACATCTCTTATTCGCTTGTTTAAATTTTTATCTAACAGAAATCGTACACCTCACCAGCACGACGAAGGCTACTAAATCGAGACATTCCCGCCAAAATTTGGACGCTTGGAAACAGTGGCGTAATTACTAATTGGCAAGCTTAGGCGATGCAAAGAGGAAGTGACTGTCTAATCTATGTATACATATTAGGGGTACCGGAAAATAATCCATTTTTTAAACATAACACAAAGTTATTGAAATATATTTACATATCATTATAAAATATAATTTCCATTATTATTAAGGACTGTTTGCCATCTTTCTGGCAGCTTTTCAATCCCCTTTTTGTAGAAGTTGGATGTCTTTGAGGAAAAATACGAATTTAAAAAGTTTTCAACGTCATTTAGAATACTATTTTTTTTTCGTTTAAAGAATGCTCCAACGAGCGAAACAAATAAAAGTCAGATAGTGCGAGATCTGGTGAGTATGGAGGATGATTTAAAACTTCGAAATTAAGCTCAGATTTTTTTTCGGGGGTCACCGCTGCCTTGTATGGGCGCGCGTTGTCATGAAGAAGAATCGCCCCTTTTCGATTGACCAAAGAAGGACGTTTCACTTTTAATTTTTCATTCATTCTTTCAAGATGTTCACAATAAATTGCAGCAGTTACCGTTTTGCCCGGTTTTAAAAGTTCATAATGGATAATTCCACGACTATCCTACTATACACACAATAGAACCTTGCGGAGGGGGAGACCCGGCTTAGGGGTCGGAACAGGTACTGCGTTCTTCGAAAGCCATTGTTTTTTTATTTCCCATTGTCGTAGACGATCCATTTATCGTCACTAGCTACAATTCGAGTCAAAAATGGATCAGTATTATGTCTAATTAAAAACGAATTGCACGCATCTATGCGTGCATTTTTGTTGTCTTCGGACAGCGCATGTGGAATCCAAACTCCCATTCTGTGAACTTTGCCGATTTTTTTCATGTACTCTTGAACTGTGGACCATGGAACATCGAGTTTTTTTGATAATTCCTGGATACTTAAATAAGTATCGGATTCCACCATGGCCTTCAGCATATCGTCTACGAATTTCCACGGTTTTCCTGATCTTGGTTCATCTTTCAAGCTTCTATCGCCCGATTTAAATCGCCGGAACCAAAACTGACATCTGTTAGCTGTTACTTTCGCTCCATAAAGCTTTTTGAGATTTTTGGCCGTCTTCGTCGCATTTCAGCCTTCATCGAAAAAAAGGAGCATGCAGTGCCGTATATGTTGCTCTGTTGCATCGGGCTTGCTCATCTTACTCCTAATAATAAAAAATATTTATGGGACAAAAAAATAAACCCGAGAAACACTACTATAAAAAGAAAAACTTACGACGATGTTCTCTTCACGGTGTCCAGAGACAGACTGATCACAAATAAGGCATGCAAAAAAATGGATTAGTTTCCGGTACCCCTAATATATACAGTACATATATATTTTTCAAATTGTCATATTAACCTTTCCCTACCGGTGATGTATTTACTACACCTCGACTCTAATAATGGGAATATTAATATGAAATATAATAGATATGGGGTTCAAAATTTTTGTATTCCTCCGTAATATAATTACGTATCAGATCAAAGTATTATCGTATATAAGTATTCATCTGCAGCGACGGAAATAAATAATTTATCGGGAAATCGGGAATTTTGCGAGTTTTAGTCCGTGTCTCAGCAGAAAGAAATTTCATCAATCACATTGATGGTGTTATACGAAAATGGGCATCAACTCGAACTAGCATTTAAATATGTAATGATAATACCTCCAACGAGTGTGGAGTCATATTTTTATCTTTTCTTAAATAAATAAAATTGACCCATTTTTGAAGTAGGTTTAATAATCAGATGAAAAAGAGCTGCTAATAATAATTTCAGGATTGCTGTTTGCATTGTAAATCTATCGAATATTTAAATGTAAGATTGATTAATCAATAGATATTAAGTTACAAAAAGCAAGAATGAGGAAATTCTCCACGTAACAGTTGCAAATGTCTTGCAAGATTACATGCAAGATTCAAGACTACTTTAATGACATCATTCAAGGTTTTTTGATAAATTTTAAAGATCCAACAAATACAATGAATTATGAAATGTAAGATTATGCTTTTTAGATTATGCTATATTGTTTAAAAATGAATTTAATAAAATGGCTTCCATTAATAACATGCTATTATCAAGAAATACTATTATACTAATATGCATTGAGGAAATATTTTGAAGAGAATATGCAGAAAAATATTGATTATAATTTTATGGTTTTCATAAGAAAAAAGTTTAATCCTAAATCTAGTGTTTATATGCAATAAATAGTGAATTAGCAAGACGAGGGAAATAATAAAAGACGTGGATTATAAAAACACTATATTCATATTAATTCCATTGAATAATGCCAACAATCATATTAAAATACAATATAAGTAATTTTTGGAATCCGCTTTATAAGTTAAATATACAAGTATATGAAGAATGGCGGCATATCAAACAACATTCTTCAATTGTATCTGTGCGAATGCTGTTTTTAAAACGTTTGTTTTCATTGTTTGCAAAGATTTATAAATTAATCGGTGCTATTAAAATGGTTTAAATAAGAATTATCGCTTAATTTTTATCCTTTTGTTATCCCCCGTCTCATGATTATTTAATATATGCAATTAGCTTTGATTGTTATAATTGACTCTTTTTAATCTACGGCGACGACATCTTTAAAAACACTATGAAAATCATGCTAAAGTGGTACGTAATGGTCCTATAGAGCGGAATGTAAAAAGACATTCGTTATGTTAATTAAGTAACAGATTCTGTTTTATTTAACAGTTTATTCAAACGAGCTATATATTTTAATGCAATGATTTAATAGATTTCTTAATGGATGATTTTTTAAAAAATAAGAACTCATATTCTAATCCTCCATTGGAAATATACACAGTGAAATTGGATAAAACTCTATTTTAATGGTTACATAAACTTTAAAATTTAAATATTTGCAACATTTATTATTCAGGTTTCACCGCCTGTAGACTGATTATTATTCAATGTAAACTTGTATTTGATTCAAATCAATTTTGATGAACTCTTACTTTAAACATGTTTTTTTAGAACTCTTAGAGTTTTGAAATGATGTATTAATTTAATGATATATAGATTGAATTTAAAATTTCCACGGCAAATGCACCAGTTTATTCAATCTTCTATCGAGGCATTATAAGATACTGATATTAAGAGAAAAATCTGATATTTGACTCGATTAAATAGGCTTCACACAAATAAAATAATGTAAATTAACGCCAAATCAAGAACTATTTATTTTAATTTATCAGTACAGACGCATTTTAATGTGTTTACACATAGAGATTATATGCGTTCATGTTTAAATTGCATGTCAATCACTATCACATTCTTCATTTAATTTATACATCAATTTTATTTATATTTGACCTTTGGAGCCATGTTGAAAAATCAATGTTAAAACAAGGAAGAACAATATTAATCCTTATTTAAATACTGCAAAATTATATTTCTTTTACGTTTTGTTCTAGACACATTTTTATTCATCAGAAATTAATCACAGTTCGTCTCTATTTGTCGTTTGAAAATTTTCATTTTCTCTAAGTCCAAGCGATTCCCAAAATTCCACAGAACCGAGGCTATGTGCAGTTTTAACGGTAAGTTCACTGGGATTTTTGATTTCCATATATGTTATTACACCCTTTTTGGCATTTATTTGTGGCCAATCCAATGCACCTACTTTAGGAACTCTGAAATATGAACATAACAATATATTTTAATAGTGGGATATTTATATAATTGTAACGGATATCTTGAACTTACCCGTTATTTGCAAATGTGACCGTCATATCTACCATAATTTTAACCATTTGTTTGTCTTCAACTGTCTTTACTGCATTCAGGAATATAAATTTGAAGATATAAGCCGTGCAATCTCCATGACTTACACCTGTTTTGGATAATTGATTCATATTTAAATATATAAGCTTAAGTAATATATAAGGCATAAAAATTTTTAGCAATACCATATTTTTTATCGGAGAGACTAAACACATTTCCAAAAGTTTCTTGACCAGAATATCCAAATTGATAGAGATAAACGGGCTGTTTTCCAACAGAAGCTTGTAGACGAGCACATTTTTCTATATCTATTACAAAATGTCGATCGCTAAAAACCTACGAAAGACTATATGATTTCTATGATATACAATAAATGAAATATACGCTAACAAATTTATATTTATTACATCAATCAGCTGCGGGATTGTATCATATGAAACGGGCTTTCCTTTTAAATAGTGCAATTTAATTTTTTCAGCTGCATTTGCATGCTCAGAGATCGGAAGAGTATCGTTAAAATCAAAAATATGAGGAACAAGCTCTTCCCATCTGGATTCCAAATCTGCCAAGTCGTCTTTTCTTTGTAAGAACACTAAAAATATATATAAAAAATTATGTGATTAGAACTTCTATTATATTACATAAACAATCTAATTTATAGTTATTTACAAATAGTAATTATAAAGCATTTAATAAATTTATAAACTTCTTACGTCCAACTGGAAATATTCCTTCGTGCGTCGTTAAAGAATTTAACCACGGCAAGTCTTGCGCTTCACCGTCGCGTATAATTTGATAAGGGTGTTTTGATAGGAATGCACCTTTTGTATGAGGTGGTTCTATTACAAGTGCAAATGGTGAAAATGGAGAATTGATGTATGGCTATAAAAAAATCATACTATACATGAAATATATATATATATATATATAATAATATATACAGTTATAAAATAATTACCATAAAATGTGGTACAGTTCTAACTATAGAAGCTGCCGGACGACGTCTCAAACATTCTATCATATCTTTAGTGGAATCCGTTGGACAGCCAACGAGGCTTGCAACCATTGAAGCTTTTTCTACAGGCCGAGTCTGTAGCGTCCACGGACAACAGCTAGTTCCACTTTCTGAGATTCCACGGTGAATTAGACCTGTTATTAAATAATTATTTAATATATTTTCATCTAAAAAAATTTAATATCCAAATCCATATAAATTTTTTTAAAATTATTATTAAAAAACCTTAGTAATTAATCAAACAAAAAATTAATTAAGTCTAATTTTTTAAACTCATTTTTGTCAATATGTAAACTGCTTATCTGCATAAGCATATATCATAATATATAGCATTGAATAATATTAACCTTTTGATAATGGCGATAATAAGTGGTAATTAACACTAGCTCCTCCGGCAGACATCCCCATTACGGTGACACTCTTCGGATCTCCTCCGAAGAATTGTATATTTTCTTGGACCCATTTCAATGCCATAACTTGATCTTTCATACCGTTGTTACCGGGAACAACACCATCTTGTGTGCTAAGAAAACCTTTTATACAATATAAAAGAAAACTTAACAAACGTTAATAAACACATTTTGTATTTAAATATAGTATTTGATAGATTTTATATATTTACCTAATGGTCCCAATCTATAATTTATGGAAACGAATACAATATCTCTTTCTAGTAGATATTCCGGACCGTAATATGTTCCAGATCCTAGCATAAAGGCTCCTCCGTGAATATATACAAGGACGGCAATTTTTTTTGAAGCGTTTGGATTCGGTGTATATAAATTGAGATATAGACAATCTTCATCGCCTAAAATATTTCTGTATTTTATATGTTTCAAAATATTATTTGGCAAAGGATATTTATATATTACCTATAATTTTATCTTCGACGAGACCAATATGCATATCGGACCATTGAATGCACTCTTTGGAAGAGTTTTTAGCGACCCAAATTCCATTCCATGGCTTGGGTGGCTCTGGTTCCTTAAATTAAAATTTTATAGTATATATTTGAAATTATTTCCTCAAAGTATATAGCAGATTTAAGTAATGCTGAGCAACGGTAGCGTCGCAAATGTGTATTTGAATTATTAAATCGAGCCCATTTGGAATGATTTTTATAGCATTTTTGTTAAATAATTAATATATTTCATCGAATATAAAGTATTTAGAAATAATACACTGTCAAAACATAATATCCAAGCTCGGTTAAATTGTCTTAGTAGTTCATCGAATGATAAATATGAGCATTGTTAATCATAACTATTATGAGGGATTAATTTGATTACAAATGATTTAATTAAACATTATGATTGTATAAATAGAGAGTTCAGTAGGGTAACTACCTTATTTAAATAATGAATAATACAAACAGTATAGGAGATATCTGTATAATTATTTTTACCATATTACAGAGAGGTATTAAAAAACATTCCATTGGATGATCGTTATTAAACTTACATCATAAAAAAAGTTAAATTTAGTTCTTTTAAATGAGTGTCATTCTACTTATTTTAAAATAATTTTAGATTCAGGGTGCGCATTTAAATTAAGGAAGTTTCCCTGCCGCATTAATATTATACCAGCTAAGATGCAATACAGTCTTAACAAAAATGACCTTATCTTACAATCTGTTCACTTAAAATAGCTTAGATTTGATTTGTATTCAACAAATATGTTATGGCAACAGTCCATTTAAAATGTTTTTATATTTCTATGTATTCTGTAAAATATGTAAATAGTCAATAATTGCATATTTTTCATAGAAATATAATAAGAAAATCGTGCAATATGGATATTTAAAGGTTATAGTTGTTATTATGTTGCTGTCCATTTATTGAATATAATAAATGGATGGAAATATTATATTTATACATATGAATAAATCCTTGTATTGAATGTATCCAAATTAGATAATGGCACATCGCTTAACTGACTGGGGCCTCACTTCAAATTGAAAAGCATGGATTTTTATTTAATCAAAGATAGTATAATTGAACAGTTGTTTTGTTAAAGGCATTTAATTGTAACAATTGAGCTTACTTTGAAACGCCTCTTGCCGACTGGTGGTTTTGCAAAAGGCACTCCTTCGAACGCAGCGAATTTCCTTCCCTCGAATGTGCTCCTCCATTCTCCCAACAATATTCCTTGGGGAATTTTGACTTGAACACTATCGTCTGAACTGGACGACGATCCGACGAGCAGGATGAAGATCGCAGCACACAGGAGACTGAGATGACTCATCATCGGTCGCTGCTTCAGAGATGATTTGGTCAACGGCTGTCGGCACACTGGTTATATTCGGCTTCTAGCTGATAGCTCAACTTCAATAGTGTCGTATAAAACGACTCGAAATAATTAACTGCTAGCGACATATTATATAATTAAGTGCATAAATGTTTGGATTAACCCTTTCAAGGCTGATGACAATTAAACTAATAAAATAATTAATGTCGTCTATATTGAATATTTCAGACTGCCTTTAATATAGATATTTGGATCGAATAACGATTAAGTTTGATCTTTAAAAAATGCATCATGCTTGATGACTTCTACTTAAAATTATGCACCCTGAAACGATAGTTATTCCGATAAGAGGGGGATGGCGCTCATTAAAAAGAGCAAGACTTAACATTTTCTATCATATAAGTTTATTAACGATCATGCAGTGAACGAGGAAGGAATGCGTATTCGCCTTAGAGGCGTACTTTTGTGTTATTCATTTTTTAAATAAGATAGTTTCCCTGCTGCATCCCGTATAATGAACAGTACAAGATTAGGTATAATTAACAAAAATCGCTATTATCGGATAAGTTATTAAGCTCTTTCAATAAATATAAGACGATTTTCGTTCGTGTTGTCTTGAGAGCAGGTGTTTGTTTTGATAATTAGGATACTCGCATCATTCTTATCGTTGACCATATTTGTTATCATCCCTTGACTGTCCTGGAGTAGCGTCATTAGCGGAATATCACTACTCCTTTGCAAAATTTACTTCTTCAGAAGTAAATTGGCAAGCTTGTGCGGTAATCCTGTCCTTTTATTTTCGCAACACATTAATAGACAAACGAAGATATCCCATCTCAAATTATGAACACAAGGAGAACACTAATGGAATAACCGAAAAAGAGAAAGATGCCTTCCTAAGGTACGATAAATTAATAGTCCAAAAACCTTCTAGAAAGAAGAATAAAGAAATGGATGATGGAGGGAAAAAAAGCAGCAAAATAATATAAAAAGGAATTAGATATAACACCTCCTAATTAAAAAGGAAATTCAGATCAAGAAACACACGAACAAACAGGGCCGTATCAAGAGGGTGACGAAGGGGCGCAAAACGTACAATACGGACCCGGCTGAGAGCTGCACATGGTTTTTATTTTACTTGATCATTTTACTTTACACGAATCAACACTGATTGACTCTGTCCGTTTATAATATATACTAAGTTGTCCAATCCCTCTTTTTTCGTTATCACTCAAACATTAGGCCGACAAAGTCGGCATAAGCCCACAGTTAAATAAAAACAATAATATTTTAGATCGATTGTAAAATAACCCACCCAAACAACCCACCCGGATCAGTCTTCTTCGGACAACTTCGTTTTGTAATGAGAGTTCGTAATCGCTCTTTAGCGTCATTCATTCGTCATGTCAGCGGTCCAAAAAGCGGACCGGTTGAACACACAGCCATTATGGCCACGTCGTTATCTTTTAGGGCCTTTTGCGGCATTTTATATGATCTATATGATCATGGAAGCTCACTCAGATGCTAAGTTACATAGGTGGTTGATACAGTAAGATAGCCAGCCAAATTCATAATTAACCTTTTTGACTTTTTAGGAAATAGAACTTTTATTTTCAGTTTTATGATAATGCTACGAATAAAAAAGCTTGTTATATGTGCCATGTGCAGCTCTTTTATTAAATCTGATTGGCTAAAGTGTTATCGACTGCTATCTGCTTTCTTCTCTGCAGTACAGTTATTCTGTGCCCTTATTTCAGCCTCAAACGATCAGCGGAAAATTCTCAAAGATCTGATTAAAATTGAAAATATCTTAAAATCCCTTTCTGAAACATGATAAGAAGCACATGGCAATAACAGCAATTTTGAGCAAGCAAAGAAAATGCTAGCAGATGTTGATTACAAGGCAGTTACAATTTGCAAACGTATCAGAAAGAAGCTACCTGATTATGGAAATACACCACAAATATACATGAATGTCAGAGATAAATTTTGCATATTTTGCACAATTCTTGATAAATTTGCAACTGAGCTCAAAAGAAGAGAAGATATATAAAAATAAATAGCGTTATGCCATGTAATACAATAGTTAATGTCAAAAACTAAAAGAATTAATAGTCACAAACTGCTTAGCTGAAAGTTTGAAATATATTAAAAATCGTATAGAAGCATATGTGCTATGTAATATTGTAAGTAGAAAAAAATGATTAAGTCAAAAAATAAATAGGAAACGTACATAAATAAATACTATTTTTCTTCTTACTGTAGGTCTTATTATTTCGATAAGTGGCACCAAAATTAATTAGTTCGTAGGCATCGAAAGCCTTAAATCCGGCCCTGTTAATGAAGTTTTAAAATAAGATCGAAACCAACGAATACGAACATTAGCACAAAGTTTGATAACTTTTCATAGCAAAAATAATCATACATCCAAGGTAAGTTTATCGTATATTTTCGATAAGATTTTGATCATTTCCTTAACACTAAAATGTTACTTAACGACTCGATGATAACTTGGCATGCGAACGGATACAATAAACGGTTGAAAATTTCATCATTATCAATCACTCCTTTTGATTAATAGGTCATAATAATTTATCGATATACAATATTATATCGTCAATCCGATACCGAAGGAGTTATCGATTGTAATATTGGCACACGTATTACAAATAGCAATGTTAAAATTTAAATTCTAAACAAGCGTATTTTGAATTGAATCAGTGGCACCTTTCACCTCTACGATTGATTGATTTGATTGAGATTCAAGGAAAATGATTGTTTATTATTTGTAAGCAAATTAAATGATATGTTTATTGTTTAATTAAGTAGACAGGAAAACAACCAACAAATTTTTATTCTATGACATTAATCAATAGCATACACATATAATTTTCTTTACACCAAGGCATTGTATTTATATCAATGAAAAATAATAATACGGCTTCATAATCATGACATAATTTAGATGTATCTCTGTCTCATTTACAACTGTTTTCGAGACCAAAAATCCCAAACATTTGATGTAAATATAACTAAGAGGAATTAAGAAAAATAATTTATATAATTAAGTACATTAAACGTTTGCATGGTGCAATGAGTGCTCTTTCAAAGAAATTATTGACTAGTAGTGTATGGTATTTTAAGTTATGGTGATAATCGTGGAATGCATTAAATTATGATAAGTGCAATTCTCAACCACCAAATCTATTACACAAATAAATTTCAATAAGGGCACTATTTATTTAAAATAAAAAATGTATTTATTTAAAATAGTATTTAAATATATTAATTGCGCTGTAATCAATATTAATCTCACAACTCATCTCTACAGTGCGAATGATAATTTTCGTTTTCGTTCAAACCCAGCGAGTCCCAAAAGTCCACCGGACCGAGGCTCTTTTTCGTCTTTATCGAACATTTATTCGGACCTTTGATTTGGAGATACGTTACTTCGTCCTCTTTGGCGTTGATCTGAGGCCATTCTAAGTTTCCTGCTTTGGGAACTCTGCAAATCGATTGATAGATTATAATATCAACGTCTTTATTGACGACCCGCAATTTAATGCAAATCAATATTTATATGCTCACCCGTTTTTAGCAAATTCCACTGCTAAATTTACCATAAAAGCAATCATTTTTCTATCGTCGTTGGTGGTCGTCGAGTCCATGTAATCGGTCTTAATAATATATCCTGTATCATCACCGTGGCTGACTCCTGTTGGTTAATAAAAATACGTCCATGTTCTCAATAAAGCGTCAGGAAATTCGAATACCATTACAATATATGCACACTTGGACCTCGTATAAGACGCTTTTATACAACATGTTTGTATAAATTGTGACATGTTTTTTACAACACGCTTTATATTATACGTTTATAATCCAACCCTTAGATCAAGGTATAATTTCAATATTTAAATTTAATTTTTGTCAACCAAAGGACAATAAACATTATTGGTGGAGAAGGTTTTGATGATATGGATATTCATGACATCAAAGAAATATTGGAGGATTGTACATTGAACGAAGTCGAAATATTAAGCGAATTTATCACAATTAATGATTCAGAAAGCAGTTGCAGCGAAGTATCTACATGTTTCACATTTAAAAACATTTAATGAAGGCATAAAATTGGCTATTAAATTAGATTTTTTAAAATAGAAAATGGCCCTATAATGGAAATATGTTTGAAATTTATAACAGAATTACAATAGATTTTGGAACCTTATAGTGAATTACGTAAAGTTTTATACGCCAAAAGCAGACAATTGCTTATTTTTAAAATTATGAAGACTAAAAACAGAAATACTTCAAATTTGTGGTGGTGATGGAAGCCCACAATCGATCTTGAAAAAGAATAAAACATATAGAATTATAAGTGATAGCGATGATGAATGAATGCAATGTTATATTGTAACGTGGAAGAAAATCTTTGCAAGCCTATCAGATTCGGATTTTCTATATTCAAGAAGAGATTTCTGCAAAGGAGTAGTGATACTCAGATGATGCCATTCCTGACCTCCCATGAGGTGTCATCGCATTAGTGGCGAATTATCAAAATAGCAGCCAACTGCCAAAATAGCAGCAGATTGTCAAAAGGGCGGCGACTTTTCAAAAAGGTACCCGGTGGTGATCGACCAGTTCTTCGACCGCACCCCCGACTGGAGGTGGATCTCCCCGAGGGGGACCTCCAACAGGGGAGGATCTTCGAGTTCAAGAAGACGCTGCAACAAAGCGTCTCTACCACCGGGTGGATCATCACCCGCTAGCTCCGTATAACGCACGTTCGCTTGCCCCTGGTTCTCCTATTTGTGTGGATTAATTAAATAAATACGTTGTGCCGATTCTTCGATATTTTATTGATCATCTGCAGCGTCTGTCTCATTTAGACCGCTATCACCGAGCTAATGAAATCATAAACGTATTCCGTCGTTCATCGCAGCCGATTCGCGGGTCGGGACCATTGTTACGGATTGCGCCGCGATTGATCTCGCAATCGATCACGAATCGCGCCGAGATGCTCTCAACAGCAGGTTCGTACTTCAATATGTTATTAAAGTTTTTTTTACAATTAATTTCGTATATGTATGTGTTTATTTATCCTAATTCTGTATGAACTTCAAACCTTGTATAACACGCATTTTTTATTACACGACCTTTTACAAAGCCCGAGCGTATTTTATATTTGACTTTGATATCCACAGGAATTGGTCTTTATTTGTTTGGGTGTTTATTTATTGTGATAATACAGCATAATGATTTGAGTACTTGTTGAATTGAAAAATATGCATAATCAAATAACTAACCGTAATTGTTTTTCGAAGTCGACAACCTTTTTCCAAGACTCTGTTGACCAGAATATGCAAATTGATAATGATACACCGGTTGTTTGCTAAACGATGCATGAAGTCTTGCACATTTCTCTACATCAATCACAAAATGTCGATCGCTCAATGCCTGGTGATATCAAAAAACAAAGATATATATATAATTTTATACTAAATGTAGATTTTTATAATAAGTGCAGGGTGCGGCAGGGAAACTTCCTTATTTAAAATGCGCGTTCTGAAGCAACAGTTATTTGTGGTGATTTTTTGTGTAATTCATTTTTAAAATAAGGTAGTTTCCCTGCCGCATCCTGAGATTCATCCAATTGCCATTTATACAATTTGGTACATAGAACATCCTATCTTACATCAATGAGACCGGCGAAATTATCCTTCGAAAGGGGATGGCCTTTCAAATAATATAATTTTATTTTTTCGGCTGCTTCCATGTGCTTGGATGCGGGAAGAGTGTCATTGAAGTCGAAAACGAATGGAACTAGTTCTTCCCATCTGGATTCCAACTCGTCTAAGTCCACTGATCTTTGAACGAATACTACCAAATAAAAAATATGTATACTTATTCCGTTAAAAATGAATAATTTGTTCTTTATAAATTTAAAGTTTACATGCGGCAGGATAAAGTCCTTCGTGCGTCGTCAAAGAGGTCATCCATGGTATATCTTCGGCTTCTCCATTTAAGATCACTTGATATGGATGCTTTGTGATGAAAGCGTCTTTAGTGTTTGCCGGTTCTATGACTGGCGCAAATGGTGAAAATGGAGAGTGGATAAATGGCTAAAAATGTTTAAATTTGATTATCATTCGATTGTATATATATGTCTTGTTTTTGATGTTCAGAGCAAATTTAAACGCACTATGAAGTAAGGAACTGTTCTGACGATGGCAGCCGCAGGACGGTATCGAAGACACTCAATCATATCCTTGGTGGAATCGGTCGGGCAACCAAGAAGTCGTCCAATAATTGCAGCCTTTTCCGCTGGTTTGGACTGTAATGTCCATGGACAACAGCTGGTGCCACTTTCTGATATTCCACGATGTATCAGTCCTGTTATTAAATTAGCAATAAATCAATTTAAATTATTATATTGATTAAAATCTTGAATAATTTTATAGCAGAAATAAACGTACCTTTTGACAGAGGTGATAATAAATGATAATTGACACTGGCACCTCCAGCAGACATTCCCATGGCAGTGACGCTCTTTGGATTACCCCCGAAGTATTGAATATTTTCTTTTACCCATTTAAGTGCCATAACTTGATCTTTCAAACCATTGTTGCCCGGTACTACATCATCTTGCGTACTCAAAAAACCTACACGATAAAAATACATTAAACGCTTGTAACCGTGGACTAATTATGATTGAATGCGAGTATTTTTACCCATTGGTCCCAATCTGTAATTAATAGAGACATAAACGACATCCCTATCCATGAGAAAATCTCCTCCATATTGTATCCCGGATCCGAACATAAACGCACCTCCATGGATGTACACAATGACGGGAAGCTTAGTTGTGGTTCGAGGATTTGGTGTATATACGTTAAGATATAGACAATCTTCACTGCCTATAAAATTAACCAAAAACCAATAACAAATTATATCCAATCGAATTGCATCACAGTAAATTTGGATCATTTAAAGCTCATATTTACCCAAAATCTTATCATCATTCTTGCCTATACGTATATCGTACCATTGAATGCATTCTTTGGATAGATTTTTCGCTATCCATACTCCTTGCCAGGGCTTTGGCGGCTGCGGTTCCTGAAATAAATTCATAAATTATAATTATATTCAAGTGTGCAATCACGAAAAAAAAAACAACGTGGCCAATTAGATCCGAACTGACTTGCTTTGAAAATCTGTATGGAATAAATCAGAGCAATTCATGAGACAGGGTTAAATGGTATATTTTTTGGAATACATCAATGCTAATTTTATCGGTCTTGTTAAAATCAAATTTGAACATCTGGAATGATAAACATGGTACATAAACAAACCGACTATTATTCTTATACAATATCACAATCACAACTTCGCATAATTTTAATATTGACGATATTATATCATATATGCGAACACGATGATAAAATGATTACAGAGTTTACGATTTCTCCAAGAATTTTGCGTTAAGACTCTCACCTAGAAATGTGTTTATAGTCTATATTCCAATAAAAGAAATTAAAAGTTTTACAGTACAATAACTTGTCGATGTTATAACCATAAAATTCGTTTTAGATAAGGAAAATGGTTAACAACTACAATTTATGCCCGAATGTTGTTTGCGTAAAACTTCTAATTCGTTTAAATGGTTACAATAATATCAATCGATAAACGTAAAATAATTACGGTTTTGAATTATATTATGAAAAATCCGGTATGGAATGGCTTTTATGAAAGCAGTTCATCTAGTTTCGATGAATGATTTCTTGCAGACAAACAGATCTGACCGAAAAGTTATTAAACATTAATTTTACATTTGAATGTTTTATGTTAATAAATAAAAGTTAGTGATTAAGACAGTGTTTTAATTTTTGTAATGAAAATTTTAACCTTGGTAATTTACTTCCCAACTAATATAATTCAGTGAAAAACTTAAGTTCATATCAACGTCGTAGTTAAACAAGCCTAAACATAATGTATTATATATGGCTGACAACGTTAACTAGGAAAATCGTAAATATTAACGTCAAAAATTGGAGTTATTAATGAGAAGACAACCGCCCAAAGAATTCGACCGACCTTCGATTTTCGACAAGATCCATTATATAGAATGACTTATTTAACATTCAATAATATTAATCGGATCAACAATGTATAGGAAACGCGTTCATTATTTACTTTACAAACACATAAATTGTGACGAACGCGGAAAACGTCAAATTTCGATATAAATTATTATCCATGCGTCGTTGCGGAATTCTCCGAGAAAATGAAAAATTTGGATTTCAATAGCAATTTAAATTCTCGTACGAAATTCGGTGGTTTGGAACGACTCGCTCAAATTTGGCGATTGCCTCACTTGAAGATATAAATGATGTAAATACACAAAACTCTATCGAGGGCTTCGAAATCATTGGACATGGTCGATGGTGACTTGAGCATTGGAAAGGTTGCAAAGTACTATAATATAAGGTACGTTTCGCTCTGATTCTGTTTGGGTTTTGTCCCTTTTTTGTTTGACGCAAAAAATAATAAAAATAATGATGATAGAAAGTGTGTTTCAATTGTTTATGCACATAAATTCACAAAAACGAAATTAATACAATTCCTTCAATTTTTAGTGTGCTTAGGAAACTCAATTATTTTTTTTAACGAGGATACACGACTTAAATTATGAGCAAGCTTTATGCTCTAAATCATTATGACCGAGTAAATTTCATACTTTTGATAGCTCATGAATAATTGTCTTTTGATTAAAAGCAATCAAACTATCAAGCCATTCTATCATACCTATTTATCCATAAAATAGCATCATTTTAAGGCTAAACAGATACTTGAACGTTAAATACTTGTTCGGGTACTTTATTTTATGGCAATATATCATTCAGGATCCATGATTCTTCTTCTGGTACTCTTCACAAGTTCAAAGATCATCGTGGAATATAATGAAAAGGGAAACATTATGCTCATATTAAACCAGTTGTGCAATATTTTTATCGATTGCCATTTCATTGTATCCATGACAGTGCATTCTAGACATCCGAGGAGAATTGCAATATTTTATATAATCAATTTTGTTATTAAACCATCAAAATTTAGCATCTAAAACTAATACATAGTAATTAATTCGACAATTTGTATACTTTTGATCAGTGGTTGATTTGGCACTTGAGAGGCCCTTGGCTAAATTTAAGCTTGAGGCCTTCTGGCCCCATTTAGTTTTTCAGCCATTCGCCACTGCCTTTGATTTAATAATTATTAATTTAAAAAGATCTAGTAATTTGTGTTTCTGTGGGAACGCGCTGCATAATTGAGCCATAGTGTATTCTCGATTATCCGTGCTTAAAAAATAGTTTTTTTTTCCTTATATGATTATGAGATGTGATATAATATATGTTTTTCCATGAGAAATTAGGGTTGGCTGGTTGACTAGATTCAAGTAAGGACGCGGGATTCGACAACTCACGATTCAGGAAGACCGTCTCTGTTCCTGTGTTGAATTCTGCATCGAATTTCGAGAATATTTACAAAGAAAAAGCTGCACTGTAGGTACTTGCCACAAAAACCCTCACTTCAATGAGAGAAAAGTTCGCTCCTGGATATTAATCGTCCAAAAAAAGGAAAACTATCGCGTGTTGCAGAAACACATCATCAGCAACTTGTGAAATTAAATTTTTGGTGTTTAGGAAAGCAAAAAATCTCGATCTTTTAAAGGAACTAAAATTGAAAATCATTTTTCTATCTTATTTTTCTACATCTTTTCTACATACTCTTCATTAGAAATACATTTATTCCATCGAATAGGAAGCTACTTGATCCCGTAACTGAAAAAAGAAGGCGAGAAGTAGCATTTTCTGTTGCGCAACGCGTAATTATTCGTTTTATTAGGCGTAAAATTAAATAAAAATTTTAGGGGCTGTCCCTTCTTCTGCATAACAACGCGCACAGCAGACGTAACCAGTGATAAACTTATCCAATTATACTGGGAACACCCACTTTGCAGTTCAGACTTAGCTCCGTGTAACTGCCTTATGTTTGGTCCACTGAAAGAGAGATAAGGAGTACAACGATTTCAAGACAGCGCTGCGGTTGAACAATACGTGCGCAGCTGCATTTCGGAGCAAGTACCTTCTTTTTATTCTCCGGGTTACATTTGAATCCCCCTCGTATAAGCGCTTTTCTTAATAATTGATAATTATTAAACTAATATCAAATCCGAGCTAGATTCTACTCTCGGGGAGCCAAAACAAACAGCACAGCGGTCAACCAAATAAGGTAACCACGCCAGAAATGTTGAAGAAAATCCACAAAATGGTATCGGTTGACCATCGACTGTAAGTGCGCGAGCTGGCAGACATGGTAGGCCTTTCAAAAAATGCTGTAAATCGCATATTAACTGAAAATTTGGACTTGAGAAAGCTGTGCACAAGATGGGTTTACTCACAATGGAATAAAACAGCGTCGTGATGATGTTACAATCGACGTTTTACAGGAATAAGTTCGAATTTTTGCATCAATTCAGGATGAAACATGGGTCCATCACTTCACAATCGAGACAAAAGAACATGAACACCCTTCACTGACCCGAGCCGTTTATTGACCCGGCTATTCGGGATCCTGCCAACCCGCTCAACAAAAGTGCACAGCAAGGTGCAAAACCGGAATTTAATATCCATGTTTCCAAAGATAGCCACTTGGGTTCTAAGCGTGGGGGAGAGATTAGCTAGATTTCGTAACTTAAAACTATAAAGCTTGCTAAAATAGATGAATATATAGTTTTTTATGGGCAAAGGACAAACTAGACTCGTTCGCGACCTCATATGGCACGAGCAACTTATGCTGAAAATGCCACAAAAAGCTCTAAAAGAGGATGGAGTGACCACAAGGTCTGTGTGTCCAACCGGTCCACTTTTCGGACCGTTGACATGACGAATGGACGCTTAGCGATCGGATTGAACATATCTACAGACGAATACGAACACTCTTTAAAAAACGAAGTTGTCCGAAGAAGACTGATTGGGTGGGTTGTTTAAGTTTTATAATCGGTCGAACATATTTTTTTTGCGGGCTTATGCCGACTGGTCGGCCCAATATTTAAGCCGTAACGAAGAGAAAAGAGAACTATTATATAATAAATTTCGTCCTTGGCGGGCGCCTGCTTAGCCACCCCCTTAGTACGATCCTGTCAAATACTCGGAACATCCTAAAGAAGTTGTGCAAGATTAAAAAATAAGGTGTTTGAGTCCAACAGGTTATTGAAACGTGTTTATTTTATAAAAATGGAAAAAGACCAAAAATAAAATCTTGACAAAGGACAACACAAAAACTATGGATCTACCTGAGCGTTTTTGATATTCATAGTTTTTTGATAAATAATATAATACCAAATATTTATAAAACGGTAATTAGTTGCGAGCTGTCTTTTTGTGCAGCACTTGGCGATTTATCTTCGATCAATATCGACTCAATCCATATTTATAATCATAGTATTTATTTAAACCATATGTATTGTTTGAACGCAACTTATGCTATATATACACCATGAAACAGACCAACCAGAACTGGTTTTTTCCTTAAATTTATTTAAATTCTTATTATGAGAAAATACTTGAAATCATCAGATCCGTCGTCCTTTTAAGCATTTTTTGTTTGGCGTTTAGGAAACCCATGATCGTTTATTGCGTAATTCTGCATCGGGAAATATCAAAAACTCTGGGTTAATGATCAGTCGATGATCATTAACCAACGAACGTCGTTATTATAGATTCAATTACGTCGAGTTGCTATGATTTATTCTTGCATTATGCACAAACATCTTGCGAATTGATTCAAATTAATTTCCAGAACAGGAATAAACCCACATGGACAATTTGCTAGTTTAAGTCGATGTATTCGATTAGGTCATGTCGAAACGAAGTGAAACGTGGAATGGACGAACGAAAAAAGTTCTCTGGTATTTTCGAGCGATTTAATTGATTGTTCAGATGCACAGTTGGAAATTTCTTTAAACAATACATAATGTGTCAATGCTTGCTTAAAACAAGATGTCGAACCAATAACTATGTATTCATCGAAGAAAAAAACATCAGATCGTTGAGTTTTCGAGATGATTTCGCGTTATTCAATCGACATTTGACTCAATGCAGATGTCTTCTTAAAATGCCATATCTTTTATTGGACGTAGGCGATTTCCATAGGAGATCTTACCATAGGGAAATTATTTTTCAAGGGGTGGTTTCATATTTGTCTTCCACATATGGTAAAGTAAGAATAAAAACAAGATAGGAGGTAATATATGAGTGAGTAGCGAATTTACGATTATTGTTGCAAATTCAATCACTTGGCGTCCCTGCATGACTTTATTAATTGCCTCAGTATTTATTTTTTTCTAGTCCAGGAAAATAAGATTAACCTGGATCGAGATGATCAATTAGAATTATTGATCTCCCGAACCTTAATAGTAAGAGTTCAGGATCTCAACCATTATACCAACACTCGATCAATATAGATATGGTCGCATATAATTTGAAAAGCGCTGCTTTCAGGGCAGATATCAATGTTCATATGAGCTAGAATTTATTTGACAGTAATTGGTCGACATTATTGTTAAATGCCTTATGCGTGAGTCGTATTTAATTTACTGTAATGGATTGTAAATATTGATACTATGGCCACAAAACAAAAAGAATACGTACATAATGCTAATATTTAATACGCTCGTGTTTGTGTGGTTGTTCTATTATGTTATTTCAGCACTGTGAAAAGAGGTAGTTAAAAAATTAACTAGCTGTCGAATGTTACATTCGACCTAAATATGAAACTAAAAATCACTTAAAAATTAGACACATATTATGCGGCTCTAGATCGTTGCGATTTTTCACAATTTCCAATCTTGTGTAACGATTGCATAAAATTAAATGATGCACATTTCTATCGAATACGGATTGCATATCGCATATCAATTGCATCAGTTGGATTGAATTCGATCGAGGCGGATTTCATGCGGATTGTGAAAAATATTTCACATCTCATTGTATGTATCATCTTGAATCAAAAACACGTGTAACTTGCAACAACACTTACTTTACAGCAACACTTGAATCAATTACCGCAGATAGATATACGTAACATAAAATCTAAGTGGAAATTCATAATATCATCTGAAATTATTAAAAATTTATTTAACTTACCCTGAAGCGTCTTTTGCCAACCGGCGGCCTAGCAAAAGGCACCCCCTCGAATGCAGCATATTTTCTACCCCCGAACGATTTCCTCCATTCGCCCACCAATCTCCCCTGTGGTATCTTGACTTCGACGTCTCCATTCGAGGCGGTCGAACACCCAGAGAAGAAGACGAGAAAAGCGGACACCAGCAGAAGAAGACGAGTCATCTTGTGCGAGCTGAGCACCGGAGACGATGTGGTCGGTGGGTTGGTTTGATGATCGTCGGCGGACTGCCCGAAGTCGATTGGTCTTCTGGCCAGTATATCTCAGGTACCTTAGTCGAACATTCCGCATTCGGAAATCAGAATCGGATTCGAAAGACTTAATTGCTTACATCACATTGTACAATAAATTGCGCAAAAATATCGCCTAACCCTTACGAGACTAATTATTTTTTCTGAACAGTCGATTAAAAAAAAATTGAACGCTATTTGTGGTAATAAACAAAAATTTGCAATCGTATCGCTTCCAGCAGTTTTCAAGAACAAATACATTATGCTGGAGTGCTTCTAAAAATTAACACAAAAAACAATCGCCCATATATTGATGACTATTTCATCGTATAACAAGACGAGAAAATTTTAAATCTGGCGGTGGTCATCATAGCGTGAAGGATTCATTAATTTGTGTTTGCTTTGAATGCTCATTTGGACGTTCCGGTTGCAGCATTTGTGTCTTTCGACAATGTTCCATTTTTCGGCTATTTTCTTTTACAACCTTAACACAGTTTTGCAGCACTTACTTTGCAGACCTTCAAGATCCAACTTAAAATAATGACAATTTATTACAAAAAATCGACAGACAGATCGGGTTTTGTATGAGGATGCCATATAAGAGTAATGTTCGACAATACCTAATACTTGATTAAGACGATATTTTTGTATAACAATTGCTATGATTCGATTACTCGCTGAAAAAACAAAAGTTTTTTGAGATAACCTCAGTTGAAAACATTTTAATGAACAACCAAAATTGCTCGTTCGTGATCTTGGTGAAAAACGATTTAATAATATGACCATTCAATCAACATAAGGAAGGCTTTTAATGAAGAAGATTTTTTTTATAAATATTGAATAAAATCACCGAGTTTAAGAAAACAGATTCTTCTTTCAGGAATAAAATTGAGATAATTTAAAAATCACACACTATTTTGAAAGGCAAACACTATCGACAATAAGTTTGGAAACACCTAGCATATTATCGAGATTTGTATTATATAAACACATAACAATCAACTGTTTTTCTTTCTTATTTTCAATCCTAAATCTATTCTATTTAACAATACATAACAATGTGTGCACTCGAGTGTTAATACGAACGTAAAAAAACAATAAAGAGTCCAGATATTCATCCTCCTTATCTACTAAACAATGGGTATATGATGGTCTTGTTTTTTATTTTCTTATTATACAATTAAAATTTGCGCTTCAGTTAGATTTTTTATTGAGTTTTTTTAATGTATTTTGGAACAAATAGACGAAGTGAAAAAACAGAGCCGTAACTAGGGTATGAAGCGTCCGTGGCAAGTGTCTAGCTTAACACCCTCCTTCCCGCCCCCCGAAAATCCAATTTATTTTTTAAAGTTAACTAATACTATTATAAATGCAATTTATTAAATACTATTATAATGTATGATTTGAAATAATATACAAAGATAGTCCCAACAGTACCCGACCTAACGTATAGATGGCGGTTAGTATTGTAAAAAAAATACTATGATAGAAAATTTCTAGACGCTACGTTGCTTCCGTGATCGTACAGATCATAGAAAATGCCGCAAAAAGCCCTAAAAAAGGATGGAGGTTTGTATGCTCAATCGGTCCGCTTTTCAGACCGCTGATATGGCGAATGAGCGGCTCGCGATCGGATGGCATACTTGAACATAAAGATAATGAAGAAAAGAGGGATTAGATAACTTAGTATATATTGTAAAAACGGAGTCAATCAGTGTTGGCTCAACCATTCTACAAAAAGTAAAATGGTATACTTTATAGCTAACAAGTGATAATTAAAACCGTAACAGGTTTTTATTTTTTATAACTGCTATTCGATTATTTTTATGACGTTAATTCCATAATATGAAACCTTATGTTATCTATGTATATTTTATTTATTTTTTCGGATTGAAAGTACTCCTTTCTAAAATAATCCGGACTGCAAGAGTCGGGAGCAGTACTCTGTAATCCGACAAAACGGACAATCCGACACCACCTTGTAAAACGTTTGTCGGATTACCGCGGATCTACTGTATTGTCAAATCCAAGCTATATAGATACTGTTCAATCAAATTGTTACAAAGAATGCCAAAAATAATGCAGTAATATGTATCAAAGGTGGATATTTTAATGAAATTCACATTATTTAGTTATAATTAGTACAAAGAAGCGTTTCCAAACTTATTGTCGATATCTTGGAAGCCCAAATGCTTCCAAATATGCCATGTGACCTGTATGTAGACTATTGTAGTATTATTGAAAAGTAAGTCGTCATAATTTAACACAGAACAAAAAATAAATACAAGTATTATGAGCGATTAGCCAATGCATTTGAAATTTAAAAGACATGCTTCAATTGACCGTAATTTACTAGCCTTGAAACTTTAAATTTAATTACTGAAAAATATAAACTTGTGGTTATATCTGGTTTAAGCAAGGCGAGGTGACAGACTGCACAAAATAATAAAAACATCACACGTCGCTGATTATGTTTTTCTTTATTAATTTTTGAACTTTCCTTGTCCTCTAAATGCGATAGTGAATGACAAATTTAGAAATAAAATTAAAACATTATTCTTACATCAATCAACAAACTAAGCAGGCATAAAAATTGCAATATGCATTTATCATTTCCGAGTACACGTAATTTGTTTCGAAGTATCTGTGTTGAACTATAATATGGCAAAAAAACAGTTGGTTTGTCTCAAATCACATAGTTGAAAATATAATAAAAACAAGTTTAGAACAAAATTAGAGCCCATTTGCAGCATATAAAAGCTAAATAAGGGGAACCGGAAAATAATCGAAATTTTGAAACATACCCTTTTAAAATCAGTTTATATTGAGACACGGCTCAAGAAACACGTCTTTTTGTTACGTTAAATGACCGAATATTGTGTGCTATCGACAGTGTTTATTTATTTAATTGCTTCCCGTTCGTCGCTGCTTTTTGAACGAATCTTTGTCCGATTATCATTTCCTTCTAAAGCAGGAGCTAATGAATCGATTACTTGTGTATTATTTATGTAAAAAAATTGACGTGGTCTTGTATGCTATCAACAGTGCTTATTTACAATTGTTTCTGCCTCGAATTTGAAGGAGCTAACAGAAAGTAATCGGGTGTAAAGCGATTATGACATCAATGACTTCGTCGATTTTAAATTTGTTCACTCCTCAAAAGGTTAACAACAACAAAAGGTATTTTTCTTTGTATGATGAATTGAATGAATCACCTGAATAATTTGACTAAACATATCAATAATAGAATAATTATACGTCGATGCATTGAAAGGTTAAACTAGAAAAAAAAATGATCCTACAATTCAGGGTTGACTAAGTCCGTTGATTATTTTCACATAAATCATAATTTAATTTCTGTTTTTCTTATTGCCTTTATACAATGCTTTAATAACTAAGTCGTATTTGCCAAGCTGTGATTTGGACATGCATGAATCATTACATCAAATTATGATTTGGCACTAATTTAGCTCATTTCGCAATCATACTTCAGTACAACGCTTTGTAACTTATATGAGAAAATGATCATAAAATATTTCACTATTGATCTGAACGGCATGTTTCGATAGCGATATTACAATTGTTTAAATTCGCGGTGAAATTAAAACAAATACGTCTTCTTCTTGTTTCATCCACGCTCCCAGCAGATCATTTTGTCATCCTTTATTTAAAATTGGACATACATTCTTCATCCATATATTTCGCCATAAGGCTTGGAAATTGGAATAACTTGAGTTGTAGCTGAATTTGAAATGTTTTGATAGATTTTTTTGCTTGTAAACAGTTGTGAATGACTTTTTATGAATTGAAAATAACTGTTGTGCAAGGCAGAGCTGTCAAACTCAAAGGCTAACATGGGCCAATTTAGTGTTTTTCATATTACGATTTCCCTATTACGCGGCATTAGGGCACAAAAAAGACTGTATTGACTGGGCTGTATGCGGCCCGTGAGTTGGACAGCTCTGGTGTAAGGGCTAATAGTCAAATACCCTTGATTTTAATACAAAACAAAATTATGATGTTTGTAAATAATTTGTTGATAATCAAATGCTCGTAAATGTAAGTACGTAATAATGATTATTTTGCAACCTCATGAGGCAAAGATTGCATAAAAATCTGGCTTAGTTTTCGCATAATTATTTAATCATATTGTATTAGTGACGGCTAAATTTTACAAATTTATGATATTTTAATTTAGAAAGCAAATGTAAATTTTCAAATAAAACAGAGCCGGGTACAATTTGTCTTTTTAAAATTCAAATGCGCATATCTATGATTAGGGAATCCAATCCCGGGATCCCGGACAGTTTTAGGTACTTAAGAATCCCGGGATTAGTAAACGTAATCCTGAAAAATTCGGGATTGAAATTTTTATCTAACAGAAATCGTACACCCCACCAACACGATGAAGGCTACTAAATCGAGACATTTCCGATGAAATCTGGACGCTTGGAAACAGTGGCGTAATTACTAATTGGCGAACTTAGGCAACGCCTAAGGACAGTGGCTGTCTAATCCAGGGGTGGCCAACCCGCGGCCCACGCCTTGAATATTTTTCCAGCCCGCAAGATTTATTACACTTTTACAAAATATATTTTTTCATTTCAAAAAAATATTTATAGTGTATCTAAATCTAAAATGGGGATATATAATTTTATATGCGGCCCGCGGAGCTATGATGCATTTCCAAAGTGGCCCGCAAGATCATTTGGGTTGGCCACCCCTGGTCTAATCTATGTATACATATATAGCGTACAAGTTTTTCAAATTGTTACAGTAACCTTTCCCTGGCGGTGATGTATTTACTACACCTCGACAAATAATGGGAATATTTATGTGAAATATAATAGCTACGGGGTTCAGAATTTTTGTATTCCTCCATAATATAATTACGAATCACATCAAAGTATTATAATATATATAGTATATAAATATAATAATTAAGATTTTTTTTTAAAAGGTAAAATTTCTATCAGGTTGGGGAATAAATTCGTAGCGTTTATATATTCTTTCATTTTACAACATTTTTTCGCTTTTTGGCAAAGTGTATGATATTCATTCGATAGAGCTCTTTCTGTTCTACAATTATGCGTTAATCATCTTTTTGAATAATTTATTTTTTATTACCTTTGAGTCTTAAAAGTGGAATATCCAAGAGGTAAAAAGCAACATTTTCAACACCTACTCTTCTTCGCTTTTCATCGAGGTCAAAAAGCTGCTGAAGCAGCCCGAGATATTTGCAACGTATACGGAGAAGGTATCATAGATGAGTCTACAGTATGGAAATGGTTTGAAAAGTTCAAAAATGGCGATTTTGCTCCCGTAGCGGAAGACCTTCTGATGTCGAGGAAGAGCGTCTTAAAGCACTTTTGAAGGAGGACGGTCAAAAAAATGAATTGCGATCATAAAACGATTCTCAATTATCTTCATTTAATGGGATTTGCCGAAAAATTGGGAGCCTGGGTGCTTCACAAGCTTAACCTTTTGAGGAGTGAGCAAATTTAAAATCGATGAAGTCGTTGATGCCATAATCGCTTCACACTGATTACTTTCTGTCAGCTCCTATCAGCGTAAGACAATCTTCAATTCGAGGGAGAGTCAATTGTAAATAAACACTACATACATACAATATCTGTTTTCCAAATATGATTCACACAATATCATGTGGTTTATTTGCGTAAAAAAATAACAAACTCGAATTCGAAATCATTATTAGTCGACAAATTTGGGCTAATGATCTATACAATCGTGCGATGTATGCGAGGAAGCTCTCCGTCTCTGTCTTCCGAGCTGCGCTCTGCCTCTGTCTGTCTCCGAGTTCAATGTACAAGAGTGCTCTTTCTGAAAAGTGGAGGAGGGATGCCAGTCCCTGGCACAGTACTCCTTTAGGGGTTAACGAAAACAACAAAGAAAATCGCCTTCAAATTGCTTCTCAACATCTCACCCGTCATCGAGCAGCATGCGGTCATGAACAGCGCTTTTTGTACTAAATCGTCACGGGAGACAAGAATTACGATATGCTAAAGCCGAGAGTAAAGCCTGACCTCCATCCAAAGATGACCATGATCTGCGTTTGTTGGGACTGGGAGACAATCGTGCATTGGGAAATGCTCGAGAAGAATGTCACGACCAACAAGGAGCTCTACATAGCTCAGCTACACCGCGTGAAAAAGGCTATTCAACTGAAAAGATCCCTTCGACAAAACCAAACCATACTCCTTCACGACAACGCCGGGCCCCATGTTGCACAAGTCGCCAAAGCCGCACTCCAAGAGCTCGAACGGGAGGTCCTTCAGCATCCGCCGTATTCTACAGACCTTTCACTGGATGGATTACCATTTTTCCGCTTCCTGTCGAACCATATGAGAGGGGCTATCTTCAACAATGACTTTAAAAAGTGACCCAACAAATTTTTCGATACCATACCGGGCGATTTTTGGCGGAACGGCATCGATAAATCGGTCGAAAAGTGGGAGGAGGTAGTAAACAGCAACGGCGAATACATAATTAATTAATTTATCGTTAAAACTATTGATTTTTGTGTAAATAAAAGTTGTTGATGAAAACGCTACGAACTTATTCCCCAACCTAATAGACCCGAAACAAACGAAGCCCACATCTGGCATTGTATACTGCTTTTTTGATTCGGGTTGGAATGTCACAAAAGCCTTTATGATGAAAAAGTTTATGGTGAAGTGATGTTAACAGTCTGCAGATGTTAATATTGAGAGATTTAAATCGGACAATAAAAGTTTAAGGGATGAACCGAGAACGTCAGGATCTTTGAATTTTGATAACGATGCATTCAAATCCTTAATTGAGTCAAATCCGCGGCAAACAATCAAGGAGTCATTGCAAAAAAGCCACCTAATACATGACACGATTGATTTAGTTTGCTTGTACATAATTATTGGATTCATTTATAAATTTGCAATAAAACATATTAATAAAACTAAAATTAAGTTACCTGATCCTCAGATTGAACTCAATCCTCTTCGACGAAAATATAATATTGCATTTGTTTTTTTATTTGAATTAATTTTTAAATACTCAGGCTCAGTATTTAAATCCTAAAAAAACATTATTTTTAAATCCAATTGGAATACGTTTCTATATTTTATTATTATTGAATTTTATAAATCAACGTTAATTGATAAAATAAGAAAAACATGTTTTAACCATTGCAGATAAAAACAAACAAGATAAATTTAACAATAATAAAAAATTATCATACTTGAGAAGTAATGATTTTCAGGAAAATTTGTTAATATAAAATATTTCAGGATCATTTTTATCTCAGAAATTGGCATTTTAGCATTCCAGCAATATTTATATATTTTGTATATAAAATTTATATTTTTAAATAGTAATATTAAGTATTCAATGTAGTTATGTTTGAACTATGATTCTGATTCTAGTTTAAGAAAAAATAAAATTATTTCCATATTTGAAGGTTAAGATTTTTAATAATTCGTACAAAATTTGACGTATATATACGGCTTGGGCATTAAACTAAACAAATGGCATTATGGCTGTATTATTTGCGTATTTCGACTTGAAATTTAAAAAAAAACGAACAATGTCTTCATTTGGAAATCATATCATAGCTGCTGTTCAAAATAATTTTATTGAAGCGTAAGAGAGCTCTGTAAGTTTTTAAATAAAACGGTTCGAATATTTGCTTTAAACTTAAAATATTATTTTAATTATTTAAAATCTTTGAATAATGTAATCTATATATATAAAAATGAATTAATCATGTCTAACGTCCATTGCTGTCCAGAGCCTGATCCAGCTGGCCGGAGCTAGCTAAAGATTCTAATTTTACTTTGAAATTCTAATCTAGGATAAATATATAGATAAAAATTGTTTTAAAATTAAATAGAAGAAAATAATTATATAAATATATGTTGTATAGGGTAAGGAAGAGTTTTGAGTCTCACTTGCGGCTTCGAAAAAAAGGGTACGAGCGTATACTCGTTTTTCAGTGTAATTAAAAATATCGAAATTCATTCCAATAAACTGAATTAAAATATATATACTTTATATCTTTAAGTGTGGCTTTGCAACGCATACCAGGTATTTGCTAGTTATTATATATTAATAAAAAAAATAAAGTCGAAATGATCTTCACGTCGAATTAATTTTCTCAGGTATTTTGGGCATCGAATTTTACGCCAATATTTTATCTAAATATATTTTTCAAGGCATTGATACATTTTTCAGCTGTCAAATATGAAAAAATATGTTTAAATATATATTGAAAATTAATTACGAATACATAAAAGCTAAATAGTTAGTTTGAAAAAGATCCTGGAACTGTCGAGTAATTGATTTAAAATTGTAGCAAAATTAGTCACAAATAAAGTGAAATCTCTCATGCAGTGTTTTTAAGCCTACTGCGCAAAACTTAATAAAAAACATATTTTTGACGTTGCGGCATTTTAGAATGACAGTTTCGTTTCGTCGTCGTCGGCTATGGTCAAAATATTCGCTTTTATTGTCTCTATTTCCTGCGGTGCAGTGGATCGATACTGTCAAAGGAGGGGGATTTCTGTTTCGTCTCTCCACGTTTTTTATTTAGTTTAACGTTAAATAAATTTAGCTGTTTCGCAAAAATGTCTGCATCCATCGACGAGCGGTACGTATATTTTAATATTCAATTGGTTCAATGTCTTGAAATATGGCCCTTTTTGATTTCGCCACTTGGCTGTCCATCACGAAATTGCATTTCTAAATTTAATCGAATGGCTTAGGAATATATAAGGCTACGTCGATTATATTTTATCAGCGCAAAATTTGTGACGTATTTATATCGGATTTATATACAATTTTGATATTTTTAGCTCACTGTCACTAAATATTCTAGAAACACTATTTATAAAACTTCTTAATTATCCATGATATTGAAACCCTATACCATAAATATTTATATATCTTTTAAATACCCATTTATTACCTTTATTGATATTACCAAATAATATTAATTTACGGGGGTTACCATAAATATATTTGTATAAACAATTATAAAATAGAGAATTAATGGACATACCAACACCAACGTTATATTGATCTAACATATAATCATTTTAATACATTTTTTAGATTTATAGTAAATTATAAATAGGGTCATTGCCCTTACAGCATGCGTACCTTTCAATAGATACGTTATTTATTGCGTTTATTCAATAAAATAATTATTTTTATTAGCAAGATACTACGCGTTGACTGGATTTTATATGAAAATGTTTTTCATTTTTTTTTTTTAGAGTTACTGATGAAATTGAGGCTCTCGAGGCCATTTTACTAGATGATGTTATCATCCATCGTAATAGCTCCATCCCTACGATGATTGAAACCGTTGTACATCCATCAACGGGAGACGATACTGACCAACAGTATGTATGCGTTACGCTTGAAGTGTCGCTAACTCCCGGCTATCCAGACACGAGTCCTAATATCAAATTAAGGAATCCGAGAGGTCTCGATGATTCCGTTTTAGATACAATCAATGGTCAAATTCAGGACAAACTGCTAGATTGCTTAGGCCAACCAGTCGTATTTGAATTGATAGAGGTAAGTCTAAAAATCAGTTTTATAATACAACCGCGCTATTGAAATTGTGCAAAACTTCCGATAATTTATCGTGCGTTATGACTTTATTTTACCTTATGTAATTTCTTTTTATATTCAAATCATATTATTTAATTTAGAATATTATATCATTGTATTACTGTATGATATAACATTTTAAAAATGTCAGTTTTTGTCTCTTCTACTATACATTAAATAAATGATGCACAGGGTGCGTTCAATAAGTAATGCTTCCAATTTTCTCAAGACGTAATGATACACTGCAGTACGTTCTAACCTGCTGGGTTTGGTTTAGGAGAGTATTAGCTTTAAAATGCGCCTTTTAAAAGTCGCCTCCGAGCTGTAGCCAAGTCAGGGTGTACATTCCTTTGAACCTCTTTTTGAGGCTATGTAACACTGCGTAATGGATCGTTCTGTGTCTGTGCCACCGAAACTTTAGACATGAGAAATCTTTGTGCAAGATGGGTGCCGCATTTGCTCACAATGGAACAAAATCATGATGATGTTTCAATCGAGTCTTTGGTGATGTTTCACAGCATTAAGGTCGAATTTTTGCATCAATTCAGGATGAAATATGGGTCTACTTTATATCTGAGACAAAGGAACATGAAGTCTTCCCACTTATCCGAGCGGTTTATAGTCCGCTCAATAAAAGTGCACAGCAAGAAGCAAAACCTGAATTTAATAGCCATGTCCCCAAGGACATGCTCATTTTCAACTTCAAGTGGCCACTTGTGCTCTGAGCGCGGAGAAAAAACTAGCTAGATTTCGTAACTTAAAACTATAAAACTTGCTAAAACAGATGAATATATGGTTTTTATGGGCGAGGGATAAACTAGACTCGTTCGCGACCTCATATGGCACGAGCAACCTATGCTGAAAATGCCGCAAAAAGCTCTAAAAGAGGATGGAGTGACCACAAGGTCTGTGTCCAACCGGTCCGTTTTTCAGATCGCTGACATAACGAATGAACGCTTCAGGATGCCATAACCGAATATGTCTACAGAGTGATTAAGATTATATTATAAAAACGGACAGAGTCAATTAATGTTGATTCATGTAAAGTAGAATAGTCAAGTAAAATAAAAACCATGCGAAACTCTCGACTGGTATTCTGCGGGTTGCACCCCAAGCCCAGTTGCGCCCGTGGCGGCCGCCTGGTTTGCCATGCCTTTATTACGACCCTGCAGAAGAGTGCTATTTAGAAGATTTTTGACGGATTGTACAAAAAATTCGACGCATTACTTTTTGAACGCACTCCGTATCATGTTTTGATTAAACCATCTCTATTATGTAATTTTATTAACCGTCCTTTATTACATTACAGTTAATCAGAGAAAATTTGACTAATAGTAATCTTCCGAGTGGCCAATGTGTGATTTGCCTTTACGGATTTCTTTCCGGCGACGCTTTTATAAAAACGCAGTGCTATCATCATTTTCATAGTCACTGTCTATCTAGTCATTTAGTAGCCGGAGAAAGAAATCACAAAGAGGAATTTAATAAGCTACCGCAATGGCAACGACAACAAGCTCCGTCGTATCAGGTTAACATTATATTTATTCAATGACGTATTTTATCGATCGAAGAAAATCGCATCGATTATATATATGGCGTTATTATTTATAGCCGACTTGCCCCGTGTGTCGAGAACCGATCAATTGCGACGCTAATGTGCTCGGTGAAGCTCCGCCTCCGTTAGAATTATCTGCAGCGCGTAATTTTGAGCTGACTAGTGATTTGCGCGCATTGCAAGAACGCATGGCTGCTATGTATCAACGTCAGCGCAGTCGAGGTGGAATAATAGATATCGAAGCGGACCGTTCTAAATTGCTGTTACTCACAACTGACGATGCGGCAGCTTCTTCGGTGAGATATTTAAAATAAAAACCATTAATATCTGATCGCCAAATGTTATTTATTTGTAAATTTATTATTTTTACAGGCTGATGTTCAATCGTCTAATAGTCCGTCGGATGATTTGCCTATAGAGGAGATTAATTTAAATAATTCTGATACATCACCGATTAAAAACGAAAACGAGGGACAGGGATCGACTTCGTCTAGTCCTCAAAGTCATCGCGGTACTTACAGGGGACCATACCGTGGCTATAATCGTAATAGAGGCTTAAACAGAAGGACCAATCAAAACAATAATCAAGGAAGGGGCCGCTCTGTCAATGGACCACAATCTTGCGCATCCGCTACTAGATGACGATGGCTTACTGAAAATTTGACTTACATCTCTATTACCACTTAGCAGATGTCTTATATTTGACTGAAACCCAATATGGGGCCTCTGGTTCGTATTTACCCTTATTTAAAAATATTGTTCCCAATCCTTCAATGTTATTGATTGTTGATTGTGATTATGGGATTGATGGTTAATTAACATTTTATGCTGTTGAAGTACGTGTGTACTTTTTCATCAAGGATCCCTGTAATAAAAAAAAGATTGTAATGAGTGGTTTCCAATATGTGTCAACGAAGGCTGATATTGAAAACAGGAATGCTATAAAGAATGTGAATATGCGTAGAGTAAAATCTATTGGCTTTATAGGTATTATATGTATCTTTTATATCACCGAATTGCTATCCAACACCTGTCAATATCTCTTATTTACATGTCTTAAAAATATATGGTCAAACACCGATGAGAGGTTGCAAGTAACGGTTTGCGGAAATTGTAACAATCCATATGTTTATCTCGCTCGACAATATTATTTAAGTATGTCCTATTTATAAAATGTGATATAGTTTTAGAATATCACTCAAATTTGTATTACGCAGTAATTTAATACGACCCGGTGCTCTGTGTTGGATTTCTGTCAATGTATAGCTTTTTTCAATTTAATTCGCTGTCTCATACATTCCTAGTCATGTCAAAGTTGTCACTTTGGCAATTATTACCAATATATTCGCCATAATTGATATTAATGTAATTGTTCATTGTATTAGAATAAATATTTATCGTGCATGTGTCTATGATTCGTTGTTCTGTATTCGTTCGATTTTTTTTTGTTGTTCTCGAAACGAATGAGTATTTTTGGAATCAAATCTGTCCAAGATGCATAATATTTTCTAAGCCAATTTACATTTTAACTCATTTATATTTTTTATCGAATCTATATTTTATGTGTTCATTTTGTTTAATTATGGGAATTACAGTATTTTATGCCAAAATATTTTTATTTGATCGTAGGCCACAATCAAAAGCCTGCTTTTCTAGCTCACACAATTGCACATATTTTATATAACGACAATTTTATATCACGCCATTACACTTGAAATTATGATTTGTATTTAGTATGGAAAACTTTAAGGATTAATCAATATCTTAGAATAAAAGTTTTTATAGAAATGACAAAAATTTTGATATTTTATTCTTATAAGTCGTTTAATTTTTTTGTATTTATTTAGACTGTTTGGAAAATTGAATACGTAAATGAAAATTTATTATTAGCACGATTCAGTCTATAAACTTGTATAACACTTTTATCTGATTCGTGAGAAATTCATATTTATTCGGAAAGTGTGTTGTGTGGGAGTAAGCGAAGCAATTTTAAAGTGTGATTGAAATCCTGGAGTTGTGAAGCAACGTGCACAAGGGTTGTAAATTGTACTTATATTAGGTAATTTATTTATTTTTATTTATGTATGTTAAGGAAGATTAAGAATACTTTTTGTATTTTTTCTTTTCTTAAAAGATTAAGTATGTTTTTTCAATATACTACACATTGTATTAAGATAATAAATAAATATTAGCTGTCTAAATAAATTGAATTGTTTCGTCATTACATCTTTCGTTATCCTTCACATTTATCGCAATTGAGGCTCGATTAATTAGAATTCTTTCAAAACAGTATTTAGACATTATAATAATGTTCAAGTATTATCCAATATTTGATTTATAGATAATACATTTTATTTTATAATCATCAACTTTACCCGTTTTTATTTATATTTGACTCACTTGAAATAAGTTTATAAGCTTTAGTTAAAAGTTAGGGCTTATCAAATACGTCATATCACTTTAAAATCGAGCTCTATTCTATTCTTAATTGATTAATCTATTTTATGATGATAATTTTATATTGATGTAGTCATGAATTTTGAGAACTGAGTCATAATCTTAAAATCTAAATATCAATTCTATCTTGATTAGCTCTTTACTACAGTAAAATAAAGTTTTTATAAACACATTGACTATAATCAATGTATTAAAATGGTTCATCATGTATTAAAAACTGTTTCAATTTTGAAACCATTATTTGCTTTGTTATGACTTCAGTTAGATTTTAAGTTCTATTCTATTTGGAAGATCCTAAAAGTAAAAGATCTAAAGCGAGCTCTCTCGGATAAGAAAATGTCCACGATTCAATACCTCGTTAATAAGTAAGACAACCAGGATTGATTGAAGGAGAAGTCGGCTAAAAATTTGGAACAGCAAGTGACCAAGTAATGTGATACAGGCCATGATTCACTCGTGTTTTTAATCAAAGCGTGAAAATAAATGCATATATTATATTTATCGACTTCTTTTACGAATCCTTTTACGAAGATTATCGAAGAAGTTATTTTGATTCAATATGATTTGTAAAAGTTATGGCATTTTAACTCGCCTACGGATTCCGAACGTTCAAGTGGTACGCCCTAATATACGCCCCAAGTCTTCAGCAAGAATGATTTAGCTTTCTGGATTGTTACGTCCATGCACATGGCCGTAACAAGGACGTATCAAAGCAGGCGCCCGCCACGGGCGCAACTGGGCTTGGGACGCAAAGCGCAGAATACCGACCCGATCGAGAGTTGCATATGGTTTTATTTTATTTTACTCGACCATTCTACTGTATATGAACCAACACTGATTGACTCCGATCCGGCATCCGATCGCGAGGCGCTCATTCGTTATATCAGCGGTCCGAAAAACGGGACCGATTGGACATACAAACCTTGTGGACTCTCGGTCCTCTTTTAGGGCTTTTTGCGGCATTTATTATGAACTGTACGATCACAGAAGCAATGTAGCGTCTAGACACTTTCTATCATAGTATTTTTTTTACAATACTAACCGCCATCTATACGTTAGGTCGGGTACTTTTTAAAATACTACATTTATAATAATATTAGTTAACTTGTCTTAGATACTTGTCACGGGCGCTTCATACCCTTGTTACGGCTCTGTCCATGCGGCAGCAGCATCATCAGTAGATATACACCATCGCATTTATAACAGTATTTATTTACAGATGTTATAAATGCTCATTTTTTTGTCATTATACTTTTTTTGTCTTTGCTTTCAAATTGATCTTAGAAGTCTCATTTCAACCGTTTTTTGATCGGATTGTAATGAGTGACCAAAAGCGGTCTGTTCAACAAGAAAACAATGTTGATTAACCACCAGCAAGTTCCTTTTTTTGTCCCAAAATTGTTATTATATTGGTATTCCAAGGAAAGTTGATATCGTGGAAAAAGGACGTAGAATATAATAATGTGGCTTCCTTCCCATTATTTAATCTGCTCTTAAAAGACAAAAACATCAAGCTGGCAGAAATAAAAATGTATTAACCCTTTGCATTCGAGAGGTGACTCTCACTCACCATATGAATTTATGCCGCAATCCGAGAGGTGACTCTCGCTCACTACTCGGAAGAAAATAAATCTTGAGTTTGATCGATACATTCCAATAGATGTAATTAAATACAATTGGATACGCAATCAAAGATTTGCCTGATTATTTTTTAATAGCGTAATTTTCAAGAAGAGCTCATTGAAGTTCAAAGGGACGAAACTGCTAAAGTTTATAAATTCTTTCATTATAACAATACTGTAATAAAATGTAATTTATGTGTTTGTTTCCATTATTATTATATTAGCACTGTTTAATTTCAAAAAATACCCATGGGTCGCACAAGTTCAACTCTTAGTAGGTTTTGAATCGTGGCCGAAAAAGGCTATGAATTCCTGTTTGAAGCATTAACACTTTGATTGCGGGGTTGTTGGCTCGTCATGCATTAAACGTGGTTGTATCAATGGCATGCAGCACAACTCTTTTGACAGTCACATGTAATCATTTTTTTAAATTCTCAATCTAAAAATTATATTGTGTAGTATATGATAAGATGTATATTTGAACAGTGCCAATCTGGTCAATAATCACCTCTCCCTTGTTATTTCTAGAAGACATTGAATATTGTCTGTAAGAATTTGTGAAATTTGATGTAAAATTCAAGCGGTTTAAATCTATGCTGGATATAAATATATCAATTCACATTCAATATAGAACCTATCTGAACAAATCGAAATAAAACGGTTGAAACAGAGGACTGGTGAAAGTTAATGCATCTCCTCCCGCATTCAATAAGTGGCAGCGAACGATGGTGACTGTCTGGTCCCGCAAGCAATGTGTTAAAGTGAAGATTATTCGCTATCCTAATAATTTGAGCACGTCTGCAGCCTGCAGCGAGTCGATAGGTGTGTTTTATCTCCATGCCACGATACAATACTCCCATTCATACGATTCCCAGTAAGAGCGAACAGATCATCAGCATTATGGTCCAGACGATGTCTAAATGCATCTGGATGAAGTGCGATCGATTAGTTAGTTGAATATGGGGTATTGAATGTGAAGTGTGAGTGGCACTCAATTAGTCCAGCAACCTAGCCATCAAGGTAAGCATGTGACCGCTCGACAATCTTCGCGCCTTGCTTTATATGGTGATTCGTGTTAAATTTGTTTATTCATCACTACATTAACATATAAGGAAAGGGCCGTTCAAGTGAAACCTCCATCGTCGCATTCCATTTATATCCATAATGTTACCATCGGAATTTCAATCGACATCAGAGCCTTCTTCTTCATGAGGTACCATAATCTGCTGTCAGATGTAGGCGATATCCACACGCAGAGTCGCCCTAAGCACTAACTAATGTTGATGCCGCATTATACCTGCAATTTAGAATATTAAAACAATAATCTTCTAATATATAAAAATCAGAATATGTTTGTCCGTATTTTATGCGCTGCCATACCGTTCATCCGATTGCGATAAAACTTTGTCAAATTATTGTTTGCACTTGTGTGAATAACATAAACATAGTACAAGTATTGTTTATGTACGCAATTTGTTATGCGAGATATTTAGCGGATGCACCATGTTGGCGCATATTGATCTGGTGGTTGCTAAGGTAAACAAAGCATAACAACCCCCGATTTGTTTAAACATAACGGTGCTTTTATACCATTTGAATTGAAACGTATGCAGTTTCCGATGTGAGCATCAACAACATACAGGGACACACAGGGTATGCGTGCATGCTTCTCACGTGGATAGCCGTATATGGGCTGTTCAAGTCCAAATCATTTATTATCAGACGGTACGCACCACATGGAAAAATATTGTGTACCCAAAAGCACTTCATCACCACGACATAAGCACGATCTTTGGGACGGGGAAAAGGATAAAAAGTCTCTTGGCCAACAAAAAGAACAAAGTGAAAAACGAAAAACAGGAGATTACAAGATCGAATGTGCAGTCTGCATCATGTCGTATTTAAAAACCTGGTAGAAAAACCATAGCAACCGTCGAAAACTTCTTGATATCCAGAGTGAATATTTTTTTCACAATCTGGATCTAAATCGCTACACCAATACCTAATCATTACGGTTCATTGCGAAGATTCAATTTTGTCGAAGAATGCAAGAGCTCAATAGATAAACAGCTCACCCGATATTTATAGCCATTTCTACGCAATATTTTGTACTTCGATTAAGAACGATTGTCGTTAATCGTCACTGAAGCATGTGGCTTGGCTGTGTCGTCATATTCTACGAGGAAAAAATATTTCTAACCACTGCTAAATTTAAGCCGAATTGATTAAACGCATTATTAAACATTTCCAACGAGACTCAAGAATATTCCCCGTAGTTCGAAATCTAATCAGAACGAAATCTGATTTCCTTTATGTTTCAAACTAGTTATTGATTAAATCTCTCTATCAATTCCGAATGTGAACATTATCGGACCGATCTTTTAATAATGTGCGTATTTCTGAAACTGATTCAAATTTTCATCAATTATATGTATACTCCCATAATCGAAATGATTAAGTACATATTGTTTTCTCGATATTTTTTAATTGCTCAGTCTGACATATTTTTATGAATGAATTTGCACAAGAGGTACGAGTCAAGGCTATAAATAAAGCTCCCAAAGGCGACAAGAGCGATGCACTTGGCTTAATTATCACAACTACCTAATTCTAGCAAAATAGGTCCAAGGTTGAGAACAATATTCCTATGGATGACAAAAGCGATGCTTTAACAAACAAAGCTTGATAAAGCTTGTGGAGTCAACCGATCTTCTTGGCCGCGGGAAGACTTGCCTTCCATGCTAATAAAAAGGCATGAAAATGTGTAAATGTTATTTAGCGCAATCTAAGTTTGAGACTCCCTAGGGCTTTCTGAAAGGGTTAGGCTCAATATGGCCAGGGTACAACAGGGCGGCATCAGGGCGGCTGCTGCATTCTGCAGTGTCAGAAGATGCCATTACAGGCTGTCCAAAAAGGAACAACAAAGAAGGCTGCCAGAGAAAGCACCATGGCGATGTGGCAGTTCCGATGGAACAGCTCCACATAAGTTCGTGGACATACCGACTGATCACAGACCTGGAAGAGTGGCACAGAAGAAAACGCGGCTAGCTGTGTTACCACCTGACCCAGGTTCTTACCGGATCTTTCGTCTCTCTTTAGGCGCAATATGTTAATTTAACAGCGCCATCTTCTGTGTGGCGTTGTGGAAGATGTTCTTCTTGTAGTCAGATCTCTGCTCCGCGAGCGCCCCCGCTTCTAAGCTTCAATGAGCATATCTCCACAAAATAGTCAAGGAGACAAGCCTGGAATGCCATTATTGTGGAGCAACCAACCACAATTGAACGCTGAACGCTGCTCTCGCCTGACAGTATGATCAGGAGTACATAATATGTGTTATGCAGAAAAAGGAAAAGGCTGAAAGATCATCTTAAGAAAGATCTTACGTGTTGAGTTTGTAGAGACAGAGACGGAGATAGTGTCTTGCACGTTGAGTTCGGAGATTGTGAATGGGAGACAGATATGGAGAGAGTGTATTGTGTATATTTTACGATTGTATAGATCGATAACCCAAATTAATCGATTTCAAGTGTATTGTTTATGTTTACGCAAAGAAATGAACGAATATTGTGTGCTATCGACAGTGTTTATTTATTGATATACAAGCTTCATGTACGCTGCGCAGTCATGGGAGATAAGTGGTTAGTATGAAATTCAACGATTAACCTCAAAGAAGACCCAAAACCGCTGTTTACGCCCGGTGCACACGAGGACAGTTATCAAGCTAGGGCCAACAAACCAGCAATCTAGCAAAAATAGAAGTAGAGATGCTAGTTCGAGTTTATGACCGCGCGAACTCCCATTTTCATACAACACCATCAATGTGAATGATAAAATTCCTTTCTGCTGAGACACGGACTAAAACTCGCAAAATTCCCGATTTACCGACAAATTATTTATTTCCGTCGCTGCAGATGAATACTTATATACTATAATACTTAGATTTGATTCGTAATAGTATTACGGAGGAACACAAAAAATCTGAATCCCGTATCTATTATATTTCATATCGATATTCCCATTATTAGAGTCGAGGTGTAGTAAATACATCACCGGTAGGAAAAGGTTAATATAAAAATTGATATGAAAAAAATATATGTACTGTATTTAAGTATACATAGATTAGACAGTTACTGCCCATAGGCGTCGCATAAGCTCGCCAATTAGTAGTTACGCCACTGTTTCAAAGCATCCAGATTTGTCCAGAGCGGTAATGTCTCGATTTAGTAGCCTTCCTTCGATTTAGTAGATTTCAAGTGTATTGTTTATGTTTACTTGAAGAAATGAACGAAAATTGTGTGCTATCGAAATTGTTTATTTATTGATATACAAGCTTCACATACGCTGCGCGGTCATGGGAGATAAATGGATTTGTACGGACAATAAGTGGCGGATATACAAATATAGCATCTATGTTTAAATCATTTTAAAATTAACTCACTATATAAAGGGGTAATGTAGTCTATCCACTTTGTTAGTTGATGTATTTTTTGTTGTTTTGAGGTTAAGTCGAGCTTGTGCATCTTCGATCGTCTGTGCCGTTTGCATAATATTGCATCGTGATTATAAAGAAATTGGTAGTATGCGAATGGAGAGGTAGGACGGTATCGCGGCGCGATAAGAGGGCCTGATGAATCATGGAGTGACGAGAGGAGTTGTTGGTTTCCAGTTGAGCAGCGCCACTCGCAGAGGCAGCAGCATTTCCTTTTTCAGCAGAAATGCGGCCCGCCTCGGAGCAGACGGCCGCCACTGTGGGAATGTCCACTCTCCTCACTAACGTCACCAACAGCATCTGGCACGCCTTCTCGGCGCTGCAGCACGACCACTCGGGCCTCGTCCACAAGTCCAAACTCAAGGTACTTTCACTTAACCTTCACTCATTTCTAATTTTTTGAAATACAACCTAACCTAAAAGAAACAAAAGAATCGCGACGCATAATTCATATTCGTTCTATTGTTTTTTTCCTTTGATTTTGCGAATCCGATAAAACAATGCGGTCCGAGTCACGTTGCGCATCAAAATTGCACATGATAAATTGCACAGCTTTACAAAAATATTTTTTTAATTACACACCGACACAAATGAATTTTTCGCCTCGCGCTTAATTAGCTCAACCCAATTCAACCTACGAATTGGTTTTTTTTTTCGAAACAAAATAAACGCCTTCGTTCAATTTAAATCCGAAATAATTGCACTCGCAAGGCGGCTCTCATAACACACGACGAGCCGCCACTCGATTTCATATGCGTTTCCCCGAATCTTACATATCGAGTTAACACGACGATGACTTCGATCCTACGTCCACACAAACAGCACACAATTAAATCAATATTTATCAACAAACTCGTTTCGCCCATTGTCATGCTCTTATCGCGCGACATCTTCAATCTGAGAATAGATCATCGTATCCGGCATATTATTATAATTTTTTGGAGCGCCCCGTGCCGATATGAAATGCGTCGATCAAACAACTTTATCTATGGACGCTGTTTATTTTTATAATTTCGATAATTAGTGATATTTTATTGTGCGTTTAGCAGTGTGTTTACCGATTTTCGACACCACAAATGCACCATTGTGCCGATATGCTTATGTTTAGCATAGATTTTAATCGACAAATTTCGCAAATTCTTACAAAATATGCGATGCAAATAACGACAAACCGTAGCAACAAATAAATTTGGTAAAAACAAAACATAACGATCGTATATAAACACAAAATCCCATGCCGCAGTTTGCGCCGAAATTTCGCACAATATTACGATGCTATGCTCTCAAACGGTTAAATCAGCTGATCATTTTTTTACTCTTCGTGTTCATATAGGGATGTTTATATGATCTTGCACAACTGAATTTGACTCTTGTACGCATAATATTTTTGTGTAAGAGTGAGATTACCTGACCTGTAGATTTTACCTGACCATTCCACTTTACATGAATCAACACTTTTGTCACACAAGTTTTCTAATCCCTCTTTTCTTCGTTATTGCTTGAACATTGGGCCAACTCAACTGTCATAAGTCCGCAATAAAATAAAAACAACAATATTTTCGACCGATTCACCCGAACCTCGTTTTGTAATAAGAGTTTTGTAGACATGTTCGGGAATGGCATTCGATCGTGAGGCATTCATTCGTCATGTCAGCGGTCCGAAAAGCGGACCAGTTGGATAAACAGACCTTGTGGTTACTCCGTCCTCTTTTGGGGCTTTTCGCGATATTTAGGGGATAAATGCGTACCCGGGGTCTTTTATGATCTAAATGATCACCACTCAAAGTTGATTGTCCTTGTGGATATGAATATTAAATTCAGATTTTGCATCTAGCTGTGCACTTTTGTTGGACGGGTTGGCATGGTCCCGAATAGCGGGATAAATAGCTCGGGTCTCCATGTTCCTTTGTCACAGATATGAAGCGATGGACACATGTTTCATCCTAAATTGATGCAAAAATTCGATTGCTGTGAAACATCTGACGCTGTTTTTGTTCCATTAAGGGCAAACGCGGCACTCATCTTGCGAACAGCTTTCTTATGTCCAATTTTTCAGTAAATATGCAATGTACAACGCTTTTTGAAAGGCCTGCCAAGTCTGTCTTCGTATACTATTTTAAAATATACATTATAAGAGTACTGAATATATTCCATTTATAATAGGATATATTTAACTTTTAAAAAAATGGATTTTACTCGTTACGACTTTACCTTCTGGGCTTACAGCAGCATTATATAATCAGATGTTTTATGTTTAAAGTAGAAATTTGTATACATCATGGGTAATTTCTAAATTACAAAGCTGATTGGGACATAAATATGGGTATATATTTGAATCATTTTATAAATATTTATCGGCAAGAAAGTAAAGCGTTTTGTAATTTTGTTAGTGAAGTTTAAATTCCGTCAAATTGACGGGTGCAGTAAATCTAGTTTTGATATGCGTTCATTGGATACGCGCACGCAAAAGCGTAGACGCGACGTCGGATCACAATGTGTTATTTCGAATAAGATGCAGATGTTAATCATATTGCAGTCGTCTGGAGGTTTCTTTCCCTTTGTTTTTCGATCGTGTCGATTAATTATTCAGATGAGCTCACGCAAATCCTTAACATCATATTAATTACTGTGATTATGGTCAGGGCTCGCATTTAATAGGACCTTCGATGTGCCAAGCGTTTTATTCAAATTCAAACGTCAAAAGTTAGGTTATAAACGCACTGTGAATGTCCATTGCCAAAATTGAAAAAAATGCATGTCGGTCTTACTTTGCGCCACTCGTTTCAAACGATTAAAAATTACAGATTTGGCCGTAACAATCATATTATCGACGTGTAATAAAATAATGATTTTAAAAATAATCACATTTAAAATAAAACAAATTTAATCAACACTTGTACAATTTTACATTGTTATCGCTCGTTATCTAGAAATTGTTTAAATTCAAAATACACGCAATAAATTAGATAAAAATCATAAAACTCGTAGCGCCTATAATTGCCAAATTGTTAATTACTTCGTATGAGTAAGAAACTAATTTTCATGGCCATTATCGGGCAGGCCCTTATCTATTGACGTCAAACAATTTGAAGTTACTCAAACTTAATCATTCATCCTTTTGTTTCCGTTTGACGATATATTAAATATTTTCAACGTAGCAATATTTTAGAATCGTTTCTAAACGGGTTAGCGAACAATAAATGCGCATTCATGCATAGCATACATTTGGCAACAAAAAATGGTCCAAAGAAATTAAATTAATTTGACACATGTGCGGACAATTCTAAACATCTTCATCGCATATCGCTTAAAAAACATAAATATGTTTATGTACATTACCCAATGGATAAATAATAAACTTGGCATATCTTCAACGCGAAGTAATTCTCGATAATATGTATTTTTTTTAAATCTAACATTGTCCTAATGCATAGTAAGAGTTGTGATTCAGAGTTCATTCATCGCAAGACGATGAATCATTCTGAACTCGAATAAATCATCAGCTTATATTAGGGCGTTACACATAAACCTTCGGTATTTGGAGATGAGAACTAAAACGCCGTTTATCCATTTGTTTCAATAGACTTTTGTCAGCGAAAAACTTAAATACTTGATCAATTTTTATGAAAGTCCGCATTTTCAGAACAGATTTCAGTGCGTTTTTTAATGAACGATAAAGTTGGGGAGAAATCTGGTGAATAAGATGGATAAGTCTCACTAGAGTCGTAAACAAGAGCGCCCGCCACGGGCGCAACTGGGCTTGGGAGTTGATTGAGAATTGCACATTGTTTTTATTTATGGCATCCGATCGCGAGGCGCTCATTCGTCATATCAGCGGTCGGAAAAGCGGACCGATTGGACATACAAACCTTATGGTCACTCTGTCCTCTTTTAGGGCTTTTTCTATGATCTGTACGATCACGGAAGCAACGTGGCGTCTAGACACTTTCTATCATAGTATTTTTTTAAAACAGTAATCGTCATTTATATGTTAGGTGAGATACTTTTGGGATTATTAAAATATTGCATTTAGAATAGTAATAGTTAACTTGCCTTAGATACTTGCCACATGTGCTTCATACCCTTGTTACGGCTCTGAGTCTCACTCAATCCAACACCCAACTCATAAGCAAGTGTTTGAACTATTGTATGTTAATTAGCCTCCACTATGGCTATTAAATTATCATTAATGGCCGGTGCACACGAGGCTAGTTTTCAAGCGAATGCTAGTTAGTCGGCAGATTAGTATCTCTATTTCTGTTTTTGAGCTAAACATTGTTTAAAATCGAAACTAATTTTGTTTACACGAAGCTAGAATTGCTGGTTTGTTTGCACTAGCTTGCTCTACTAGCTTGATAACTGTCCTCGTGTGATAACTGTCCTCGTGTGATAACTGTCCTCGTGTGATAACTGTCCTCGTCAACGTAGATGCTATATTTGTATGTCCACCGATTATCGCCCGTGCAAATACACTTATCTTTCAGGACCGCGCAGCGTAGATGAAGCTCGTATATCAATTAATAAACACTGTCGATAGCACACAATATTCGTTAATTTCTTCGCTTAAGCATAAACACTTGAAATCGATCAATTTGAGGTTATTATTAGTCGATAAATTTGGGTTATCGATTTATACAATCAAACGATATACTCGTCGTACTCTCTCCTTCTCTATCTCCCATTCACAGTCTCCGAACTGCAAGATACTCTCTCTGTTTCTGTCTCTTTCCAAACTCAATGTGCAATATACTCTTCATCTCTGTCTCTCTCCGAGCTCAACATGTAATAGTGTGTTCTCTCACAATTCGATCCTTCTTCGGAAACTCTGCTTTTGCTCCGATTTAAATTCATCCAAAAAAGTAAGCCGAAATCTTTTTTATTTTATGCCTTCTTATTGAAAGTCATAAAAAGAGTGAAAACGGATCGTTTTTTGACTAACTGATATACCGAATCTTCATGTGTAACTATGTATTAACCCTTTGAATATTGAGCTAATTTAAAACCATCACAAACTTAGATGCTATATTCGTATGTCCGCTACTTATCATTTGTACAAATCCATTTATCTGTCAGGACCGTCGCAGCGTGTATGAAGCTTGTATATAAATAAATAAACGCTGTCGAAAGCACACAATATTCGGTTATTTCTTTGCGTAAACATAAACAATACACTTGAAATTGATTCATTATATCATTCACATATCATTGTTAGTTGATAAATTTGTAAAATATACAATCTTACGATGTACCCAAAATACTTTCTCCGTCTTTGAGTCACTGGAACTCGTACACAACAATGTGTCTATCCTATTTAAGGGGTTCAAAGCATTTCTAACAATGGAAAATAACCATTTTTATATCGTTTCATTCAATATTTACATTTCAATATCGTATTTAACATTGCGTTCTTGTAAAACCCCCGTTATTCACAATGAGGAAAAGCCTTGTAAAACGGATTTAATCAGAAGTTTTGAAGAAAGTACGCACGAAAAACATTATATAAGAAAGTAAACATATGAAGTAATTAAAAAATGACGCATTTCTTCTGCGATATCAGTCCGATTTAACTATTATGCGACATAATTTGGAATACTTATTAGATCGACTCGTCGAGAAAAAACAATCTCAAAAACATGATAACATGTTATTTGCGAGCATTGTAAAATATTCGCCGAAACTTAAACACTAAGCTATTTGTATGATACCTGATATTTTCGATCGATAAAAAGTCGATATAATCTCACTACCAATGAACTCTGTTTTAAACGCTCAAGTCGAATTATCCGAGATTTATCGTGTCGTATTAATCTATTATGATGAATTTATAGATATAGTTGAGATGCTATCAGAGTGTTAAATCCATGAGTCAATTTCGGTCTATACCGACGCCCGAAATTGTAAATACACTTTTTATCGGTTGTAATAAAGCCTACGATCAAGCGTATTGGCAATGTTCGACTTGAACAACGATAATTAATCGAGAAATGCGATATAACCGATATAAATCGGTTATAACGAGCACGCTTAAATTGGTCAGTTTTGATTTCAATAAAAAATTTTTGCTTTTTTTTATCGCAATGTTATGCGATTTTTTGCTCGCTAAAAATGCGATAATGTATCTAAATATTTGCTTTTATAGAGTGAAATCTGCGCCGCGTGCTAAATGCACTATGTATGAGTAGCCACATAGCCGAGTCAAATATTAATAGCTGAATGTCTTAAATTAGATCATATAGTTTATCGATCATATTGTGCTTTAAGATGTTGAGAGCCTAAAAGATATCGATTTTTTTATACGAAAAGTATTAAATATAGAATGTCGATGGACGAGCGATGACATTTTTCACCATGGAAGTCATAAGTCCTAACCAGATGATTTGCAGCAAAAATTTTAAACATATTTTTACTTTGTATAATATCGTGTATAGAATAGACTATGATTAGGAAGAAATATTAAAAAATAAAAAAATAGTGAGCGATTGAAGAAAAATGTGTGTTTATACTAACATTTTTTGTAGTATTTTATTCGTTAAATGAACACTTTTGAATATTTTTGGATAATTTTAGTCTATACGGTGAAGACGTTTATTATACACATGCCTGCCGAATTTCATAAAGATTGCTCATCTAGGGCGTGTGGGAGCACTTCCATGAGCTTGGAAAAAGTAGTTTCGAGAAAAACGTGTTTAAAGTTTCTCCTCTCCTCAGCTTCTATCCAGCTAGGGAATCCAATCCCGAGTCAAAATTTCGATCCCGGGATTTCATTAGACAATCCCGGGATCAATTTTATCAAAAATTACTAATAAGCCCATTTGCTCAATATAAAAAATAACTTGAAGGCAAAATAATTTTATTTATTTAAGAAAAAAAAATACAACTTAAAACTAGATAAATAAAACACTAAAAATTTCAAATATTATTTTGAAAATATGCCCGAAGTACATGGACTAAAACTCGCAAAATTCCCGATTTCCCGACAAATTATTTATTTCCGTCGCTGCAGATGAATACTTATATATTATAATACTCTGATGTGATTCGTAATTATATTACGGAGGAATACAAAAAATCTGAACCCCGTATCTGTTATATTTCATATCGATATTTCCATTGTTAGAGTCGAGGTGTAGTAAATACATCACCGGTAGGGTAAAGGTTAATATAACAATTTGAAAAACTTTTTTATACTGTATATATGTATACATAGATTAGACAGTTACTGCCCCTAGGCGTCGCCTAAACTCACCAACTAGTAGTTACGCCACTGTTTCCAAGCGTCCAGATGTCGGCAGGAATGTCTCGATTTAGTAACCTTTTTAGGTATACGATTTCTGTTAGATTAATATTTCAATTCTGAATTTTTCGGGACTACGTTTACTAATCCCGGGATTGGGTTCCCTAATCGGGACAGTGGAGGAAATGAATTATCTTCTAGTTCTAATTACTGTACCTTAAATTGATTATTGGTATTACATATATATAGGTGCGGCAGAGAAACTACCTTATTTTAAAAATGAATAACACAAATAATATTGGTGATATCAGTTTAATTATTTTGTCCATGTCACAGAGAGGCATTTGAAGCTTTTATTTATTATGTTTTAAAAAAATATATCATTAAGATGGCCTCTGTTCTGGTCAATGCATTTAGATAGTCGATTTTTGTAGCTTCTCCGCTCTTTGCAGCATATCGACCGATATTTTGTAGATGTCTTGGACGGATCCTCATGCAGATCACATAGGAGATCGTAAGATTTACTTCCTAACCTGCTCGATGTTTCGGGCTTCATGAAGGTTCTTGAACTTCTAGGTTTTTTTCTGTAAGCACTGGTTGTCCTAAAGCTGTCCACCCTTAAAATAATAGATTTTCGCTTGTCCGTTGCTTCAGGATATGCTTTTTAAATAAGGAAGTTTCTCTGCCACATCCTACATTTGTCGCTTATATATTAACTATGCAGATTTTTTTTAAAATCTAGTGTATGCATTATTTTAACCCATTTCCACAGTTCTTCTTATCAGACAACCTTCAATATATTTTTTTTATGTTTCGACATTGATAGAATGCATTGTCCAAATACATTAATGGCGAGATTTACGACAGAAGACAGACATATGTCTTATTTAGCGTAATTCCATCACCAAATGATACCATATGGTGTCTGCACTTCTTATACGCAAGTCAATTATGATTACTCATGTATTCTGTTACATACTCAAGTATATACGGATTCATACGCAAAGTTTTTTGCAATAGGAAAATATAGCATTCAAATGTTATTCTGAACATCCTTCAGCCATCATTGGCATGTCCTTTAACCCTTTTAGTAGTGAGTTAATCATAAACTTAGATGCTATATTTGTATGTCCGCCATTTATCTATCAGGGTCGTCGCAGCGTGTATGAAGCTTGTATATAAATAAATAAACACTGTCGATAGCACACAATATTCGGTAATTTATTTGTGTAGACATAAACAATACGCTTGAAATTGATTCATTTAGGTTATCTAGTCGATAAATTTGAGTTAAAGATATATACAATTGTACGATGTACGCAAGATACTCTCTACATTTCTTTTTATCTCTTTTCTTCGTTATTGCTTAAATATTGGACTGAATCAGCCGACACAAGCACGCAATAAAATAAAGAACAATATCTTCGACCGTTTTTAAAATTTAAACCCACCCGATCAGTCCTCTTCGGACAACTTTGTTTCGTAATGAGAGTTCGTAATCATTCTGTAGACATGTCCGGGTATGACGTCCTACCGTGAGGCGCTCAATCGTCGTGTCAGCGGTCCGAAAAGCGGACCGATTGAACATACAGATCTTGTAGCCGTTCCGTCCTCTTTTTGCGGCATTTTCTATGATCTGTTCGATCATGGAAGCTCCCTCAAAGGCTGAATTACATAGTTGAATTCTGAATCATTGGAATTCGGACACAACTCCGTTTTAAATTTAAAAAATCATTTAAACAGAGCACAGTTGCTTCTATTATGGCGTTGAACGATCATTCAGGAAACCCGATTTATATCAAGCCAAATGATCAAATCGGTCGTTGAGTGTCGATGTAATTCAGCATTTGACCTATATGGTTTCGTCCTGTGGATAATTTGTCAACACTGCTCCACATGTCATTGACTTTGCTAATCCTTGCCATGTTTCCTGCCCACGTTATTGGCTCCGTATAAAAACGCGTATTTTTATACGACCACGTCTTAGACGTGCCTTATTTCGCTTTTTTTTTGCGAGTTTCGACATACATCGCCATATTTTTATTATCTTGAGCCTCGGCGAGATAAGATTTTGAACCGTACATTTTTCAGCAATTCCACATTATCTCTTTCACTCGCCGCTAATTAAAAAGAGTTGCTAAAATACGTGACCAAATAGCTCGTCGTTGGCAAATACTCGGAGCAAATAAGATTTATGCCATTTGATATTGTGATATATTGCAATTCAATGCAGCTGAACGATAGCACAACGTGATTAATGAGCCTAAATTCTTGCATTCTACGATAGAACAATCTTGCAGATTAATCATTTTTGGCGTAGTTTTTGCAATTTTTCTTCAATCAGATAAGATTTACACTCATTTCCACATACAACAATACACATTATTTATTATATTCCACATTGTTTGAGTATCCTCATACAAATTGCATTGAATATTTAGCAGTGGGCGTTAATGCACCTTTCTTTTATTGTTTTACTTTAAGCTTATTATAACGATTCCACGAAATTGAGTTGCAATCTTATGGTGCTTCAAAGTCTTGTTGCATGAAGTCATCAATAAAATGCAACACCATAAGTAAAACCTGTGTAGCTTGTGATTTGCGTATAATGGAGGTATAACCAGTTTTTGTATGCTGCATTGTCGAAACGTTCTTCGATTAACTGCTTCTTAATTGTCTTCTTAATTCCCATTTATATAAACGTTGATAAACCTCTATAAATAAAATCAATATAATATTACCTCCAATTGGGATTAAACTATTAAATATATTAAATTTTGCATAACGTAGAAAACAATAAGAGATTTTCATACCGTCATAATTATGCCATATATTTACACGCATATTAATCATACCTAAAATAAATAATAAATATATCATTATCATATATTAATGATACGTTGACCACATTATTACAATAATTTTTTTATTGTGTGAATGTGGTCAAATTTTTCTATTCAGAATGTATATTATTAGTCATCTTATTGTATACGTAGCATGACTAAATCGTTTATGGCAATTTATTCAGTCTAAATATTTTGGTAAATAAATATGAATGCAATCTGATCTGCGATACTAAAACACATTGCATAAATCAAGACGTATTCATTTTTATTTACCGAAGCCCACAATATATAAAAATTAAGGTGATCTAGCTCTTATACTATTTCCAGTCTCATCTCAAGAGTCTTTTGATTCGAATGAAATCTGCTTTTTGTTTTGTTTTTATTCGTGCCAAACTCTTAATCATTTTATTCGACGCGTAGACTTGATTCCATATGTTGAGCGTTGCATTTTTGCACATTTTTAATTGAACTTTGCACAACGCGTTCATTGAGTTTCGTGTAATTCATTAAGTTTGTTTGTATTACGATGAGTCTTGACTTAGGAATGTGTGTAATTTATAAGAATTCTTCATTTTTAGAATAATAGTTTTTATACGAAGCGAAATTCGCGCAATGATTAATAGCTCAGTTATTTAATATATATTGTAATGCTTCATCAAAATGCATACGGGTATATAATGAAGACGTATCTGCATATCCGTTGTTTCGCTTGTTATTAAACCGACGTCATTAAAAGTTAATGCAAATATTTAAACTATTATTCATGTGAACAGACAGTGTCAACACAAGATAAATGTTCTTTAATATGAATATATTTTTGTTGCAGGTGCTAACGGCAAATATTGGAACTCTGCTCGATTTATACGGAATAGAAAAGGGACTCGATCACTTTCGTTCCACGTCTGAATTGGATTTTGAAAGTTTTAAATATTATTTGCAACGGGAGGTGTTTTTAATATCGCCGGAAACCTTTAATTTCACTACTTTAAGAAGCTACGAAGAGAAAATAGAAGAAGTTAGAATAAGTTTTAATGTAAATATTTAGATATTATTTCAATATAACTATTAGTTTAAAAAGCATGCGTTTTATATTATAGGTATGCTGGCTGGTTTGTCATAAAAAATTCTCCCATCGGGATAGAGCAATATTTCCTAATTCATCAATATATCAAATATTTAGAATATTCTGCTTTTTGGGTCGTTTAATACCAGACGATGACAACAAAAAGAATTACCAGGTATGAATATTCTACTGTCTGTACGTTAATGAATTAATATATTGCTGCGATAACCAAAATACTAATTTTAAACGTGTCTTTCATGAAGGTATTATTACCAACATCGGAAGCAGGATTGGTTGCAGAACGATTAGTATGCTCTTTAGGAATGAGTTGGGATCCAGACGATTGGGACAATTTCACAGGGTCCATGGGAGATATAAGACTTAGTACATTTATTGCAATATTGGAGAGTAAATGTAGAGTACTAAGAGACGTTGAAGAGGCATCAATAATCGAAGTGATAAATGAAATATATCAAACATTTATTAAAGATGTAATAAAAAAGGTACGCATACGCATACTCAGGCATTAAGCAATTCCTTTTTGTATTTATATATTCGTATATATACTAATTTATATCATATTTTCAGGGATATTTATTTAAAAAAGGCTATTTACTACCAAATTTACGTGAATATTGGTTTGTTTTACAACCGTGCGAATTGACGTATTATAAATCTCCGTCTGAAAAACTCGTCTGCGGCACCATAACGCTTACGCCGAATTGCCTGGTGGAAATAAGTCCAGGATCTAGCAAACAACAGAAATTTTTAGTTACAACTACAGAAAGATCTTTTGAATTAGCGACGCAAGATCACAAGTAAAATGATTCGATTGAAATATACAAAATTCATATAAGCGTCGTTGTTTATGCATGTATTTTTTATCCAGGACTCGTTTACAATGGGTGTCTGCGCTACAACTCGCCATAGATCATTCGAACGGATTAGGTTATCAGCGAGGACAAAAAAGTAAACGCTTAGAAGATTTTCAGAGACGAAAATGTAACACATTTGAAGTTCAGAAGACGAAAATATTATTACAAGAAGAGAAGAAAGCTCGACTTGCGGCCGAAAATCAAGCACAAGAATTGGCAGCTTTAGCGCAGGAAGAAAATAAAAAGATCGTCGAAATGAGAAACAACCAGACAGAGCTAGAGAGATTATTAGCCGAGGAAACGCAGGCTAAACGCGACGAAGAAATAGTGCGAGCATTACAAGCAAGGTGAGCATCTAAATTTAAAGACGACGCATCGTCTAAAATCATTTTTAAACAACGCGTATTGAAATTTGCAGAGTGTTGGCCGAAGAATGGGAGAAACGAGAAGAATTAGAACGACTTCAAGAAGAACAACGGGAAATGTTGGCATCTGAAACACTTAAAAGGAAACAATTTGAAGAGCAACAAAAAATTAAAGAAATACAACTCAAAGGTATTAAAATCAAAATAAATTAAATTATATATATAAAAATTAATCTCGTTATTTTGTTCGTATGTAATGCGCTGCCATACCGTTTATCAGATTGCGATATAACTCCGTCCACTTATTGCTAAGGATCAAGCGAGTAACATAAGCATAGTCTAATATACAAAAAATAAATTTGTTTGTTCGTATTTTATGCGTTGCCATACCGTTAATTCGATTGCGATCAAACTTTGCCAATTTATTGTTTGCACTTTCTCAAATAATATAAGTATAGTACAATTAACTTACAGCAGATCTATCATTCTTAATTAAACAAGATAAGGATCTTGTTTAATTAATTTTGTGACAGCAACGCGCCATACCAGCTAGTAATTTATATGAATATATTCTATGCGTTATTATTAAAATTTACGTTTCAGAGGCTGAAGATCGACTCAAGCAGCTTGAAGTTGAGAGGCAAAAATTAGACGAAGAATTACGATTAGCGAGAAATAAAATACGGCACAGTGAAGACTCTCAGCAAATACTCGAAGAAAAACTTATTGTGAGTACCAAATTAGCAAACATCGCACGGGATCACGCCGACGAAATAAATGATTTACGTATGTTTTTTTTAGGTAATGAATACAAATAGTCGAGAATGCGATAAAATAAGAAGAGCCGTATCGTTTATGCCGACTTCGGGCGATAAAACGGTGCCAATTTTGCAGGCGCGAGCAGCGACTCTGAGAAAGCATTCGAGGAAAGACAAAAACTTTACACTAAGTACAGACACTAACAATATAATAAAGTGAGAATTTTCATCTAAAAATTGATAGATAAACGCCAAACATTATATTATCAGCAACTTTAAAGTTAATCCACTTTGGGTTTAATATCGAAGCATTGTTTGATACTATTATCAAATTATTTGATTTCATAAACGTACATTCGAATTGCATTTATTTTTTAAAGTATAATTTATGAATATTCTTGAAAACGTTTGATCTGTTAATAATAAGCGCTTTCTTTAGCATGGTTTTATTGAGAGCAATAATATTTATTTGCCAAATTTTTATAAATCCAGTATATTAATATTATTAGAAGATTTTGACTAATGATTGTGCCATACGAAACATCTTGAAAAAATTAAAGTAGACGATATTTATTATAATTTATATTAACTAAATAATGTAATATTTTTTGCAATTTTTTTTACAAAGCGTTAGTAATTTATATTATACATTCATTACTAATGTTTACATATTATATATGTTCAGATTAATTATGATTTTTTTTTAAGTCCCTTTCTTGATAATATTCTTATTCTTCTTTCGTTTCTAAAAGAATAGATATTATATATGTGAGAATTTTTAGTATATTTTTATAAAATGTAGTTTAATATTTATTACTGTAATTTATATTTATTTTTCGATTTACTGTCTTTGTTATTATATCAATTTTCTTTAAAATATGTCCATCATACACGAAAATACAATATGTAGAATAATATACATAAATAAAATAAATCTGAATGTATATGGACTTTTCAATGTATAGTTAAAGGCGTCACATTTGGATATCCTTTGCTGTGGAAAAATTTATCAACAAAGTTTTAAATGATTTTGAGGAAACGGAAGATGATGGTTTTAAAATGATACTTGATTTAAAAAATGTACGCGTTTATTTATCATGCGAATATATCGTTATCATAATGAATCTTAAACTACTAGAAAAAGTCACAATATAAAAAAAACTATTATACAAAAAATATAAACCTTCACTTGCTAAATATATACGCCCATTTTAAAAAGTCTTTAAATACTAATTAATATTAATTTTCTTAATGGTAGTTATTTTTGCCGAAAGTAAAGTATCACACTTCACTTTTGCTCATGTATTCTTGCTTCGTTGTTAATTTGTATAAGTAAACGCTAATAATTATATGATATAATTGTATTAGATCTCAAGCCTGAGTAGCACTTACCGATCCATCTTTTATTTTTTTCTTCTTGCCTGCTCCACGTTTTTGCTGTAAACACAATAAAATGTACTTTAATATATTCATCTGTTAATCATTTAAATATTTAAAATCGTTAAGAACCTTTTTCTTTTCGGCTCTAGCTGCTAAAATTTGCCTCCAAGCCCTTTGAATAACACGAGCGGCGTGTTCCATCAAAAACGTTGTCATTTTATGTAATACTTCCCTTTGATACTCCGCTTCTTTTTCGGCCATCAACGGAATGTATATAGCTTCTTGTTCGTCAAATTGAATCTTTTTTGTTTGAAACACATTCAATCAAAATGATTATATTTATAAACAATTTATATGATTATATCGAATAATACCTGCAATTCTTCGAATTGCTTCTTTTCTTCTTCGTAGCATTTGGTCAAATGATCTAAATTTGCTTGCTTGCTGCCGACTTCGTCGTCGTATTTTTTCAACAGTTCGAGCAATTCATTTTCGGTTTTGATCCTGTTTTTATTCAAGCGTGTATATGTATTAAAAAGTTCACACGCTTTTAATAATACATGTCGAAATGCATAATTACCGTTCGGCTCTTAGATCGTTTTCGTTGTCTAAATGCTCTCTGAGCAAACAATCGTAGTGTTCTTTGCTTTCGTTGTGTTTTTGCACCAGGATCGCGGTCTTCAAAATGTGACAATTCATCTCCAGCTCCATTTCATTTTCAGTTTCTAATCTATAAAAATGAATGCATTTTAATGTCGCACAAATTCGGAATCATTGTATCACACACAAACTGACATCTTTTTTGATATTATGTTTTCACATTCTCGTTTTAGATAATCCAGCAATTCTTGTTGTTTCCTTATTATATCTTCTTTTTCTTTGAAAATGGCTTCAAACGTCTCTTTTTCTTGTTTGATTTGGTTTGTTATATCTTTAAAATCGAAAATATTACAATAGCGTGCGGAATATTTTAATCAGATCTATTTATAAATAGGCATAATTACCAGTTATTCTCAGATTTAGAGCTTTATTGAGTGTATTAAGATTCCTTTGGATCACGTCCCGTTTCAGTTTTTCAGCGGCCGTCATCGTCATCCTTTCAATTATCTTGCTTCTTAATTTTATCAAAGCATCAAGGTACAATATAACATCCAATCGACCGCCGTTATTCTGCAACTATGGTTCATTGCATGTGTAGAAGTAATACATTATATAGAAATTAATATGTTTAATAATTCATTCCCGTTCGACACGCGGCACGGTCGAGACGCGCCCCGAGCGCTGGCCCGACCGTCGTACCGCGCGCCCGAACTTCAGTGCTTATCAGCAATTTTATCATCCTCGACGCAGACAACTACCTTCGCCGGCATGCGCCGTGCCAGCTCCAAAAGCCGCGCCAGGCAAAACCACAACCTGGACGAATGGGTTATTCCAAGGAAAACGGCCAAACGCCGATGCTTCACGCCACCAACACCTGTACCCCAACACAACAGGTATGAATCAGCAGCGGTACTCCCGTCGCAAGACCCACCCGCCGCCAAGAAAATACGCGTGCCGCCAATCATCATGGCTGCCAGCACCTCACACGCCACAACACTGGCGCTGATCAAAGCATTCGTCACCGCAGGCACCTTTCACATGCGATACACAAAAAACAATAACTGCTCGGTCCAGTGCGAACTCCTCGAGGACTACACTCGTCTGATGAGTGGACTCAAAAAAGAAGGCGTAAATCGCTATTTTCACACCTTCTCGCTGGAAACAGATCGAGAAATCAAGTCCGTCATTCACGGACTACCTAAAATCGAGCATGAAGAGATTTCAAACGACCTCGAGGGACAAGGCCTAAAGCCTTCCCGAATTACTCAAATGAACCTGGGTGAAGGACGACACACGGAAGTGTATGTGGTGCACTTCCCGTCTGGCACGGACACCAAAAAACTGAAAAACATCAGGTTTATATGTCACTCAAGAGTGACGATAAACAAATACAAAAGATCTCCTGCGCATGTGACGCAATGCTTCAGATGCCAGGAGTTCGGGCACGCAGCCAGAAACTGCTTCAGAGCGGAGCGCTGCGTGCGCTGCAACCAGCCCCACAGCTCCAACGAATGCCCGAGAAAAGGCAAAGAAGGCATGACTCCAGAGTGCTGCGCCTGCGGAGGCGCTCATGCAGCCAACGATAGAGAGTGCCCGAAGCGCAGCCAATACGTCAACTCGCTCCGGAAAACGAGAAAAGCGAAAACCCACGTCGCAACACCTCCACCAGGACCCACCTTCATGGCAAAGGACTTCCCAGGGCTGGGAGGCGGGACTGTGACCTCCGTCCCGGAGCCACCCGTTTGGTTCCCGACTCGTCCTAACACGCGGGAAAATGTTAGTGCTGGTGTAGATAATCTAGTGTCAGTGCAGGAAATGTCTAAATTGTTTTTGTTATTAAAGAAAATACGTGTAGATTTAAGCAAGTGTAAAGATAAAATGGAAATGGCCTTCTGCCTCATTAATTACTTAGATGTCTTATACGACTAGAGACAAAAACTTTAAAATTTTTAACAATGTAAAAATTGTTAATTGGAACGCTCACGGTGTGAGACACAAGGTGGACGAATTGGCTCTCGGAATGCACAAGATGAAAATCGACATTGCTGTAATTACCGAAACATATCTTAAACCAAATATTAACATTTCTATTCCGGGATTCATCTGTCATCGTACTGATAGATTGAACAGAATCGGGGGTGGAGTGGCCATTTTCGTGAAAAACGAAATTGCACACTCCACCGTCGGAACTCCCTCTTTTCACGGTCTCGAAACAGTCGCCATCCAAATCATCTTGGATAAAATTAAACTCATAGTCGTTGCAGCGTACAACCCACCTCATTTAGATCTCCGTCCGAATGAGTTATCACAAATATTCAGTTTGGGGGAAAGAGTGTTGGTCGCGGGAGACTTCAACGCCAAACATCAACAATGGGACTGCTGCAGTGAAAACCGTCAGGGCTCCACCCTGCAATCATTTTCTCTCAATAATAACATTCAAATTCATTTTCCGCAGTGCTTCACACACTACCCATCCAGTAACAGACGCCCGTCCACTCTGGACCTGACGCTGACCAGAAACGTCTCGCTCGTGTCTCGGTTGACGGCCATGGACGCTCTCTCGTCCGATCATCTTCCGGTGATTTTCACCGTGGAAGGCCGACACGCGAGAGTACCCAGGTTCAGATTGGCATACGAGCGTGCCGACTGGCACCAGCTCAGATCCTATCTCAATCGAAAAACATTACTAACTTCTGCAGTTCCAGGAACCACTGAAAGCGAAATTGATGAAGCCGTGGAGTCGATCTCCAACCTGATTCTCGAAGCCAAATCTAAATTCATCCCTACAGAAACTGTCGAACCATCTCTTATTAAATTTACGTGGAACCTAAAACGTCAAATAAAAATTAGAAATAGACTCAAAAAGCTATGGCAAAAAGATCGTTGCAAATTCACTAAAACCATTATCAACCGCATTAACTATCGCATTAAAAAATACATAAACAGGTTAAAAAACGAAATGTGGAGTAATAAGTTATCAAAATTAAAACCCTCAGATAATTCTCTTTGGAAAACTGTAAAATCACTCAAAAATAAAGCCACGGGAATTCCTATCTTGATTAAAAATAATAAGATAGCTGAAACAGACTTAGATAAGACCAATATGCTTGCAGAAACCTTCTGCTTAAACCACAAGATTTCCGAGAACATGAGCGATAACAAAACAAAGAAAGCTGTTAGCCGGTCAATCAGGGATTTCCGTGAAGACTCACTTAATGACATTCAAAAGATTAAATTGATAACTCCCATAGAATTAAATAAATTCATTAGAAAACTAAAGAGCAAAAAGTCTCCGGGTTTTGATACAATCGACAACACTATTATTAAAAACCTGCCATTTAGAGTGATCATTCAATTAACAAAAATATTCAACGCGTGTTTAAATATGGGGTATTTTCCAGCCACCTGGAAAGTAGCGAAGGTAATTCCCTTGCCAAAACCCGGTAAGGATAATAGTAATCCAATTAACTATCGACCAATTAGCTTACTTTCCGCGTTGAGCAAATTATTCGAAAAGACCATATTAAGTAGATTACAAGAATTTGACACCGATGCCATTAACAATGACCAATTTGGCTTTCGCAAAAATCACTCCACGGCTCATCAATTGACGAGACTCGTTGAGCACGTCTCACAAAATTTCAATTCCAAAAAAAATACTGGCATGGTGCTTCTTGATATCGAGAAGGCTTTCGACTCGGTGTGGCACGATGCAATAATTCACAAAATGATTAAGATTAAGTTCCCGACATACCTAACTAAAATCACACAGTCTTATTTGAGCAAGAGAGAATTCTCAGTCACGTTTAATAATAATGAATCGTCCCCTCAGCGCATTCCGGCAGGTGTCCCCCAAGGCAGTATACTTGGACCCCACCTTTTCAATATTTTTATCAGCGACTTCCCGAAGCCTTCCTCTGCGAGCGTAGCTCTGTACGCTGACGACGCGGCTTATTTCACCAGTTCTCGCAGCAACAAATTGGTTGCAGCGAAACTACAACGATCGCTAAACGCAGCGCAGAAATATTTCAACAAATGGAAGCTTAAGTTGAACACTGACAAAACCGAAGCGATTCTGTTTTCGGTGAGGCGCAAACACCGGGTCACATATCCGCTAGTGCTGGGAGGCAGCTCTGTTGAGTGGAAGAACCAAGTCAAATACCTTGGAGTGATTTTGGACTCCAAGCTCAAATGGGGAGCGCAGGTGTCATGGGCGCGAGGGCGCGGGCTGGCAGCCATGGGGGCTCTCGGCTCCATTTTCCGGCGACGCAGCGCCCTATCGACTACCAATAAGCTCCTTTTATACAAAGCTATTATTCGCCCGACCTTTACCTATGCAGCGCCCATTTGGAGCAACACATGCGAAACCAATTTTAAAAAACTTCAAGTAGTACAAAATAGAGCTTTGAAAATTGCTTTCAACACCAGACCGCTTAGAAATCTGAAAAGACTTCATAAAAGTATAAAACTACCCCCAGTAAGCGAATATTTTTACAGACTCACTAAAAACTTTTATAGAAAAATCCCGCATCATCCCAATATATTAGTATCTTCGCTCGGTAATTACAGCAACGACAATATAAGATTTAAATACGTGCATAAAATGCCAAAGCATGTATTGTTCGATGAGAAATAGTTGATCTTGTGTCTCTCATTGGGGGGCTACGAGTGTATGCAGTATGAATGCGCGAAGTATGTACGGATAGAGCGTATGTTTTTATTTATTGTAGTAATAAGTTAATTTTAAGTGATATATTAGCAAAGAGGTTTTTTAATTTCCTATTTTCCTCTATCTTACTAAATGAGAAGTGTAATTAAAATATTTTAGTTTTATTATTTAAATGTTACAACTAAGATAAGGGATACAATCCCAAAACTTAAACTTAAGCAGTTTGAATAAATATGTATAGGCTAGATGCATTTATTTATGTAAAATATTTTATCAAATAAAGGTTATTATTATTATTATAATATGTTTAATAAATAAATATATTAAAAAAACATGCTTAATATTTATAAATGAATAGTCAATGTGAATCGGTGTTGTTTCAGGAGCATAAACAGAAGGAATAATGATGTGATTAGGGAATCCAATCCCGGGATTGCATTAGACTATCTCAGGATCCCGGGACCGGGAATTTCAATAATTTAAGTAATTACAATTATAAATTTGATCAAAAATTACTAATAACTCCATTTGTTTAATATAAAAAATAGCTTGAAAGTGAAAGAATTTTATTTATTTAAGAAAAGATAAAAATACAATTCAAAAATAGATAAATAAAACACTAAAAAATTCAAATATTATTTTTAAAATATGCCCGAAGTAACATTAAAGCATCGAGTGTTTTGTTATTTAGTCTGGATCTGATTTTGGAAGCCAGGCAACTTGCTGCTGAAAATGCACGCTCAGCCTCCACACTCGTTGGAGGTATCGTCATCAGATATTTAAATGCTAGTTCGAGTTGATCATCAATGTGACTGATAAAATTCCTTTCTGCTGAGACACGGACTAAAACTCGCAAAATTCCCGATTTCCCGACAAATTATTTATTTCCGACGCTGCAGATGAATATTTATATATTATAATACTTTGATGTGATTCGTAATTATATTACGGAGGAATACAAAAATTCTGAACCCCGTATCTATTATATTTCATATCGATATTCCCATTATTAGAGTCGAGGTGTAGTAAATACATCACCGGTAGGGAAGGGTTAGGTTAGCTTCGGAGACGCCTATATCTGATGGATGCAGCGACGAACGAATTAAATAAATAAACACTGTGTATAGCACAAAATATTCGGTCATTTCTTCAAGTAAACATTAACAATACACTTGAAATCGATTCATTATATCATTCACACATCATTATTAGTAGATAAATTTGGGTTAACGATTTATGCAATCGTACGATGTACGTAAGATACTCTCTTCGTCTCTATCTCACATGCGCAGTTACTGAACTGCGCTACATTTTATCCGTCTCTGTCTCTCTTAGAGCTCAACGTACAAGAGTGCTCTTTCTGAATCACTGGAATTTGCTCACACATCCTGCCATACAGGTTAATCAATTGATCAAATGATTTAGTTTGGATATTTTCAAAAAACATCCATTGAATCTTTATAATATCTATATTAAATTATTGTCTTAAACTTCATACAAATTCTTTGTTTTGCAATCAAGTTCATTGCCCTTTGAGAGACTCAAACCTTCTAAATATGCTTAGATAATGTAATATTTTCGTTAATTATCGATCATTTACATTAACGGTAATTTTATAACGAGGTAGGATCCATTTATATTATCAAATTAAGAGTACTAATTGCTTTCAGAATCTTCCAATATGACTTGGCAAGAAATATATTGATTTTTTTACAACACCATATGTGATTCACGGTCACAACTAGCGGAGCTTAATAAGATTCAGTGTATATTATTAAATCAGTGAGTAACGGGTATTTGTATCGAAGAAAAAACATTTTTTTTTCTGAATAGAGCTTCGACCTGCTGTCTTTAATTTATTCAAAGGAATCTCTACAGCATCTAACCGTGAGATGTTTCGCGAACTAGAGCCTACTTATTTATGCAAATCAAGCCTAACCGAGACCTAGTAATCTCAAATGTTTGGCAATTCAAATGTGTTATTTAATTTACATATTTGTAGGCGGCTCCGAGAAGTCTCGCATTTTTCTGTTATGTTATTAATAGTGAATTTTATGCATTATATTCTAATTGCTCCCAATTTTTTGATACATGATGATGGTTGCTTAGTGAAATATGGCAGACCCGCCGTAATCCGGCGCCCCCTGTAGTCCGACATCCCAATACAATTATAGTACATACGGTAAGCAGTTTATGATACCAAAAAGAACCACGAGAACATTCAAAAGTTCGTCTCTACCATTGATCTGGCCAGGCAAGAGGCAAACTTTCAAGAAAGCTAAATATCCAAAGGTGGAGAAAGCTTTCCATATGTGGTTTCTTCAGAAAAGAAACAGGCATACATTTATTTCTGAACCCATATTAGTCAAGAAAGTATAGTTGTTGGAGAAGGAGATAACAAAAATATTTTGCCATTTATTTATGAGCAATTTTGAAATACATTTTTTAAGTGTCATGTAGATTTTCAATCTGGGCATTACTAGGAAAGGAAAGATTGGACTCCATACAATCCAAAAAGTTCCTTTTAGTAAAATTAAGGCGTTCTTCTCGATAATTTTTCAATTTTCTTCCAAGAAAAAGTACTTAATTTTCAAAAAGCACCCACGCATGTTTTGGGCCTCAAATCGTGATTGAATTACCAATCACCAATTAATAAACAAGGCCGTTCTCTGCCTGCATGCCGCATTATAGTGAAATCGTAATAGGAAATCGCCCATATTGAGGGCCGAATGTCAGACTAATTTTAAATCATCATAGACTTAGATGCTATATTCGTATGTCCGCCATTTATCATCCGTACAAATCCACTTATCTGTTAGGACCGCGCAGCATGTATGAAGTTTGTACATAAATAAATAAACACTGTCGATAGCACACATTCTTCTTCTTTATTTTTAATTTGGGCTTGTTTTTTGTAATTTCTTCCAAGGCTTTGGAACCGGAACGAAACCAGATAATCGATAAAACTATTATTTTTCCTGGAACGAAAACCATAACCGAATCAATATAAATGTTAGGAACGTAACCGAAAAAAAAAACGGTTCTAGGCCCTGATTTCTTCCATCAAACGCAATTCTTTCTCAAGGCAATGGATGAATAAAATACTGTTCGCATCTCAAAAAATGACAAAAAATCATCGACATTTGCATCTTTGGCCGCTTTGGGTTGCTATCGCCGGTTCCTGTCCATTCAGCCAACTACTATCAATCAAGCAGCTCTTCCCGGATAAACATGACACTGTGGGAAACATGGATGAGACGACAGAACGAGACGATATTGAACCCCTACCATTTAAGAGGGAAGAACTCCAGCTAGTTGGGAGATCCATGAAGACAGGGAAGGCGCCAGGACCGAACGGCATTCCCGGCGAGATCATCAAGCTGATGATTGCCGAGTACCCGGAACTAGTACTAGATGCACTAAATGCCTGTCTGGCGGAAAGGAAATTCATCAAAAAAATGGAAAACGGCCATGCTGGTGCTAAAACCTCACGAGGATTCAGGCTAAAATAGAAGATAATCTGTCAAATAGACAGTATGGATTCAGACGGGGCCAATTTTGGAGCCAATTCAGAGAGTAGTGGAGATAGTCCGGGAAGCATGGAGAGGCTCAGTCAAAAGAAGCAGAGACGTTGTGATGGTCACGTTGGACATCAAGAACGCGTTCAACACTGCCAGCTGGGAGTTGCTCAAAAAAAACTTCTGAGTTCCGGAGTACGCTGTCGAGCTCGTCAACGACTACTTCAGAAACCGCTGTGTCCATCACAACGAGACTAATACGACGAAGAAATTGGAGATGAGCGTTCCGCAAGGATCAGTGCTGGGACCCACACTGTGGAACGTCCTTTAAAACAGCCTACTGGAGTTGAAAATGCCAGAAGGAGAAGAACTCATTACCTTCACGGACGACGTGGAACTGCTGGTGACTGGCAGAGAAAACGGAGGCAATGATCTGTAGCAGAAGAAGACCGAGGGTCAAACAGTTTGTTGTCAACGGCCACGAGGTTGAATACAGCAAAACACTGAGATATCTCGGGATTCACATGGACAACAACCTTCAGTAAACATATTGAAGCAGCTGCGCAGAAAGTAGCCAGCGAGCTCGGAACGCTCATGCCCAACATTGGAGGGCATGGCATGGATATGGCATGAGTCGCTCAAACATGAGAACTACAGAGAAAAGCTGGCAAGGGTCCAACGGCAGGGAGCACTCCGAGTCACCACAGCATACACAACAGTATCTGAAGAAATGGCGCTCGGGACCGCTGGAATCCCCCCGCTGGACCTCCAAGCAAAGAAGAGAGCCTTGGACTTCAAAGATCTCAAAAACCACAACGAACACGACCAACAACTGAAGACAGTAGAAATGGGATCAGGTCTAGTAAGGGAAAAAGGACCCACCGACTTATCCCGGTCGTAAGCCGGTGGAGGGCCCGAAAACATGGTGAAACGACCTACTGCTTGACTCAGATGCTCACTGGACACGGATGTTTCGGTGCGTACCTAAAGCTGAACCTAAGGAAACATCCGCCCACTTGCCACCACAGCTAAGTCGACGATGCCGAAAACACCATCACTGACTGTGAAGCTTGGACATCCCAGAGAAACACGCTGAAACAAGCACTCGAGCAGAGTGTTTGACGTTCAACGTTGACAACATGGCCCACAGCATCCCACAGGAAAAAAAAGCTGACTACTAATTTGATTCCGGAGTATAGTGCTGAATTCATGTTCTATCCATTGTCACATACCGCATGAAATAAAACATTTTTAATGCATTAAAACAGCTCCAAACAGCGCTCTGAATTGTGGACGCGTTGTTGTTTTTGATCGACTGCGAGCAAACGCGGTACTCGCTTCGAACAGAGCTTTCTCATGGACAAACGTTGATGTAAAATGAGTGTTCAATATAATAATTAACCGGTAGATTCAATAAAACGGCGAAATAGATATTACACGCGTGAAAGTTTGAGAATTTGAATATTTTTTGCTTGCTTGAAAATTGGTGGAAAATTAAAGCAATTTAAACCATTTGTTGCAGAATCAATTCGTTCGGTCGAAAAAATTTCTTAAGCATTATTTGTAGACTAAAATAACTGCTTTATTTTATCCTAAGAAATACCTGATATATCTAAAACATTCACTAATGAACAAATGATTTATCTTATCGATTATTCACAATACTGTCGAACTGGTTTAACAATAATACAAAATTTTGTACTATTAGCTGCATTAACAAAAAAGTATTTATTGATCACGTTGAAATTGTACTGTTTCGTTTTTATTATATAAAATTGTCCATGTTATATAGCAATCTTAAAACGAGTTCCTTAAAGAAGATTGCGAAGGAGTTGAATACCCTACAAGTTCACATAGAATCTGTGTCTCTCGTGAGGTGGACGCAATTGCGAATAACCAGAGAAGCATACAAGAACTACAGAAAAACGATTCGATAATATTTCGCAATAATATTTTGCTGAAATTGGAACCAATGAAATTTATTCCAAAACCATAATGTTCAAGCTGTGCCTAATTTTGGTGTGCTATCAATTGTTTAATGTCGTACAAAGTGCTAAAATAATCAATGTAACCGATCAAATATTAGAACAACCAGAACAAGTCACATCCGATGGAATTTATGCAGAGTATGAAGATGACGAAGACAATGGTCCTGATATAATGAGGAGTCGCACAGGAAAATATTTTCCTTTTGTGCAATTGCCGTTGCTCTCAGTGATGAGGCAGAGTCCAGCTTACAACTATAGGCCAGTTGATAATATGGATCCTTTTGACTTCCTAAGGGATCATTATTCTTTACCATCAGGTAATGGCATATCTATTTATTTAATAAATACATAAAATATGGACAAAAAAATGCTTTGAAAACTAATAATTTCAGATGAAATTAATTTAATACCCATCGTGTAAAAGAGGTGAAGTTGATTAATAAGAACTTTGATATATTTATTGCAGGTTTAAGCAATCCGCTGAAAGAATATGATTTTGTGATTGTCGGTGCGGGAGCAGCGGGCAGTGTTTTGGCTAGCAGACTCAGTGAAAATGAAAATTGGTCCGTACTTCTTTTAGAAGCAGGCGGTCCTGAGATTTTACTAACAGATGTGCCTTTACTTGCTGGTTATTTTCAGAGTACTGATTTTAATTGGGGCTATAGGCAAGAAAAACAAGAAGGATTGTGCATGGGTAATATGTTGATATAATAATATTTACTCATACAAAACTATATTTTAAACGGCAAACGATTGATGTAATTTATGAAAATTTTTTTAGGTATGGATGAACAGCGTTGTGCATGGCCAAGGGGTAAAGGCATAGGTGGAAGTTCAATAATTAATTACATGATATATACTAGAGGGAAAAGAATTGATTGGGATAGAGTTGCAGAAGCAGGAAATCCTGGATGGTGAGTATCTTAATCTATAAACTATATTATATCGACTGGATAAATATTAAAAATATATTTTAGGTCATACGATGATGTATTACCATATTTCATGAAATCAGAAAGAGCAAGATTAAAAGGATTGGAAAAATCAAAACATCATGGTACAGATGGAATAATGTCGGTTGAATATCCTCCATATAGGTAAAACATATAACGATATAAAAACTATATATTTAACATGTATTTAAACTTAATAATACTATTTCTAGAACTGTATTGAGTGAAGCTTTTTTGAAAGCTGCAAATGAACTCGGCCAAAAACTGATTGATTATAATCAAGGAGATGAAATAGGATTTGGACGCATACAGGCGAATATCAAAAACGGTAGACGACAAAGTGCAGCCAGGGCATTTCTGCATCCATTTAAGGAGAGACCGAACTTACATATATTGTCACACAGTAGAGTCGTTAAAATCAACATAAGCCATAAGACTAAAACGGCCAAATCTTTGGAATATGTACGCAATAGAATGGCTTATAAAGTGAGAGCCAAAAAAGAAATAATATTATCAGCGGGCGCTTTTGGATCACCTCAGCTGCTGATGCTTTCTGGAATTGGCCCAAAGCAACATCTCCAAGAACTGGGAATAGAAACAATTCAAGATTTAAAAGTCGGTGAAAATATATACGACCATTTAACGTTCCCCGGTCTCATATTTCATATGAACACCTCAAACCTTGGTGTCATTGAGAATAAAGTCCTCAACTTAAATAATTTTGTTAAGTGGATAAATTACGGCGAAGGTATATTTACCATTCCGGGGGGCGTAGAAGGAATCGGTTATATAAAAACAAACGTATCCGATGAAACCTTAGAACATCCCGACATGGAAATGCTATTCATATCTGCAGGATTAACGGGGGATGCTAGTGGAGCCGTCCGCAAAGGAATGAAAATCTCCGATTCATTCTTCAATGAAGTATTCGGAGACGTAGTGGAAAAGGACTGCTGGTCTATTTTCCCAATGCTTTTACATCCAAAATCTAAGGGCTTCCTCAAACTGAAAGACAAAAATCCATTCCACTGGCCCAAATTTTATTATGATTATTTTTCAGACAAAAGGGATCTGGATACGTTAGTCGAAGGAATAAAATTCGCAATAAAGCTATCCAAAACAAAGGCTTTCAAGAAATACGGATCCAAATTGTATAAAAAGCACTATCCCACATGTAGAGATCATACATTTGGAACCGATGAATATTGGGCCTGCGCCGTAAGAACATTGGGTACAACGTTACATCACCAAGTTGGAACTTGTAAAATGGGTCCTCCAACAGATCCGGAGGCCGTTGTAGACAACGAACTTAGAGTTTACGGCATAAAAAAATTAAGGGTTGCAGATACTAGCGTAATACCAAAACCCATGGCAGCGCATACGAATGCACCGTCTATTATGGTTGGTGAAAAATTGGCCGATATCCTTAAAAATACACATTCGTAATATGGAAAAATATTTGAATATCAACATTATTCATATTAAATATTGAAAATGAATTTGTAGCACTTAAATAAAACATGCAAGTCTGAATATATAACATGAAATCATATTTAGTTTAGTAATATATTATATTTAAAATGCAATGAAGTGCATAATTTTTTTTATAATAAAAGACTTTAAATATTATAAATTTTCTTACCTTATTGTTTTCAATTCGTAACTGTTTGCACATATGAAAATAAATATAAGACATGAAATTATATACATATAATTGAAACTATACCAAAATATATTTGATAGACTATCATCGTACTTGCTGTATTTTGTTTTCGATTATAGTACGCAGCGTTGGATACTTCATGATAATCCAAATAATTTGTGAAAGTTCTGGATATATCTTTGGTCCAGGGTTCATGATGTACTATTTTGAATAAAAAAATGCAAAGATGAAATTGTTCTTACAAATTTATAAATAAATTAAATTTGATTAAAAACCTTGTTTGAATTAAACATAAAGATCAAGAGCAATACCTTTTGTATGTCTTCTTTGGTTATTATTTCATATTGAGTTGATTTTTTCACTCTCGGCGTACATGGTTTAGCGTGGAATTTTCGTATCGAATATAAATCTCTTTCACTGACTATCTTTGCCACTGAATCAAGATCATCATTGTCCATGTGAAGCGTGAAAATAGCAATTTCCGTTTTGTATATTACATCGTTAAAGATTGACGTTATTCGCTCCGTCTGAATCCCGATCTCGATATCAATTTGGGTTGATTCTACAATAAAATATGTATTCATATGATTATCATAACGCACTTAATATGGATAGATTGTAGTTAGAATTAATTAATTTATGAAATAATAACTCTATTGGATAATTTACACTATTTTAAAATGCAGTATATCACATATTATCACATTTACTTCCTATAAATATAAAAAAAACATGCTTTATATTTATATTCTATGAAAAATGTATTACTTTATCTTAATAATATTTGACCTCGCAATACTAAATGAATGCTTTGTTTTTTATTAAATATGATTTTAATTCCTTAATACCTTTGAATACTATTTCGCTTCTGTTGATCTCGCTGTAGCTTATTTTGGATGAACTTTGCATGCTCGAATTTGAACTCTCAGTAGGTGAATTCATCGTGGTTTTAGAATTGTGTTGCAAATTTGACTTGTATTTGATAGAATTGAGTATGTTAGTATTTATAATGCCATACAAGTAGCGTAGCAACTATCTTTTGCCGTCAAGGATATGAATTATTAAATCAATACAAGTATTAAATAAAACATATAGATTGATATACGATAAATTAAAATGATTACAAATTGTGTGGGGGTTCATTAAATGATTTAAACATTTAAGAATGACATAAATTATTATGTCCATTTGTACAATTATAATTTAAAATCATCAATATCAAAGATAAAAATGTTATTCAGTTTTGTAGATTAAATCATTATTTTAAAATAATCACATCTTTATTCAATTTCAAATAATGATTATTGAATTAAATCATTATAATAATACCAATTAGAATAAGAAAAAAAAATATTTTTTACAATTTTAATCAGAGAAGACTTAGATTAGTCGATTCAACTAACGAAAGCAAGTGTTTCTTTTTAACAACCATATCTAATATTGTTATTGGGTTCATCCTCTTTGCAAATTTAGTTAAAAAATATTTTATTTCTAGGATTAAATATTTGCTAACTTTGAAAAATTAGACTTTACACCGAGTGAAATTCGAAATATGTAAATATATTCTTCAACCAAGCAATATTCGATTGAAGGGGAAATCTACTAACAATTTGGAGCAACGAGCGATAAAGATATAGCTAAGACCTACTTTGATCATAAAAAATCTGTCGCGTAATTTTAAACAAGATATTAATAGTTAAATAAATAAATTAAATATATTGCATATTTTGGACATTCCAAAACATTCACTAGAAAAATGTTTCCGGCTCCATTTTGGCACATTAATGCCCACTATGTTTATCATGGTCTGAATGAGTTTTAACCCTTTTAGCGCCGGACAGCGATATATCGTCATCCGTAATACATGACCCCGGGATTAGTAAACGTAATCCCGAAAAATTCGGAATTGAAATTTTTATCTAACAGAAATCGTACACCCCACCAGCACAATGAAGGCTACTAAATCGAGACAATCCCGCCGAAATTTGGACGCTTGGAAACAGTGGCGTAACTACTAATTGGCGAGCTTAGGCGACGCCTATACAGTACATATATGTTTTTCAAATTGTTATGATGTTTCAATGAGGTTAATCTGAGGTGTGATTATTGCTAGTTGAAAACTTTTAACCTTCCCCTACCGGTGATGTATTTACTACACCTCGACTCTAATAATGGGAATATCGATATGCAATACAATAGATACGGGGTTCAGAATTTTTGTATTCCTCCGTAATATAATTATGAATCACATCAAAGTATTATAGTATATAAGTATTCGTCTGCAGCGACGGAAATAAATAATTTATCGGTAAATCAGGAATCTTGTGAGTTTTAGTCCGTGTCTCAGCAGAAGCAAATTCTATCAGTCACATTGATGGTGTTATACGAAAATGGGGGCTCACGCGGTCATCAACTCGAATTAGCATTGAAATATCTGATGACGATACCTCCAACGAGTGTGGAGGCTGGGCGTGCATTTTCAGCAGCGAGTTGCCTGGCTTCCAAAACCAGATCCAAGCGAAATGACGAAACTCTCGACGCTTTAATGTTATTTCGGGCATATTTTTTATCTTGTTTTGAATTGTATTTTATCTTTTCTTAAATAAATAAAATTCTTTCTCCTTCAAGCTATTTTTTATATTAAACAGACGCGTAGGAAGCGGGAGCCAGGAGGAGTCGTCGGATAGCCTTGACTGCGGGAGGACGTCCTTTCCGCAGTTAGATCTCTCTCTCGTGAATAATAAAGAGGTTATCAAAGCAATCTTTCTGTTCCACCTCATCCTATTCGCCCGGTTACATAACGGTCTGAGAGAAGAACGAACCTCGACGAGTGCGTGGGAGCGGCATTCTTAGCTGCGGGAAGGACGTCTTCCCGCAGCCAAGAGCAACTGACAACTCTTCCCGACTCCCGCCTCCTGCGCGTCACCACCTAACAGGCAACGACGCACGCGCAATAAGCGATCGGTCGTTCTTGCAGGTGCAATGTCCCCGCAGCGCCACAGAAGATGGCGCTGTTAAAATATCACATTTCACCTAGAGAGAGACGGAAGATGTCACTGTTAATCTGGTGAATTAAATCTGCTCAGACAAATTATCTAGAGCGTCCTGAACAAACTGGCCTTTGCCCTGGGAATGCCCGTGAGATTGGTGCTCGAGGGGGGCTCCAGAAGTAACCGACTCAAGAAGAACACGTTACCAAGAATCAGCATGGGGGAACACGGATTCAATTTAAGGAATCCGTCAACTACTTGGGAGTCACCATTGAGAGAGGATGCAGATTCGGCAACATGTCAGCGAAGCCTCAAAAAAGACCTTTAACGTCTTCGGGAGAATGTAGCGACTGGCGAGAACCGATTGGGGCTTCTACGGGCGCAGCATGCGCACAGCATACCAAGCCCTGTACGTCAGCATTGTGACGTATGGTGCCGGCGCATGGGCTCACAAACTGGGACGACTGGGTCAGCCTACCAGTCTTGGCAGGAGTCCTTCCAATGGATCTGAAGCTCCAGGTAATGGCCGCAGTTCACAGATTGAGGAAGGGCCACGCAGTGATGATCGGCGATTCACTTCGCACGGTGGAGTAGGCGGTGGAGATAATTGACGGCAAGGCGTCTCTGAGGAGATGGGTTGAGGTCGCGGCCACAAAAACATAACAGGATAGATGGCCCAATTCAACAAGTGGCCACCACTTGTTTCAGTTCCAAAAACAATTGCGCCCAATCATTGGATGGCGCAATTTCTCATGGGCCACGGCCATTTTAGTACCCACTTAATGGGACTTGGGCTATCGGATCACTCGGATTTTCTATGCACTGCACCGAGCATAGACGCAGAACATGTTCTGTGGTCGTGTGAAGGCATGGGGGCCGAGCGGGAGGCGCTTTTGTGTCATATCCGCAGGCCATGTGAGGGGCCAGTGGGACACAAAGATCTGGTGACCCGTCCTGGCTCCCTCAGCGCTTTCGCCCCCGCGCGGCTTAACCCCCCCCCTCTATTTTCTTACATCCCTTTTTAATTTATATGGTTTTGCGTATTGCATTGCGCTCGGTCACCAGATTGAGCAGAAGTTGGTTCCTCCAGGCAGAGCCGTAACAAGGGCGTGGCAAAGCAGGCGCTCGCCACGGGCGCAACTGAGCTTGGGGCGCAAAACGCAGAATATCGACCCGGTCAAGAGTTGCACATGGGTTTTATTTTACTCGACCATTCTATTTTACACGAGCTAACACTGATTGACTCTGTCCGTTTTTATATATATACTAAGTTGTATAATCCCTATTTTCTTCGTTATCGTCATATTCAGGTATGGCATAAGATCGCGAGGCGCTCATTTGTCATATCAGCGATCCGAAAAGCGGACCGATTGAGAATTCTGTCACGGAACGTAGCATTTAGACACTTTCTATCATAGTATTTTCTTTATAACAGTAACCGCCATTTATACGTTAGGTCGGGACTTATTTTTGGGACTATCTTTAGTTAACTTTTAAAAAATTGGACTTCCGGGGGGCGTTAAGTTTGATACTTGCCACGGGCGCTTCATACCGTAGTTACGGCTCTGCCTCCAGGGGGCGTTAAATTAGTTTTACTCTAATTCTTAGTGTTGTTAGATGTGCGGGCTGTCATAAGGTCGCCCCCCTCCACCCCCCGATTTTTTTAAATGTTTATTAACATCTGGTTACGATCGCTCAAAACAAAACCGCGCAAACAAAGAACAGGATTCAATCGCAAATAACGATACATTAAACTCATTTTTTCCACAGATTGAGTTTTTACTCGTCTTTTTTCACAGCACTTTCGTTTGCATCAAAAACAAGGTCGTTTCCTGCTACTATAACGTGTCCACTTTTTTTAAAGATATCGTACCAGATCTCTTATATAATATTTATCACCGAATTCAACGCTCATTAATATTTTATTGCATTCTTCGGCTATGATGCAGCTCATTGAACGAAAAGCGTCACAAACATACACGTAAAGTGCAATTCCGCCTTTTTTTATCGCCAAAAATTCCGAATCGATAAAAAAACTGTGACCGGGCCAAAAAACAACAGGCCGATAGTTTTACAATGTTTGATTAAATTTATAATGCGCCGATTGTGTTATATAAACAAGCTGCAAAAAAATCGTCGTTGAATCAGGCTGAGTTCCTTTCAATAATTTTTTGCTCTACGATAAAAATGAACCACATCCATTATTGCAAAGTTTGGATATTAACGAATCGATAAAAAATATATGTATGTATTTTTATCGTACAAATTGAAGTGCTCATGAACCAACAGATGTCGCCTTGTGTTCGGTCTAAAAAATGGCGATCAATGTCGACTTGGTGTATCAAAACCAGGTCGTTTTTATAAATTAAAAAAGTGTCTTTGACATTTGGACATTGAAAAGCCGTCCAGAATCAAATACATGCATGTCCTCATTTTAGGTTGTTAACCTTTGCACATTTGTGAGGTTTATTTTTACATTTATTGACAATTTGTGATTTTTTTCTCTCTCCTATAAAATATATTATGATGTTTTTCAACCCCTTTTTAAAGAGACGATGTTCAAAATACGAAGAAGAATTTTGAGTGTATTGAAGAGCGCTATGAAGAAGTTGTGCGTTGTGTAATATATAATAAAATATGATTGCTATTGGTGTAGTGGTTGCTTTATTTTATCTATAGATACACACACCTACACAATAGGTGAGAGGTACATATTCAGATACCAGAGGCCTATCAATAGGGAGGGGCCACTATCTTGGGCCTCGCAATATTAGGGGTCTCAACATGGCAAATTTGCTCATTTTAAAGCGTGCAAATTTTCTGTAAAATAATCAAATATAATAATCCAAAAATATATTAAATAGCATTAATTTTATTTCTAAAGCCACAATATTATTATACATTTTTAAGGATCTGTAAAAAATTGGTTGTCTTGGGTCTCGCAATTTTATTAGAAGACCATGCAACTACTCGCTATAACCGTGATCTCATCGTAGTTGTGCTTGCAATAAACAATTTTGCGTGTTCTATTCATATGTATTTTTTAATATTATTTAAAGTGATCTGAATGTTTTTACAATTAAGATTAATAACAGTTTTATTAGATTTTGTGTAATAGTCCCAAAAATACCCGACCTAACATATCGATAGCAGTCACTGTTTAAAAAAATACTATGATAGAAAGTTTCCAGATGCCATGTTGCTTCCGTACAGATCATAGAAAATGCCTCAAAAAGTTTTAAAAGTGGATGGAGTGGCCATATGGTTTGTATGTCCAATCGGTCCGCTTTTCGGATCGCTGATATGACGAATGTCGTTTAAATTTTACAATCGGTCGCAAAATATTGTTGTCTTTATTTTATTGCGGGTTTATGCCGGCTGGGTCAGCCCAATGTTTAAGGGATAACGAAGAAAAGAGGGATTAGGAATTGTGGTAAATATTATAAAAACCGACAGAGTCAATCAATGACGGTTAATGTAAAGTAGAATTGTCGAGTAAAATAAAAACCGTGTGCAACTCTATGGGTCGGTGTTATGCGTTTTGCGCCCCAAGCCCAGTTGCGCCCGTAGCGGGCGCCTGCTTTGCCACGCCCTTGTTACGGTTTTGCGTATCACATAAATCAATTATATATTTAAAACTCTATAAAAAGCCACAAACTAGTAATGGCTAACGTCACCCCTCGGTCTGCTCTCCGCAACATATCCAATATAAGAATCGTCGCGTGGAATGCTAACGGTGTAAAGGGTAAAATTGGCGAGCTCATTGATTGATTTTATAAAACGATACGACGCAGATGTCGTCTGCGTTGGTGAAACACATTTAAAATATGAGCCCCCAAAAATTATTAACTTCTCACACATTCACTCCAACCGACACTACGGCAGTCATGGAGGCACTCTCATCTACATTAAAAATAACATAAAACACTACAAAATTAACATTCCACAGCTTATCAACGTCGAAGCATCTGCGGCGGATCTGGTGCTGGGAAATACTGCGCTTCTCAGAATAATATCGGTCTATCATCCCCCAAATAGGCTCACATTGCCCACAGGTGATCTAGACATTCTCTTCAATGACTCCCAAATCCCCACGATCATTGCGGGAGATATGAACGCCAAACATCACAGCTGGAATTGCATACGCGAAAACTCTAACGGCAAAATCTTATACGACTACGTGCAAAGTAATCCCGCAATAGAAATCTGGGATCCTGGCGCCCCCACTCATTTCGGACACCGTGGAGTCCATGATATCTTAGACATAGCTATAGTTAAAAATTTCAAAAATAAATGGAACTACAATATTCAAGTTGTCAGCGATCTCTCCTCAGACCACGACCCTATCATTATTGATATCTCTTTAGACGCAAATATCTTCTTTATGGAACCTAAAAAATCCATCAATTGGGAAACATATAAAAAGGCTATATCTACAACCATCAAACTTCCTGAAGCATTGCACTCAATATCAGATATTGAGACTGCAGTTAATAAATTCACTTATCAAATTAATTCCGCCATTCAAAGTGCTTCACACGATTCCACCCCAAACTATAGGGACCGTCTAGATCTCCCACATAACATAAAATCCCTTATCAGGGAAAAAAACAGAGCTAGAAAAATTTGGCAAATATATCGTGACCCTCAGTCTAAAGTTCTGCTCAATAACTTAGAATTTAAAGTCAAAACGGCTGTTCTCAACTTCAGGAATGCCAGATGGGATAAAAAAATCTCCCGATTGTCCACCCAAGACAACTCCATCTGGAAACTTGCTAAGTCCCTCAAAAGACCACATAGCAAAATTGCTCCTCTCAAAGATCCGCAAGGTAACTTTGTTTACTCTGAGCAAGACATTGCGAACGTCTTCGCGGATAGTCTGCAAGCGCAGTGCTCACCACTAGATTCGCCGACAGACCCGGATACTGATCGTGTCGTCTACGAGACGGTTCGCTCCTTCCGATTCTCCCCTCTATCTACACAAATTCCTTATTCCTCCCCCGGGGAGCTTGCGCGATTTATAAAAACACTAAATAATAAAAAATCCCCTGGCCCAGATAATATTCCCCCTTTAGCAGTTAAACTTCTCCCCAATACCGGCTTCTCCGCACTGCTTAGGATAATCAACTCTTGCCTACGATTTAATCACTTCCCGACCGGCTGGAAGACTGCCAATACAATTTTTATACGCAAGCCACATTCGTGTGATTATGATCCAACCTCCTACCGACCCATTAGTCTGTTGTCCATTCCAGGCAAAATCCTCGAAGCTACAATTCTGTCACGCATTGAATCTGAAGCAAAATCCCTCAATGTCCTCCCCTGCGAACAATTCGGCTTCCGCAGGGCTCACTCCTCCGTACACCAGCTCCTCCGTGTCACCGAATTCATACACGAGGGCATGGAGACGAAAATGGGTACGGGTATCGTCTTCCTAGACGTTGCCAAAGCCTTCGATAAGGTCTGGCACGAAGGACTGCTGTACAAACTCCTCTCCGCCGGATTCCGCGACTCCACAATCCGCATAATTGATAGTTACCTCTCCGAACGTTCTTTTCGCGCCAAAAATGTCTCCATCCTTTCAAATATCCGTCCCATATCCGCGGGTGTCCCCCAAGGATCCATTCTCGCCCCTATATTATTTTCCATATACACCAGCGATATTCCCAAATCCGATCATCCTTCTGATTCGATCGCTCTCTACGCGGACGACACCGCCATAATGTCGCAGTCGACCGATATGAACTTGATTTGCAGGCGCTTGCAATCTCAATTAGACTTGCTAAGCGTCTGGAACTCTAGGTGGAGAATAACGGTAAATGCCAAAAAGAGCGCGGCGGTGCTGTTCGCCATGGGGTTGTCGAAGAAGAAAAAATCCCATCAAATTCCTCTCACCCTCCCATCAGGAACCATCCCATGGGTCAAACAGACCAAATACCTCGGAGCAATTTTCGACTCAAGACTCACTTGGGCTCCGCACATTGACAGTGTCACCAAAAAAGCTCGCGGAGCCTTAGCCGCCTTAAAGCCCATCCTATGTATTAAGAGCAAGTTGTCCATCAGGAACAAATTGCTCTTATACAAATCCCTCATACGTCCCATCATGACCTACGCCTCTCCAGTCTGGGGATACCGGCAGAGCGACAATCGCAAATTGAAAACATTACAAAGCATTGCTATAAGACGAGCGTTTGGAGCTCCCTGGTATCTCCGGAACTCCCAACTTCAATACGAAGCAAACATCCCTCCCATCAAAGATCACATTGAGTACCTTTCTACCAATTTCTTTGATTCCCTAAAAAAGGTACCAAATCCCATCATAAATTCCCTATCTTCCTACTCGAGCAGCTTGAATCGCCGCCCGAAGGCGATACTTGGTGTTAAGGTCACAAGGAACATACGCAGATTCCGATACCCAAAAAAGGGTATCGGTTAGTCTAAACTACGTATCAAAATTCCAAAATAATGTTATCTTTAAATCTTTTATTATTATCTTTACATATGTTTTTATTTTTATTACTTTATTTTATTTTTATATATTCTTTACATGCATGTTTTATTCTTTTAATATTTCATTTTTATATTTTATTTGTATAATCTTTTTTTGTATATATTTTCTATTGTATCTTTAAGACGCTGTATTATATAGCTTTTTCAAAATAATGTAAATAATAACAATTGTGGTCATTAATGACCAACCATGTACAATCAGGGAGGCATTGGCCCTAAGGTCACAACCTCCAACAAAAAAAAAAAAAAAAAAAAAAAAAAAAAAAAAAAAAAAGCGATTCTATTTTAAACGCTATTGTATCGATTGGGCCAAATTAATTGATTTCAATGAACGAATATTGTGTGCTATTAACAGTGCTATTGATATACAAGATTGACTCACGCTACGCGGTTCTGAGAGAATGTGGATTTGTGTGGATGATAAATGATGGACATAAGAATATAGCAACTATGTTTAACTCACTAATTAAAGGGTTAATATAAATTTTCTTAGCAAAAGATACTGGATGATGTGGATGAAAATCCATTTACTGTTTCCAGATATTTAATATTCTGGATTGTTTAAATATAATAGCAATTAATAGGAATTTGCGAAATTAAAGAAGCTTCCTTATTGCTCTAAACCAGTAGTAGTCAACCTTGTTTCTATCGCCCACTAGTGGGCGTTCAAGCTTTCATAATGGGCGGTAGGGGTGTATATGTGAAATATATGGAAAATGATCATATTATGAACAAATAATAGAGACACTGTCTGAATATTTCTGAAAAAGGAGAGCTTCGTTTGTTCGTTCATTTCTACTTCAATAATATACAGAAGATTGAATCGATCGATTTACACGGTGACTTGTTGAACCGTGTAAACCGAGGGACAACTGTGTGTATATCATGCACTTTTTTCGTATGAAATTATCGAAACCAATGCCACGGCGAAGAACAAGTTTATCTTAATGATCGCATGTTTCGATGATCGATTAAGAAGTTGGCGAATTTCGAAAGATTCAAATTCGACAGCAAGGCCTGTTAAAATTGTGACAAATCTTAAGGTACGCAACCGAAAGATTCATAAATCAAGGCCATCAGGAAATTGGATTTGACACCATAAAAAAAGAAATTGTACCGAGGTCATTTCTAATATAAATTCGATACTATTCAAATTTATCAAAAACAACTCGTCCGACCGGCGTAATTGAAGCACGCAGCTTCACGAAGTAAATTTATAGTGCACGATGCCAATTTTTATCTGGTGATCGAACTTTTTCAACTCTCAAAATGTTCAAGCTCTGCTGTATTGCTTTATTGTGTGGACAATTCGTGTGTGCTGCGAGTGATGATGCTGGATTCAAAGTTGATTTATCTGAAGGATCCGAGTTTTTGAAGCCCGAGGGGGTATATACAGAGTATGAAGAAGGCGAAGAAGAGAAGGAAGCTTCGAAAAGTCGTCCACCGAGATTTCTTCCATATATTCAGCTGCCATTGATTGATATGCTGAAACAAAGTGCTGCACACAATTATGTGCCTTTCAATTTTGGCGATCCATTCGATTTCTTGAGACATCATTATCCTCAACCTTCAGGTGTAAGATAGATAACTTTTGTACTTCGAATGATGTCGAAGTAACACACATTTGAATATCCAATTGTAAAATCGAATGCACGTTTTAGGACATGCACTGAAGGAATACGACTTTGTGATTGTTGGAGGAGGAACTGCCGGCAGTGTTCTGGCTAGCAGACTAAGCGAACATGGAAAATGGTCAGTTTTACTCTTAGAAGCCGGAGGAGCTGAACTTATACTTTCAGAAGTTCCTTTGCTCGCTCCTTATTTCCAGAGTACAGATTTCAATTGGGGATTTAGAGCTGAAAAACACGATGGACAATGCAGAGGTATTCACATCACATAACAAATTATTTCAATTAAAAAATACTTTAATAATATGATATTCTATGTTTAAAATTAAGGTATGGATGAGCATAAATGTCCATGGCCTAGAGGTAAAGGAATTGGTGGAAGTTCAATAATAAATTATATGATTTATACACGCGGTCATAGAATAGACTGGGACAGAATAGCGCAAGCTGGAAATCCAGGATGGTAAATATTTGATCATTTTGATATTATTTTTAAATACAAAATCAATACATATTTAAATTCCAGGTCATATGAAGAGGTGTTGCCTTACTTTTTGAAATCAGAGCGAGCAAATTTGAAGGGAATTGATAAATCAAAGTATCATAATAAGCATGGATTATTGAGCGTCGAATATGCCCCTTATAGGTAATATATCAAGAACTGGTAGCATAAATTGAAGGTCATCTAACACATCTGAATAATTTAATAGTTATGTTCTGGCGTGTTTTTGAACTATCATAATGATATTCCAGATACACGCCAGAAGACGTTAGATGACCATCAACTTATGTTGCTTCTATAAATATGAAATATTTAAATAAGGTCTTTATATTATAATATACAACAAATTTAATATCTCGATGTGTTTTTATAGAACTCCTCTCAGTGCTGCATTTTTCAAGGCTGCTAAAGAGCACGGACATGAAAAAGTTGATTATAACGAAGGAAATAAGCTTGGATTTTCTTACGTTCAAGCAAATATTCACAACGGTAAAAGACAAAGCACAGCTAGAGCTTTTCTATATCCAGTCAGAAATAGAAAGAATTTACATATACTCCCCTATAGTAGAGTGATTAAAATAAATATTGGCAAAAAAAGTAGAACGGCCAAATCCGTTGAATACGTAAGAAACAAATTGAAATTCAAAGTTAAAGCCAGGAAGGAAATTATTTTATCAGCCGGTGCTTTATCCACTCCTCAGCTTCTTATGCTGTCTGGAATTGGACCAAAGCGAGCTCTAAGCGAATTGGGCATAAACGTTATACAAGATCTGAGCGTGGGAGAAAATTTACACGACCATCTTACATACCCGGGTCTCGTATTCCTTTCAAATTCTACTGGACACAGCATCATCGAAAGCTCTGTTCTCAATTTGAAAAACTTCGCATCTTGGCTACACCACAGCAAAGGACCATTCACAGTGCCAGCCGGTGTTGAAGGAATAGGCTTCATCAAATCCAATGTCTCCGAAGAGGCAGTCAAATATCCAGATATGGAATTGTTATTCGTGCCCGGAGGACTAACAGCGGGCTCTAGCAACGTCATACGAAAAGCTGCAAGAATATCAGACTCATTTTATCACGACGCTTACGGCAAAATAATAGAAAAAGAATGCTTCTCTATTTTTCCCGTAGTTTTGCATCCAAAATCAAGAGGTTTCATCAAATTGAAGAGCAAAAATCCGTTCCACTGGCCTGAATTCCATCACTATTACTTTAACGACAGGCATGATTTGCATACGTTGGTGGAAGGTATTAAATATGCCGTCAAGATGTCCAAAACTAAAGCGTTCAAAAAATTCGGAGCCAAATTATACAAAAAGCCTTTCCCCGTATGCAACGTGTATCCATTCGGATCCGATGATTACTGGGAATGTGCCGCAAGAACGTTGGGAATGTCGATATACGAGCAGGCGGGCACTTGTAAAATGGGTCCTCCAACTGATCCTCATGCGGTCGTCGACAACCTTCTCAAGGTATACGGCGTGGACAGACTTAGAGTAGCAGACGCCAGCGTGATACCTATACCGTTATCGGGACACACGAACGCTCCCGTTGTGATGATTGCTGAAAAGCTTGCCGATATACTCAAAAGAACATGGTCTTGAAATTGCACATCTTGAAACTATTTTAATTGTTGAATATTATACAACGTCTTGCAAGAGTGCATAAAAACTATGTTGCTTGAACGCTTCGGTAAATTATCCTGTGGAATTGAAGATATCGGAATGTCGGACTTATTATGTCTTAACATTTTTTATTCTTCAATGACTTGTATTTATAATTTATTATTTACATTTGTTATAGTTGATTGTTGACATTATTACGCATAAATATGAAATTCTCAGCCGTTGGATTGAAAATAAATTTGTAAACCTATGAATAACTACATTTATTATCCTTGTTTAATTAATTATTCATAGAATTTATAATAAAAATGTATCCATATATGATGTTTATCAACATTTTTCACAATTTTTGAGCAGATTTAGATCATTTTACATATTAAAAAAAATTGTACATAATACAAAGTTATAGATAATAAAGATGGTTTTAGAATTATTATAATAACGGATAAAAATTTCACAACCGTAATATCACATACAAGGTTTTCTAAGTTTGTAAGTATAAATATGTACATTTTTTAAAAGTGATTTTACATTTTGTTCAAATCTATAACGGAAGCAACAAAAATATGCATATAAATATTCATTACCTTTGATTTTGTGCAAATAAGAAACGACATTTATTTATAGAAACAAGTAGATTTTAATGTAATATAATTTCCATAAGCAAATACCGAGTCTTATTAAGATAATTTCATACTTATATTATTTATTTATAGTCATAAATATAGTATTAGATAGTTCTATACTTCTGATTCCTTGAAAATTAAATTAATACCATCTACGGCGTGATTAAATTCTGCACTTGAATGAGATATTGTTTTTTCTAATTGTGTACCTTCGATTCCGGCTAAGTCTCCTGCATTTTGCAAATCTTTCAATAAGCCTACAATAGCAAGATATTGAATCACAAATCTAAAATATATAATAAATCAATTGTAAAATATTTATAGAGTAAATTAAAAACCTGCTCTTTTCTCCTCTTCACAAATAATGAGTTCTTTTATCACGTATGCTTCTCTTTTGATGCGACCCTTCAGTTCCGATGACATATTAGGAATCATCAATTTTACCATTATTATTACAAATGCAACTGCATTCTGAAAATGATTACTAAAAATATACATATTTAATCAAATAGTATGAATATCTAGAACTAAATCTTACTTCAAAAACTACAATGAATGCCAATCGAGCTGCCAATACATGCCAATAAATAGTATTATGTTCGTATGAATCAGACGACGTAGGTCCTTCTCGATAATCAGAATATCTATATAAGGTTTCAAATCATAAATTTATATTTATATATAAAATATTATTCATATAAATAATCCTAACGACGTTATTACCTGCAATGCGTTACGTTATAATCAGTTTTGTAAGGCGCTGATCCAGCTTCAAAATGAGAGATATCAAACACTGATAATGATTGGTTTAGATAACCGTGAAGAGTCCCATCCGTTGAATAATAAAAACGGTAGACAAGACGAGGAATAAATTGCGACGTAAATGCAATTATAAAACCCTGAAATTGAAGTATATTTGTATATAAACTCTCAATGAGAAAATATTCTATTAGATAAAGACATTTACATTTGTGATAACGCTTAATTTTCCAATGGAATCAAGAACTCTATACCAAACGCCTATACCGTTAGCACGTTGCGGTACAGGTCTACGATACAACCAAAGCATATTTTTGGCATCGAGCCGCATTTGCAGAATATTATTTATCAACGCAAATAGAGGAGCGAGAGGAAAAGCAGCAACAAATATAGTGACAAAGCCATATTGAAGTACTGAAAATATTTAAATAATTATTATATTTGGCAAATAGTGCAAATAAATTTGAAAAAAATATTTGGTACCCATTTTTAAATACGCTGAAAATAATATTCTGAATTCCCATTCGGCTAATTTGTAATCTTCGAACCATTGAAGCGTACTTTTAAAACTGAAATAGATGTTGAATTTTATTTTCTGGTACTAAAACAATATTATAGTTTATATAGGGTCATACAATAAGGACGCTTGATTTGTAAATGTAAATTAAACGAGTTGTGTATTAAGTATGCACTCAATTTTTGGATCAAAATCCGCATCAAACAACATGTTCAGGTATGGCATCCGAATGTAAGGCGCTCATTTGTCATATCAGCGGTCCGAAAAGCGGACCGATTGGACTTACAGACCTTGCGGCCACTTTAAGGGCATTTTGCGGCATTTTTATGATTGGTATGAACACGGAAGCTCCCCTAGAGGCTAATTTACATAGGTGGCTCGCGCTAAATGAGGTTGTAAACGGGTCTAGACTTATAAAAACTATATATTTATCTATTTTGCTAATTTATGCTGTTATCTTGGCTAGTTTTTTAGTTTTAAATTATAGAATCTAAATATTTTTAAGTTACAATAGGACCAATGAATAGCTCGGGTCAGAGGAGGATCCCCATGTTCCTTTGTCTCAGATGTGAAGCGATGGACCCATGTTTCATCCTGAATTGATGCAAAAGCTCGACCTTATTGCTGTGAAACATCGATTGAAATATCATCACAACGCTTTTTTTGTTCCATTGTGAGCAAACGCGGCACACATCTTGTGCACAGCTTTCTCATGTCCAAATTTTCAGTCAATATACGACGTACAACATTTTTTGAAAGGTCTATTAGCTCGTGCACTTACAGTCGATGGTCATCCAATACCATTTTGTGGATTTTATTCATCATTTCTGGGGCGGTTACTTCATTTGATCGACCTTCATCTTGGCAGCTCATACGGCCTCTTCTAACTTTTCCTTTACCATGATGTATTTACTACAACTCGACTTTAATAATAGAATATTGATATGAAATATAATAGATATGAGGTTCAGAATTATTCAAAATTTCAAATGGTGTACCAATTTTTTGTGCACTGATTTTGAAAATAAATTTTTATGATTGATTTGCACACGTTATTAAACGCTATAATCTTCCATGATGATTTGTCATATACTACTGAACAATTCACAATAAATTTGATCGATGCTACTTTAACAACATGGCATTATAATCTAACAAATTTCAAGCGCCCCTATTGAAAGACTCCATATTGAGATAAATACTCACATGGTTTTTGGAGAGTTCCACCATTTGCAAAGAAAAATGTACTGCCGATGCATAGCAGACATGGATATTTCTAAAATGGCATATATTGCTTGTTGTCCAAGCATTATAACGGCTAATTGAATACATAATTCTGTTAAACAACCACCTGGACCACACTAAAATGTGTAATATTAATCTTTCTAGTTTATAATGATATTAAATTACTGCAATAAAAGATTATATACCTCTTCGTGTCTGATTCCAAATAAACGATTGTATTGTCCAGGCCGTCCTACAAACTTTCCTTTAAAAAATGCAATGTAAAATATTGAAGCGTAGTAATTGATGAACTGCAATAAATATATTTTGAGACTGAGCGAATTCTCAAATTCAGTCTGTGTTCTGTGAAGTTCTTTTTCTGTTAATTTTTCAGCTAACCAAGTATAAATCTAAAAATAATTAATTTATGTGTATTAAAAATATCCTAAAGCAATAAGAATATTATATATTTGCAAGCATTACCCAGTTGAAAATGCATATCAAACCCAAATTGATACAAGCGGCAGTTGCAGTTGTGAATAATACGGCATAACTAGTAATATCGGATTCTCCTTGAACTGATAATGCAACGATAATGGACATTCTATAAAGGACTACACCCCATACCGTAGCCAAAGCCAAAATTACCTGCAAATTTAAAATTAAAAATTACTATGTTCCATTAATAATCATGTATTAATTATTTTTAAATACATACCAATAGGATTACAACTGAAAAGCTAAATAGCGTTGCGGGAACTTTCATTTTCCAAAATGGTACGATTGGTTCAAATGTGTCTGTGACTACGTTAAGCTGAAGATTATAAAATCACATCATGATTTATATACATACAAAATAATACGCGTTTCTAAAATGTGAATAGCTTAAATACTTGCCTTTTTCTTTTTAACGTGCGACAGTCGAGCAAGATATTTAGGACGAGGATGCTCCTCTTGCACATCAAAGCCTGTTAAATCCCAACGATGATTAATCTCTGCTGAATATCGTTTCCACAATTCAAGAAACAACGTAGCTAAAAATATATTACTTTATAAAATTCTATTTGTCGATATGAAGCGATGAAATTAAATTCAAAATTTATACCCCAAATGCTCATAAATACAGTGAAGAAGACGGTTGTATTATTATCGAATAGGTAGGACATTCTTGAATGAAAACACGTCTCTTTGATCTCCCAGTAGTCGCACCAACGATCGCATAACGGACACATCGTTATAGTCGTATTATCATTACAGATATCCTCACTGTAATACAAAAATGTTTATACGAGTTAAATTGGATTTATATTAATTATTGCATGAATAAACATTTCCTGAATTTGATACGACAAACCTAGGTTCGTTGTTTTGAAGCGTAGTAATTGAATAAACGAAGCACATTAAACCGACAAGAGCGGCCGGTATAAGCATGAACGTATAAAATCCCAACCATGTAAAATATAGAGCTAAAAACAAAATAATTGATCATATTCAAGCAAGTGAGATAATATTTTCAATTGTCGATTTACCTATTTTGACGCCAAAATATTTTTTGATATAATCCAATGGTTGGTATTTATAAAATTTCCTAATTGAGGCCCATTCGGTGCTTAAAAGTTGTCGGAGAGATCCTTGTGTTTTAATGCTTCCCTGAATAAAAAAGATGTAAGCGTTAAAATAACGCATTACTAAATTATAATATATATTAATATATAGCGTTTTACATCGTGCAAAGGATATGCAGCGCTGTAAATTTTATTTTGGATGAGTCTTTCGATCCCGAAGGAAAAGTCTTCGGTCGAACCTCCAGAAAATGTTTGCCTATCCAATATGAATTGAACTATAAGCGATGAAACGGCACCGGACCAGAATTCAGGCGATTCTAAATCAAATCTTACAATAAAAAATAGTTTTATTACGCTATTATTATAATTAATAGTAATATATTTCATTCATAAAATATGAAGTAATCGTATTTACTTTTAGTAATATTGTTTTCTGAAAAAAAGCACACGTTAAGCATCAAATATAGCTTATGATATAATAAAAAATATGAATATTCTCACAAATATTCTTGATCGCGTGAATAAATAGCAGTGAAACGATGTCCTTTTTGTGGAAATTTATCATTGTTGACTTTGATATGCTTAGTTAAACAGTGGAAACAACCGTTTTCAGCATTGTTGAAATATTTTTTTCTCATAGTGGCCTTATTGAACGGCGGTAACTAAAATGAAATATTCTTCATTGCAATATAAATTTTCATGATGACTTTCTAAAAGTCGTATAATTGAAACATACGCACGTTACGAGGAGCAAACATGGAACCAATAAGGAGAGCAGTATACCGCATACTCTTCTCGACTTTACAAAGTTCCTACATTTAATAGATAAATATGAAAATATTAATATAAATTATATTTTGATTTAAAAATGTGCAATATTTATTACCTCTTTCATTGGCATTCTCAGTTTTAAAATGCCAATATATCTCTTTAAGACATTTCTCGGTGCGTGTATCTACAAATTGAAATGGTATTGTTTAACATATTTTGATGTTATCGATGCAAAGACGCTCTTACCTTGACTACATTTAGTCCGTCTTGCGTCGGTTCTGTCTCCAATTGTAAGCCTTCGTGGAGCAATCCTTTTTCAAAAATGGCTCGGTGAACCTTGTGAATATTTGAGGCTTTATCAGATTCCCAAACCAAAACGAAATCGACAGTTCGTAGACCATCTTGGAAGTATAAAGAATGATTTAGGTACGATTCAACTGAACGCCCACTGCAAAATAAACAAGAACATCGATCATATTTCGACGACGTTTCGGATTAAGACGTCTAATAATAATGATAAAGTTTATATTACAAACCTTAAGTTATGGATAATCGACGGTGTACTGTTTAATGAATAATTTGCATCCGACGGTTCAATCAATTCGTCAATTGGAGTCATGCCAGCATAATGTTTTCTGAATACAATTCAACAGATATAAACAATTTATATGATACTATCAAAGCCGACGAGATGATCTGGCACGTATATTAAAAAAATGCCACATAGCAATTATATACGTACAGTTCATCGTGTAAAATGAGTGGGAGTTACCTAAAAAGCATGCTAAACAAAAAATCATTATGACAATTAAAATATAAGCTGACGTTATTGACGTTGAAGTGATTATTATGAGCTCTTATTACATGCGAATTGAGTATATTAATATAATATAATGTTTTCATCGTATGCGACGTTGGATATGTATAATTTTGTATTTTCAAAACACAATGCCTTTGTTCTAGAACCGATGATTCAACAATTGTATTGCACATTACTTATGCATATAAGATTTATTAAAAACACTTTACATATTTATCATCGTGCGAAGACAAAATAGCCTAAAATAAAAATTATTTAACATATTTATTGCGCAAAGAAACACAATTTAATCGGCATATTAACGAAATATAATAATAATCAAAGCTTTATTAGTTTGTTATAATTTACATTTGATCTAAAAATTAATTAATCCATTGCATATGGCTATTTTTAAGATAAGAAAGTTTTGCGTTATTTCAATAGCAGCCCGGCTGATAATCTTTCAAGTGTGAATTCTCAAATTAACGCTGTTAATTATGTTGGCAGATGAATTACAAAAGCTAGATGACCTCCATTGGGAGCTCTTCATAAATAACTGGAGTTAGCGTTATCTGATTTATTTCAGCGGACATCAATGCAAACGTTAGATTTTGCAATTTTAATGTACCAAGACTTGGAGACAAGAGAATGCCTTATTAACATGTTAGTTTTCTTTGCATCTATTACATAATTTGTATTAAAAAAAAACAATAACACGCAAAACTGGCATAGATATCTGGCGGGTTTGACTTATAAATATAACGAGCATGTGTATGCGTAAATCACCTATTTCTATTTATAAAACTGAAATACTGTCTCTTCGGATGCTCAATTCACACTGTGAGTATATTTGATTGTTCGGTGTTTGTTTTGCATTCAGTAAGTCAGTGCTTTTCAATCTTTTCAGATGCTGAAAGAATTTTCTTGGGTATTATTTTGAAAAATGCAATATTTTTTTCCGGCTATAAATTAATATTTCTTACATTGTATTTCATTTTTATTGACTAAAAGTATTATGCTCTCATTCTTTAACAAACAGCACTACACAAATAAACCAGAGTTTAATGATTAATATCTTTATATTATATTATAGATTATAGAATATTAAAAAGAGGGGCAGAAAGAAGAGGAAAGATTATAATAAAATTACAACATTTAAAATGCATTTTTGTTGAAGAAATATTGTTGAAAACCATATTTGAACAGCGACTTTTGCTAGAATTGTTATCAAATCAATAATTCATAAGTCACTTCATAGTGAATAATAGACTCAAAGATCAATAATTGCAACAGGTTACCAAGCAACTCTCAAGTATTTGGCATCAGAAATAACATGGTGACAAAGTTTTGTTAGATCAATTACTGCGACAATATTTACATACAATTCTTAGTGGCAATAGATCGTTGATATTAATAAAAACGATAAATTTGAAGTAAAATATTGTTAATAATTAATTAATTGCACATAAAATCATACATTTTTAAAAGTTGTTCCCCGTAATAGTACATTTGTCTATTAAAGATCAGTTCTAATATAAATATAATAATTAATTGAGTTGCAATTAAACAAATTAAGTCTTATATTAATGTGCTAAATATAATAAAATCAATTTTCAGTAAAAATATACGTTTGTAAAATAGTTTATTATAAGAAAACTTAATAAAAGTAACTCATAATGGCGCCTAAAAAGAAAGGTAAAGCTAATAAACTTGCAAAAATGTCCGACGAAGAAAGAGCCAGGTATTTACAGCACAGGGCTGATATCGAAGAAGAAGCTCGGCGAAGAAAACAAGAGCTTATTGCACGCTTTATGAAGGTAAAAATCAATAGAACACATTTTTTCTATCGTTTATCTTTTATTCCATTGTGTACACATCTTTTATAAATTATTTACACTAATTAATTCATCGACAGAATAAGTTAAATAAAGAAGAAGTGTTTTCGCGGATAAATTTAGCCAAGATAAATCAAAATTGGCGCTTCATTTTAAGAAAGCTAAAGGTAAAAGAAATGGAGCAAGAGTTACAGGTCAGTACGAGTATTTATTATCGTCGCTGCATGTTTAAAATATATTATAAATGTGTATTTCAATGATATAATTGAATTGTAGACGATGATTGCTTCGTTCGCAAGAACGGTGGATTCAAAAAATGCCGTGATATTAAGATTGATGACGTCTCTGGAAGAAGCCGAAGATCAATACTCTCGGATGCTTCAATCGCACATGGAAATGATAAGTCATTTTCTTTGTGAGTCTTATAATGCAACATTTTTTAAAAATATCCAGAATATATTTAATTTCGATTGATTAATTTGGTTATTTTCAGCGATAAGCAGTAATCGGTTGAAATTTTTCCACGACAATTTTGAACAACAAAAAGATATTTTAATCGAACATTGGGAAGACGAGTTGCAGAGCATCGAATTCAATCACAAAGAATCAGAAAACAATTTGCAATTGATCATTTTTCAGCAAGATGAAAATATGAAAAAATACATGGAAGAAAGTACAACGTCGAAAGCTCATCTGGCAAATTCGGCAAGAGTTGAAGTGAGTATCGACGTTGTATTTTTAACGTACAATTTATAAATAATTATTACACTGCTGAAAAATTTAGCTGGAACAAGAAATGAACGGGATGAAAGCAAACAAGCAACTTCAACTGGAGGATATTTGGAACGAAATGAAATCCGTATTTATGAACTACGTCAACTATCACGATCCAAAAATACAGCAATATCAATCGCTCAGACAGAAAGATTTGGCATTTAGAAAAGAAATAACGCAACATATGGATCGAATTCTGATAGCCAGCGTAAGTAATTATATAATAATTACATATTGGAATACAATAAAAAGCTTATAAATTATTTTAGGATATAATCAGCCATTATCAACAAGAATGGGAGAATATGTCTGAAGAATTAGAATTATCGGCACGCAATTCCAAACAAAAAAGAGATAGCATAAATATTGCATACTCCAGAGCCAAGATGAATATTACAGAAAGACATTCCGACGATAAAGAACAGCTGACATCGTTGAGCGTTGAAAGTTCAAACGCTCTCAAGGTTTATTTTATTTAAAAAAAACTAAATACGTACAATATTTAAATTTATTGTTATATAGTCGCTAAATAAATAATTTCAGAGATTAGATGCGCTTCTATTGAAGGGGAACAAGATCACACAAATGGAGACGACTTGTAAAAAATATGAAACGGACAGTGAAAAAGTTCTGCCGTGGAACAGTGCAGATTTTTCAACGAGCAGAATGAAAACGTCCATCCCTACAGATTTAGCAGTTAATATAATCGCTCATATGGAAATGCATCATAATTTATGTTTCAATCCATTGTTGAATTTCAGGAAGAAATCGAAACGTTAGATCTGCTGGAGAATTTCTGGTTCAAAGTTAACCGAGTCACTGTTCATGCGGCCACCCTCAAAGCCGAGTGCGATAGTTTAAAACAAGAAAACGAATACTTGAAGGAGTGCCTCAAAAACTTTTTGATGGAAGCCGCCCTTGGAGATATAAAAGGTTCGAGCACTGAAATTTCGGGAAGACCTGCGAGTATGAGAATGTATAGAATAGTACCGAACGTGTCAGGAATGTGCGATCCTGTAATGTAAGTTACGGATTTAAATTGAACGACTTTAATAAGTTATTCATTATTTGGATTGGAGTGATTTTTAATATGCATTTAAATAATAAAGGAGGAGACCAGTAACATGCATTGAAGGAAGCATCTGTAATGCAATTCAATACGAACGAAGAGCCCTTAAATGGAAATCGATGGAAAGAGAAGCGCAGAAAATCGTCGTACGCAGATTTAGACCGTAGAATGATTCAAACGCAATATAATTGAACTGTCAATTAAATTTTAAAAAAAATTTTTACGCTTGAATAATTATAAAACGTAAATTAATATTAATTTTATGACGCGTTAATATTTGTTATTTTTTAAAAGCTTAAATAATCATAAATAATAAGTAGTGTTGGAGCAAAGTAAACCCAGAGTTTAAGGTCGTTCAAAATAGTGCTTAGGCGTATTGGACAAAGTCGCGCGAATTTTTCATCGTTTGACAGCCATTCCAGTTGGGTTCAGAATGGACGATTACGATGATGGTGATGACGTTCAGTTTCCCTCCGGACCGTTGTGGACCCCTTTCGCGTGTGGTGCGACTATCGGACAGCACGCTGGCAAACGCGTAAGGCTGTGGGGCTGCGTGTCAAAAGTGGCGGCCAATGGTGATTCGCTCGTGTTGCGGACAGTTGACGATGTAGAGATAGACGTCAAGCTGCGCACTCCCCTCGGCTCCCACACCGACGGCTGGGTCGAAGCAGTCGGCATAGCTCAAGGTCGCTCCCTTCTTGCCGACGAGCTGTTGCCCCTCGCTACTCCCCCAGAGGAAGTCGACAAGACCGGCCATCGTGCACTAGCGCATCTGCTCCTCACACTCGATGATCCTTGGAACTTAGGAGAGGGCGAGAATATGGAATAAATCCATTTTTATATTAAACATGTTACTATTAGATCGATAATAAGGACATTTGTACCACAATCTGATTAATTAGTTTGAAAAATCTGATTTTTTTTGTGATATTTTTGTTAAAAATAAAACCATAAGAAGCTTTATATTTGAATGTTTATTATTCTGGAATAAAACTCAACTTCACTTTATACATTTTTATTTACTAATTTCATTTTTTATCCAATTTTGTTAAATTGTGTATTTATGCTAGTGGATTAATAACTGGTCTTGTGGCATGGATGCTGACTAACAGAGTTCCGTGAGCCGTATTAGATTCGCAACTGAATGTCAGCAGACTCATCAGAGCTCGTCTACACTAGGTTGATCAGGTAGACAAAGACATTGCACATTTCAACTTCTTTATGTGCCTTGCACTTCAAGTGCGTCGGCAACCAGCAGCTGAAGCTTTATCTTGTTTGTGACAGTGCTGACTTTTTTGATTATAGTAAACACTGGGTTATTGGTTTAGTTGCGCCAGCACTTCTACATTTGTTTTCTGATCCATCTATTTGGATCATCCCATTGATGCTGTTTAGGGTTTTACTGAAAACTAGCCACTTCGTTGTCCTAAAGTTTAATTTCAGTGCCATTGATGAATTGTGTGTGACGACTGCATTTAATAATCCTCGCAGATCGTCGAGGTTATTGCACGTATAATAAAAAGAAATGACGAAATGTGTAGTCAATGGCTGGAACTTTCTTTAAGTAAAGTAAGTGACGTGTTTACAGTGAGGGATTTAAATCTGCACTATAAAGGTCAGAGGCGAGATTAAATTCTTAGCATAAGCGGTTAATCAGCACCTAAATATCGTGGTCAATTAAATGCAATAAAAATAACGATTGAACATGTAAAATTTTATTGAGATTAGAAGAAATGACTAATTACAAATATGAATATCACATATCATGTTTATACAGTTACGGATCGCTAGTTGAAAATTTTCCCCAAACTGTGACTAGTAGGCTCCGAAGCTACGATCCATTCCATGACGAAAAAGATAATATACATGTAAACTTTTAATTGTTCATTAAGACTTTGGCAGTGTTTTCATTTCATAAGGCAAATATTAAGTTTTTATATTGAACATTTCAATGGCGTTCGCTTTACTATACATACATCGAGTAAATATACAGAAAATAATTATTTTTGTGTGCAAGGCTAATCGGATCCGTCGCGATGAGAGGACAAAAGATCGTCAGTTCTTATGTAAATTTAAGGCAAGCGTCGATAACATGAAAGCGACAATTTTATTTACTTGTCTACGTTAATATATTTTTTTTAGCTTTTAATATAACATATATTTGCAACATTGAGATTTATATATTTTTTAAGGGCAAATAACAATTAAGTAATGCTATTGAAAATAATTGCATCAATGTCAAAACACACATAATAATAGTTAAAATTGAATAAGCGATTAGTTTAAATTAGTTTTTACAGGTTTATCTGGATTTTTTACAAATAAGCATTTTATATATAAAGCATACAAACTAAGACTACAAAGTATAAAGATTCTCAACTGGCTCACAGTATTAAATACGATTATATGATGTTTAAAATCTAACAATTATTAAAATAAATCATACGATAAAATGAGCAAATTACAATTTTACTTCTATAAAATATTTTATAATAGGAATTGAATTACAAAATATATTTCTAAATGGACAAATAATGTTAACTACGTTAATATTATAGACTTATATCTTGAGAGCTGAACAGTATTTAAATGAATTCTGGATTATCTTAACTCTTTACGTCCCATTAAGACGAATAGGAAAGGACATGTTCTAGTAACTCTTCACCAATTTAAGAAACTTTAAGCCTAGGTAAATTAAATACCCGGGTAAATCATAATCATAGCACCTCACTATGTTATGAAACACTACTAAATTCTAAATTAATCAGATCACTTGCTTATAAAAAAAATATGATCAAGTTAATAGCCAAAATCCCTCACAAGATAAATAAAATACTTCCCACTAAATCCTATAAAAAAGTTAAAATAGAAAAACGGTCCTAAAGTCAAGGGATCACAAAATAAAAATATTAAAGTTGTCTTTTATTTTTGCTCTCACCAACTACAATTTGATTTGCTTGTATTCACGATAAAAAACATTAATTTAGGACATTATTTCTCCCTTCGTATTTACATTTAAACCCTTAAAAATTAAATCATCGAAGACTACAACGTTCTTATTACGTATGCATCCAAAAAACATTTAGACGCAAGTAACAGACAATTAAAAATGAGCTAACAGCGTGCCAAACTTTTAAATTTAACAATCGCAAATTGTAAATATTAACAAATTTAAAATGAGTATTAATAACATTACAAAATATAATGCAGATCTGTTTTATTATTCCCTAATTGCATACATAATATTACAACACGCGCGTGTCATTAGTTGTGCATCAAATATATCCGATTAACGAAAATAGTAACTATGATTTGTAACGAGGTATTTATAATATTTTAAACGGGTTATAACATGAAGTATATTTGATATATAAATATTTTTAATTTTATTCATTTTCAATTACAGAAGGCTCTGTAAAAATAACAATGTTATGATAGCCTCATCACGGGAACTTTTAATAATTTGATATTTAGTATATAAGAATATTTTAAATTTCATTAACAATAAAAAATATATATAAATAAGGCTTACATATTTGTAAATTTTAATCAAACGCGGAAGCCCATGTAACACTTATATTTAACTATAATACGATTACCCAATACCAATTTAACTAAATTTTTTCTCCTAATTCCAATTCTATTGAATTGCCGTCCTTTTATTTGATCTTTAAAATCGATATTAATTTTGGTAATTGGTAAGTGTATTTATGTAATTTTTGCAAACTATTTTAAATAAAAAAGTATCATAAATATTCAATAATTGTAATATATTTAAGTCTATTTGGCAAAATTATCACAATTAAAATTCTACTGCCGTCATAAATAAAATATGTGTGTATTATTCATATATAGTTGATTGTTAACGTATGTTAAACCGTGTTATCAAGTGAATAATTCTCTCTATTGGTGTATATTATAAAACATAAAATGCACGTACAGTCTACGCATTAAATCATTTGTGATCTGTGCTCATAATTTACTGATCAAAAATATAATACAGAGAGAATCATAGATTATTATATAAAAAATATATATATAATACCTATTGATAAAATACAAGTCAATGCTTAAAATTAAAAATAAAACATATTAATCGACAAATGAGAGAAGTGTATCGACACGTAAGTGTAATTATATATTAATGCGAGATAAGCACCAATAAAACTACAAAAATAATTGTATAAAAGGCACAGTTTTAATCTTTATTATGAAACTAAAACTGTAACTGCGTTGAAAATCATAATCACAAATATCACGTAAGAAGTTTATGCTCTTTTTACCTAAACAAAATTAAGCACAATTTCTTTGATTCATACGATGATTGTCTCTCGTTATACGAATCAGTTAAGTCTTTAAATATATAAAACATAGACGATATATAAAAGTAAGATTTCATCGTCATTATGCAAAAAGATAAGAGACAAAAGATTTCAAGTAATAAGATAAATAAATACTGATTGTATAAAAAAACTAATAGAATACAGTTTTAAAAAATCTAGACCCGGTAAATTGGACATTTACGCTTCAAATTATACAGCGAATTGAATTGCACAATGAACACATGCATCGATATTGAATAGAGACATTGATTATTTTACAAGATACGATGAAGCAAGACAAAAAGTGAATTTATTTAATATTTCTACACTTCTATTCCCACTGTTTTGTGATTCTGACCAGCGCTATGTGCAACGAGATCAAATTCGGAGCCAGATAATGAACGCGACAACAGTCTATCCCAATCTCCGCCGTCTTTTCCATCTGCATCTTCGGTGTTTCTCGTAGCTGACGTTGGAGCTATAAAAAAATAATTGCTTTTTTTAACTGAGTAACTATAATATCCCCTGAAGTAATGTCGTTTTATCCATGCGTTTTAAAATATTCATATCCAACAATTATATATCCAACCAATTTATTCCTTTAAAAACCCATCATACACGCAAAAGTACTATTTTTAATGCAATGATCGTTTAGGCGTTGAAATAGCCCTTTGTCCATGACCTAACCATTGTTTTTTTTTCTTCGTGTTTGATTAGAAAACCAATATCTCATTCCCAGTCATTAAATCAGACTTAATAGTACTTTTTCTTGCAAGAATCTGCTGATATTGTTGGGTCATGTTGCAGTCAGTCAATACACGTGGGGCCCAAATATTTTATTTTTAAATCTTGCCCAACTTCTTTAGGATATTCCGAGTATTGGACAGGGTCGTAATGCAAGTGACCGCTATGGGCGCAACTGGACTTGGGGCGCAAAACGCAGAATACCGACAGTTTTTATTATTTCGTCATGTCAGCGGTCCGAAAAGCGGACCATTTGGACACACAGACCTTGTGGCCACTATGTCCGTATTTTTGCAACATTTTCGGGGATAAATACGTACCCGGGGCTTTCTATGATCTGCATGATCATGAAAGCCTGCTCAGAGAATAACTTACATTAGTGACTCGCGACAAACGAGGTCGCAAATGGATCTAGAATTCCCCCACCCATAAAAACTATAAATTTTTCTATCTGTAATTTATGTTGCTTTCTTAGCTAGTTTTTTTGGTTTTAAGGTACAAAATCTAGCGAAGAACGCAAGTTGTCACTCGAAGTTGAAAATGAGCAGGATAATAAACACCTTGGGTTGGCGGAGGGTCTCCAAGTTCCTTTGCCTCAGATGTGAAGTAATAGACCCATATTTCATCCCGAATTGATGCAAACTCAGCCTTATTGCCGTGAAGCACTCGCTAGAAATATCATCACAACGCTGTTTTTGTTCCATTGTGAGCAAACGCAGCACCCATTCTGCGCACAGCTTTCTCATGTCCAAATTTTCGGTCAATATGCGGTATATAGCATTTTTTGAAAGGACTATCGTATCTGCTAGCCTACACACTTATATTCAACTAAAAAATGGCACGACTTGGGGGAGAGGGTTGTGGACTCGGCGGTCACGATAAGCGCATCGCCTATGAGGCAATTTTCATCAGTATCATAACATATGGAGCCGGGGTCTGGGCGACCCGCCTGGGTCAAGTAGACCGAACGAAGACCATCATGGGAAGATTGACCATAGCGACCACCACTCCTACAGATGACGAAGGCTTATAGAACAGTGGCAACGGCCAGCCTGCCGGTTGGTTGGGGTGTTATCATTAGACTTGAGGCTGCAAATCAGTGTGGTAAAACATTGTTGGCGGAAAGGACTGTCGCTATCAGTGGGACTGGACTCACTGGAGGAGGACGAAGCCAGAGATCTGGAGGATAAGGATGCCTTCAAGAAGTGGGCAAAGAGCGTGGTCATCCAGACATGGCAGGAAAGGTGGTCCGAGTCCCCGAATGGACGCCATCTCTTTTTTCAAATTGCCATCGCCAAAATTTCATCCCTCCAGATGAGTCGTTCACCTCAAGGTCCATATTCCAAGCTTAAAACAACATTTTTTTTTAAAACCATCGTTGGCATTTCCAAACATCCAATATGTCACCATAAATCTTGCAGATGTTCTTTGTAGTCTCTTAATTTCTTTTTATATTTGATATTGAAAAAGCATACAGCTCTGTAAGTTATTCCGACAGACACGTCTCTCTCATTGTCATTAGAGGGATAATGGAGTCATTTTTTTTTGTTTCAGATCGATGAATAGGTAGACATTCACATGGGAAACATCAAAACACATATTTACTGCTTTACATACTGAAAGAGACTATTTTGTGGATGATGCATTGAAAAAACGACATTAACTATGAGTACCTCTAATATCAATACAAATTCACATAAAATAGGAATGTAAAAAGATGGAGATTTAGACTAAAAATGTACACATCATTATTGAATTAAACTAAAATCATAAAATATAAATGCCTATAATTTTTATGGGTGTGAAAAAAGCTGTGACTGCATGAGTTATGATTATGGTAAAAAGTACAATACGTACACAACAATCCAGCTCTTTCCCGTTCTTTTTTAATAATAATTTCATTCATTACATATGCTTCTCTTCTGATGCGATCTCTTAATTCTGTAGACATATCAGGTATCATCCATTTAACAACGATCATCACTATCGCTACGAAATTCTAAAAATAAAGCAAACAATATTTTAAAGAATATTTTAATTAAATTAAATCATAAGTATGTTAATCAATTTTACCTCAAAAACTACAATGAATGCTAATCGAGCGGCCAACACGTGCCAATAAGTAGATGTATGTTCATATCGACCGTCAGCTAAAGGACCTTTTCGGTAATCGGGATATCTAAAATTAACAACAATGTCATGCAATTGTCCGTATAATAAAAATAACAGTATTTGTAAAAATATTCACCTGCAAAGAGTTAAATTATAATCAGTCTCATGGGGTGCTGACCCAGGTTCAAGATGAGATGTATCAAAAATTGCTAATGTATGATTTAAAAAACCACGAAGAGTACCATCCGGCGAATGATGAAAACGATACACTAGCCGAGGTATAAATTCTGAAGTGAATGCAATGATGAATCCCTAAAATATTAAAAACATAAATAATATATTTTAATATAACAACTGGCTTAATGTTTGCACGGTATATTTTATTTTTAAAAACTCACATTTGTGATCACGCTCAATTTTCCAATAGAGTCGAGTATACGATACCAAACTCCAATGTCTCTCACACGTTGAGGTACGGGTCTACGATGTAATCGAAGTAATTTCATTGCATCCAGTCTCATTTCCAGGATATTGTTAAGTAATGCAAACAAAGGAGCGAGGGGGAAAGCGGCAACAAATATCGTAACAAAGCCATATTGCAATACTAATACGTATGTAAAAAAGTGCATATTCATTTAAATTTATCGTAAAAAGTAAATAGATTTATTTAGATTAGAATAATATATACCCATTTCCAAATATTCTGCAAACAGTCCTCGAGATCCCCATTCCACTAGTTTGTAATCTTTGAGCCATTGAAGTGAGCTTTTAATGCTGTTATAATGTTTAAATATAAGTATTATTGACATGATTTATATTTCATTGAAGAAATGTATATTAATCAAACCTGTCGCGTGGACTATGCTTCCAAGTTCTAAAATTATTGTACCAACGAAACAAGGCAGGCGTAGCCATTTCTAAAACGGTATTGACCGCTTGTTTACCGACCATTATAATTGCTAACTGAATGCACAATTCCATTAAACAACCGCCCGGACCACACTGAAATAGAAATATCGATTTAATATATATTTTAATTGAATATTAATATGTACATTTGTATAAAATAACTCTACCTCTTCTTGTCTATAACCGAACATACGACTATAGTCTCCAGGTCGACCGACAAATTTACCTTTGAAAAAGGCTATATAAAATATCGACGCATAATAATTTACAAATTGTAATAAATATATTTTTAACGTAAGCGAGTCGTCGAATTCTGTTTGGGTTCTGAGAAGTTCTTGCTCTGTTAACTTCTCGGCTAACCATGTGTATATCTGAAAAAAATGTTTGCAGTCGGATACAAAAACAAACTTAGGTTTTGGATTCATATCCTTATCCTAATTACAAGCTAAATTCTAACATCTAATATATTTTATTAATTTACCCCACTACCCCACTATACCCCACTTGAAGACATGTATTAAATATTTTTGCCATTTGGATAACCACCTTTAAAGGAAGGTTTTTAATGATTGTATTATCTATTGTGTCAAGACTTGGGGATTTTTTGTTTTTCAGTTTCAGCATGTAAGTGTATTTAAGGCATTTTGGAAAGTACTAATTGATTTATTTACTGTTGTGCGTGTTTTGTTATCGCTCAAGTTCTCAGAAAGCTTATGATTTAAATGAAATGTAAAGATAATTACCAAGTTAAATATGCAGATGAGAACCAGATTAATAGAAGCAGCAGTAGCAGTTGTAAAAAGAATGGCATAACTAGTTATAACTGAATCGCCTTGTACTGACAGAGCAGCTAAAAGAGACATTCTATAGAGCACTACTGCCAACACAGTTGCCAATGCTAACATCACCTGAAAATGAAAATTTATTTAGAATAGTGATTGAAAGAAAAAAGAAGATAAATCAGATATGCAAATCAAATATATATTACCAATAAAATGACAATAGAAAAGCTTAGTACTGTAGCTGGAAGTCGCATTCGCCAAAAGGGTACATGTGGTTCAAGCGTATTGGTAACTACGTTTACCTAAAAAAATTTATTACAAATAAATATTTCATAAAAATATGACTAGTTCGTGTATTATTGAAAGCTTGCCTGTTTTTTCTTGACGTGCGAGAGTCTAGCGAGATATTGTGGCCGAGGATGTTCTTCGTGCACATCAAAGCCCGTTAAATCCCAGCGATGAGTGATCTCTGCAGAGTATCTTTTCCATAGTTCAAGAAATAATGCAGCTAAAAAAATAAGATACAGTTATGATTCTTGTACGTATTTGTATAATGATAATATTAAACAATTATATATATATATACATGTACCCCAAAAACTCATAAATATTGCAAAGAAAACTGTTGTAGGATTATCAAATAAATATGTTACTCTTGAATGTAAGCACGTTTCCTTGAGTTCCCAGTAATCACACCAATAATCACACAACGGACACATCTTTATCGTTGAGTTATCATTGCAAACATCTTCACTAAAGTATGTACAAAGGACACTGTTAGTAAAAGCATATAGTGTTAATATATTTCATACTTTAATATACGATATAACTAACCTCGGTTGATTGTCATAAAGTGTAGCAACTGAATAAATGAAACAGATCAAACCCACAACAGCAGCAGGCAAAAGCATATGAGTATAAAATCCTAGCCAAGCAAAGTACAGAGCTGAAAAAAGATTTACAAATTGATCATTAATGCACAGTAAAATTTTGCCGGTGGACCTTTAAAATATATTTTGGATTGAATCAGATCGAACCTATTTTTACACCAAAATAATCTTTCACATAATCCAAAGGTTGATATCGAAAAGACTTTGATACAGCAGCCCATTCTGTGTACAAGAGATTTCTCATAGATCCCGGTATTCGAATGTCTCCCTAGAATATTAAATTTCATATATCGATAATTTTTCATTAACACTTTAATGGTTATTTCAGCCTATAAGACAATTATTCTTACATCGTGCAGAGGATACGCAGCAGTATAAACGTTTTCCGAGATAAGTCTCTCGATACCGAAGGCGAAATCATCATTGCTATTTGTCGAGAATCTCTGCCTGTCCAACATAAATTGAACAATGCGAGAACAAACCGAACCAGACCAAAATCCAGGCGCTTTTAAATCAAATCTTAAAATAAACAAATTTGTCATTTTACACCCTGAAAATTATGTTATACAATTGCAATTATTTTATCTTACAAATAATCTTTATCGCGCGAATAAATAGCCGTAAAACGATGTCCCTTCTCTGGAAATAGTCTGTTATCGACTTTCACTTCTCTCATAACGCGATCAAAACAGTTGTTTACATTGCCGAGTAGAGAATTCGTCTTCGTATGAACTCTACGGAGGCCAGGTAACTAAAACATATCATTTATAATAATTACTTTGTTATTAATACAGATGTAAAAGCAAATAATATAACACAAAATAACTATTTGCTTTTATAATCAGAAGCAATATAAATTTCAAATGTTCCAAATGAATTATTTTTATGGTATTTTCAAGATTAAATTATTGAAACTATAATTTAAATGTTAATAGCAATAAGCAAAGCAATGTAAAAATAAATACATTAACGAAAAGATGTTTATTCCTTTTACAACATAAATTTATTGCAATCTGAATATAAAGCATTTGAGAAACACGCTTCTTGTAGATTTGAACCGAAGACATTTGAGTCACTCATACGATACAGATTTCCGTGAATATAATAAATATTTAGAACCATTATGTATGTAAACAATTGCATCCCCCACTAAATACAAAGTTTTGGAAGGTTAAATATGTTAAATGTTTGTCAGAAATGTGTCCTATATTTATACCATTAAAACTGTGATTTCATAAAAAAAACACACACACATTATCTTAAACGTGTATAACCCAAAACATACACAGACACAAACAATTTTTGAATGTGCAAAATAAAACCTGTATTTAGTTTTTGTGATGAACTACTTCTTAAGCTTTCACTGCTAATTTATGTAGTTATGTAGAACATTTAAAAACATTTTTATGAAATACTAAATGTGGTAAAATCCCTTAATTTGAATTCCAGCAATTGAAAATGATTACACAATTGGAGCCTTTTCTATCGAAAAAAAAATTCAAAGATTGATTGAATACAAAAACTATTTTTTCATATTTAAATCATACCTAACCAACAGAACATTCTACGTCAAATACAAAGATGAAGCCACCACACTCCATGATATAAAATCCGGCGTCCCACAAGGCAGCGTACTTGGTCCAGTTTTATACCTTTTATACACAGCCGACATTCCGACAACAGACACCACGACAACGGCCACCTTTGCGGACGACACAGCTCTTCTAACCTCACACAACGACCCTGCAATAGCGTCTCATCTGCTCCAACATGACCTCAACAATATACAGAAATGGCTCAAGAAATGGCGCATAAAGGCCAATGAAAGTAAATCCACGCATGTCACTTTCACTAATAGACGAGAGACATATCCTCCTGTCTCACTGAACGATTGTACATTGTCACAGGCAGATTTAGTTAAATATTTCAGCATGCACCTGGACAGACGTTTAACTTGGAAGACGCACATAAGCATTAAGAGAAAGCAAATGGAGATCAAAATGAGAATGCTGTATTGGTTAATGGACTGAAAATCGGATCTGTCCCTAATAAATAAAACACTTTTATACAAAAGTATACTAAAACCAATCTGGACGTATGGGATACAGTTCTGGGGTACCGCAACAAACTCCAATATAGACATTCTCCAATGCTTTCAATCCAAAATGCTGCGTACTATAGGCAATGTTCCATGGTACGTTATAAATGAAACAATACACAGCATATTAAGCAAACCAACAGTAGGAGATCGAAAGCCATAGCCAGAAGTACAAAAGAAGGTTAAACACACACCCCAACCGCCTTGTTGAAGAGCTGATTAGCCAAAGCTCCGGAACACGTAAGCTGAAAAGATATTTGGTTCATGACCTGGACAAAAGATTCAAATGAATGAACATTAGGTCCTCATTAATGAATGGGGATCTACACGAGATGATACTATTGATTCCAGAAATTTTAATCTGGCTTTAATCATCGAATTTTGATAATAGTGCCCTAAAACTCCCAATCGAGATCCACTGCAAATAATCGAGGAGTTATTGCAAATACTAGGATCCTCATAGACCACTGTGCATATACATTTAAAATTCATCGGCAAAACGAATAGGATGGGTGTTATGGGGTAGGATGAGTACCGCAAACCTTGACCAAACACAAAAAACCTTACGCCTTTTTAACAACGCAACAAAATAGTCTCTTTTTGAATAGCATTGTAACTGATGATAAGAAACGGTACATCTACGATAATTATGTTATAAAAAGTTACGTTATATTATATTTGAATGAAAAGCCTTTTGTAAAATGATATAAATTCACCTCATACTCATTTAAATACAAATGTACAAGCTCTAAGTGTTAATTTTACATTAGAAATGAAGTGTTAATTTACTTAATTCAACAATTTCAATTGCTGGAGTTGACAATGATTGAAAAAAGCATTTTTTGGTCATATGAATTAGTAGAATTCTATTATATTAACCCTTTGCGGACGTATTAAATTTGGAGATGGTGTCGTACTGGTCGGAATTAATTTCGATTGAAAGAGCAGTGATACATAACATGCAAGATTATGAAGGATAAACAAGATGTATCAATTCTTTATTGAACATTAGATGCATTTTTAGACAATAATGTGTTTCAATATAATGTTTTCGTGTTTATTTATCCATTGTGTAGTATCTTTGAAATTAATCTCCAATATGCAGTCCTGGTTTTCGACTGCACTTCTTTCGGTAATATTATTTTTGCCATTTTGGAGTATTATTTTGAAATATCTTAACAAGCGAGAATGCCTAATTACAGTAAGCGTAATTTGTAAAGCTATATTTGAAATTCTATGATATATCTCCGAAGCTTGTCGATTTCTTCACTCTCAAAAGGCGACTGACTCGCCACGGCGATTTATATGGCGAGTGTGGAACGACCGCGTTTGTTTATATTGCACTTCGTTATCTCTGATTTGTCTGGGCAATATTTTGATTTGTGACAAGGTCTAAATCAAATAGAGTTAAGATTCGTACGATTCCTTGTTGTGGTGGCTGAGAGCAGACATACAACCGCAAAGGGTTAACAATGAATAATGTTACAACTCGACAATCACATGTTTTAAATTCCAACAAATAATAAGCCGTTTCACTATTAATACAATATGTATATTAAAATTCACAAATGTTATCTAATTACCACATAAAGTATACAAATAATTCAAAAATATGTCGTATATAGTGAAACTGCCTGAAAACGTATATAATATAAGACATCAAGGAATATACATCACACTGTTATATACAGAAAACAAATATCTTCATTATAAGGTATAAAGGAAGTCAAAGCAAATTTGAATATATATAATTAGCAAGCATAAAATAACCCCCAAAATTGTTAGCTCAAAATATGTATATAAATATTTTGATTTGCCTTTTTAAAATCATATTAAGTATACCTTTTGCGATAAATACCGAGTAGCATTCAAAATAGAGCTGTTTCGGGAACCTTTTTCAATTTTACATAGATCCTGATAAAAGATGAAGATGAAATTAGGAAAATATTTAATACATTTGTATGCTGTTTGTTTCGTCTTCATTGTATAGAACTATTTTCCTTCCGTTTACTTGAGTAGTCAGGATCTGTTTTCGTATTTTTGAGACGTGCAGAGGGTATCGCTTACTGCTATATTTTTTCATCGTTACGAATGTTAATTATTTTAGATTAAGCGTACATAAGATTAACATTAACATCGACTGTAGCAATAGTTATATTTCATTTAAAGAAATCACAGCAAACATCAAAATAGCCGTTAAATATGGTTTTCACCACTTGTCCTATTACAGTAAAGATGTGCTGATCTATCCGATTTGCTATTTTTAAATTCATGATATTAAAAACAATAGAAAAGTAAGATAACAATTTATAAATTCATTTCAAAACTCAAGCAAAAATTACACGGTCAAATTTGAAGCAATGCATTACTGTACACTCGGACCTCGTATAACACGGTTTCATATAACTTTTTGGAACGCAAACCCCAATTTTGTATGAACTTCAAACCTTCTATAACGTGTATTTGTATTAAACGACGTTTTTGTGGAACCATATAAACGTGTTATACGAGGTCCGAGTGTATTATCTAAATTTCCATTTGTAGATTTTCAAATTTACTGGATAACGAGCAAAAACTAAGGGTTTGTAAATAAAATACTTAATATAAATATTTTTTTAAACACAATTTACAGTTATTACAATTACAAACATTACAATAATTTTTAAAACGGTATAAAAAAATGTTATATTACCTCCTTCATTGGCATTCTTAATTTTAAAATTTCACTGTATCTCATTAGAACTTCTTGAGGAGCATGGATCTAAAATTGAAGCATTATCATTAATAACACGTTTTAAAGATCTAATATATAAAAATTAATATCTCTTTTTTCGTGTGTAATGCGTTGCCATACTGTTCATCAGATTGCGATAAAACTTTATACACTTATTGTTAAGGATTGCGCGAGTAACATAGGCGTAATCTTCTAATATATAAAAATCAATGTTTGTTGTTCGTATTTAATGTGCTTCCATACTGTTCATCCAATTGCGATAAAACTTGGCCAACTTACTGTTTACACTTGTGGGAATAATATAAGCATAGTAAAAATATGATGGATTGCAAATTAGAATTAATTTATGTCCAACTTATGAGGACTGCTCTTTTACGACTTCTTAAAATCACAAGGGCTCTGAGCGCGGGCTGGGAGCTAGTTAAAGACTTAAAACCGAGTAACGCATAAGCTAGAAATATATATGAATAGATACGAGTTAGTGACTATATAAGATTAGAGCCATTACAAGTTTCTGGTTGAGTATAGATCGTTAGAAATTTGATTTGTGCACTTACTTTGATAAAATTAAGACCCCCCTGAGGAGGTTCTCTCTCCAGATGTAGCCCTTCATGACATAAACCTTTTTCAAAAATGCGACGACGAACACCATCCATTCTTGAACAGGAATCCTTTTCTGATTCCCAGACCAAAACAAAATCAATGGAGCGTAAACCATCCCGAAAATATAAAGAAGGGTTCTTAGTCGTTCCAGTTGATGGTGTACTATAAAAATACAAGAAATTAAACCTGAGAATCAATATATTTTTAAAAATTTATCGGTAATAAAATGTAATGCAAAATGTAATTACCGTAATGGTGTGAGTGGTTCTAAATCGAATGAAAATGTCGGAACCATTTCAGGTTCCACTGTTGTTGGATTACATAGTGGTTCATCTGCAAGTCTAGTGGAAGCAACACTTTCATTGTCTCTAAAATTAATGGAAATATCAATGCATAACAGATTAAATATCGTCTTATGTTCATTATGCATCATAAAACAGAAGATGACAAAAATGATGCGACATCATTATACTTTCAATTAGAAAAAAAATACCTTGAAATTGTGGATACAGCAGATACTTTATTTCTGAATTTCATAATAATAATTATAAATAAAATGGATCAATGAATTTAATAATGCATCAGTTTATGGACTGCAAAAAACAGTCTTTTCATTGTCAAATGTGAAATATTACTGCTTCAACGTTTAGTTAATTTGCTCTAGGGGGTGAAAATAAGGCGAAGTGTGTTATCATTAAGGGCGTGAGTGGCCCCACCCTATGATGACAAACAAAATAAACGGATGGGAGATTGGTATTTGCGCGTAAGGCATTAAAAACTATATTTCTGTGATCACCAAATAGATAAGAAACCCTTGTGGATAAACACAAATTTCCTTCATGAATAAGTGAGCTAACACATACTAGAACACGCTTAATGCCAAATTATATATTGATGAAAAGCATTCAAGGATTTCCAATTTTTCTTTAAAATATATATATATATATTTATAGCATTGATTTAAAAAAAAATGCAAGGATTAATATAAACCATGGTTTATTTAGTTCCAAATCCATTGTGCTGATACTAAAATATTTTTCTTGAGGCTGTTTTATATCCATTTTATGATGTTCATATGGACGTTATATCATTAAAAAGGTGGTTAATATGAGGACGATTCAAATTTAATCCGGAATTTAGTTGTACGAATTTATTAGTAATACGTAAAATGCATGGTATCAATTTAAATATTAAATATGGAGGTTTGAGAATCTCAGAGAGCATTTAAAAAATAAATCAATAATATTGAATTTACCTTTCTGTGTTCATATCGATTGACATATTGTCTGCCGACATACTGAGGACAGACATTGCTTTCAAGTCATTTGAAGGACTCTTCAGGTTGTCGTTTACCTAAAAATACATTTCACTAATCACAATTGATCTAAACATTTATAATCAAGTTGTGTTCATTAGTTCCGATTATAAACAAAACGTGCATTCATAGACGTTACTAAATGAATATGCATGCAACTACTCGTTTAAAAATTATCTAAATGCGCTAAATAAAGCAGTGAAATGTTTATTGAGATAACAAATTCTGTATCTTTAGTGAAAAATCACATAACAGGACGTGGTTTGAATCATATCATAGTTTTCATAGTAATATTTTGTTTTTTAAATCAAAAATGCAATCTGTTTAATTGTAAAACATTCATAACACTTGCACAATGATGTAATATCTGATATAGAAGTATATATATATATTATGTTAAATAATTGCTGTAATCTTTCATTCAACAACGTCATTGAAACATATATTTGTCCTAATTACAATGAATAACAGTCCAGCGCAGTGCTCCGCAACCGGTGTGCCGCGGTCAAATAAGACAATATCATAACTAAATAACTTTTTAACGGTCCTCCAGCGTCTGTCGCCTACTTATATTGCTTAATTTCATTTGAGCTTTCAAATATACGAAGAGAAAAAATATTTATTCTGATACCTGAACGACAGCTGTTTTAATTTGACCGGAGGAAGGCCCCGGTAACACATGACCCTTGGCATCGTTGATAAATGAAGCAGTCTGTTTGGATACATCACCGATTCCATAAAGTACATGTAAAGGAGTCCCTACTAGACTGGATCCTCTTCCAAGGAAGGCTTGTTTCTCATATTCAAATGGTTCTTGTGGACTGCATTCTTCCAAAGATGGATCGCCATCAGACATTCCGACGATCTTCACAACACCATATGACCTATAAGCATTTATATTAAATATAAATAACTTTAGTTCCTAATTATGGAATATTTCCTCGGGTACTATTTATAACGTGTTTTACAATTATATTGTTAATTCTATTCGGAAGAAAGCAAAAACTTTATTGATAAAAGTAATAAAAACACTGCACATAATAAATTATCAATATAAATCCATTTTTTCTCGTTTAATTCAGATTATTATAATAAACATTATTTTTTCAAAATTCATTTTGAAAATGATTCGTGACGAATTTGTCTTATAGTAGGATTGATTTGAATATCTGCGCAGATAAACACTATTCAAATAAATGAGAAAATGAAAAGCATTAAAAATAAATCAATTTATTAATTTGAGAGCTTTCATATTGTATAAAGTTAATAATCAAATAAATATACAATGTAGGGAATGTTATCTATATTGTAAATGCATGTTTATCATCATATCTACATTGTTAACAGTATTGACATTCTTATCTTATTTACGTATATTTAATCTATACTTATATACTTCCTTATTTACAGAAAAATATAATTTAATAAATTTAAATGAATAAAAACAATGAATAGATCGTAACTACGCTAGTTTGATCTACATTAAATACTTATATTTAATGCGTTAATATCAAATTATTGGCAATTTATGTTACAAAATTTATATGGTGAATATTTCAAATAAATTTTTTGTAGCTTTAAAAACAAATATTTTCCAAAAGTTCAATTGCAAATTTATTAAATTTATTATAAATGGTTAAAAACAACACAAATTATAATATACGGTTACAAATTGTATCAATAATTCATAAAATATCTCAAGATATCTAGGTTATGTTTAATGCTGACAGTTCACCGAGACTTATTTAATACACGGTTCTTGGTTATAGCGAGTGGTCATTGTTGAAAAATAGATTAAAAACAGTATGAATTATTAATTTCACACAGAGATTAAAGCAACCGCATCAACCGCAGCCATATAAATACATCACCTTCCTGGAAGGCACTCAAATTATTTTGGCAGTATTATTTTTATTTTCAACTTTGACTCTAGTCCGGCTTTTTGTCATCCATCTACTTGATTTTTTTTCAATACGTTATGAAACCTTTAGAATCATCAAACGTCAATTAAATAGCATCATAAATATGTTTTAAGCGTTGACTTGATGTTATTAAGGCGATGATAAATTTGCATTTTGGATGGAATATAATAAATTTTATAAATATATTTATAAAATATGTTTTATTATTTTAAAGGTGTATTTAGCTGCTATATTATTTAAATTATTTTTTTTCGTTGTCCATTTACAATCTTCAATCAATCGTATTTGATTTTTTTAATAACGGTCGTTTGGTTCATGGTCATTTTAATATAATTTTGCGACCGTCTTGAAAGTTCTCTACAAATTTATAAATAGGGGTATAAAACCATCGATACTATCGATAGCCTCCAATGCATTGCTCGTAAAACTTTTTTAGTCCATTCTTTCCACGCTATAACGTATTTTAAAAAAATGTTATTTAATGTTAAATGTTTTTTAATATTAAAATAATCATCATAATGTAAAAGCCAATAAATCAATATTACTTTTAAATATACACATATGTATTTTTAGCTCATCTTATCCTTGATAAAATCATTTTTCAGAATTTAATGCTGAAGGATTTTTCTAATTTATTTTGATTTATTTCGATAACATAAGAAGAGAAGATAAGTAGACCATAAGTTTTTGCGGTTTTGAAATAACCATAAATGAAAAATAGAGTTTGTATTCAAATAAATATTTATTTATAAGAATAAAAATATCCTTGAAAATCATTTTTTTAAAATAATATTGTCCAAATGGGCACCATTTCGCTGTTGGAATTCCTCAAAACCCTTAAATGGGGCTATCTCAAAAGTTGAGTCTATGTAAATAAACCAACATAAAAAATTCAATTAAAGGAGGACATCCGCCAAGAAATGATCAATACACCCCGAACTTTGTGTTGAAAAGTTTTTTTAAAATCTGAGGGCCACATTAAAGGAATGCCAGCGGCAAAATAGCGACCATTTGGACAACATTACTTTTAATAAATAATTTTACAGGATATTTTTGTTCTTATAATCTTCTGATCATGGTTATTTAAAAAAACGCCAAAACTTATAGCCCATCTTGTATAATTGAACATCATGAGCATTAACCATTCTTTTACTATGGTGTATTTACTACACTGAGTCGAGTTGTAGTAAAGTTGTAATAATGGGAATTTTTACAACATTACTACAATGAATTTCGATATACTATCTATATCGATATACATTACACTTAAACCTTTTTTTTGTGCGGTAGATGCATTCCGCGGAAAATCGTACAAAAATAGCTATAACTTACATAGAAAAACCGAAGATGCGTTCCATGGATTTTAAAAACCGCATAACTTCGAAATCGCACAAAAAGAGGTTAGAATGTATATTGAATCTATATTGATATATATGTATATATTATCGAATATCGATATGAAATATAATAAATACGGGGTTTTAGAATGTCACATGGCGTACTAAATATGTAGCATCGTAAGGGAAAGGTTAATGATTTGGGAAAATATTGAAATTAAGCGTTTTTTTACATTAATTATTTATTTTACACATAGTCTACGATTTATATTTTATATAAAATAAATAAATAAATACAACGTCAGTTTCTAAATACATACATGTTATAAAAATATTATTATAAATAGAAATAAATAAAAACAGGTCTCTGTGAGCTAGTAATTATGGCAAAAAGAAAATTTATTTCAACTTGGAAATGTATTGTCTTTTTAAATGCAATAGATATGTATTTTGGAAATATGATTAACACTTAATGGATGGTGCCTTTTGAGTATAAAGCTTCTCATAATTCAGAAATCAAAAAGCAGCATTGTTTAACAAATATTATAATTTCATTTGCATTTTATTTTCCAGTTTTGCTAGTAATTGTGTGATAAAATTTGTTCATGACTAGTTTCAGTCGCGCAAAAAAACCTAACATAAATTGCTTTTTTTTACAAGCAGCAAAAACTTGACAAATAGTGTTAATCAAAGGAATGTTTGTATACTTTAAATACAATACTTTAAATAAGAATACTACTTCAAGCGTATACTAATTCCCCAGAGTGCTATCAAAAATATGCATTGCTATTTTACGTCGATATATTTAGCTTACAGTAGTGCTACAATAACGACCCGTCCATTAAGTGTCAAATTTGGATAGTATGCATATAATTTGGTAAATGACACGATAGACAACAATTTATTTTAAGTACAGGTATTATTTACATTAATGCGATTCAAATATGGAATATTACTAAACATTCAACATCTAATATATTCATCTTTAGCGCTCAGATGTTTGCATTCTTGTCATTATCTTTGTTCTTGTCAGGGGTGTTTTGATCCAATGAGGGACTTTTATCGTCTCTTTTTATCAGAGCCTTTGGCGATATGCAAACGAACCTAGTGCTATGCACAGGAGCAGGTAGACTACTGTTTATTTTTGATGATTTCAAAACATTTTTGAGATTTTCCTTAAAGCTATAGTTTCGCGAACTGAGAGCGAATCTATCTGGATCGTCTCTAAGTGCAGTGTCGCTGATCTGATTGTTCTCCTTGACTTCTGAAGATATGGAAATCTGCTTGATCAGTTTGTTTTTCTTTGGAACACTTAGAGGGACAGCCTCTATTTCACTGACTGATGGTTCAGACAGCAATCTTGGAACCGACGTATCTCCAAAGAGTCCGCAAACAGGAGTTAGAGGGGCTGATACTGGAGTTCTTGGTGCAGCGACATCACCAGTAGAGCAAGACATTTGCCTCATCGAATAAGGAGGTCTATAAAGAAAACGTGCATTTTAGCAACAACAACAAAAATATTGTGAAGATATTGAAATTTGTTAAAGAATAACCTCGGCCTTGGATCATGAGCAGATGCCCTTGTCGTACTACGTCTAAGAGGACGAGCAGTACCAGAGCGTTGAGAAACCCTCAAAGAACTAAAAGGTGCTCTTCCATTTCCAATTTCGCCGATTAGGCTGCTGGATCCACTGGTTGGTGTTTGTTGTCCACGAACTACACTGGTCACAGCTACAAAATAAAATAAACCAATCTATATTCTTTAAATCCAGCAGCAAAATCTTCATGAATAACTTTACTTACGGGTATTCTGTCGACGTCGTTGCTGTACCATGCCATATACAACGGCTGCTAAAGTACTATGCTGAGAAGGTTGTCGACGACAAGCAGCAGCTCTTGTTGAACGTTTGCCAACTACGAAATATGTTTCCATCTTTCCTTTGCCTTTGACTGCTACCAATCCTCTTGCAATCACTTGATATCCTCGTGCTTCTAGAAGCTGTGCAAAAATATCGCGTATCAACATTTTAAAACATCATTTAGCAAACGGCTTGCTTTAAAATTTCATGCTGCTACCCAGACAAATCAAAATACATGCCCAAAAATAGTGATAGGAACATCTGAAAAGGATTTCCTTAAAAATTGATAACGACTCTTAATGGATCTTTGCTTGTGATGATGAGAATTGTAAGAATCAAACCTGTGCTGTGTATTTGGGAACTTGTACACGTCCCATTGTGCCAGTAGTGTCCATTCTGGATGCTTCATTGACGGTATCTCCCCAAATATCGTATACAGGTTTTCTTGCACCGATCACTCCTCCAACAAGAGGTCCACAACTGATACCTACAATTGCCAAAACATTAATACAATCTGCATTGTTAAAGAAAACGGAAAAATAGGCAGTCGATGCCTTCGATTTTTGAATTCAGAAAATAGGGACATTTGGTGGAATTAACTACTTTTAGACACGCATACTCAGTTCTATTTAGAGCGACAAAACAGAGACTCTATCTAATCTTTCTCGTACAAATGCAAGTTGATCAAATTAAATCGAAAAGCCCTGTTATACTCATACTATTGCCTTTCCAATCTTCAAATTGGCTACAATTGAGTGAAGATCCGTCGTTTAAGCGACTATTTGATTGATCAAATTTGCAATATTCAACCTTGATAGTCGTTTCGCGAACATGCGGAAAAAATAAAACTTGTTATGATTGTTAAGATTAGTCTTTTTTATTGGTCGACCTCGAAAGAAATATTCACTCACCGACTCTTAGATGAAAATTATTATAGCTGTGCTTGTTGACGTCTTCCAGACGATGCTTCATTGCAGTGGCGAAATCGACCAATGCACACAGATGCTCCAAGTCATCGCGAACAGCCTGAGAATGCATACAAATTTTAGTTTATTTTTGTAAAATATTCATTCATTAATCTCAGTCATGAGACCATTGCTTTACTTTATCTTCCGGATTCAAACCAGAAGCCGCCATATAAGTAGCTCCGACGGTTTTAATCTTTTCAATGCTTTTAAATCTTGGCTCATCCAGAAGTTCATCGAAATCGGCTGAAATCAAATTAATTAAATGAAGATCTGCTTAAATTTGTAATCATTTATGTCGTTAACAATTGCATCTTTTTTACATCCAATCATCTCATCTTATGACTTTCCCATTCCCGTCATAATCTGGACGCTTGGAAACAGTGGCGTAACTACTATTGGCGAGCTTAAACGACGCTTAGAGGCAGTAACTATCTAATATATGTATACATATATATACAGTACATATATGTTTTTCAAATTGTTATATTAACCTTTCCATACCGGTGATGTATTTACTACACATCGACTCTTATAATGGGAATATCGATATGAAATATAATAGATACGGATTATAAATACCTATTATTTCATTGAGCAGACGAATACACTCCATTCCCATGTTTATATCTTCTGAATAAAATTCGGTAAAATTGGGTATGCTAGCAAACATGACTCCGACTTCGTCTTGCCATTGAGAATACAGTTCCTTAAAAAAAACATATATGACATACGTATTGTATATGTTATTTTTTGATCTTGCTACAATCCAATAAAAAATTAAAATTAAAATTATTTTTTTTAGCAAATCTGTAAAACATAAAATGATTTAATTTTGATTCACTAAAGCAAAATATTCGATGATTTCCCTAAAATTGTTTTTAAATGTTATCTTTTTTAAGTGCCATTATTTTAACCGGTTAACTGCCATGAGTGTCTATAGTTTTTTATACGTGGCAGTTAACCAGTTAATCGGGTCAAAAATTTGAATGTGACGGCTGCTATAGCACGCAACAACGACATTTAGTTTATCTTTTCATTTGTATAGTATGTAATCTACTATAATTTAATTACCTCCGACATCCGGTCTTCGGATAAGAAATGGTGGGCAACGTGGTCCGGTAGAATGTTTTTCAGGAGTTGGGTGTTATTATGTCGTGTTTCGACCATTTCGGCCAACTCGCGTTCGGCCTGCTGCTTCCATAGAAAATCCAGTCTAGAAGTCACTTCTACAAGGCGAGCGTGATATGTTACCATAACCAAGAACACGAGTAGTAATGTCATCATCTGAGCTGACAGCGGCATCTCCATTCTGTTGTGTGCAAAAATATATTCATTAAATAGAATAAACACGTAGATAAATGCAAATTTATGAGCCCGCTGATAGATGAGGAAAATTTTAATTGAAGAGATCACCACATTAAACTTTTTGAACGACAGCAGATCCGCGGTAATCCAACAACGTTTTGCAAGGCAGTGTTAGTTTGTCGGACTATAGAGTACTGCTCCCGACCCCTTGTAGTAGGTTTATTATAGAATTAACATCATAAACACAATGGCCATAGCATAGCTGTGACCGTCATTAAACGTATTCCATGACGATTTTTAAAACGTTTTAACTATCTCTTACTAGCTACAAAGTTTCGGGTGAGTGTTACACTCTACGATATCCACTCATAAAACCCTAAGAGAAAAAGGGGGCAACCATACGCCCGTGGGTAACAATTGAGTCCTTGTGGTAACGATGTAGAGCAGAAGTGGGCAAAAACAGCCTCGCCAGTTTGCTCACCAAAAGCTACTGGGGTAGCCCAGCTGAGATGAGTTGGTTGCGCTACTTACTCGTAAAGTGGACTGAGGAATTGCTGATTATAGAAGGAGTAGTAGGACTCTATGTTAAAGGCGACATCACTATCTTCAAAAACCTAATGCATATAGGAGAGAACGACTATGGTTGCTTGAACGACGACTCATCTCCGTGGCTAAGTACTACAAATGACAGCAGCGATACGAGTATCATGAAGAAAGAGAGCCTGTATCCATCCATCATCATGCGTATTTCTTGGGAACCAAAGAGGAGTGAAGGACACTCCTGTGTGGCTAGTTTGATGGCATAAATCAGCTAAATGTGAAGAAACCGAGGCACGATGTGCACTGTGCAAGAATGCGGGAATGGAGGAACAGCGCCAGGTGCGAAGTCTATGGAGCCGCCCTCCAAAAGCAGAGGAGCCAATAAAGACTCCTTCCACTAGATGAGAGGAGGGACGTAACCTAATACCTAACAGTCGGGTCGGATATAACAAGGGACAGACAAGGAGGGTTTTTTAGTGGAAAAACGGTTAAATTCAGAATTCCATACTACTGCTGGGTACGGGCCCAGCAGTTTTCATAAACCATTTTTTACTCCTCGCGGAAAATAAGTTCGAAGGCACTATGAGATATTTCGAGGTGCCGTATGTGAACTCATTAATGTAAATTGGAGTCTGGCTGGACCGCAAACTTCGGTTTGTGGTTCACGCCGAGAAGGCAGCAGGGAAAGTGGACAAAACTTCGGAGTAGCTCACCAAATTGATGCCAAACGTCGGGGAGTCAAAGACTAGAGTGTTGGTGATTGCCGGGACTGCTTCCTTTGATTTCCTGGCAATCAAGTACACATCTCGATATGCCGGAGCGAAGAAACGGGAAGCGAGGGTGGCGACCATGGCGGAATGGTAGATACGATGAAACTCATCGGAGAAGGACATATGAACTCACGTACTACTGCCCGACATAAGGAAGTGGAGTGAAAGGAGACACAGGCGTCTGAACCATCATCTGACTCAGCTCCTCGGTGGGCACGGTTGCTTCGGAATCTATTTGCAATGGATAGGTAAAGAGTGACCACCCAGTATCGTCGCTGTGTCTACAAGGTGATTGCATCCAAGAAGAACGCCGGGAGGACAAGGCATCGAGCTGCCCTGGCAGTTACAAGGGAACAAATCGAAAGACGGTAGGTAGGAAAGGAGGTACACGGAGCCCCGAGTGTCGTGTCTGGCAAATGCCTAACGGTTGCGTCAAGCACGACAAGGGGAGGACAAAGAGGGTTTGTTAGTGGGTAAACGGTCAAATCCGGAATCCCACATTAATATTGGGTACGACCCGGCCGTGTTTATAAAAAAATACTCCTTGAGAAAAAAAAAGTTTTAAGGCACTCGAAACAGACCGCACAGCAGCATGGGTCTGTCCAATCGCAATTAGCTACAAGTCTTCTTTTGTTTAACCCATTGTAAAAAAACTTCGCTTTTATGGCCAATATGGGCCTAAAAATAGGTGCATGCCTGTTTCTTTATTGAAGATACCACATATATAAAGCTTCTTCCACCTCTGGGTGTTTAACTTTCTTGAGAGTTTGCCTCTTGCTTGGCCCACAATCACTGGTATACATACTCATACTAATTATACGTTTTGCATTTTTTACATTGGCGATGCATTGCCGTACATGGGTACCATACTTGTATCGGGATGTCGGACTACAGGGGGCGTCGGATTACCGCGGGTCTGCTGTATTCTATATTTGGGCGTATTTTTTAATGATTGAATAAAATTTAGTGATGACTTACATTAATTCTTGGTCGGTGTCGTGAAATATTTCAGGATAGGCCACCATTATAAGTAGCGCATAAGCAGTGACCATTATCACCGCCAGGAAAGTCTTCACTAGATAATATAGCTTTAGGGTCGATGCCAAAGCCACCAAGCACATGATCCAAGTGAATACGACATATTCCGGATGACAACAATCGTTTATTTCACGAACGTCCGTATAATCGATGGTCGCGTTCTTCTCATCTTGTTTTTCGATATCGTCTATTTGCAAATTTTCTCTGCTCAGCGATAATATGTGCTGATCTTTGTTATCGTATACTATGGAATTAATCGAATTTTGCATGTCGTAGTTTTTCTGTTTTCCTAAAATTTCGCCATCGATCTGCATTTTTATGATCCTATCGTTTAACGAATTGCTCACGTTCAATAGTTTATTTTTTTGATCGATTTCGTTTTCAATATGTTTTCTGACGCGGTTTAAATTTTGTTTTAACACTATGGTATCGTTTTGGTCTTCGGCTAAAATTATTGTTATATTACGGGGATCATAATATTTAGATATGTTCAAGTATTTTTCGCTAAAGTACGCTATTGAGGAGTGTTCTAAATTGGTAGAATTTGTGTCATTTGAACCCTCGGGAGAGGTTTTAATTATATGAACAGGTCCCAATGCTATCAAAAACAGAGGTTGTGTTTTACTCTCTTTAATATCTGCACTTTTTGTAAAATTATCAACAAAGCTTTTGTTCGTGGCTGAAATTTGATCCAAATAGTTCAGTGTGCTATAATTTGATATCGATGTGTTTTCTGGTATCTGATATTGACAAGTCAATTGACATGATGGACACATTATGAGACTTATTGAGCTGAAAAAATGGGAGAAATTTATGAATTTAATGCGTGACATGCTGAAAGATATAAACAACAACGTGTCAAAATATTTTCATATACCTCGCAATTGACATCATTATAACAATGCCACATATGAGGAATGTTCTTCGGTTTCTGTTGTGTACTAGCATTGAAGACATGCGTTGTAATTTAATGGGCAACTGATGAAACTCTTCTGCCATAACTAATACTGATGCAGCAGCCAACAAAAATGTCGTTAAAGTCAATGATACGATCAGCTCAGTACATCTAAAAAAAATACATAATACTAAAGTAACAAAAAACAATGATATTTGTTATAGATCAATGATTTAATAAGTCTTACGTGGGAAGGATTACGAATTGTGTCAACACAATAAAAACCCAGATTATTAGACAGCACATCATGTTTGATTTGAACATGTCCTCTTTCATCGTACAGAAGCTGCCTTCCAATGAAGGATCTTTGAAGTGAAGAGTCCATGGATTGACATTGGCCACTCTTATTCGTTTATTGCTCTCAATTTCTATTGAATGATCTATCATTTCGTCCACCTGATGAAAAAAAAAAATAATAAAAATGTTATTTTAAGTGAAGATTTTATGGGTGCGTTACGGCAATTTATTATATACCAGCGAGTACCCAGCATGCATTGCAATGCCACATGCGCTTAATGATTATTTGAAAAGAAACGCAGTAGTATAGTTACGTGATATGAATTGAAATTATGACGATTGTGTCTTACCGCCTTCTGGCATAGTCCACCGAAGACCGAACGCTTGGCAATTACATTAAAAAACGATTATTGTTATGCTTTGTTTACCTCAGCAACCACCAGACCAACTCACTAAAGTTTCATCGCAATCGGATGAACAGTATAAGAATGTATACCTAGCAAACTCCTCGTTTTGCGACAAACTTTCATTTATATATTGTATAATATATATATAGATTACACAAACGCAGCTTCATTTTTTAGTGTACGATTATGCCATGTCCTTTTATGATTTTAAAAGATGTATGAAGATATAAAGTTGCAATATTTTTTAGATTTATTAAATAAAAATAATGGAGGTAAGACACAAAAATATTACCCCATTATTCTTGCTAATGTGACATAATCCACTACAATTAATCTTTATTTTGGCCAATTCAAGCATGCCAGCAGAATAGCAAATGTCCAAAATCATCTTATAATATTTTTAAGAACAATGTAGTTAAAACAATGCTTGCATGAATGATTCAAAAGTTTTGATGTATTTTTATCCCAATAGATGAATATCATCTGATTTAAAACTACTATATTATATAAAAATACTTCCATTATGTCCTTATGTTGTAGTGAATATTTGCATAATTGGCAAAAGAGATGTCTTTTTAATTTTTATACTGTACATCAAAACTTTTGTATAAATCTAAAATATTGAGGCATTATGTATTCAAATACAAATGCAATTGAATGAAGATTACATACTTGTTCAGCAGTGGTTAATGGTATGGTAGTTACAGTTTCAGCCGTTGTTGAACCAATTCTTACACTGCGATATGTATCTTGTTGCTTGTATTCTTCATCATGAACAAATTCTCCACCATTTCTTTCACAAGGTCCATAGCACTAAATATGGAAGAATTTGTCAATCAATCAATAGTTAATCGCATGTATATCTCGATCAGTAATTAATATAATAACATTTTGGAATGGTCTTTCTGGAGTCCAATCTGTTGTTAGATCTTCGTCGACAGTTGCTGTCGATGATCTTGGCTTGTTGACACCCATCGTTATCTCTTCTTCGTTCCATATTTTCTGAGCGAAAATGCTGCACAATAAATTAATTTAGTTAAAATAAAATCATTTAACCATTTTTATGATAGAATATTATTTATTAACCTTGGTCGAGAAGGCATTCGTCTTCTGGGTCGAAGTGGTTCAGCTTGTTTGACCAAATACGTTTCCACGGCATGATCTCGCAGATACGTATTTCTATCTCCGCCATTACCAGGCTCTACTTCATAAGCACCTCCGAGCCATTCCAAAGTCGAAGCTGATATATGAACCCTCCTAATCGTGCAAACGTGAGCTTTATAAACAATCGGGAGAAAATCGATAGTATGTTAAATATAACGGAATTCGCTAACCCTGGAATTCCACCACTTTCCATGTGATTAGCCAATGTGACATCATAGGACCAGACATCGAATTGCCATTTACGTAAGCCGAGTACCCCGCACAAAACAGACCCACTGTGGATACCGATCCTCATGTCCAATTCGACCTAAGAAGATGGCCAATAAATTAATTAAGACACTGAAAACATCCTACCTTGTAACATATTTAATCAATTTAGCACCAATTTAGGCTAAGAATACAGATACACTGTAGATATAAAGAGTATAATATATATAAATACAATTTTTATTTGCTGACTTTGATTAGTCTTAATTAAAGTGTAATTCATCCTAATTAAAAATCGTGTCCTTGTGCTTATCAATTAAAAATCATTAGAAAATTACAGAAACTAATCTTCTTTTTGCAACGATATATGTAACAATATATCGTCGTTAGCACTTGTTGTCCGGCACTAATAGAGTTAAAGACAAATTCCTTGAATGTTAAAAACTTCTCATAGTTTTATGCTTGAGATTTGGTAGTTTTTATAAATCTTAATTGTATTAAAACATAATGATCAGGATATTTAAGGGCTTTAATCAAAACATAAAATAGTTCTTGACATTTGTAATTTTATACGAAACGATCTAAGAAGCAACTTTATCTATTATAGACCCATTGCATGTTGATCTTCCGTTAACTGAAAAGTTTCGGGATCCATATAAAATGCCCTCGGGAGCTCAGGGATCACAATTTAAGACCATTGGAAGCCACCCTTGGAAGTATATATTAAATTTTACATCCAAAATAAATGTTAAATTAAGTATCAATCATTAACGATGTATGCATATTAAGCTATTGATTAAAAAACACTTTGATACTAAAAGGACTGAATAAAAATATAGAAAATTTGGATTAAAATTTTATCTAAGAATTAGAGTAATTCTGAAGAATTTGGATTTTTTCTTCTTCTCCTTTATGAAACCCTAAAAAACATATACTTCGTTAAAGGTCTTTAATGGAATTGGAGAAGAATATCTTTAAATTATACAGGACGTTTTGCACATGGATCCACAATTTTTTTTTGGGAGTTTTTTAACATTTAAAAAAATACCCAAATGCAATTTTGGGTATGAAAAAAAAACACCAAAATTTCACCTTTAAATCGTCATAACTTTTTAATCTGTGGTCGTAATAACACGAAATAATTGTTTTTGTATTTTGCAATAGATTTTAGATCTTAATAAATCATTATTTTATGCAATCAATGCAAACGAATGTTAAATGTCAAATTCTAAATCTTTTAAACAAAAAACTAGCAACTATTTTGAACTTGGTTTAGTTTTACCAAGTTCAAAATAGTTTTAACTCGAAAGACCAGTTTGCAAGGGTTAGATGTAAGAAAATATTTTTATGTTTAGGATGTTTTTATTAAATTTATTAACAAAATTTGTTCAAATTGGTCACGTTTTTTTCGTATACATGAAGTACACCTTTTTCTCATTTCCACTGTAGTAGCAATTCCTTTTAATTTTTTTGCAAATGCGACGATTATTATTTTAATTAGGATTTCTTTTATGGGCATCTCTGTCATGTAAGTTAATTATTTTGCACCTCCCCAGACAAAGGAATCCAGTGGTGTCAGATCGGGAAACCGTGCGAGATACGGAATAGAGCACATTCCCAGACAAAAAAATCCAGTGGTGTCAGATCGGGAGACCGTACGAGCCACAGAATAGGGCACGTTCCCAGACAAAGAAATTCAGTGGTGTCGGGTCTGGAAACCGCGTGAGCCACGGAATAGGGCACGTCCCCAAATAAAGAAATCCAGTGGTGTCAGATCGGGAGACCGTGTGAGCCACGGAATAGGGTATATTCCCAGACAAAGAAATCCAGTGGTATCGGGTCTGGTGACCATGCGGGTCATGGAATAGGGCTACCAAAATAATTAATTTGCACAATAGAGATGCCCACAAAAGATCTATTTCGATAATCCTGACACTAAGGACACAGGACCTATGTATAAAACGTAGTAAATGATCCCATTAACCTCCTAATTGTTGTGTTTATTTATGTACCAAACGCCCTATAAATATGGGGAATGTTAAAAATGATTGGTTTATGGAAACGCAGAAAAAAGCTAATCTACAAACTATGAATTGGGCATGGACTATTTCACTGTAGATGCTTCCAATTTAGGTAGCTCGGTCTTATAAAAACTAGAAAATTTCAATGAATTGAGCAGAACGGAGGCTATCTTGATGATATATTTTTTTTAAAATATAATAAATAAAAACTTTAAATGCCTCTCTATAATATGGAAAAAATTTATACTAATATCACTTATACTGTTTGTTTTTAAAATAAGGTAGTTTCCCTGCCGCACTGTGTAAATGCACTATAACGTGAAATCTTTTAAATACAAAATTAAAAGACGATTTAAATATGTTAATACCTGCGTATTGTGGGTCACATCTCTGATGGCTTTGATCATATGAAGACCCATTTCAACACAGCAATGGGCGTGATCAGCTCTTGCAACAGGTAGTCCAGATACGCAATAGTAACAGTCTCCCAATAACTTTATGCGATGGCAATGATTTTCCTGTCCATTCGGAAAATACAACAAAATTAATTTCATCGGACAAGAATATAAGAAGTTCAACTTTGAGAAAAAACTGTATAGAAATGCTTTACGACTGAAATATTTATGAGCACCAATCGAAAACTACAGACGTATCTCCAAATCCTGTATTTTTTTATTGATTTTCACAAAGTAGTTCAGTTGATAAATTATTTATGATTCGAGTCCTTAGAATTAAAGGTCACGCTGACCATTTCTATGAAAGAGAATACTTATATAGGAACCGTATCCTCTCGAGGATAAGACGAACTAAATATTAAATGGATTTATTCATTTTTATACTGACTGATGCTAGTTTATCGAATCTTGCGAACAGATCGTTGAGCACTTTGACCAACTGTTGAGCGCTACATCTGCTTGCCAATTCTGAAATTCGACGTAAATTGTATTAATACATTGACGTTTTGATGTCGATATTGCGATGAAAACCTCATCAATCTACCTGTGAATCCTTTGATATCGGCAAACAATATAGAGACGTTCTCATAGCGATGTATGTAGATTTTGTGAAATTGATGCGGTTGAAAGGATCCCTTTTCTTCCTCGTGAGCAATATCTCTGATCATTTCTTTCGCTACGAAATCCGGCAGCACTGCGAAGCACACAAATAAAAGTATTTCACATATGCTTTGATATGCCATATGAGATAAAGTTTTAATTAAAATTTCAACAAGCGAAGGATTCCTCGTCGACCCTTTTCGCCCGTTTGGAGACGAATACTGTGGCACAAATTTTTAACGAGGATCTTGTAAATATTTAACGTTCACCGGTTAGATTTGTTACCTGAAAGTAGCAATTTCTCTTGTCTGGCATTCTCTTCTTGAGTACGACAACGGGCTTCCATGGCCCTGTGGGTCTCTAAAAAGGCTCTTCTCTGACCACGGTCAGTGAGGTACTTAGTGTACATTCCGGCGAAATTCATCGCAGCATAAAGCAACGAGTTGGCCACTACGGTTCGAATCGAGCACGAGAGTTCCTGGAAATAAAAATGTCCTTGTTGAGCTCAAAAATAATTTATATTCAACATTAATATTCATAAATAGTACGACGATTTTCATCCCTAATGAAAAGGAAATCTCTCAAACAATGTACTCATCTCTAGTAACTATATTCTGAATACAAGAAGTTCTGAATCCTTGGACTGATGCTCAAATGATGGCAAAAGGAATAAGCGACATTATTTGTGTAATTATTCCAAAAAAGCTGATTTGTTGTTTTGATATGTATTTAATATTAAAAGTTGCAATAATTCAATCAAATTCCCGTGCTACAACTTTAGCCACGTCTGCTGAAACCCTAGCCACCTTGTATGGAAAGCAAAAGATATGTATTTGACAATAATGAACGTAAACTAATTGTAGATAAAAATACAACTTTGTAGATTTTAATTTAATGCCGATATTAATGTCCGCAACGCTAAAATCTTGGTAGATTTTAATTATCCTGATCTTTGTAGAAATGGATGCAAAATTTCGGTCCAAATTTAGATACTCGAAGCATTATACAAATCATAAAAATGGAATACATTCAAACCTCTTTTTGTGCGATTTCGAAGTTATGCGGTATTTTTCAAAGCAAATTTTTTAAAGCGGTTTTTTATTTTTTTTTATTTCATAAAGAGTACGTATCGAGATATTTTGGATAAAATAGGATATAAATCGAAAAAAGTAGTTTCGAATCTCGAAACTACTTTTTTCAACACGGTTGACATCATATCTCAAGTTTTAATTAATTAATTTACTTCAAACTGGGTGCGAATCTTTTTTTTATATATAACCCTCTATTATTCTTACCAGATTTATATCAAAATTTATTTTTTAACTATTATTTTGTGATTTTTTTATTAATTTTTTTTATGCGATTTTGTATATTTTTCATATAGCCGTTTCAAAGTTATGCGGGTTTTAAAATCCATAGAACGCATCTTCACTTTTTCTATGTAAGTCATAGCTTTTTTTGTGCGATTTTCCACGGAATATCGCACAAAAAAAGGTTTAAGTGTATTGCATATTAAAAAATGTTATAATTGAAAGAAAGCACGATGATTTAATTTTAACTTGCAGGTAATGTGGCGAGCCAAACGGTTCAAAAATGTACAAAACCCATTAACGAAATTGAACCAAGAGACCGCTTTATATTCAATCTCAAAGCTTGTGATATATTTTTGGGTTCAAAATTATTCTGCTTTGCATTTTTAATCAAAGGCCAACATTAATTTCCATCGGCTGCGATGTAAATCTTTTGTTACACTTTTTTAAGCCGCAAATCCAATTTTATCAGCTTCGGATGAGCAAATAGAAACGAAGTCTCCACTTGGCTAACGAGCCCGATATTTGTCCAGGGCAAATATTCTGAGCAAATTGATTTTAATTCCGAGCCTCCATATTCAAGTTTATATACTACTTGTGTCTTGACTCGCAAAGACCGCACATTTCGGTCCTAAGACTTTCGAGGAAAGTTTCTTCATTATTAGATGCATGAACGTCTATGAAGCGATCAATACAATTAAAATATTTCGAAATTACTTACAGCATTTGATCGCAATTTTGCGACGCTCGTTATCAAGGAATGGCTGCATGCTGAAACTGCACCAGCTAGAAGACACCATCGAAGAGGAAGAGGCAGCATCGCATATGGTACGAAAACAATGAACAAAACGTACCACACTAAGTATTCTCTTGAAGTGAATCCTAGACCATCTCCGACGAATCCTGCATCAAAGAAGGAAAATGCGTTTAAAGCCTGATAATATCATAATTGACGTTGATTCATGTCAAAACATCATATAAGTTGCATCGAAGATGATATTCAAACAATCATCTTTGGCTAGGTGTTATGGTGATTTTAAAGTATGATTGGATACCTTATCAGCTGCTAATGTAATGGGTTTCATTTCAACATATGTTTTGTATTGATCGGAATTAGATTTGAAATATAATAGATACGGGGTTCAGAATTTCATATGGTGTACCAAATACATATCATGGTAGCACGCTTACAATTACTGTAAATTATCTTATTTTTTGAAGTAAAACTAAGCTTCTATAGTCGTGTTAGTGTAAATTGGCTTGTCGTTAATATTAAATTTAGTCGCGGTCAAGCTACACTATATATTCTTTGGATTGGATACAAACGAACAAAACTTGAGCATCACTTTGATAAATTAATATATTGAGACAATAATATGTTACCTTGAGCATTCAATAAAAGCCATGTACAGACTGCTGCCCAATGAAGATAATTATTGGCGAAACATCTCCAGCAAGAGAGGGCACATAGACCCAAATTAGCTGCAGCACCGCATACTGTCCACGCGATGCCTTCTGGTGAAGGCCTTTTGTTGGTAAAAGCTATCCAAGCCACAGCCAAAGCACACTGTAAAATAAATTTAAACATTATTTAAATGATATCGACGAATTACTTTGACGAAAGTTGAAAGCAAATACGGCTAACCATCGTTTATCGCGACAAGTACTTCAACAAACTTTTTATGATTACATCAAGTATGAAAATGATACTTAAAATATCATCGACGTGATGATATGCGAGATGTGTCTTTTGGCCATTTCCAGAGACATTGAAGGTGTTGATGTAGACGATAATGAAACTTTGCTTAAATGACACGGCGAACCCTTAAACAACGAAGAGCTGCAGTAATTGGAGTGCCATACTACGTCTCCAGAAAATTACACCTTAGAAGATGTTCCCGTGCATTAATTAAATATGAGCATAATTGAAAAAAGTTATTTTTACACAATAAATGCGATGACTTATTAGAGGGAAAATAATTCAATACATAAAGTAAAACATGGTTGTAATTAATTTTATTAATTCATATTTCATGATAGTTAACATCAAACTTTATATGAGCCAAGCAAGGAATAGATACTGTTTTGCAATGCAAAACCAAGTGATAAATTAATATTCCCTCGTTGATCGCATTCCCTCGTTAATCGCGGACTTCTACAGATTGTATCTCCCGTGTAAATAATAAGAACAACATTTTTTTCTATGTGATTAATTCCGCTTGCGTTCTTATATTGACGTGTAATTTTGAGCACAATATATGACGGTTATAATTTATGAGAAAGTTACAATCTTTATATTCTTAATGAATTTCGCAAATAACAAAGCAGAATTTCGCTGGTATTTAAGAATCAACATCCAAAGTACAAAATTCAAAGATGCAATTTGATCGCTATCTTCTCTGCATATCTTCGATCTGAAGACGAATTAGCGTCTTATTGATTTGATCCCTCGGAAAATTATGAAAGTTCATGAAATAGTGGACATCATAACTGTAGTATTTGCCTTTGTTCAGCCGAGTATCGGTTTCTGAAAGCAAAATGCAACTTTCATTCGACGAGTGCATGTCTATTTTTAACGTTCATGAACTCAAAGAGATTGTACACGTATTTAAGCTTCTTATTGTGTGAAACATCTTTCGAGGATGGGGAGTTTCCGACGTGCTAGCTTCCGGTTCCCTTTTGTATGAGATTGTGAAATTAATCCTCTCAGCATTTATTTTTTCAGAGTCAGGATATCAGAGTTTATTCAATTCGATAGATAAAGCATTTCATCCATCCAAAGATACAAAGATTAGCATTCTTATATTTCATATCTCTAGAATTCTTGAATGCAGATAATTTGATCGAAAATAATTAACAGGGGATTCGTCTAGTTATCAAACAACTTATCGATGCAATATCTTCGAGCCCTTCTTATATTTTGAGAGAAAAATCTTCCTAAATCTAGCCCCAAGTCAATTAGACAATTTATGGAAATCTAGCCAATTCACTTTATTTTATTGCTCGTTGTAAAGAGTCAATTCGAACGCTATTTAGCGTAATAAAATTTACTATACACTTCTTCAGCATATTGTTTCGTTAACAGATCTTATTCGTTGCTCGGTGCAAGCAGTCGCCTATCTCTATCAACTCGCAGAAAACTGTAAATAATTACATCTTATTTTTCTCGGCAAATATGAAATGACATAATTCAGACAAATGTATATAGGAGAGACGTCATTCGCATACGAAAGGTCGACATTCTCCCCTCGGGAACTTCACATTCTCGCTGTACACGGGAACGAAGGGACTAATCGGATCAGACCTAAGCGGAGAAAATGAAAATAAAAGCCTTTGTAGAACTCTCTGCACAACATCCCATTACATTTTGGTAGTATGAAATATTAAATAAATAGGAAATGTGTTGCTTAAAAGCCCGGAACGATGGGCTTACATGAAACGAGACCTTACGGCGACAAATCTGCGCACAGCCGATCGTGTCAGACTTTTGAAATTGATTATTTGATTAAAGCAAGAATAAAATCATCCAACATCGCGGCAAATAGAAACTCAACAATGCATAATAAATAAAACTTTAATAATTACCAAATCCCTAAAATTAAATAATAAGCTTCCTCGCCGGTTTGTCATCCCCTGGACATATAGAGCCCGGGGCGGACAAGTCTTACGCTTGTTCTATGGATCCACCACTGTTTATTTTAAACGAATGAAAGAAAATTAAGGAAGCTCATTTCTCCCTAAGGACATCACTTACATACCAAATTTAACATTTTTAATTATGTCATATTTGTACAATTGCTACACTATAATAAGGTACTCATCTATCAAAAAATGATACTATAACACATAAAATGAATTCATCGCAATATATTGAGGCTCCAAATTAGGTCAGATTATAATGAATTAAAAAAATTGCTACAGGAAGCGGCAGCGAAATTACCTTATTTAAAACATGAAAAACATAAAAAGTATAGGAGATATTAGTTTAATTATTTATTTCTTGTTATAGAGAAATATTTTAAGTTTTTATTTATTATATTTTAAAAATTATGTCTCCATTCTATTCAATGGATAAAGATTAAACGAATATCTCATATTCTGTTTGTATTATTCATTTTTAAAATAAGGTAGTTTCCCTGCCGCATTCTGTCTAACTTAGTTGTTACGATGCAAAAAATTCATAAAATTGAAGTTAAACTTTAAAATATATACAGGATGATTTGCACATGGACCGACAATTTTTTTTGGAAGTTAGGGGGTTATTTTGCTACATTTCACACGTAGACTCTATGTCCTGAGTATCAGGGTTGTCGAAATAGATTTATTTTTATAGAAAATATTTTTGTATTTTCAATCTATTTTTGATCTAAATAAATCATTATTATTTTATTCAATTGGTTTTAAGAAACCTATGTCGTTTATTCCGTGGCTCCCACGGTCTGCAGACCTGACACCACTGGATGGCTTTGCCTGGGGATGTGCTCTATTCCATAGCTCGCACGGTCTTCAGACCTGACACCGCTGGATTTCTTTGTCTAGGCACTTGTAAAAAAAATGTACACGATAAATGTGCCCAAAAAAAGAAATCCCAATTGAAATAATAATCACCGCCTTTGCAAAAATGAAAGAAGAAATGCTATTTAAGATAACTACCGTTTAAATTTGTTTGACATATAGCATATCGTTGGAAAGTTCAAAATAATTATAAGTTTTTCGTTTAGAGAATTTAGAAGTTGATATTTCTCATTCGTTTGCACATTTTATTTGACTTTGGAAGCTCATAAGAAATTTTCTTTAAGCCAATTGCATTAAATAATGATTTATTTATATCAAAAATATATTAAAAAATACAAAAACATTATTAATTCGATAGCTCTGGCACTTAGGACATGTATGAAACGTAGCAAAAGATCCTCCCAATCTCCAAAAAAAAGTTTTCGATCCACATGCAAAACACGTTTTGGGGTGTTCCTATGGAAATATTAACGACAGACGGACAATACTTATGTATCGCAAATTTTTAGCCACTGATTCATTTATCTACCTTTTTAAATACTTCCATGCGAGATAATATTTAAAAGCGTTTCCATTATGATAAAGACTTAAAAACTAGAAAATTTATCGTCTTTCATCAGATAATATGTCCTTGTTTTCCTTGTTTCGATACTAGAAATCCTAAGTAAATGCTTTCAACATCACATCTCAAGGGAATTGATTTTTTTCTTCCATTCGACGCCTTTATTGTTCATGTTTCGACTTCGCAAATACAGAAATAGAGATTTGAGCTCGTTGCATTTACAGTTGTAATCCTATTTACTATTATCAACAATTGTCATGTATAAATATCGAAGTTAAAGGCTTAATTTTGTCTTGGTTGAACTTTTTTGGAAGGTTTGTAGTGGAAATAAATGACATATTTATTTTACGACCCCACCCAATTTTTATCCATTCGCTGATTGCTCTTATTGTACATTGTAAAAAATAATGCATATTAATAATAATTTGAATGAAAGTTACCTTAAGAACTAAATCCACAATATTGACTATGATTAATGATTTTTGCCGCTGTCTGTGAGAATACTTTAGGTATGATAATTCTAAATGGGTATCCTGAAACAAAATACATTATTAATATCGGCAATATGTTTTCAGCATGATGTTATAAACTGTATTTCTTATTACCTGAAAACTATTAGTTAGGGAAGGCCAATAGATTCCTTTATATAGCATTCCTCTCTTAAAAATATCAGACTTATCTAGAAAAAAAATATAAATGTACGAGTAAAAAAATTGGCCTGCTTTGTCCCATTTATTGAAATGAATTTACAATTGTAGCCATTTTAAATTCTAATATTCATCGAAGCGTTCAAGTGCTTATGATTCGCTTCTATAGCCCACGGACGCATTCACGGGTTAAAACAACGAATAACGCGTTCAAACTCTAATTAAATCTAGGCTCTCGCCTTCGTCGTAAGATGGGGAAAAAATGGCTATTTTTCAAAATGATAAAAGCGTCTTTCGAACTCACCACCTTGTGTAACCGGTTTGAGATCATCTTGTTCGACCGCGTTGGAGGGTTTTATGGTCGGGGACCATCCATTTTGATCGATCTTGTCATTTGAACCGTCTTTCAGCTTGGTTTCCTGTTGATTTATGATCGAGTGCACAAATTAGCATAATGTGATGAAAATGTTTAAAAAAATATCACTCCCTCTCGTAATTTGGCAGTCTATGAAATATGAGGGTTCGTTTGATGAATTCCGGCTTCCGTCAATGCGTCGAAATGAGGTAATGAAAAAATGATCGAGGAGATATTTCATCGTGCGTCGAAGAGATCCGATTTTGTGGTAGAATTAAGCCGAAAAATATACACAACAGATAAGATAATTGGACGAGTTAACCGGGCTGTCGAATTCCATCAAAATTAACACATTATGTACGGGAAACATCGCGCGCGTTTGCCTGATTTTATATTATGTCTTTTATTTAAACACATTTCGCACAAAATATTTACCACATATGTATGTAATTTAATATGTTTTTTAAAGCTTAAAAATATTTTAAAAATGACAAAATATTTTAACAAAGAAACGAAAGATAGAGAAGATCAAGGAATTAAAAAAAAAAGAAATTATCACGGGAACCCGACTAGAGTCAAAATCTGATGCAAATGGCAGAAAACCATTATTTTAAAAAATATCCAAAGCTTGAAGATCTGAGTCCATTTCTTGGCCAAGAGATAAAACAGCATCTCTTACCAGTTTATAAAGATTTGTCCAGAGATGAATTACTTCAAAGATGCTTGGGTGGTCATACCCAAAATGCTAATGAATGTTTTAACTCGACGATTTGACGACTGGTTCCAAAGCACCTGCGTTCTGATGTAAAAATCATTGAAATATTAACATACATTGCTGCTGGGGTATTTAATAACAACTACCGCTTCATTTTGAAGATGATGAATATATTAAATATTATTATTGGCACCTACTTTAAAGTTTTTGCTGAAAATACCGATGAAGCGCGGGTAGCGCGAGGTAGAACCGTAAGAGTCTTTCTGAGACAAAAAGCAGCTCGTATAGCCCGAAAACAACAGTTAGTCTGAGATAATCAACTTTTTGAGAAAGCTGAAGATCTATTATATGCACCTGGAATAATTATTTGATCGGTAAGTAACTAAAATTGATAGTTTTATCGCATTGAAACTTTAAACGAGATTATCTCGAAACTGCAATTTCAAAATGTTCACCAGTTGTTGCTTAAAAAGTTGTTGATCGATCTGACTGAAATTTTGGAATGTTTCTCACTATAATATTATCAAGTCAACTAAGCTAAAGTTTTAAGGTTTTCGCGTAAATATATAAATTTTTTGACGTCTAAAGAAATTTAGGGACGTTTCTACCTTGTTGGTTGAAAAAAAATCCCTTTTTTTTCTTCGTGTATCAGAAAGAACCAATGTTTAAGAATAGGTTCAGTAAATTCAAGTCAATATAAATGAAATTGGCAAAGTTATAGGCCGTCGAGGAAAAGCTGCGCTTTGCAAAGCTGAAGGGAGGAGAAAGCGCGTTTTTCTCGAAACAACTTTTTCCAAGCTCATGGAAGTGCTTCCACACGCCCTAGATGAGAATTCTTTATGAAATTTAGCAGGCATATGTATAATAAACTTCTTCATCGTATAGACTACAATTATCCAAAAATATTCAGCAGTTTTTATTTAATGATCAAAAATCTAAAAGAAAAGTTGGTAAAAACACACATTTTTCTTCAATTGCTCACTATTATTTTTATTTTTTAATGTGTTTTCCTAATTATAGTCTATACTACAAACAATATTATACAAAGTAAAAATATGTTTAATTTTTTTGCTGCAAATCATCTATTCAGGACTTAGGACTTCCATGATGAAAAATGTCATCGCTCGTCCATCGACATACATGACTCTCCCCACTCCCACCTCTATAATTTCTCAAGCTTAAAATATTTTATGTTCAATAAACTTCGCCTAGTTAACATACTAAATATCAATATTCTATATTTAATATTTTTTGCATAAAAAAATGTTAAAAAATTGATCGATCAACAAGGTAGAAACGTCCCTTTTAAACACGATAAACACAAGTTTGAAAATTTAATATTTTGGTTACTCTGTATATTGGAAACTTTTTGAAAAAAAAATAGTTTCAATAAATTCCCGTACATAATGTGTTAAGAGTATGCAAAATTATATTTTCTTGACATATATATATATATATTTTAGATTCAAATCTATAGATATGAATAGCGACCACATTTAATAAAAAACATACATACACTATGAACATTTGCCTAAAGCGGTTAGTAATTGTTCTAAAAAAGAGAGTGAAATGGGACTTGAACTTAATAGATGGCATTTTAATTTGACTTGAAAAAATCAATAAGAATCAATTATATGACATAGTGGCATTCAATATGGTCCCTGCCGCCCACTAATGGGCGTTCAAGCTTTCATGGTGGATGATAGGGATTTTGTCATGTTGATACATCTATGTAACTTAAAAAATATAAAAAATCCCTTCCCTATAATGGAATATGTGGAAAATTATATTCAATTTACTGATATCTTTACCTATCTTATATCTTGTAGAATCAGTCGTTAGTGATGTTAATCATATTATGAACAAACAGAGAAACTAAATATTTCCGAAAGAGGAGCCCTTCGTTTGTTCTTTACGAAAATTGAACTAGATATCAAATATTTAGTTTCGCAGCATTAAATTTAAGGATCTTATTTATTATTAATTAAATATTATTTCAATAGGCTTTATATTTTTATGTATTCAAAGTACAAAAAATTTGAATTTAACTAAATATTTTTACTAATCCTCCATTTAAAAATTATGCTACTGTGGAACCGACATATATTATAGTATAATAAACGATAATTAATATGTAATACTTTGATCAGAAATGAGCAAAATGTATGCTGGCACTAAACAAACAAAAAAAAACAATTTCTTTAATAAATATTATATTATTCAACATCCAGTACCTTATCGTTTTTGTTATGGCAAATTTCAAGAGCATAACATTCCACTTGAGGATCTTCTGCAGAATATCCGACGGACGAAGAAGCGCCGTCCCCTGGAAATCTCTCCGGTAAATTTTCTCCCTAAGGCGATTATACAACGTTCTTAGTCAGGTTAAAAATAAAGGAATAAAACGGGAGTATAGCAAAAGGCTTATCGTCGAAATAAAATGGCTCCAATTGCCCACATGAATGGAAGCAATAAAATTAATGTCCGCTGAAAAAGGTTTCCGTCGACTGGCCGCGGTACTTTATTTTAAGGATTATTTTGCCCTCGTCCAATATTACCTCGATGGAGCATTGTTCTTCGGCCGCCTTATCGTCTGCTCCTTCCATCTCCACAATGGCTTTCCGGAACTGATCCACCACTTCCGAGCACTCTTCGTCTGCGATATCAGAATGGGCTTGTCGACGATCTTCATGCGAGTCTTCAGTCTTGTTGATATTGGCGTCTTTGTCTGCGGCCTCCTCGAAAGGCTTGGGGCCAATACCCTAAGAAGAAGAAAAATCAAAGAAGAGTAAATGAGCTTTCAATGTTCAACTAATAATCATTTTTAATGAAGTCTTATGTATAAATCCAGTGTTCGGCTATTTCTTAGCGTAAACAAATAACAAACTTGAAATCTAAATCATTATTGGTCAATAGATTTGGTCTAACGATCTATACAATCGTGCGATGTATGCGGGGAAGCTATCCGTCCCTGTCTCCCGAACTGCGTTACGTTCTCTATCTGTCTCTGTCTATCTCTGAGCTCAATGTACAAGAGTGAGTCACTGGAATTCGCTCGCAAATACGCGATCATCCTACCATACAGGTTAAGCCCGGTTATAAAAATTTTTTTGTTCATATGGTGGGATATGCGGGGATTATGAATGAATGAAAATGCGAGAAACTATAACTACACATGTGTATTGTCGACAATTAGAAGTTTTGCAGTTTTAGTCCCGGTTATAAAAATTTTTTTGTTCATATGGTGGGATATGCGGGGATTATGAATGAATGAAAATGCGAGAAACTATAACTACACATGTGTATTGTCGACAATTAGAAGTTTTGCAGTTTTAGTATTCAATTTTAAATGATTTTCATCATCATTACAATTGAAAATGCCATACATTGTAATCAATGCGTTAATACAAGTCATCTAATGATATCATTAGCTTTTATATTGTATAATCCAAGGATTATTACTATGAATGAGAAGCAAATAAGTCGCTGAAGATGGCCGAAAACAATAGGGAATTAACTTTGAATCATATGTAAATACAAGTTTAACAAGCCAATTATGATCATTTAGAATTTAATACTGAAAGATAAACCAGCAGACTATATTACAATTATCTAAAAGTTATTAGTGATGAACTTGAAATTTGCAATTTGCAATGTGGAAAAATAATTTATAATAGAGACTATAAGTATTTTTTGATTGGTATTTTCATGATGCAATGTATTTCATAAGACAATTTAACGGTGTAATATTATTCTGAATGAAAATGTATTCTAAATCTACTTTATAGTCGTGGTCTATATCCGTATCTATAATCTCTTTTCTTTTTGAAGTCTAAAGCATAAAACTATAGAAGCAAAACGCTCCAAGGCTGATCCGAAGCAAGCCGATTACGCAAAAATGATGCAAAAATAAATCCCAAATAAAATTTCTCTAGAAAAAAATTCCGGCATTCTTCTTAAATCCGAAACGTAGACATTCGTCCTTCCCCTGTAAGCGTCGATGATTTCCCCATGCGGACTTTATGCTGAAAAATCGATGAAAAATCCATGGAAAACTAATTTAAAACTAATTTATTCCCGGAAACTTTTCCGATTTTTTACATTCTTCCTCGTTTCCGTAGAGGCATGTGGAAGACGTCTTAAATTGCTTTCCATTTTTTCGCCTGTAAATTATGCAAACATTTACATAACAATATTACGATCTTTGATTTTGCGAAATGGGCACGACCCTAGGCCACAATATTTCTTAATCCCCGTAGGTCGCAGATGGTAACGCTCATTCGATTTAATATCTGTTCAAGAGCGATTGTGGATTTTTTTTAAACTCGATAAATTCTCCTCGAGAACTTAACGAATATTTGATTATTTATCTATTGAACGAGATGTGTTTTAAATTTGGATTTAATCGGAGAAACCCTTCATTGATTGCCAACTCGAGGGATCTTCAATTGGGATGCTTCTAACACATTCGGTTTTGATTTAATCCTTTAATATATTTAAAACGTTTCGCCATTAGTTATCGTGAATGCATTGTATTTCAATTGATTTTTCCTAGAAACAATGCATAATACATGTGTTTCTAGGACAAGTGGTAAATATTTTCAGGAATAAAACTGCCTGGGGAGCAAATTGAATGATGAATATTTTTACCAGTAATTTTGTATGTTAAATTTATTTACAAACGAGCCATATACTTGCCAAATATTTGCAAAATCTGTGTGTTTAACTATGATCAAAAATTATCGTTATGGAATATTACAGATCAATAGCAAACGTTATGAACACCTATGAATTTGAACTCAGTAATACGAAATGGATCTAAAAACGTTCTCTCACAATTCTCTGTTGATTGAATTTATTGTCCCGAAAACAAGAAATAAAGCAATGATGTAAATATAACAATAATGTTAATTTGCTTCCGGGACGCTGAAAATTAACACAGTTCGCTTATCGCAAATAACCCAAACAAATAAAGCTATCCCATATAAAGATCAATGGGCATATCTGATTAGATGCTAATATAATATTTTTGCGGAATTTCTACGACTCGATTATAAATGTGTACATAATGGTTCTATCAGGTCAGTTCAAAAGTTCACGCGCATTTTTGGATTTTTTTAAATAGTGTAATTAAAACACAATTTAGCATTAGATTTCGAACCTGTCGAAATTCGTCATCGCTTGACACTTGTATTAATCAGTTTTTCAGCAATTTTCGTAAAAATCGGATGCATTATTATACCCATAGAAAATTAGACAAAATATGGTAGTAGGAATGGGGGTAGTATGTCGGTGCGCGAGTGATGACATTCTTCACCATGGAAGTCCTAAGTCCTAAACAAATGATTTGCAGCAAAAAAAATTAAACATATTTTTACTTTGTATAATATTGTGCATAACTTAGACTACAATTAAAAAGAAATATTGGAAAATAAAAAAACAGCGAGTAGTTGAAAATAAAAATTGTGTTTTTACCAACATTTTTTGTAGTTTTTTGCTCTTTAAATAAACAATTTTAAATATGTTTAGATAATTATAGTCTATACGATGAAGACGTTTATTATACACGTGCCTACCAAATTTCATAAATAATGCTTATTTAGGACGTGTGGGAGCACTTCCATGAGCTTGGAAAAAGTAGTTTCTCCTCGTCAATCTATAACTTTCTGACCGTATTCTTATTGCTGCAACCTGCTAACTCCTCGGATATTGCCCCAAGTGATTTTTACTCATATCACAATTTTGTTTACTAGAGAAAAAGTTAAATTCTGAACAAAACGTACAAAATGGATTTTCAAGTTTTTTGTCTCAAAATCAGTGTATTTCTACAGCAATGGAATTAAAAAGCTATGTGTAAGATGGCGATAAATTTTAGATAGTGGAGGAAAATATATCATTGATTAAAATGTTAAACTGTGTTTTATTTACACTATATTTAAAAAATGCGCACGATATTTGGACCGACCTGATATTTGCACGATGAGGTCAGTCTTAGCTTTTATACAAAATCGATATTTAAACATATTAATAATCTTCGAGCGAATTCGAATAACTGATGATGTTGTTCTGTGGGAAGTCTTCCATAACATTCCTTCGCATAAAGCCACTTGAGAATCATTCGAATATTTTGCGTTTATCTTAGAGTTGATTGAATAAATGACTTCCAAAATCTTCGTTTCTTCGCGTTGCTTGGAACGCTGATCCTATCAATCACACTTCTTTTTCAGAGCAAACTTCATCGATAATTGCTAGCACGCAATTCTTCTCGAATTTTCCATTTAAAAATGATCTTCAGGCTGATGATAGCATGTGAGTAACACCAACATGAGCTGTTACCTGGTTTTCAATTCAATTCGAATCAATTTAATCGGATTTTTCCTGAATGTCTTTAATTTTGTTTGTTTTGCGTATATTGCGGTTCAATATCATGACGTCCACGACCAACATTTTTCTAGCTTTGTGAAGTTTGCCTAATAATTAATAACATTTTAAAGTATCTACAAGTAATTTTCCCAAATAGGATGTATTCCATTAACCATTTCTAGATCCAATTTATACCACATATTGGTCATAGGAAATGTATAATAAAATATGCAAAATGGATGTTAAGCGATTTGAAGCAACATGTAATGAGTTTAGCCAACAATCGGACGGACAAAATGTTCACCTTTTTTCGACATTCCGATGTGCTTTTGGACTACCCAAACACGAGGGGTTGAAAGATGTCTGCAAATGAAGACATTACAATGCAATATTCCAAACGCGTTTCATTGTGACACAACACGTACCTTTGCCAGTTTGTTTTTCCACCGTTCTTTGAACCAAAAAATACGTATTTCACTTTGTATATCCCATCTATTTGTTTTTTTCACTTATTAATTCAATTCCGGAAGATTCACGCTTGATGTAAACGAACACCCGTAAAATAACGGGGCACAAATGATGATACAACGTTCCAATGCGGAATTTCACAATGAATGAATGGCATTAACTACACCAAAATTGTATTTGTATGACCACATTTTTTAAATATTAAGGATAATGCAGTGAAACCGCAAATATCAAGAAAGGATATTATCTAGCAATGAAATACATTTAGATTTGCGTTCGTTTCGATATACTTCCTTGCCACAATAGGATCCATTTGGATTTTTCGCCAACAAAGGCCGTTAAAAATGTCGTTAAAATGCGAACTGATTGCGCAAATACAAGTGCGATTCGATAAAGAAATTGGGACGACGACTTGTCGAGGTACCTTTCTGTGGTCTTGATAATGAAGATGTCGAAGGCTGTGGCTCCCAAGAGAGTCGACTTCCGGTTGGTAATTCATTTTGGCGCCAGCTTGCTCCTCTTCTTCCGTTGAGTGTGGAAAGCCATTTTCATAACCTGATAAATAAATTCCGCTCCGTTAAACTATTCAATTTGAGCAAAAAGTTCCAAGTTTCATGATTCGATCATAAATTAATTCAATTTTGTGCTGGCATATTCAATATCTTTTAAAATAGCAGACCCTTCAATAAAGTTGCAACGGAAGCGTATTTCATGGGTAATTTTCCATGTACGCAATAGTTTAAAATTGATGTGAATTGCATTGGAAAAAATCAAGCAACGGACGATGCATTAAGCATAGAAAATGTATCGTTGATAATCCAATTGTAAGATAATAATTGATTCTAGAATGTAACTCCCTAAAATATATATATGTTATTAATCCACTAATTATTTCTTTCAAATGAAATACATCGTTGAAATTTATAAAACGAAGTACATTGACGTTAAATGAATCGATTAACGTTAATATTCAGGAGACATGATCCAAGAGATTGCAGGTCAAGATATGCTGCCAAGAAGATTGATGATGAAAGGACCAGTGAGAATAGTGTAGGATTTTCAGTTTTTCTATTTTCTATGTTGCAGAGATATTTAAAGAAAGTCCATTGCACGATCGTTATTAATCTTACATGGCAAAAAACCTCAGGTTTCATTATTTTCAATGAGTTCATCCTATCCTTCTTAAAAATGAATATCGCTTCAGGGTGTTCATTTCAAATAAGGAAGTTTCTCTGTCGTACCCTGAATTTAGCAATACTGAAGCATCACATAAATACCTAGATTTTCAGGTTTTAATTGATGAAAATATACGATGACGTTTAATACTATTATATATTTAATTAGATTATTCAGTATTAAATTTATAAAGATATACACTCAAACATCTTTTTGTGCGATTTTTTTATGTGCAATTTCGAAGTTATGCGGTTTTTTTAAAAATTTTTGTTCAGATATGTATTTATTTTTTATCTCATAAAGAGTACGTATCGAGATATTTTGGATAAGATAGGAAATAAATCATCAACACTAACCGAAATTTGGAAAAAAAATATAATTTGGGACTTGAAAATATATTCTGGTTAAGATTTTTGAAGTAATTAATTTCGTTTTTTTTTTTACATTTTTTCAATGTTTCGACTTTTAAAAATACATTCTCCAAAGGAATTTTCAAAATTCCAACTACTTACGGAGTTATAGCTATTTTAGTGTCGCAGCAACTTGGCCGGTCCTACCTCAATGAAATCTTTTAACGCGTTTTTCTCGAAACTACTTTTTTCAACACGGTTGACATCATATCTCAAGTTTTAATTAATTAATTTATTTCAAACTGGGTACAAAACTTTTCTATATAACCCTCTATTATTCCTACCAGATTTATGTCAAAATTTATTTTTTAACTGTTTAAAACAAATTAAAACTGCCAAAATAAGGCCAAAAAATGACTTGACTGAACATATTTTTAAACAGTCGCCATTTTGTGATTTTTTTGAGTTAAGGACTATAGTGACATCTTTACTAATTGTGAATTATATTATTGGAAAGAGAAAATCTACACAAAACAATGATGACATTGACACTGGGTGACAATAAATTCCAGATAAACTACACCTAGATTTAAATTAATGCAATCTCCTTCGTTCTGGATCCAGTGCATATACGATAAAGATCAAAAGATGCAATCCTTATTAAAATGCAAAAAGGATCAAAAGTATAAAAATATTTTTAATCACATTTATAAAAAGGAGTTATGCTATACGTTGCTAATTAATTCAGGTATAAAATAGATGTCCTAAGAACACCCGAGGGAGATTATCATCGTCATGTTTCTATAGTTTTGCATTTTCCATCGATAGTAATTTATTGAGTAAATATTCTATGATTAATAGTACAATTTTCCGAGAATTTATCTCAGAATTCAGACGAGCATACAACCTCCGGTAATCTCTGCAAACTCCAAAATGGAATTTTAAAGTGAAACCTAACAAACTTGAGTTGAAACGAGTAAATAACATTATTTCATAATATGGTTGAATACTTGATTATGCTATTCAAACGCGGAACCGTAAAGAAATAAAGAACTATTGCAAAAAAAAACATTTTTTTTTACGTGTTCTGCTTCTCAATTTAAAGTTTTGGTATTTTATTGCACTTTATAAAGGTGCTAATAAATTCTGTAAAAAAAGTTCTTAAGTAATTTAGATCAATTTCAAAGATAATAGAAGGTTCCATTAGCTTCAGAAGCAACCTTAATTAATCTTAGGATTTATTTTGACTAATAAAAAATAAAATACATTAGAAGAAAAAATATATAAAGGCATGCCGCATGAATTGATTCTTATTAACAAAATTATGTATATTTTGCATAATTAAAGCAACTGATATCGCTATTATATAACATTCAATTGAAGCTTTTTGTTTAAAAGTAACAAAATGGCGCTGGTTAAAATATCTCCAAAAAAAACGCCTTTTTTGGAGATATTTTTTAACGCAAAACGTAAGATAAAATGAATATTTCGACCTGATTTTCCGAAATATCACAGCCATACATGTATAAAATAAGCTCGTAAAATTTCTAACGAATCGACGACTTGTTTTTTGACATTTTTCAACGCCACATGCAAAAACGTCGTTTTTGGCGACAAAAACGCGTTTAAAGTTTTAAGCACTTAAAAATTGTTGAAAAATAAAATATTCTACTAATCAGTGATTACAATTCCATAAATCAATCCTTCGGCTATTTTACCTTGTCTTTTTTAGCGAATTTGGCGTCTTTGCGAGTTATTCTAGCTTTTTTAGAAGATTCGGCATCTCGACCGTTGGCAAGGCGTATAAGACATCTGAACCGAATGTAATCCCTATGACGATCATTATTTTTTAAATAGATTCAAATCCTTCGTTAAAAATGCAAGCTGTAATATGTGTCACGATTTCCAGTATTTTTTGCCACAAAAAATATGTTTCAGTACCAGAGACCATAAGAACGCGTTGAAATTCTTATTGTTATTTTGGGTATTCGAACCAAGGCATCTTTCCAGTAAATCATCAAACGATAATTCTTCCATAAATGGGTCTTAATAATTGCTAAACTTCTTCATTGAGAGCAGGAGGATTCTTGTACAAATATAATGATTATGATGTCACTAGAAATAAATGGCGATATTCAATAAACTTTCGCTCATTACATGTCCTACCCGCTGTCATTTCAAATGTTTCAAACATCTTGAAAACCTTGAAAAAAGATAGAGTTCCATGCGAAAGTCTAAATCAAGCGATCAAAAGGCACAGATCTATGCGCACGGTATTTATAGGGTCAATAATGCCATTCATTTTTTTAATCCATTAGGCACTTTTCAGCCTTTCAAGCTCAATATTAATGAGATTTATCGTGTCGTTCGCTGCTCAATACGGGATCGGGATGCAAATATATTATTTATGGAGAGTTTGGCCTTATGATTTATTTATTGTCATGGAGAAGCCAATTCCGGAAAATATTTTTCGTTAAATATTCATGGGATTTTTCGTCTCAGACCCCCTCAATATAATTCAAATACTAATAAGTATTCATATCATTATTTCCATTTCAAATGAAACCACCTTCATGAGCCCTGAATAACAAATTTTGCACAATATCCATTAATTAATCATTTTGTTATTAGAGTACACGTATTTTGACTTGGTGTTTTTGGCAATTAAGCATTTTTGAATATTTTAACGCCCATCTACGCAGGCATTACGTATTCCATCCAAGAAAATCCTTTTTGCTGAATATTTGATCGCTCGAAAAAATCTCAGACGGGATACGACTGGAGCTGGAGAATCCAAAATTAATCCTAACGGCGTAAAAGCTTCGTTATTGCAATACGGCTGATTCAGTTTGCGAGGAGTCTTCGGGAACGACAGGCTAACCTTTTGGAATAACAATGAGTCGGCCCTAATGTGTAGTCCCTTGTTAACTTTTACACCATTTTAAACTTTGTTAATGCCTTGTTAGTGGAGCTTCCCTCATTATCTCAACGGGGTCGTAACTTTTCCAGGTACCGGTTGCTGCACTTTGTTTTATGACCGTTTCGACCTTTAAACAGCGAAAATATTCAAAATACACAAACTTCGATCATGACCTGTTATATTTGCATGTGAACTCTTCGGCAGATACGATATAATCCATGATTTAAGGCTCAAGCAGAGTGAAAATATAATAAAATCAATGACAAACCAATCTTGGGTAAACTAGTCTCTATTTCTTTCACATATGGCCAATATTCACCACCCTTTTTCCACTTATAACAAGTCATTCAATAAGTTCATAGGATGACTAACAGAATAACAGCCTTTTTAAGAAACAACGACTTTATTCATCATCATTGGTGTCAAAATTGGCAATCACTTTTATTCCATTTGGCCGCTTTGGGCGACTTTTGCCGGTTGCTATGCCGGTTTTTAATATTGTGCTGAAACAGCTCCAAACAGCGCTCTGAATTGTGGACGCGTTGGTGTTTTGATCAACTTTGAGCAAACGCGGCACCCACTTCGAGCAAAGCTTTCTCATGGACAAATGTTGATGCAAAATGATTTGTGCCAGTTATTTAACGCAACTATTTTGTGGAATTCTCATCCCCTGTCGCAAGATGACGAAGAAATATTGAATTTTACGCTAATTTTATCAATTATTAGCGAATGTCCGGCATGCATTGCAATGCCACATGCGCTTTGTAATAATTTAAAAAGAAACGGAATACGTTTATTGCTTCAGGGCACGTGTAGCGCGGGCCAAAGTATGAAGACCGATTGTCTGATGAGCTGAGATTAATCATCGTATTGTGTGCGCATCCTTCTTCTCCCCGTCCCCGCGGCCCAAGCTTCATTTCACCAGATCAATATGCGCCAACACGGTGCATCCGCTAAACGTCTCGCATAACAAATTGCGTACACAAACAATGCTTGTACTAATTTTATAACGTTCACAAAGGTGTGCACAATAACTCCTCAATGTTTCATCGCAATCGGATGAACGGTATGGCAGCGCATAAAATATGAACAAACAAATATTGTAGAGTATTCAAAAGTATCTGCTATTTGTTAAATAGTTTTGATCAGATTTGCTTCAAATTCAATGCGTAGCACCTCATTATCCACTTATATTGAATATCATTGAATAATCAATTTTCTCTCGTAAATGTCTACATTTTTTGTTGCAGTCGTTGCATTATTTTTTGGTAATCCATGAAAAATATGATCTCATTCACATTCAGTTCAGATTTAGCTTAATTTTATTCATAGTCTCCATTAGCTTTGTGCAATTTTAAAAAGAAAATTTATGTTCTTTGAATTTAAAGGAATATAATTTATTTAACTTGTTTAAAACAACCCAAAAGAACAACGCGAGTTATTACGTTTTTACATACAATGAAGCCACTATAATTGGATTAAATCAAATGTACCATACATTATGGAATTATTTAATACGAATATAAAAATGTCCCTCGGGAACATAATACATTTATGTTGTACGCATTCACATGAAAAATATAATTAAAGAGCATTTTTTTGAAAAATATATTATATTTTTATAATTATATTATATTGTTGAACAACGAAGGAATAATGACTTGTTTAAACACTTTGAATGGCATTCGTTGACTAGGAAAATGTCTTCGATTCAGTAAACCAGAAATAATTGGAGTTACAAACGAACAAAAAGCAAAATGTTCGCAGCTCTAGAAGAAATTTTCAGACGATTAAATTGAAAAGAATCAACATCATCTGGCGTCATTGGAATAATCTTATCTTATCAATCAATACATGTAGAATGAATATCAAAGTATGTAATTTATGCGAAAAGAACATATGGTTAGCGATAATGTCCAGAAATTGAAGAGATTGAAATGGCACTGAGCTAATTATGAGGCATGACACCATCGTTAAAATGCGCTGCTCAAAATTTGCAATGTTATGGTCAAATGTCATAATATATTTAAAAATAGCGCGGGATGTGTTGACATTTTGTTATCATTAAGCAGTACAAAAAGTATAATAATAAAACTAAATTTTGCAGTGAAACGAATATAGGCCCAGTAGGACAAATTGGTTTGAACGTCACGAAAATTGAAACTCAAAGCGGCGTTGGAAAGAGAGGGAGGATCGTCTGAAATTTTTATCTAACAGAAATCGTACACCTCACCAGCACGATGAAGGCTACTAAATCGAGACATTTTCAGATTGTTATATTAATCTTTCCTTACCGGTGTTGTATTTACTACACATCGACTCTAATAATTGGAATATCGATATGAAATATAATAGATACGGGGCTCAAAATTTTTGTATTCCTCCGTAATATAATTAAGAATCACATCAAAGTATTGTAGTATACAAGTATTCAACTGCAGCGACGGAAATAAATAATTTGTCGAGAAATCGGGAGTTTTGCGAGCTTTTCTCAAATAAATAAAATTATTTCGCCTTCAAGTTATTTTTTATATTAAGAAAATGGACTTATTAGTCATTTTTGATCAAATTTATCAATTTAATTTTTTAAACTATTGAAAATCCCGGTGCGGGATCCCGGAACTGATCCCAGGATGGTTTAATGCAGTCTCAAAGTCCCGGGGTCGAAATTTTGGCTCGGGATTGGATTTCCTTATCGTGTCCATCGTATACAACATATATACACTACGCGCATGCGCCGCGTCGCCCCTACTGTGTGTATACGTGGCATAAAGCAACCACTACACCTATAACAAACCTATTTTATTATATATTACACAACATATCATGCAATAACTTTCTAATCGTGTATCAAATACATACAGTGACTAACATTGCTTTGACTATGCCCAAGATTTTCTCAAGGCCCACAGTGATAAAGAGCAGTGCTTTTTGAGTCCGCCAAAGCATTATGACTTCAAAGGCGTACCATAATCTAAAATATAAAAATGATAAGTGGTCCGTGAGCGATCATCTACATATTTTAATCAAAGATTTTCCAAGTGGAGAGTAACGTTACGCTGCACGTGTTCCACTTTCCACATCTATTCTCGGACAAAAGTATCTGTTTCAAATACGCGAACAACTGAGCGAATAGGACACAGCATCCACACACGACGTCCTAATTATTCATTCGCAAAACATTCCGCATTTAAAAGGACGAAAATTTTGCAAGGACGCGCGAAAGAAATTCAACACGGACTTGTTTCCCGCGTTAAAATAAACGAGCGCCATCAGAACCACATACGGCATTGTATTTCTAAATTTATCACATAATATGCGCCCTAATGGCATTATTTTGGGTCTGTGCTCGAAATTGATAATTCAAGATGGATACATATCAATAAGTAATGGCAAATCGAAAATACGAATTCCTCCTGACGTATCTCAATAACGTTAATAAGAAATATGGCGTCGTAAAAATGTCGCAGTATATAAGTCCCGTCTATTTTTAATAATAAATATCTTGATCGATTTAGTCTCACCAGATACCATAAATAATGAAAATTGCATATTATAACGCTATTTCCACTTATCAAATATTACTATATGAACGTAGTTTTTTTTATCGAAAAATCATAAATATCCTATGCATCTGAAAGGGTTATTGATGTATGATTAGATGCAAATGTTTGAGAATCCGATTCGCTACGGAAATTGTCGAGCGAAAACGAAGCAGAATTAATAGTTTGTTGCCAAATGCACCAAGTTATCAGAGACAAACTAAAATATTTAAAAAAATGAAATTTCTTAACACTTTTATATCCATTTATTAAGGGAAATTGTTAACTAAAATATATGACTATATTTTATGTAATATATAATAAAATAAAGTTGCTAGTGGTGTAGTGGTTGCTTTATGCTACGTAAAGAAAAACACATACACATACACAATAAAGGCAACACTACAGCTATAACCTCTCTCTCCATAAATAAAATAAATTAATAAAAAGACGGCAGAATTTCTATCAGCACTCGACTACTTATTCCTGACACCAGTGTAACGTGGAGGAGGGCATTGACTAAGTTCAGATTTAAGTTCACAGTACTTCTCAGTATTAATTGTTTGGTAAGGTTACAATAATTCCAAACTCCAATACGAAGCATTATTATTTTTTTGATGAAGTTATGCCTTGGGAGTAGTTAATGGATAATTTCCGAGGTTGATTGTTATCACTATTTGATATAAAAAAAAGGTTCATGCTTTTGTCTCGCATACTAACATATGGTTTGCGGACAACTCAGTCTGGCAGTGTCCCCCCCCCCCCCCCCCCAGGAAATCCTATTTATTTTTAAAGTTAATTAATACTATTATAAAGTCAATATATTAAATACTAGTCCCAAAAGTACCCGCCCTAACGTATAAATGCAGGTTACTGTTGTAAAAAAAAACTATAATAGAAAGTGTCTAAAAGCTACGTTGCTTCCGTGATCGTACAGATAATAGAAAATGCCGCAAAAGGCTCCAAAAAGGGAACGGAGAGACCATAAGGTTTGTATGCTCAATCGGTCCGCTTTTTGGACCGCTGATATGACGAATGAGCAGCTTGCGATCGGATGAAGACGAATGAACATAACGATAATGAAGAAAATAGGGATTAGACAACTTAGTATTTATTATAAAAATGGACAGAGTCAATCAGTGTTGGTTAAATAATCTTAAATATTAGTGTCTGTTATTTTGCTGTGGGTGATATTTCATAAAACAATTACCAAGATGCATGCCCGGCTTTTTGGGGCAAGTATTACAATAATATGCGGTTTGATGTTTTTGTCGGCTTTGTTTCTTTGAGACTTTGTAATGCTTCCTTACTCCTGTTCAATGCTTATAGGGATCAAACATTTATTAGTATTTATGTCACGACTGTCAAGCTCAAACGCTTCAAAGGAACTTAACGTAAACAGTTATTGCATCGAGTTTCTGCATCAAGCCGAGTGGTGAGCGAGAGTCGCCTCTCAAGTTATGGCATCAAATCATATGGTGAGTCAGAGTCACCTCTCGCGTGCAAGGGTTAATAATAATTCTACGAAATAAAAACCTACAAAGATGTTTCCTTGATTGTTTTTTGACACACTTGATTGTTTCAAAATATATATTTAAAATTGTCATTTTATCATATTTATAGGGCGTATTTATTGCCATTTGCTTGAGTGCTAATCCAGATCATCTTGTTTTTATAGAAAAATGTTCTAGCTTTCATTAGAGCATTTATAAATCGCAATTTGACGATGAAACGATGCTTTTGCATTGGTAAGATCAATTTACTTAAAGCTTTCGATTAATACGAGAGAACTTTTTGTATCTAATCAAACTTCAAATATAATAGAACGGGGATCGATGAGCTTCGTTTATAATTAAACCATAATTGATTAATTTATTCCGAGTGATGGCTCATTCATAATTTTACAACAAGTTGTTATTTAATTATAATTTCGGCAGGAATATCTGATCTTTCAGCGCCTACTGACAGACATATTGATCCTTGCTTTGGCGTTGGCTGAATAATATTTTATAGTTGGGTTAAATGAAGTATTAAGCAAAGCTCCGTGCAGACTTTAAGCCGTATATATTGTTAGATAATATAGTTGATTAAATATCCAAACATTAGTAGAGTCTCTGTTTGTTGTGTCAACGTGTGTTGTGTATAAATATTTTTGATGAAATTTACCATTGTCGTTGGTGTGGACGTATGTAGGATCAGGGTAATCCAGGGAGGCACCAGAAGGTGGATAACGAAGGGCTAACGATCTCCATCGCTGGACAGCGTCACTCATATCGTCTAGTTATCGACCCTGAAACGAAAAACATTGTATTAAGCTGCTGCTCGTTTTTAATCAAAGCTGATTGAAAATATGCTACCATCGGTAATGCGATAAAACAAGCTACGAGTCTGTTTCATGCATGAGAATGAGAACCTGTATTGAGTGTGCTACAGCTGAAAGTTTCCACAGCAATTCAATTATCTGTCAACTGAGCGTCGGGAGAATGCTTTCATGCAAATCGAGTAAATGTAAGGATATCCTGTTTTAAGCCAATAATGGCAACGTGTCCAAGACACGCGACGGGGATGAATTAAAATTGCTCCCGACGAAGGAAAAAAATACGAATTTTCATATAAACTCGTGAAAATACATACTTGCGAAGTGTATTGCGTTTCAAGGCGCAAAATACCATGGCGATAATTTAATTTAATGCGCCATAAAAATGTACGACTTTTCAGAGATAAACAAACCGATTTTGCTTACTAAATATAAATTCCACTGAATCATTTTTATTACAACTTCAACGCTTTGAACCGACTCATCCAATGAGAAGTGGACGTTTTTCTCGACCGTATATCAAACACAAAGAAAACTCACCATCAGTGAGTTCATCAAATAAACCCAATGATTTACAGGCAGAATTAAATTGTCCATTATTATGCTGTTAAAATGGATGTTATTTTTATATAATGTTATATATTTGGCTACCGGAATTAATTAAAAACATCCAAACAGGTGAGTAATTAACATTGCTCATCCTAAACATAAACATGGATGAATGTTCAAAACTGGCTTATAATTTGAAACTTTTTTCTCATGTGCCATAAAATAAATCGATCCGATTGTTAATGGATCTTTATAAAGGCTATGAACAAAAATTTGAATGAATTTATGTATTAAGGCGCATATTTCTAAGACAAAGCGATATAAAAGTCAAATAAGAGATATTTATTTAAGGGATAAAGCACTCCTTTTCCTTTAGAATTACTGAATATAACTCAAGATAAAATAATTCAGAGATTCACGTTTGTCCATGAATAAAATATTTAATCCTTGCTCGTTTCAAACTTCATAATTTTAATTGGGATCGGCAATACATTTAAAAATTAGCTATGGATTAATACGATTCCATGTGTATTATTTTCATTTAAAATTGCCTAAAATTCGTTATATATGCGTTATAAATTTAAAATGCTCATTGATCTTTTGAGGAGCACAGTCGCGTATTTGCGATCGAGTTCCAGTGATTTTTAAAACTATTTTTTATTTCATGAAGAGTACGTATCGAGATATTTTGGATAAAATAGGAAATAAATCATCAACGCTAACCGAAATTTGGAAAAAATATATAATTTGGGACTGTCGTACACCTCACCAGCACATTAAATCGAGACATTCTCGCCGAAATCTGGACGCTTGGAAACAGTGGCGTAACTACTAATTAGCTAGCTTAGGCGATGCCTAGGGGTAGTAACTATCTAATCTTTGTATACATATATAGTAGATATATGTTTTTCAAGTTGTTATATCAACCGTTCCATACCGGTGATGTATTTACTACACTTCGACTCTAATAATGGGAATATCGATATGAAATATAATAGATACGGTGTTCAAAATTTTTGTATTCCTCAGTAATATAATTAAGAATCACACCAAAGTATTGTAGTGTACAAGTATTCAACTGCAGCGACGGAAATAAATAATTTGTCGGGAAATCGGGAATTTTGCGAATTTTAGTCCGTATTTCAGCAGATAGGAATTTTATCAGTCACATTGATGGTATTATACGAAAATAGGGGCTCACGCTGTCATCAACTCGAACTAGCATTTAAATATCTGATGACAATATCTCCAATGGGATGGTCTAATGCAATCCCGATATCCCCGGAATCGAAATTTAGGCTCGAGATTGGATTCTTTAGCCCCGACCATATATTCTTCTATGTTGCTTTAAAAACATTTTTCGGTCATCCGATTCCAGGAAAGATTGATGTTGTCTATAGAATCAATGATATTGGAGTTTTCCCAATAAATCTCTAATGGATATTTTATCTTCTATATCTACAAAAAATATTATCATGTGAACGGTTTGAAGATGCACTATGTGTATATATCGTCAGATTTATGTCGTATTTTTTGTAACACTTGGTTTGGTGAATCCTGTATTTGAGATGTTTGGTATGCATATCAAGAATTGTTTTCCATTAAAGCAAACAAGCAGTAAAACTGAAGTGCTGTGCTTCCGAAATGAGATGGAAATATTTTGTTGAAGTATTTTATAGACGACTTAAATTGAGCATATGGGCGAAGAGAAATGATGAATGTCAATGAGTCCAATGAAATGTTTGCAAGGCATGGATGAATATTACAAGAAATATTGCACAAAAGCTTTAAAACGATCTGGAGGGCGAATTGAATCATGAAAATATGTGAAGTGCAATGAATAAGAACGACCCAGGATGGAAATGAATGGAGCAACTTGGAAAATCCTTTGTCCTCCGTTGGATAATATTGGACTCGCGATAACGATGCTGATATGTAGTTAAGTAATTGCGTATGAACATGAACACATGAAGCTGATGTTGATGGAATAAAATTTTACGTAATATGAAATTATAGCCGAAAATGAAGGATAGTGCGCCATCGTCAATATGTCAATGAAAATATTTTCAGGCCAACAGACCCGTCAGTCCGGATGAAACTCATTCGCATCTTTCCCAAGAAATAGACGTAAATAACTGACGAATATTCGAATATCGAGAACAAGATTATTTCCATCACAACTACTAAATATCATAATTCATGGCGTCCATAGTTGAAAGGTCATCAGCTCGTATCTCACGGCCGTCTATTCTCAAGATTATTTTCGATTCAGTTCGGATGAATGCCCATCGACACTCCGTCTCTTTATCATAGTTTCGTAAACATTTTCAAAGTCATAAAAAGCGGATCAAAAATATTTTTGATCGCAGCCAAAAAACGAGCAGCTCGGCAATATTTGAGCCACTCTATTTGTCTCTAACTTTTGCGAATAGCTGAAACTGTAATATTTTAAGTGCTGATATAAAAGCTCACTCGGTTTGTTCGCTCAGAACACGCAGTTATTCATATTCTACATAAATCCGCACCGAATTATATTATTCCAGAGACGTAATGTTCATTATGAATATTTGAGGGATTTCAGTTTATTAAGGTAATATAACGAAGATACGCAAATTGTTCTTAATCTATTGTATGCCTTTGATAAATCAAGCTAAGATCTTTTCAAACGGATTAATGTGAGGTTGTCCGCAAATAAAATTAGGGTTTAAACCGCTAATTTAAGTTATAACTCAGATTTTACTTCATGCCCGTTTCACAATGAGCTAATTAGAAACACCTTTTCTTCGATCTAAATCTGAATATATTATTTTTACATTTATCTATCCAACTGCGATGTGTATTACATCAGATCCGTGGTAATCCGGCCCCAGCCTAATCCGACGCCCCCTGTAGTCCGACATCCCAACACAAGTAAAATACAAATAATACGATCTACCATTGATTGTAGGCCAGGCAAGAGTCAAACTTTCAAGAAGACTAAACATCCAGAGGTGGAAGAAGTTTTGTATATGTGCTTTCTTCTGAAAAAAAAAAACAGGCATACACCTATTTATGGGCCCATATTGGCCATGAAAGCCAAATTGTTTTACAAGGAGATAACAAAAAACTGACTGCGAGGCGCTTATTCATCATATCAGCGCTCCGAATAGCGGACCGGTTGAACACACAGACCTTGTGGCCGCTCCGTCCTCTTTTAGGACTTTTTGCGACATTTACGGGAATAAATGCGTACCCAGGGCTTTCCAATAATATTTAATATATTGTATTTATAATAGTATCATTTGACTTTAAAAAATAGCTTTCTTTAGAGGGGGAAGGGCGCAAGTTAGATACTCGCCACTGGCGTTTCATACCCTCGTTACGGCTCTGTGTATATCTCATAATTTTACGGATGACAAATACTCATTTCCTAGAAGTTTGGGACTACAAAATGGATTATTTTCCAAATCGAACCCATTTTTTTAAAAATCGCGATTATATCGTTCAACCTCACTGTAAATTATTATAAAGGATATTTTTAATAAGTAATAATATTATATTTAAAACGATATGTTATTGCAAAAATTAACCTTGACCAATATCAATTGACGAATATTGGAGCGAGAAAAAATACGTTTTAAACATGTTTTTTGATAAAATATCATCAATAATTATGCGAATATTTGTGTTAACAAGAATAAATTAAAAACCATACTTTAACCCCTTAAAGAGGTAAGAACACAGAGTTGTGTCCGAATTCCAACGATTCAGAAAGAACATTCTTACATATTGAGCTCGGAGAGTGTATCTTGCAGATCGGAGATTGTAAATGGGAGACAAAGACAGAGAGAGTATATTGTGTTAACCCAAATTTATCAATTAATAATGAATAATGAAATGAATCGATTTCAAGTGTATTGTTTATGTTTACTTGAAGAAATAACCGAATATTGTGTGCTATTGTCACTGTTAATCTATTAATGTACAAGCTTCATACACGCTGCGACGGTCCTGATAAATTACCCAATGGGTTAACATTGAATAGTTTGAATATCTGGAATTGCATTGACAATGTACGAGGGTCGGCTGAAAATTAATGCACACATGCTTGTAGATCGCGAATCAAATGATATTTAGAAACGCGTCTATTTAGATTCTTCCTCAATTTAAGGATTGACGATGCTATTGATAGATCTACTGTCAATCTATTGATATTAAAATATCGTGATTGCGAGCCTGGAAAAGCTATAATTGTTGATGAAACATAATTGTTGATGTCCAATCACTGCTACTGACAATGAACATCGCAAACTTATCGACGATTTGATTCAAAATGATTGGCGAATCACTAATTTCCCTCGATCTAATAACTTGCGACTTTTATTTTTTCCTCTACTCAAGAGAGACCTCAAGATTAGAGAAAAATCAATAGAATTTTGCAGTGGCGGAATGAAAAAACTTGTTATACATTGGGAGAAATATATTATCCTTAACGGTGACTATGTTGAAAAATGAATATATGATTTTAAAACTTAAGAATTGCACTTTAATCTACTTTTTGCCCGATCTTGCTATTTGTTCTAAATTGCGCTCTACAAGCATGTGTGCATTAGTTTTCAGCCTAGCACCGCATGTAAAAAAATTCATGTTTACTAATATTAAACAACTCATGTTTATTAATATTAATAATAAATAGCGTTTTAAATATTTACGAAAAGCCTCCAAATGTGAATTCAAGATATGTTTTCATTTATAAGGGCCATATTTCAACGGCATAATACAGTTATTCAGCATTCCCCGACATGCGAAGAATGCCTTGATTGAATTTACTTAACTCGAAATGATTTCTCCAATGAGAATGGATACAGATACGAGGAGGAGAAATATGGATGGATATAATTTAATTTCGACAACATACCATATTGAGGTATTCGTCGCTCATCGACGATATCCCAGACCTCTTGGCAGAGGTCAATCTCATTTTGTGGCACAAATTAAGCAACGGACAGACTCGAAAAAGCAAGGACTATCTGAATGATGATGGTGTGGGCGATGGTGGTACCGTGGTGATTCAACAGGTGTTATCACAACCTGATAAAGTTGTAGTCGACGATTTCGACCCGATCGATACTAATGGCCGAGCGCTCGTTGTCTCTACACTGTGAATCACACTGTAATTCCGCCAAAAACACTAACCGGGATAAGATAACGATACTTGTTTACATACATCATTTGACGCTTATAGAAAAAAAAATTACAGTGATTTGCAATAGCCGTCCTTGGTGTAAAAATACCCACGGGAACAATCCTTGATATCATCGTCGCGGCGTATGGGAATTATCGGGCTAATATGTTTACCCGTACTTGTTAATACGTATACTTGTAAAATTACCTAATTAATATTTGTATATAACGCGCATAAAATCGAATAAATAATAAAATACGTAAAAATAGATCTTTACGATGCAATAATCGTGAGATGATCGAAGTATCGAAGAGTCCAGTGTGATGGCCGCTAAAGTTTACAGCGATAAAACGGCGACGATAACTGAATAGTAATATAATTTAATTACATTTCGTGATTTGTTGGAGTAAACTTGCTCAATAAAGCTAACAGAGTCGTAATCTGATTTAAGAGTAATAAATTAATCAAATATGCTTTTATAATCGGGTGACCATTCGCCTTCGATTAATTTGTGATACGTGATAATGCATGCCAAATAGATTGTTTGTTCGATGAGCATAACATAATGGAATCGTTAGACGCGAATATGTGAATTTCGCAAGAGTGCTCGTCACTCGGTAACGCAGGCTCCGCTCTTTCGGCACGACTCCGACTGACGACGAATTCTGCCCTTTTTAAAGAGGACATTGTCTTTAATCTTCTACTATTGCTCATATCTTATAAGCGACTTCAAAATAAATTGAGAGACATTTATTAACGCTTAATTGGTAAAGATGTTTTTAAAAATTCATAAGGAACAAAATGTCATTCAAATTAGGCTCCAAACCTTATTTATACAAAACCTAAGTATTACACTGAATAAATATTTTAAAACTTAAAAATGTAATTACGTATAGTAAATTGATAATCGAAATGCGCGTCGAATACAATCTAAGCTAATGCTAAAATTTAAAGATTTTTGAATACATGCATCCAACGTAAACTGCATCGAAATTGGTTAGGACGTATATATACGTCATCGAAATATATGTTCTAAAGCAGGCGGGACTTTCTTTGTTGTTTAACGAATGTGTGAATTGTCGATACGTGTTTTGATATGAATTTAAGATAGTTAGCAAATTCGCTATTGTGTTGGAGTGGACGTATACTTAGTAAACGGTGACCAGTAGCATAAGGTAAGATTCAAAGGCAAACTTATAGTTTTAAAATGGAAGTACAAAAAAGACGTATTGATGCTCAGTTCAGACAACATATGCCATCAAAAAAACAGCATTACACATATACCCTCACCGAAAAGGAACTAAAGCCAGGAAATGTCGAGTTTATGACAAAAAAGGGAAAAAATCTACATACTGGTGTCCGATTGTGAGGTAGCATTACATGTCAACCTGGAAGGGCAACTACTTCACCAAGCTCATCCAACTCTTGGACGAATATTGGACGTGTTGTTGTCATGTGTCAATGTTTCCATTTTCTTTGTGTGCTTTTGTTTATTGTTTTATATTTGTTAACTTTTATATATGTTTATGTATCTAAATAAATAAATAAAAATAGGTTTCATTGATTTTTTAATATTATACATTCTAAGCATAGTAAAAAAAATTATTAATATTAACTCACGCCAGGTGGGCGGGACGTATATATACGTCATAACGAAAATGTGCGCGCCCTGTATGTTGCGTTATTGAAAAGGAACTTTCCCACCTAACATGTTAAGAATAAATTTACTTAAGAATTATTATTTTCAAGCTAGTTGGGTGTGAGCCACGGAATAGGGCAGGTGCCAAGACAAAGAAATCCAGTGGTGTCAGGTCTGGAAACCTTGTGAGGCGCTCACAATAGAAAGTATTTTCTTAATTCTTACCCAGGCAAACTGGTACCTCTTCAAGTTTAACAACTTATTGAATGATTTTATGACACGTAGCATATCGTTGGAAACTATAAGTTGTTAAACTAGAAGTTCAAAAAAGTTGTTAGATTTTTGTTAAAAAAATTTAGAAGTTAATATTTCTCATCCGTTTGCACATTGTATCTGACTTTGGAAGCTCAGAAGTTTTTTTAAACCAATCGTATAAAATAATTATTTATTCAGATCAAAAATACATTGCAAAACACAAAAACAACTATTTAGTGCTATTACAACCACAGATTAAAAAGCTATGACGATTTAAAATGAAATTTTGGGTATGTTTTCGAAATATTGAAAACAAAATCTATTTCGATAACCCTTTAAGTAGTGAGATAATTTAAAATAATCATAAACTTAGATGCTATATTTGCTTGTCCGCCACTTATCGTCGCACAAATCCACTTATCTGTCAGGACTGCAGTAGCATTTATGAAGCTTGTATTTAATTAAATAAACACTGTCTATAGCACACAATATTCGGTCATTTCTTTGCGTAAACAAATAACAAACTTGAAATCGAAACCATTATTAGTCGATAAATTTGTGCTAACGATCGATGCAATCGTGCGATGTATGCGGGCAAACTTTCCGTCTCTGTCTCCCGAACTGCGCTACGTTCTCTTTGTCTCTGTCTGTCTCTGAGCTCAACGTACAAGAGTGCTCTTTCTGAAAAGTGGAGGGGGGATGCCAGGCCCTGGTACAGTACTCCTTTGGGGGTTAAAACACATTTATATTGACTGCAAATCAATATTTGTTGACTCAATATATTGGCAGATTGGATAATAATATAGAAATTTGTTTATGAAGTGCATATTGATTCAAAACAGCCTTCTTGGTATTATTATGTCAAATATAATCCCGAGCTTAAGGCATCTTTCTATATTAAAAATCAAGGATTTCTCGTACACAATTAGCACATCGTTAATTGACATGCACAACATGACGTCCATTTAAGTGTCACAACAATTATTATACACATCCGACACGATAGCACTAATTTCATTACGTCTCATAGACTCTGCAAAGAAATACCAAGCAGACGATATCGAAGATCTGTTTTATACTATTCAATCATAACGAACCGTGATATATTTGAGTTATGCGAACCAGAAAGAATTCGAAAACAGGTCATTCGATGAAAGCAAAAGAAATATAGAAAGGAGATCCTTTGCGGCATTTGCTTGCTCGTAGACAATGAAAGCCCGGATGAATGGAGCTTTGTTCTCTGAAATATTTTTATGTGTCATAAAACCGCATGATAAGTATGTATGAGGCGAATATTTCACATGTCAATTGCATTCGCACACTCGGCCATTCTACATATTTTATTCTAATGTGACGTATAGTTTTTCAAATCGATGTTGAAATCAGTTTTTCAGAAGATTTGATATTTTGCACTTGACTGATGGAGTAATCGAGTAACTTTTTCGACGACGTCGTTTACGCATTATTGATTCAAAAGTCTCGACGTATCTGAATATGTATGAAAGCTGTATCCTTAATGGATTTTAATTATACAGGGAATGGATTATATGCGCCATTCGGCCATTTTAACTATCAGTAGCGCCATCTTAATTGTCCCGGGCGCCATCTTGACAGAAATTTTTGGCATTCAAGTAATGCAAATTTTAGCGCCAAACTTACATAGTTAAGGATCACTGAATCTGAAACGATTAATGTTTTAAATGATTATTAATAATTTTAATTATATTCGATTTTATCGATCTATGTATACATATATACAGTACATATATGTATTTCAAACTGTTATATTAACCTTTCCCTACCGGTGATGTATTTACTACACATCGACTCTAATAATGGGAATATCGATATGAAATATAATAGATACGAGGTTCAGAATTTTCGTATTCTACCGTAATATAATTAAGAATCACATCAAATTATTATAGTATACAAGTATTCATCTGCAGCGACGGAAATAAATAATTTGTCGGAAAATCGGGAATTTTGCGAGCTTTTCTCAAATAAATAAAATTCTTTCGCCTTCAAGCTATTTTTTATATTTCTCCTTTTTAATTTCGCGTAGAAGAGACGAATTGTCATCGAATCCAAAAAATCGTAGCTTCGTTCAAGATGATTTGGTCGTTGTTTGTCTGAGACGACGTGAAGAGCGGAGCCCTGCGTCACTGAGGGGCTTGCCATTTGGGGTTCTCTTCGTCTTCACGTCCGTTTCGGTTTTTTGTTAATACTTTAAGGGGCAGACAACGAACAGAGCGGTCCTTATCGAATCTGCATCGTTGCTTTAATGATTTTTTTAGGCAAGAATTCTAGTATTGTTAAATTGTTAATTCGAATTTTACTTATTTTACATTTATAGACTTAATCTTGACTGAGATGGCTATATCCCATGTAAGAACTTTATTCAGATGTTCTTGGTCTTTAACTTATTAATGTCAAAAACCATAGCTTTATTTATTTTGGACAAAACTGAATAAATCATAATACTCTTATTTAAGTAATGTAGTAATAATTTTTAAAGAGTTAACATAGATGCTATATTCGTTCAAAACTTATTGTGCATATAATTCCATTTTTCTCTCAGGACCGCGCAGCGTAATTGAAGCTTGTATATCAATAAATTAATCTTAACACTAAGCGCTATAGGTCGCTTTTCGTTATATTTAGACGTATATACTAGAGCAGCGGCTCTTAAACTGGGATCCGCGAAACCATTACTGGGGGTCCGCGAAAATATAAAAAAACATTTATCTATGTTTGAATAAGATAGTATCTAGCTAAAATTATAAAGTAGATTCGTTTCAGATGTTTTTAATATCCTAAGACAGCGGTTCTTAAACAGGGGTCCGCGGACCCCTGGGGGTCCGCGAAGCCATTGCTGGGAGTCCGCGGAGATATAAAAAAATATTTACCCATACTTAAACAAGATATTTTTCTGGAATTATTTACAGAAAAAAATATAAAAAGATCTATTTTGACTAAAAAAATGTTTGTTTGTTTGAAAAATTAAGTCACAAGGGTTGGAATGGGGTCCATCAAAAAAAAGTTTGTTCAAGAGGGGGTCCGCGAAAAAAAATTGCTCAAGAGGGGGTCCGCGAAAGAAATTTTGCTCAAGAGGGGGTCCGCGGGCTACATAAGTTTAAGAAGCGCTGTCCTAAGAAATAAGATGTTTGATTGACATAAGCTTGCGAATTTTAATTAATAAACGCTAAAGTTTGACAAAATATAACAAATAATAAAAAATGGTTAATTTATTCCATAATCAATTAATATTTTGCAATTACCACGCAATTTTCAGCGTTCAAAATTAACATGCAATTACAATTCAAACTATCTGATAATATACATGAACTACCATTAAAAGGCTTCCCTCAATTTACTATAATTTTGTCTGTAAGCATTGGTGCATAAATATTTAATGGCCACAATAAGCAATAAAACTCCTACAAAAAAATCCAAGAAAACAATTAACTCGAGGATACTCCTCTAGCAGAGCAACAATTTTCTTTTTGATAACATCTAACAAGTTTACGAGGGTCAAAAAGTAAGCTCAAAAGCCCATTACTGATTTGCAAACGAGATAAAAGTTTCTCCTTTTTTTTCTCATCAGAAACAAAATGAAGATACCGGTGCGGGGATTCCAATTATAAACTGCCCAGTTTGAGGTCTCTCTACAGTGAAAAATGTAAGCATCCCCCCGCACATTAAAAGCGTCTGGGTTTAATAAGTGCAAGGAGAAAGCTTAGTATAAAACTAAGAATAGCGTTAGGGCTCATAAAAGCCTTGCATGAAGCCACCATGGACAAAGGAAATAGAAAATATGAGGTGTAAACCGTCTGAAGATGGCAAAGAACATGTATGGGGGGGGGGGGGGGGAACGTGGGTGTGAAAAGAACATTGTCCTCTCGTAAAAATGATGTCTACAGTTTAGAAACAAATCGAGCAATCGGCTGAAAATAACATTTTCCGGCAATCAATACACGTATAATACAAAAGGAAATTTCAGATATTGAATTTGTTTCATTTCATACAAGGCGAACTATTTTTAAGCTGAAAGCTTTCGTCAACCGAAAACACTTGGATTACTATTATTACGGAGTACTTATATTCAATTCAGATTGTTTAAATTTATGCATGACTTTCAAATGACTGACTGATTTTTTATAAAAAATATATAAATATATCAATAAAAAATAATATCTGTTTGTTCGTATGTAATGCGCTGCCATACCGTTCATCAAATTACGATAAAACTTCGTACACGTATTGCTAAGAATTGCGCGAGTAACATAAGCATAGTTTAATATATAAAAATTAATGTTTATTTGTTCGTATTTAATGCGCTACCATACCGTTCATCCGATCGCAATAAAACTTTTACAACTTATTGTTTATACTTCCGAAAATAACATAGGCATAGTATAAATATTATATGTTGCATTGCAACGCATGCCGGGTAATCACTAGTAATAGATAATTTTCAAAGTCGATATTTTGCGATTTAAGTCATAGCAAATTTATTTCATATTGCCATAACGAATGATGTGCGACGCCTTTGGTGGAAAATAATCTTTATCCACAGGGCGAAATTGGCAAGACAAAAACGACAGTCTTTCACCTGTCAAACGCCGAGCTATTTTGCGCATAAGCCGTCATAATCAAGCCATTATTTTTGAGAGCCGAAAAAACACTCAAAAGAGATCGTAAAAACATTAACATAGCTGTATAAGCGAAATGAATATCATAAACGATAAAAAAATCTGAAAATATTCAATATATTTAAATTCAAATAAATGTAAATGCGAAGACATTCAAAAAAATATGCATCGAGATAAATATATTTGAAATTATTTTTTGATACATTTTTATACGGCAGCTGAATTTATTTTTTACATATTTTCAAAGGTTAAACATTTTAAAATACATCTTCCAAAGGAATTTCCATAATTCCAATTATTTACGGAGTTATAGCTATTTTAGTGATGCAATCCGATCCTATCAGAATGAAATCTTTAAACATGTTCTTCTCGAAACTATTTTTTTTAACACGGTTGACATGATATCTCGAGTTCTAATCAACAGATTTGCTTCAAATATAGTAAAAAATCTTTTTTATATAATTTTCTATCGCCCCTACCAGATTTATGTCCAAAATTTTTGATTATCAACCAAAATTAATCAATCAAAAGTTAATAAATAAGGACAAATTCATAACAAATAACTCCAGAAAAATACCACCACACATAAAGAAGGACCTTCTTTATTGTTAGGTCATTTAATTTTTGGGCTCGTCTATTTCCATTTTTAAACTATTTAAACCAGCTATGACACTATGGTTTTTTTTCAGTGCTTTGTTTGCTTTCATTTCTCGGATAAAAAAAACAGCATAAAATGACGCAAGTGCGCTGTTTCTATTGTTGGTTTTGACATCTTTGCCCTGATAGATTGTTTTTCTTTCTTTACAGAAAAAAATAAATAGCTTCATAGCTTCAACGTCTAGCAAAAATTTATATATTTACTGGACCATGTCTCAACATCTCTCTCGCTCTCAACACAAGCTTACTATGAAAGAGCTCGTCGAAGAAATTTTAATTATTTTTTGGTCACCCTAATATGTTCACTGGACTCACATCGGTTTAAAATATATAATTTCTAATAAATTTATCTTTTTGAATGCAACACTATATTTTGCAAATTTTTACCCAAAAACAACAATGTTTTTTTTTTAGAAATAATCGCAAATAAAAATATCATACATAAAAAAATGTGCATGGGCGATTTACCATTCTCACGTAGTAGCGCTGTTAACAACGACATCTTCCATCTTTCTTCACATGCAATGTGTTATTTTAACAGCGCCATCTCTGGTGGCCCTACGGAGACATTGCAACTGCATGCCAACGGACCGATTCTTGCGCGTGCATCGTTACCGGTTGGGTACTGACGCGCAGGAGGCGGGAGTCGGGAAAGTCGTCGGTTAGCCTTGGCTGCGGGAGGTCGTCCCTCCTGCAGCCAGATCTCTCTCTCTCTCCCATGTGGAATAAATAGTTATTTAGAGAAAAAAGTCTTTCTATTCGACCTCTTCTATTCCCATCCATTTGTCCAGTAATATCACGGCCCGATAGAAGAACGGACTCGTGCGCTAACGTAGCCATCTCGACGAGCACGTGGGGGGGGGGGGGTGCCGTCCGGGGACGATCGTTTACTGCAGAGGGGTAACATGAGCCAAAATATAAAAAATCTTAAGTCTTAGGTGGGCCGTAAAAAAAACAATTTTTCATAGATTTGGTATTGGACTTGACGATTTTTTTTAGACAAACTTTAAACTGACTGTCCATGGGCTCTTCACGCCAATATTTTACCCGGCTTAATCCCTAATGGAGTACTATCCCAAGGTGTGGGACCCCCCCCCCCCTGCCACTATTCAGAAAGAGCACTCTTGCTTATTGAGCTCAGTGACAGACAGAGACAGAGAGAGAACGTAGCGCAGTTCGGGAGAGACAGAGACGGAGAGCTTCCCCGCATATATCGCACGATTGTATAGATCGTTAACCCAAACTTATCGACTAATAATGATTTCGATTTCAAGTTTGTTATTCGTTTACGCAAATAAATGGCCGAATATTGTGTGCTATCGACAGTGTTTATTCATTTAATTGCTTCCTATTCGTCGCTGCTTGTTGAATTAATCTTTGTTCGATTATCACTTCCTTCTAAAGCAGGAGCAAATGAATCGATTTCTTGTGTATTGTTTATGTAAAAAAACTACGTGGTCTTGTATGCTATCAACAGTGCTTATTTACAATTGCCTCTGCCTCGAATTGAAGATTGTCTTGTGTATCGTTCTTGTTACCCCGGATCCTTTTTCATAATTTAACCCTAATCTGTTTCGTAAAACGAGGTTTTTTAAACTCTTGTCCGATTGTTTTGAAATCCAAAATAATTGAGACATGAGACTAAGCAAGTTTGTCTTAGTAGTTAAGTCACGAATATCATCCTTATTGCTCTGAAGAGTTTTGTTTCTTTGATCTTGACCAATGTAGATGAAACACCTCATGTACTGTTCGGAAGTGGTGTCATCTATCATATATCATTCTTGTTTTCAAAGCGTTTCCACGGACGCACAACCGATAATCATATAAACTGCGCACTAATAAGGCTTTTATGAATAAATTGAGCCACACCTTTAACATAAATATACCGAATAAAACCATTTGTTGCTATAATTTTACGAACCGGCTCGGTGTGTCGGTTCATCTACGGCATTTAATAATCTATGCATGTAATTTGAAATATGGAGATAAATCCTTAATCGGAAAAGAAAGTCGGGTTTAAAATTATTTTCACGTATTCCTAGAGAGTAGATTTCCTACAACCATTAATTATTTGAGAGGGGTTTCATATATCATTACTTTGTTTATGTCCATGATTACACTCGTTAGCTTTGTATGATTAGTGGTGATGAGAATACATTAAATATACTCTCACATATTCACTCACCAGCGCCATGACATAATGTTACAACAGGTGGAAAGCCCACCGAAGAAAAAAATCGATATTTTCACACCTCCACCATTAAATACAGCCCTTCCCTGCAGACGAAGGTAAGCCATGGAACGCTGGATTAAGAACATGTCGCAAAACATATTAAACGCATGTGGAGCTTATGGTGTCAGATACTGAAAATGATCCATGCAAATTTTTGCAATTTCATCGTGCGATAAAAAAATGAGTGAATCTTTCCACTTGTGGGAATTAGTCGTGCGAATCGCTTGTTGACCTTTTTTTGTTGATATATTTACACGCAATATATAATTAATTTAGTATATGGGTCATAATTTCCCGAACATCCCCTAAACTGAGCTGCCGACAAAATGTTTGTATCAAAATGTCGTAAAATGGAACGAACGCAAATTTACAAATACTAATTATGCATTACATAAAACGAACACACATCAAAGACAAAGAGTAATGGCTCTCCCGATGGAAAAATGCCATTAAAACGGATTTAAGCTCGCTTAAATGTTATATAAATATTCTCGAGGGCATTATCAATTGGCATGACATAATTTTGATTTTAATTTATTTCGGCGTGCCAAATCTATGCATCAATGATTTGTCTAAGTACCAATATTTCGACGCGAGCTTTCAGCCTTAAAGATCGATACTAAAATATTGTTGGCAGTTATCTGCAATATCATAATCCCGCATAAAAACACACATATCTGGATCTCGTAAACTATTTTTATTTCTGAGCGAATTTTTCACGAGCGCCGTATAAAAGTCTCGTACTTATTTCATAGCAATTTTATCTAAATGTTTTAATCCATTGATTTTTTTCGAGCTCACATAATAAAGTCGGACCACGACGAACGAGGAAATGATCATGTAAATATGATGAAATGCTCTTTTTTTTTAAATTCATATATGTTTTCATTATGAGTCTAAAACTGCAGCTTTTAGACTGTTGATAATCTCAAAACGGAAATGATTTCAAATCCAGATGACCTCAGTATAATAGCGTTCTGTTGAGCTTTGAACCAATATTTTTTTCATTTCGGTGATCGTTCTGTAGACATGTTGTTCAGGTATGGCGTCCGATCGCGGGGCGCTCATTCGTCATATCGGCGGTCCGAAATGCGGACCGATTGGACACACAGATCTTGTGACTACCCCACCCTCTTTTAGGACTTTTTGCGGCATTTTCTATGATCAGTACGATCATGTAAACTCCCTCAGATGCTAACTTACATAAGTGGTTCGTATTAAATGAGGTCGCGAACGAGTCTAGACATCTTCCCAACCATAAAAACTATATATTTATCTATCCTACTAATTTATGCCGCTATCTTAGCAACTTATTTGAGGGATCCAATGTTCCTTTGTCTCAGATGTGAAGTTATGGACCCATGTTTCATCCTGGATTGATGCAAATACTCGGTTTTATTGCTGTGAAACATCGCCAAACACTCGATTTAAACATCATCACGACGCTGTTTTTTTTGCATTTTGAACCGATAAAACCGATATATTCGAATCGGTTCAGTTGCAGTTTGAAGTCCTAGTTTTAACCATGTTGTATCATGAAGTTTAAATAATGTCGATTATTAATCAATCAAAATTATAGACGCATGGAGATACTTTATGACTTCAGAGTGTATTAATCTGATAACTTCATTCATCAAAGAGATAAGACGATCGAAATGAATATCGAAGATACTCGAGAGATTGGTGGAAACCTGCGGAAATGATGAAGCTGTTAAACAATTTGTCGGACTGTGGAGTACTGCCACCGACCCCTTGTAATCCGAAACTTTGTTTTCAGTTCGAAAATTTTAAACACGATGTGATATGCATAGAATTAACGTCATAAACACAATGACCAGAGCAGGTATAAAAAAGAATAATCAAGTTGCCGTAATTAAACATGTTCCATGGCGATTTTTAAGGCATTTTAACTATTTTTTTGTGTGTCATAAATTATGGATCGTCCTACGTTGTACCCATTTCATTATGATTTAGGCGGTCCAGAATCATAATTTTGCATTTTTTACATTGGCAAAGCTTTGCCGTACATATGTACTAAATTTGTATTTTTATGTCGGACTACAGGGGGTGCCGGATTAGACTGTTACACTTCAATAAGCATACATGTCTGATATAACACGACATTTTTGAGAGTCTATCGACCTTGTTTTATGAGGATTACCAGTAACTGAACAACTCGGGCTATAATTTATTACACATTTTTGAATGATATATGTCTTTGCATCATCATAAATTTAGATGTGTATGAAGGAATTTAGCATAGTATTTATGAGAACCAATAAAATAACATCTGTAGGATTTAACATCGATAGACATTTATATTTCATGGATGATTTGTGAGATAAGATCGTTAGTAATTGTTAATAAACATTTCTTAACACATTTTGAGTATGAAATATTCGATTGAATTTCATCATAGCCGAAAAGTTTTCATCAACCATTCGCTTGGAATAGTTCGTGCGGCATTCAATTCTTAAGTTTAATACATTTTACAAAATCTAAATCCAATTTGATCATGATGAATAGCATAGCTCGAATATAATGAACTTTAGTATACAATTTTGATTTCAAATGTTAATGAGAAAATAAGCCAAATAAAGGAGCATCATTATTTTAAATAGCGTTTTGTGATGAAACGTGACGATAATCCATCGACTACCCTTATTCGAGAATGATAAATTAATAGAAGATTGTACCCTGTTTGTTAATAGTATAGCAGAATTTTAATTGCAGCTACTTTGAAGTGCTCATACAAACAAGTGATAGATACTTCTGTTATAATATATATATATATAAAGATATATTATATATTTTGCAACGATGACTGTCGACAATTTCATCCCATTTCTATGATTATTTCACTGTTATTGGAATAAATATAAATAATAACTGTTCAATATTAGCGAAATGTTCGTAACAAAGTTGCATACGTGAATACGGTACATTAATCCTCGTCTTCCCACAGGCAACACTAGGGAATCGCTTCGGGTGGGTTGTTAAGCTATGGTTGAAAATTTAATAACTTAATTATTTTGGATTAAATCGAGTGAAACAAACATTACTTTATGGAACATGAGTTTATTCACCTGTGAAATAATGTGGGATACAGTATTGTTTTAATAAGTATGCTATTAACTATGAATCAGATGCTGTAAAATAATTATTTTATGCTCGATGAATGATCAATACATTAGAAATGATTCTCTGGCACTATGGAGTATGATCAAGATAAATATTTACAGATATTTAAGATTTTAGCATTCAGCTATTATTTGATATGGTGATCTTTAAGCAGTTGCTAGGGGTGATTCGAAAGAATACCATAATTACTGAATAACTCAATTCTTCTTAATATAAGATTTATCTGTGATGCTAGGAAAATTAAGAAAATCCAGATTCAGACGATCGATTGATTCTCTCTCTCACAATTTTGTTAATACGTTTAACATTTTTTCCATCTTCTGTATCTGAATATGAAACCTTTAAGATAAGGATCCAGGAATCAATATTTGGACAGTTTCATGGCCAAAATGTTTAATCTGATAAATAGGAAAGCCAACGCGCTATTCGCGAGTTTCAAGCGGCAGTATTGAATCTTAAATGTTAAAAATTTGCATAAAAAATATTTTAGTATTTATTGAATGAACGTATCATTTAACACCTTTTGGCGGTAAATGTGTGCAATAATTTTCATACCTTCATCCGAAAATATGAAAGTGACTTTCGACTGTTATATCTTATGTCTAAATAAAGACCCGAGCGGAGTCTCATAGCCACTCACTGTTACAAATCAATACCTTGTTGACGATCGATTAGTAAGAAATGAATTAACTCTCTGAACTGTAGACGCGTTGTTTCTGATCAACTGTGAGCAAATGCGGTATTCACTTTGAACAGAGCTCTCTAATGGATAAACATTATTGGGCGTATATAGAAGAATGTTTTTAAAATAGCACAACCATTGTTTGTGTGCAGAATTTGTTTTGCGAGACGTTTAACGGATGCACCATGTTGGCGCATATCGGTCTCGTGGTTGCTGAAGTAAACAAAGTATCCGTCGATTTGTTGTATACTTGCCAAGCGTTCGGTCTTCGGTGGACTATGCCAGGAGGCGATAAGACACAAACGTCATCATTTCAATTCATACCTGGATCAATTCGTTTGGCGATAATAGAAATACATCTGAAACGAATCCGAGTCACTTTTAAATTCTGTTTGGCTTCCATCATATCGTTTATAATTGTGTGTTTATGTTGTTTAAATGAATAATTAATGTATTATTTATATTTTCTATTTTACAATAGCGAGTACCTGCTTTATAATGCCCAATATTGCAAGAGTCCAAGCGTTCTAATACCTTGAATAACGAAATAAACTCCAGGATTCGACATAATAATTGGTGATAAAATAGTGAATATACTGCCTTCTGATATCTTTAAGGTGTCAGCTATCTCTTGTAAATTCAATTTATGATCGACCAAAGCTATTTTGTCGACTTTTTTTACGATGACTAGAACGTTCAATCGTCGGTATTTGTACGGCCGCGTTTAACACTTTGGCGTACACAGCCGTCAAATCACGTCATGCGTCAGCAGATAATATTTGCTTTTTGCGGCAGATAAGTCTATGCATATCGCCTTCGCCTTGTTTTTATTGGGCACATCCTCAGATTTAAAAAAAATCAATGGTGTAAGGTCTGAAAACCGTACGAGCCACAAAAAAATCTATTTCGACAACCCTGACACTTAAAACATAGATCTTTTGTGTGAAAAGTAGCAAAAGACCGCCCTCTAATCCCCAAAAATAATTTGTCATTCCATGTACAAAGCACCCTATATAATAGACCTTAAAATAATGTAAACTTTCATTTAATTCAATCATAAGCTGATACTTTTCAGCACGCCGTTTCGTTTGAATCACACTTTTACGAGCCAAAGCCGCCTTAGAGAGAGAGCATAGAAATAATTTCTCGCAAGTCCATTTATGCGTTAACTTTTGCTCGCTTTTATTAAAGGTTGTTTTTCGCCTCGAGAAATGTATCTCATGATTGAACAATATGTTACAATATTCTAAGAACACATGCGAAAAAATACGTACGATACCGGGATTTTCCTCCAGGTTATATTTCTCAATTCCTGGAATGCTCTCGGTTGAAGCGCTCGTAATACGATACATGCACGTATCACACTTGCGTATTTACTACTGAAATTATTTTTGACAGAATTTATAACCCAATCCCTCATAATCTGATATACATACGACGGTTTCGAATTGAGCACTTGAAAAATGAAAAAAAAAAAATTTTCATATCCAAGCATATTGAACCTGTTAATATTTCAAAGGACGAAGGAAAAATACGCACTCGGGCATAAATTGGCGTAGACGTCGAGAAAAGCTATGAACTAATAGGCTACGCTCATCGATTTTCAATCTTGGGTACTTGTACCTCGGTTTAGAATTTTATATTTGGAAATACAATATAAATTTATTTTATTTGACGTCAATGAACATGTCTCATGGGTGCTGAGTGTTATTTTTGAGTAATGCATCAAACAAAGGTGTGGTTCTCACCCTCTTAAATACCATGGAGTCGTGCCTTAAAAATTTTCTCCACATCATGTCGCATATGCTTTGATGATATTATGAAATTAAACCTCCATGATATACGTTGTTATTTCCGGGAGTTTTCGCGCAGTGTTATATTTTTATGAAAACCGCAAAAAATCGGCGTAATGTACATGTGCTGTTTTTTAAATTAAAAATATTTGTTATGGGGGATGGATCTCGACGTAATAAACCCATATCACATATATTATATTATGACACGATGTCGTTTCAAAGCATTGTGTGTGGAAAAGTTGGATGTTGACTCGAAGTTGGCAACAGTTGAACTGTCTATGCTTCGTTTGACCCCTTTGAACCCGTAGAAAATAAGAAAACACAGAAAAGTACAAGACCACCCCTCGAATTTTTGTTTGAGGCATCAAAGCACATATTTATCCGGAATTAGTCAAAAAGAACCGAATTTATTGTTTGAAACAATCCGCCATCAAAGGCCTTTTACAACATAAGCACATGTTTTATTCAGAATTTTCAGAGCAATCAATATTTATTATGTCTTCTACATTTTGTCCTAAGCGTCTCGGACGACTTAAGGGAGATTTCTACCTTGTGGTTATAAAAAAAATATTTTTTTTCTTCATGTATCGGAAAGAACCAATGTTTAAGAATACGTTCAGTGAATTTCAAGTTGATATAAATGAAATTCGCAAAGTTATAGGCCGATGAAGAGAGGAAAAACTTTAAACGTGTTTTTTTCGAAACTACTTTTTTCAAACTCATGGAAGTGCTCCCACACGTCCTAAATGAGCATTCTTTATGAAATTTAACAGACACGTGTATAATAAAAGTATTCATCTTATAGACTATAATTATCCAAAAATATTTAAAAATGTTCATTTAATGAACAAAAAACTACAAAAAATGTCGGTAAAAACACAAATATTTTTTCGATCGCTCACTATTTTTTAATTTTTTAATATTTCATCCTAATTATAGTCTATATTATACACGATATTATACAAAGTAAAAATATGATTAATTTTTTTGCTGCAAATCATCTGTTCAGGACTTAAGACTTCCATGGTGAAGAATGTCATTGCTTGCGCATTCACATACGTGACTTCCCCAACTCCCACTATCATACTTTTTGAAGCTTTAAAAAATATTTTTATATTCAATAAAAATCGCCTAGTCAACATTCTATATTTAATACTTTTCACATAAAAAAATGATCTTTTTTAGGCCCAATAAGATTATTATATTATGTGGATTTCATTTCAATAAACAGTCAAACACTGATGTTATTAATTTTTAAAATCAACGCCACAATTTTGCATATAACATAATAAGTTCGTAGGATGACGTATAATTAGCGCCACTATTGATCAACCTTCAAATAATACAAAATTAAAAATAACCCACCCATTACACAGATATGGAATATATGGTGGGTGGTTTAGTTGTTGAAATCCACATTGGTGATTGACTGCTAGAACTCTTACACGTAGGAGTAGCACGCCTTTTAAAAGCTTTTTACCTATTTCCTCTTTTATGGCTACTCGTAAAGAAGTAATTGGATGGATATAAGTCGCTCCTGATATGGTAATCTCCTGTGGCATGAATCCTAGCTGCAAAATTCCTTTATTATTTCAGAAAAGAGTGGCCTTAATAATTCCGGCATCCATCCAATCTGGACTGCTCAAAAACAGTCTCATATTCATCAAGAATCCGGTCCATATTTGAACAACGCAGTTTCAGAACAGCAAGAACAATTACCTGATGTAATATTTGGCGCTAATATTTGATAACTAGAAGCTTTCTTTATCTTAATATTCAATTTCTTATTCAAGATTTCTCTAAGGGCAGATTCATGTCGAGCTACTATTTCGCTTTTTCATTCATTACAACGTGTCAAAATTAATTTAATTGTTCATTGCTCATATCTTATCTCGAAAATATTCCTGTAGGATGAATTTTGTTGCAAATATATATAGATATACAGGATGTTTTGCACATGGACCCTATGTTCAAAGTGTCAGGGTTTTTGATCTTTAAATCGTCATATCTTACAAATCATTCAATAAGTCGTTAAACTTGACGAAGTACCAGTTTGTCAGGTTCAGGTTTAAAAAAATACATTTTATGCTTATGATGTTTTTGCCTATTCCGTGGCTCATACGGTCTACAGATCTGACACCATTGGATTTCTTTGTCTGACAACGTGCCCTATTCCGTTTATTGCACGGTCTCCAGACCTGACACCACTGGATTTCTTTGCCTGTAGTGAATAGTCCTAGTTCTTTCAAATAATAATACTGTTCATTTTGCCGATGTGTTTGTATTTTGGAACACGGAGATGCTCACAAGAACAATCCCGGTATTTAATTCCCAACATTCTCCACAGATTTTTTTCTTATTTCAACTGTGGTTGTCTGAAGTAGCATTTCCTCTTTCATTTTTGCAAAAAGCAACGATTATTCTTTCAATTAGGATTTCTTTTGTGGGTAACTCTGTCATGTAAATGAATTCTTTTGCACGGTCCCAGACAAAGAAATCCATTGGTATCAGGTCTGAATTTTGGGTATTATTTCAAAATATTGAAAAAAATCCTCTTTCGACAATCTTGATACTTTACACCTGACAAGAACTATGTGTGAAACGTAGAAAAAGACCTCCCTAATCCCCCAAAAAAAAATTATCTCCGGTCAATATGCAAAACACCTTGTATAAACGTATAATTTATCAAAAATGATTTTTATCCAGGCATTCAATGCTGATTGCTATATTGTTTACAATAACATTTGATGAGTTTCTGGAACTCTTCGACTTCAATCAGTCAATCAAATATCCATTTGCAAAAAAATGTTTATATCTGATTCCCGCAAATGAGTTTAAATCTCTTGGGATTTTTCATGTATCCTGGTTTTATTTATTTATAATTTACGCATGTTGTATTTATACAATCCAAAGTCACTGATGATGATCCAAGCGTTCGATAAACGTAGAAAACATACTTAAACATACATTTAGTATGACGTATTGATGATTACATGTGATGAAATAAAATAAGTAAAAATGATCTATAATTTAATTAAAAGCTTATAAATCCCAAAGGTTATCAATGATTGGATTGAACGAAGGCTTCGTGCAGTTTTTCACCGGGAAACATTTTTACGTTTTATTATTTAAGCATTTAAGTACCCCAAGGGCTTGAATAATTAATAGTTTTATTACCGGTCAAAGCAGCACAATGCTATTAATCAAGTCGAATGAACAATACGGCGGATATTACTAGGAGAATACAATTGAAGCACATCAAGTGTATTATTGAAAAAAAAGATTGGAATAATTCATCAAATAGACTGTGGAAAATTTCGCAATGATCTCATGCGATTCGAAACAATCACAAATGAAAAGAGAAATATATAACGATCAATTGACGTCAATGTAGAGCCACAACAAAAATAATTGCTACTCAATTAAATTATATAAATTGTAAGTCAATTCAATACCAAGGTAGGAAATATTTAAGTCTCGAAATTAGTTTTACCATTGACAGAAGATAGAAGTCGTCGGCGTGAACTTAAGGGATTGTTCGACGAATAAAGTACGACATTTTTCTCTGGGTTTCTGTCAATCGAATCAAAATAGACATTCCCCCACATAGAAAATGATACAACAGCAATTTCTATTTGCACACGAAAAATGTTCTATAAAAACACACGAGGTTTTGTATCAAATAGTATCTAACGAATTGGAAATTATAAACATACAATTGTAAACGTGTTGATTTATATATAGTATATATTTTTCATGCTACGTTCCATTTTTTATTCAGAACGATCTACTCTTGTAACGTCACTTTGGACAACGACAGAGACAATCTAAGCTGTCTATCTGCAGACTCTTCCCCATAAAAGCATTCTTGACAATAGAAAGCTACCATCAGAATAACGAATTATCCCCGCACATTTCATTGGTATTAACAATCGTGTATAGAATATTTTGATTTATAGAATAAAAAGTATATAAAGTGACATAAGTACAGACGGAGTGAGATCAATTTATGTCCAGGAATAAGTTGGATAAGTAGGATCAAACGTAATGGTGTTCTCCCATTCAAAATTGTCCTGAATAAACAATGCCCAAGATAGATTGGTATTCTTTGTAGCCGCAATTCAATAAATAATGTAACATTGACATACCATCCAATTTCGAAGTTTCAGGCTTGAGGGTCGTTTAAATAGATCGCTCATTTATAATCGTGAAAAAATTGTAATTGTAATTAAATTACACAATTGATATGAATAGAATATAGAAAAGATATATAATATAGTGATCGCAATGGATTAATGGCCTTTGGGGGCCATATTTTCAGTCAATATGACTATAGCAGACCCGTGGTAATCCGGCCCCAGTCTAATCCGGCACCCCTTGTAGTTCGACATCCAAATACATGTTATAAAAGGCAAACTAAGCCATCCAAATGTGAAGGAAGTTTTGTATCAGTGGTTTCTTCAGGAAAAAAACAAGCATTCCAGAAGACCAGCTGCATAGCATGTACACCCGAAGGTGCATTGGAGGAAAAAGGACAGAGATTATGATCCAAAGTCCAAAGGAGCTACTAACGCGGGTTCACTGCCACCACGAGCAGCCTAAAATCGTTCTCCCCTGTATGCACACTAGGCTGTTGAGCATATTGATGATGCCTTTGACACAGACTCCACCAATATAAAATATTTTTACAATGCTTATGTTATTTCCACAAGTGTTAACAATAAGTTGACAAAGTTTTATCGCAATCGAATGAACGGTATGGCAACGCATTAAATACGTACAAACAAACATTTATTTTTATATATTATACTATGCTTATATTACTCGCGCAATTTTTAGCAATAAGTGAACGAAGTTTTATCGCAATCTGATGAACGGTATGGCAGCGCATTACATACGAACAAACACAGATTCATTTTTATGCATAAAATAACTGCTATGGCTATTGTGTCTATGACGTTAATTCTATGCATATCACATCATATTTATAATTTTTCGAACTACTCCTTTCCTAAAAGCTCCTGACTGTCTTAAAACACGTTTGTCGGATTACTGCGGGTCTGCTGTATGCTAAAATTCTGAAAGGATTACATCATCCAATTAATATTCATCTTAATATGAAATAAGATTGGGCGTAGATCATTCCAGATTTTCAATTGTGATGTGTGTGATTTAATTTCAATTGTACATATCGGTATTAAATTCAACTTTACAAAATTGCTTTTATGTCTATAAGTAGTTTACATTAATTATTGTTAAATAAACTTCATTTGCTTTCCATACAAGATGGCTAAGGCTTCAATATTTATACCAGATGTAAATAGGGAATTTAACATAATATACTAAGCATGTAATATATGCTAAACAACATGCAAAGCTTTCTCCATGTCTAATCGTACGATGTAATGCTCATATTTAAAATCGTATTTAGATCGACATTTCTTCGCATATTGAATGGAAAACAATACGTCTGATTTTCCTCTGAAATGTAAGCATAGTAGGAAAATGTTCTGCCATCTGTTAATTAATCTGGCACAAATCGCAATGTCAGATAATGGAACATTGCATCTTAATGAATTTCCATTTACAAATCAATTTGTCTTCTCGCTAATTAGCGTATCAATCATCATGCATCCGCTAATATAAATATTGACTTAAACTTAGAGAGCTTCCCATGGAGCGCTTTCAGCAACAGCGAACACATCAGCGTTTACAGCATATCAAAAAGGGAGGGGCTATAAAATTCAAAAGCTTTTTTTTATATTCAATTTTGCAAAAATTAAATTATACAAATGGACTGCCATTTCGCAGACTGATTCGCATTTGCATTCGTACGTAATAAAATACAACGCTAAACGCGTTATTATTGCCCCAACGATATTTTTTCAGAACGGACATTAGCTTTTATGGAGGAGCAGGTATTTTTTCAGGCCAAAAAATCACCGGGCTGTTTTTCATTCCAAAGGCTAACTTCTCCTTCGTCGGGCTCCATAATAAAATGAAAATCGATCAGCGAAAGCTTCGTTTGACATCCGACTATAACATGCCAGCGATACTTATTAATTAGAGCTTTGCAAAAAGGGCACTTATTGCATGGGATACGTCGCTATCCATCAAAATGATGAAATTCATTATGACACCTGATCTATGGATTTTTTGTTAATTTATTTTGGAACTTTATCGAAAATTCCATTTGTAGGACGCTTACAATATTAATATGATGTTAATGATATAATAAAAACGGATAAAAATCGATAATCATATGATACGTGCTCGATAACGTCATCCGAAACTTAGACCATTGGATAATGGATTTATTGCCATGATATGTGGTCGTCATCATCAGCATCCTAATAAACTGAAATATGATATGTTTTACTATGCTTTTCTAGAAACCAATTACTATGATTCTCAAGCTTTTCCTCGATTCTCTTATCCGATTATTCAAATTAATGCATCATCTGTTGTTTGAATATCATCTGAACCTCAGTGGGAACGCTTGGAAAACATAAATTGATTGCTAAATGAGTGCAAAGCCGATTATATTTTCCATAAAAATACTCAAAACGGGAAAAACCACATTCCATCGCAAAATAAATGTATTCATTAATAGTTTTATCTCCGAGCGATATGGAGCAAACATATGTCCTTGTGTGATTACCATGAGTTTCTTCCCTCATATTATCCAGTAATATAAGCCCCATTATCTTTTGATTAGCCATCATTCTTTACATAATACAAGAGACGCTATCTCCAGTGGCTGATAGTAGTCTAACCCATTCCAAATGTGTCTACGATCGCCGGTATTTCTATATAAAAAATATTTTTAAAATCATTTAACAAAAAAAAGATGTTACCAGTAGATAGAATAATGGATATTGATTTAAAGGCGAGCGTGTGTGCGGGTGTTGTGAGAGTAGGTTGGTTCATTATACGAATATAAACGACCTCATACCGCTCATGCGTCATGATCTTTTAATAATATAAATAAATAAAAGTAAGCAAATAATATTACTTATATCTTAACTAATACTATTTTAATGTATGTTTTAAAATAATATTCAAAGATAGTCCCAAAAATACCCGACCTAACGTATAGATAGCGGTTACTCTTTTTAAAAAACTACTATGAACGATAGTGTCTAGGCAATATGTTGCTTCCGTGATCGTACAGATCATAGAAAATGCCGCAAAAAGCCCTAAAAGAACACGGACTGGCCATAAGGTCTGTATGTCCAATCGGTCCGATTTTCAGACCGCTGATATGACGATGTGAATGATATAAATTTTCACTTTACTCATACATTAGTAAAATAAAAACCATATGCAACTCTCGATCGGGTCGGTATTCTGTGTTTTGCGTCTCAAGCCCAGTTGCACCCATAGCGGGCGCTTGTTTTGCTTCGTCCTTGTTACGGCCCTGTTCATATATCATTATTAACCGATAAATGTGGGTTATCGTTTTATACAATCGTACGATGTGCGCAAGATAATATTTCCGTTTCTGTCTCCCATTCACAATCTTAGACCTGCAAAATAGTCTCGTCATCTCTGTCTGTCTTCGAGGCTCAGCGTATAAGAATGCTCTTTATGAGTCACTGGAATTCGGACACAACATTGTGTCTTACCTCTTTGAGGGGTTAATGACTTGAAGTTTTCACGGCTGTTATCAAAAGCTCCGGGTGGGTGTTAGGCTCTATGATGCCCACCCATAAAATCCCAGGGGAGAGCCAACCCTCTTAGCATAACCTCTATCCTTCCTTCTCCAACGCATCTTCGGGTGCACGTAGTCTGAAGCTGGTTTTCCTGCGGAAACCTCGCCTCATCTGGAGGGCGTGGAGCAAGATGGGTAGGCATCTGGGCGTTCTACGCGTAGCGTTTCCCGTAGGGCTAAAGATCCGCGGAAGACACTCTCTGTGTGGCTAGTCCGGGGAAACCCACAACCAGCAATAGGGTCGCATTATGAAAGACCCTCTACGCTCGTCAGTCGCTGTTTGTCGTCTGTCGTCTGTTACCAAAAGCGCCCAGTCTCTATTTTGTTTAGTGATGCATTTTGTTTAGATAGCCGTCAGTCCTCTGGTAAACATTCCAATAAAATCCAGTTAAACAGTCCCAATAAGAACAATCCCCTGCACCATAACAGGCAAGGGGATAATTTTGTATCAGCACTTTTTGCACAATTCTTGATAATCTTATAATTGAGATGAAAAAAATTAAAAGCCACAAGAAAAATAGCAGAAAGATTTTAGTATTCTCAGTGCTATGAAACGAAAAAAATTGATGCTTATCCAGATGACTTTAATACTTATTTTTCAGCTGAAGTTTAATAATTTAAAAAGGTAATATTGTGTGTCCTTTTTTAGATAGAAACATAGCTATTCGTATACTTTTAACATTACTGGTCGCAGACTGTTCAACTGAGCGTTCATTTTCTCGGTTCAAATATATTAAACATCCCCTCATAACAACTATGCAAAAAGACAGGCTTTCTCTACTATGAATAGAAGTAGATGTGTTCCATAAGGCTGATTTTGAAATTCTGACCAAAGACTTTGCATGGATGAAAAGTGGGAGAAAATTCTTAAGCCATAAATAAAATGGAATGGTCTTAATCTGATTCCAGGACAGGATTAAGATCTACTTTTAAAAAATCATGGTGGATTATTGATAAAAAGGACATCAATTGATAAAGATCCATTTATATAATTAAAGCTTTAAAGACAACTGCTCTTTTTAGCATGCAATCCCTAAGTGCAACAGATATCGATTTTCTCCTGTATGAATAGTTAATTGAACGAAAGTAGATTTACATATTTCCTCACGATGGAAAAGGTGATAAATGGGTCACGATAAACCCCTCTTCCGGCGGGCACGGTTAACATACGCCAGTGTGGACTTTAAAACCATCAATTAATTAGGCCAACTCATAACTCGTGTCGTTTTCGACGTACACGTCATGATTAATAATCTCGCATGCAGATATCAGTGTTCCCCGATCATCATATCGCCAACGCTCTCGATATGACAACGTATTACCAGAGTTATTATTACGTTCGACGCTCTCACGTTATCGATTTGTCCGTTCCTACATTTGCATACAATAAACGGAACACGGATATGGAGACCAGTGTCAATAAAACTTGGACCATTTATAACTCATTAGGAGAGGGGCAACGTTCCCCGCCAATAAAGACCCGTGCGAGCACAATGCTTTCGCTCAAAACGTGAAAGAACAACTTATAAATCCTTAATCCGACACTTGGTGTATTCCAATAAAGCGGAATTAGTCTCCAGAGCAATCTGCTAAGTTATCGCCCACAATAGACAGCAATCCCACCTCGGAGGATTCGTGGCGAAGAGCTTTAAAACTTTACAACTTTTGCGCTGTTTTCTTTCCCATATTAGCGTTGAATATAATATGAAGACAGATGTGCGAAACGCTTCAAATTAAGTTAGACCATCAGAATAAATATTTAGTCGAAATGAAAAAGGAAAATAATAGAACGCATCAAGAAGTAGTATCGTTTATATGAAAAAGCTCCAGTTTTTTTTTTTTTTTGGCATTTTGATTGGTTTATCATAATTATTTTTGTGGTATAAACGGCCTTTATTAAGGTCTATGTTGAAGGTAAAATGGGTTCTATATTGACTATGAATTGATATGTTAAATCCAGGTAATACGCAAAATAAAAATAAAAAACGAGGGGGTAAATGAAGCGTCTGTGGCAAGTATCTTCTTCTTAGTTAAATAATACTATTATATCAATATTTTCATTATTGGAGTCGAATTGAAGTAAATACATCATGGTGAAGGAAAGGTTCTAGATTTTGTAACTTAAAACTAACTAAACAAATATACAGCTTTTATAAGTGACGGAAAATTTAGAATCGTTCGCAATCTCATTTGTCGTGATTCACCTATATAAGTTAGCCTCTGAGGGGACTTCCGTGATTGTACAGATTGCCCCGGGCATGCATTTATCCCCGAAAATGCTACAAAAAGCCCTAAAAGTAGTAGCTAACAGGTCTGTGTCCAACTGGTCCGCTTTTCAGGTCACTGACAAGACGAATGAGCGCCTCGCGATCGGGCGTCATACCCGAACATGTCTAAAAAACGATTACGAAACGAAGTTATTCAAAGAGGACTGATCGAGTGGGTTGTTTAAATTTTACAGTCGGGCAAAAATATTGTTGTCTTTATTTTATTGCTGGCTTATGCCGGCTGGATCGACTCGATGTTTAATCGACGATGGGCGCCTGCTTTGCCATCACCTTGTTACAGCCCTGCTAATTTGCATTCGAACGGTTGAAGCGTGTTCGTTTTTACCGGTTAGTATGCATATGCATATCTCAGGAAAATGCAGTCAACGGAAAAAGGAATATTTTCCAGTCATTTTCAGATATATATAAATAAGATTTTTTAGAGCCGCAACTGATGATGCTACATCCATTTTATGTCATATGTCCGATAGATTGATCCACTGAGACTGTGTCAAGTTTATATGCGTTATGACTTAGGTCGTGTTTATCGCGTCTGTCGCAGAAGAAAAGTCGTGTTTCAGTTTGCACGGAATTAAAGGATTGTCTTCAAGCAGATCCGGACTTCATGGCTAAAATTGTAATTGGAAATGAAATTTGGGTATCGAAATACCACACCCTGAAGATTTAATCCAAGTAAAGGAGTTGAGAGTGAATTTATCTACTATATGACCATATAAAACCAATTTATCGCCTACGGTACTAAGGAATCAGTCTGCAAATCTATTTGTTTAAGCAACAAGTAATCATTTATCCATGTTTCAAACAAAAAAAAGAAGAAGCGTATCTTCTACTTCGTCTTTCTTAGTCAACATAGATCAGGCTAGATCTTTTCCGTCGAGATGTCGAGAGAATTGATAAAAAATCTGCCTATTTAGTATTGCAGTCAAGAAACATTTGTTTGCCAAACCGATTCGCCGAAAACGACATTATATCTGACTACTACTAATATTATTAAAAGTTAATTTGAAATAAACGTCAATTACATAAATGACTTTCATTTCTATGACTGTTTAATATTAGTGTACGTAATGCATTTACTTAAATTGTCGTCAAAAGCGTCATCATCTGCATTACTGATATCCATTGTTACACCTTGAGATTTATCAGCAATTGTAGTCATGTGTGTTTTTATTACAAACATATCCAAATTGGACAGTATATTGTTAAGTATTTGTTATTATATGATGCGGCTTATCTTTGAAGATCTATCATTTGAGGATTAAATAACGCACTTTGTATTAAAAGTAGATTAGTAAAAAAAGCTTGTAAATTTTAAAAAATCTCCTGAAAGATCTTCCTAAAAAAATACATTGTTAAAAGTAAACTAGATGAAGTCCGAAACTAACAGAACAATATCGACATTGCAAGCTAGATTATTTTTTATCAAGATCAAGATCACAAATACAATCAATTAAATTTGTAGACCAGTCTAAATGATAAACATGAATCAGTTTTGCTTTAGGCAGAAAATTACAGGATACACCTAAATCGAGACGTCCCTTAAATTTTAATGGAAATATACTGCGATCTTTAATTGAATTAGATCCTCGTCAATCAATGGAACAATTATGATAGAATCTCTCATCTCCAATATCAACCGTACACTTTCATTTAAAAGGCATTAGCAGAGTGAGCAGGGTAGGTATTTGGATGCTACACGAACTGCCCGCGGATAACAGAGCAGAGCGACAGAATACACGTTTATCTACTATTTAAAAAAAGAAGACAATCTTCTTTTCCCGCAAATTATCATTGGAGACGAGAAATTAACACGAACACGAAATTGATCACTTAAGTAAGAAAATTGAAAAGATGAAAAACAATGGATTTCTTTCGGGATAACCTGTCTGTGTCTGAAGATCGTAACCAACACGAAACACTTTGGGATGGAATTTTTATTTCCAACATTTTTGATCTCGTAATCGTTTAAGTTCTTGAAGAACTTATTCAGAATAAGAAACAAGAACACGAAAACATTGAAAACCTTTTTGAGGATTTAGGTTGAACACTTCAATTCATCATTTGAAATCTTAAAAACTCATTTTTACCATGTAAGTGTCAGATTTGTCGAAATATATATATTTTTTAACATTTTGAAAAAATACCCGAAATTCAGACCTGACACCATTGGATTTCTTTGCTTGGAGACGTGACCTGTCCATGGCTCGCACGGTTTCACGATCTGACACCACTGGATTTCTTTGCCTAGGGACGCGCAAAAGAATGTTCATATGCAAAACACCATGTAAATACCACTGTATTATATAGAGAAGAGACGGACATTTTTCATATTGTATTGTTAAATAAAAACAATATCATTATTTTAAAAATGAAAGTAGAATCAAGTGTGATACAGACGAAATGGATGTAACCTTTTCCTATGAATGAATATTGAAGAAGCCCTAGTTCCACAAGGGATTGTTATATTTTAACCATTAATACATTTTGTGTAAATACGAGGCACGTTCAGAAAGTAAGTGTATTGTGACCATAATAGACTGCGATTTTTTGTTTTTTGATGATTGGCAACACTGAGCGGTAGATCTTCTGACAGAGCAAGCATCGCAAGAACATGATAATACGTAAAATTACATTGTATTGTCCAATTGCGTGAAAGATGTTGGTAAGAAATCCCGTCAAGTGCGAGCAGGTCAATAGCGCCCGCGACTTTTTTGAGTGACTTGAATTGGAAGATGAAGATTTTCTGCGTTTTATTCTGACTGGAGATGAAATGTGAATGGATCATTATACGTCTGAGTAAAAAACAGTCGTTATACCAATTCCCCATCTGCCAAACAATCCAAAACCACGATTTCAGCGCCAAAAAATCATGACCTCAGTGTTTTGAGATCGAAAAGGCATCATCTGGTCGAATTTTTGCCTCAGGAGAAGACCATCAATGCACACTGCTAATGTGAGACCCTAGAAAAAAAACCAAGGCACAAATGAGTGGAATTTAATTTCCAATCGAGTTGCAGAAAGAGGCTCTGAAGTAGGAGAAGTACACTTACTTTCTGAACGTACCTCGTAATTCTTTTAGCAGAAGGTTTTATATTGTCAATTAATCATGTAATACTTTTTGACTCTTTATTATAAGCGTATTTATATCATCTTACAAAAAAATCACGAAGATTCAGAATCTAAACAGTAATTCCATCATATTTTAAATGTATTGCATATTTCTAAAGGCAGCACAATTGTAAAAGATCCTTGCCTAAAATCTTGCAAGAAATGCTTGTAATACATAATAGTTTCTACGTGGTATTCTTAATTAAGCAAAAAGCTTCAATATCGATTAAAATTCGGTGATTAAATGGAATAGATAGTTGGTCTTTAATAAATTTGTTTGAATTTTTATTGAAAAGGTAGTGAACAGCTTGTCACAGACAAATGCCGATCAATATTCTGGATTCAAACGACTCAAACAAAAATGAAGCATAATATTATAAAATAAGAGTCTTGATAGAAGTTGTCTCCTTTTAAATTAGTACAGATTTATGGCCTCGGAGGCAGGGCGAAGTTTACCCTCAAGACCGAACGTATTTTAAATTCAGCTCAAGGATTACTATGTTTATTAAGGCAATTTTTGTCTTGAAATTTATGAGATCGTTAAAAAGGGAATAAAAATATATTGCGCAAAAATTTATTACATCCACATTTACATCTAGACGCATACCTTAACGAAGTTAAAGCACTTCAGATCCGAGTTTATTTAAGGTGCACTTATAGATTTGAAATAGCGCCGCAGAGAAAATCTTTTAAGACATATCAAGCCGGATTCTAAATGGAAAAATGCCAAATCCGGAAAGCTCCGGATCGATGATATATCGACGATTGAACTTTGCAAAAGAATGACGCGTTGTCTGACGTTTTTTAAAAAATGTTAATTCGATTAATTTGCGCTTAAACATCGTGTGCTTTATTGATTCCAACAACATAACACTGTGCAAGTGATTTCTAAATAAGAAACGCTGTGTCGAATTGCATTATTGTGACGCAGTGTGATCAGGAGCGCCTGAGTGATGCAATTAGGGAAGCTAATATATCGATGACCTAGAAGTTTGCTCTATTTTCCAAGGCTAAATTTTAATGTAACATTTTGCACTTCAAACTATATATAGTCGATTGCGTCACTGGGAAAGAATCGCAGGTCAAGTCCAGAAGAACGTTTAACATAAATGCAGCAAAAGATTCAAGCGATCAAAAGGGGGAAAGTGAAAAAAATAATAAACATGAGAGCCGCAGTTAGACATGTGGATAATCGTTTAAAACTGCATCGTTTCATGTGCTAATATTCTGAATATTTTTTTATAATAGTATATTCTTCATGCATAATGCGTTCGTACAAGGACGTCATTTTTTATCACATGTGCCAAAATTCAATACGTCAAAACGATCGACACGCCGAAGGTTGGTAACCCTGTGTACGAACGATTCCGTAGACGTATTGGATATATGTATATATTCCAAAAGCGATGTTTGCATCAGAATGTGATATACGATAACGTAATTAGAGATAAGGATAGATATTCCATTCTGCCTCCGGCAGATTCTATTCGCTTCGACGATTCTGGAAATTGCACAAAATTTTATTACATAACCTTAAAATTGCACACCCGCGACATGGCAGGACTTTCAACTTCGATTAATCAATCGTACACTTTAATCACGTTGTTGCAATTTAAATGCTTGTATTGCGATCTAATTCGAATGGATTCATTTTTTTATTATTATTTAATGTAAATATAGTAAAATTTAATTTTGACATGTTTGGCCATAAAAACAATATAAATGTGCATTGTTCAGTTAATATTCAGTTTCTATTGTGGGATGTATTTATATTAAAAAAATGCTTATAGTCTCTGTTACGAATTTATCTAATATTGGAGGCATTTTTTTTTTTCGTTTATTATTTCCGCTGTGAAATTCTCGCTCAGCGGAATAGAAATCGTGAATGTAAATAGCTTTCGTCTATATCTAGGAATGTCAAAGTGCGACATTTGTAAGAAAAACGGAATGAATAGGACGATTTCATTTTCAATTTCCGGCTTCGGCTGCCTTCCGCCGAATTCAGGTTCCGCTTTTAGTAGATTCCACCCTGTTTAGGTCGCGCTTCCTCCGCATATGGGGATCCCAATTGGCGGGCTTAACTGTACCCGCTCCGTGCGTCGGGGTCTCATTAGCCCGGGACTCGTTTGATTCCCGGGAATTTATTTACAAGCTTTTTCATCAACGGGCGAATATCGTTTTAAGCCGTTGGTATTAAAGCTCATGCCGTGGGATTTAGCGACAATGGGGGTAATTGGATGGAGTCAGATTGACCCGAAAATTTATTCCAAGGTCTCGTGACATATGCGCGGATATTAATTCGGTAATATGTATTAATTTTATAAGCGAAATTTTGAGGTGACACGCCTAAATAATATCTCGTCGGTATAAGCAGACGGTCCAATTCATCGAGGGGAAAATTGCCTGCTGGCAACACATTAATCATTTTTGGTCCTAATCCACTAAAATGCATCCATGCTTTGCGAGCTTATGAAATTATTTTATTATGAAAATAACATACTATGTGATATTTCCTTGCGTAATATAATTTTTATTCGCAGTTTCGACGCAGCGAAGAATTTTTAGAGTTCAGCCAATATTATTTTCAGATAAGCTTCTTGTAGCATCCGTATTAAATTCCTTGAATGTCATCGATTGTTCAGAAAATGCGGAATTCAAATACATTTCTCATTTGAATAAAATATAGCATTTTTGTACGCCTTCTCGAAAATATATAAAAACGAATAATGTCAGCTATTTAAGATTTATATTAAGGGTTTAAATATACAATCGTATGAATTTATAGCCGCTCCATAAAAATATTCATTTTATAATAGCGAGATACAGATTCTTAATAAGCCATAAATATGAAAATAAGATAAAAAATATAATTAACGCGTTGGTGGACACGTCTGCCTTATCTGCCATTTTTTCATATCAAAAATGACGCTTAATGCAGACGTGCCCGTCAAAGCTTTAAGGGAGAAAAGCGCTCTAAATAGCAAAGGGCATTTATAGTGACGAGGCAAATATATGAAAATTAGATGAACATTTATACACGACTATAATTATATAACCGATGTTTGAAAAATACCCCTAGAACAGGAAAACGACGACATATTTGAGAACAAAGTGGAAACAGATCCTCAATTAAGTATCGAAGAACTATCGCAGAGGATGCATTCATCGTGGTCGATAGCTCAAGAGCATTTAAAACATGCCCGGGCATGACGTCTGAGCGCTATTTCGTTGTGTCAGCGATCCAGAATTTGGACCGGTTGGGCACGGAAATCTTGTGGCCACTCCCTTTAATTTTAGAGCTTTCTGTAATAAATTTGGGGCCTTCTAAGATCTCAACAGGGTCATAGAGCCCCCCCCCTCCTGGCGGCCAGTAGACTCAGTAGGGTCATATCCTCCCGGGGTCATAAGCAGAGCTCAAATAACCTCTTTTTCTCCTATAATTTATATATGTATATCATAGCATTATTTATTATTATATTTGCTTATATACTGTATGTATTATATAGATATTCTTGGGTATTTCCATCCCTTAGCTAGTTCAACCCCCGCGCTCAAAGAGCAAGGGGCCACAAGTAGGGGAGAAATAGCGGGTCCTAAAAATCATTTATGTTTAGTTTATTCAATGATTTATCATTTTTGATTGAATGTATGTATGTCTGTTTTTTTTTTCTCCATATAATGTCTTATATTTTGATTTATTTCAAATTGAATTCAAGTTGTAGATTCTCTTTGGGATCCTGCGTACAAAGCTACAAAAATGTCTCAAATATAAATATTATATTTACAATTATACATCTTGAAATATATTCAAATTCACTCAATGCTTTCAATTTCTTATAATAATAGCCCTAATCTTTGAATGCAGATGGTCTGCAAAATATTTCTACCAAATGTAGGTACGACGTAGAGTCAATATTTTCATTCCATCGGGAATGCTTCGCATTGATGTCACTATATTATCGGTTATTCCAGGCGAGCTTGAGTGCACATTATTCTTGGCACGATTCCGATCCCGCGAGCCGCAGATTGGGAGCGTTGAAAATAGCGCCAAAATTGAATGTCGATAGTCGTGTACCCAGGAATGATACAAAAAAGAGATTACAATGTTTGCACTACATATAAGTTTTATCGTCTAATTAGGTACGCAGTGTTTACATATTTATATATTGCGGTAACCAAACTTTATGGCGAACGATAAACCTGATATTTGGTTAGGTGCCCCGACATTAAAAATGCTGAAAATCTGATACGAATGCAGCTAACCGAGCGATGGATGTGCGATAAGATTTCGGCAGTCTAAATTTTCGTATTATAAATATGATGTAAGTCTTCGAAACAATGGAGATTCATGTTGAACAGATTGATTATTATTAGTACACCAATCAATAAGTTCGTAGGATATCATGTATTTAACGCCACTTTTGACACATCCATATGATTTTTAGGAAGTGCCTACCTTCAAATAATACGTATCAAAATGTCATAACAATCTGATGTTTGGTTCATAAGTTATAGTGTTTTTAGTGACGCTACTTTTATAATTTTCAAAACAATAGAAAAATATAAATTTTATGTATTGATAAAGCATTGTTTTTTAATGGGAAACAATAGCGTTCAAGCAAAGTAATGGCTTGATAAGTATTATTCAGATTCTGCTCCATTGAGACAAATGGTAGATAAATTGTTTGGTTATTTTAAATGGGTTCGAACAAACATCGATGATGCTGAAAGTTCTGGTCATCTACATTCGGTACTTGTTCAAGAAAACATAAAAAAATAGTATTGGTCGATCGTAAATTGAAGTGGTTTGAGATAGCTGATACCTTAAAGATATAAGAAGACAGTGTATTCAATATTTTGCATCAACATTTGTCCATGATAAAGCTCTGTTCGAAGTGGGTACCGCGTTTGCTCACACTCGATCAAAAACAAAAATATGTCGACAATCCAGAACGCTGTTTAGAGCTATTTCAGTGCAATAAAAATACAAAATACAAATTCTTCAAAGAAAAAGATTTGACTCCAATGAAGAATTAATTGCCAAAACTCTATTTTGAGGCCAAAGATAAATCTTTCTACAAAAGAGACATCGAAATGTTAGAGAAGCGTTGGAATGAATGTATCACTCTTGAAGCTCGCCAGGGTCCAGCGACAGGGCACACTGCTGTCCGATGTAAGAAGGTGGAGTGAAAGGCGACACTGAAATCTGAGCTATCATCTGACTCAGCTTCTCAGTGGGCACGGCTGCTTCGGAGCCTATCTAAAATAGATAGGAAAAGAGGCAACCACGATGTGCCACCACTGCGGGACTGAGGCGAATGGCGCGGAACATACGGTCTTTGAATGCAAGGCATGGGAGACAGAGCGAAAGGTCCTTTGCGAAACAATAGGGGAAAGAAGCATCTGTAAAACAGAGATGATGAACTCGATGCTTAGAAGTAGTGAAGAATGGATGGCATGGGGAAATTTTGCCGCCGAAGTGATTACCTCTAATGAGCGTGAGAAGAGAGTGAGGCAGAAAGCCACCATTGAGAGAGGGAGCCAACAAAGGGTAAGACAGAATCGAAGGCCTTAAGTGGTGAGGAGTGACGGGCAGAAAATGCCAGAGCGTCGCAATTGGTAGTGCCTAGGGGGGGAGGGGTTTAGTGGGTAACAGAATCGGATTTGCGTTCATTCTAGATTCATTTTAGATAGCTGTTTTCTTGTTTAAACATAATCCGGATTCCCACACTACTGCCGGGTACGGACCCGGTACGTGTTTAATACATTTCCTCTCCTCACACTAAAAAAAAAGGGTCCAGCGACAGGGAGCACTCCGAGTCACGCAGCGTACAGGACAGTGTCCGAAGACTCGTGATCGCTGGAATACCCCGCTGGACCTCCAGGCAAAGAAGAGGGTCTTGGACTACGATGATCCCAAAAACCGGGCGGTGGAGGGCCCGAAAACAGGGCGAAATAACCTACAGTTTGACCCAAGTGCTCACTGGGCATGGATGCTTCGAGGTGTATCTGAAGCGGATTGGCAAGGAAACATCTGTGACGTGCCACCACTGCCAAGCGGAGGTCGATGATGCAGAACACACCACCACTGACTGTAAAGCTTGGGCACCCCAGAGAAATTCGCTGAAACAAGCAATCAGGGTAGCCGAGCTCAACGTTGACACCATGGTTCACAGCATGACTGCAAGCAAAAAGAACTGGGACATTTGGCGTGATTACATGGAAGAAATTCTGAGCGCCAAAGAGGGCAACGAGTGGCGTAGAGTGGCTCTCCAACACTAGAATAGGGCCAGTTACCTAAGGCCAGACTACCTGTTCTCCTGAAGCAATGTGAAAAACAATACCAAGGAGACAGAGACGGACAAGGGAGGAGTTTAGTCATTAAGAATTTCAGGGTACCACCCTGGGATCAAATCCAGGGTGTCTTATGCAAGATCCCACAGGAAAAAAAGGTTAATGAATAAAGTTGTTGTTTTATTTTGTTGTTAATTAAAAAAATATTTTGTTTTTTTAGTAATCCTATGAACTTATTGAGTGATATGTTATTAAGGAGGATCGGATTTAACCCTTTTTTGAAACACAACCGATGATGGAGTAGCTGACAAAAGTAATATTGTGAACATAAACGTGTGGTCACTTCACTGCAGTAATCGGCACGCTTGTAAACCATGCACAAGAAACCACGTTCGTGGAATCCGCCCATAAAGCGGCAACGACGATATATCGCTTTTTCACATGATTTTCAATTATTATTATTTGTGTGATTTTATTAAATAATTTAATCCTAATACAACTGTACGTGGATCACAATGAGAACAAAACAAATTCTATGTAAAATCTCTTATGATTATTGTAAACTTTTGATAGCACCTTAAAAGAATAGTTTAATAATATTGTGCTTTCGAAATATGTTTTTTTTTTTAAATCATACTGACAAAACTTTTATATCTACCTAACATGGCGTATATAACATATAAGGGACAAGTACTAAAAATTACGTGACCGAAGTGAAAAGTTTTCTGCTCACGTGACAAACATTTTAAACTCTTGGAATTGAAGCTTTCATAAACTTTTGCTTGAGCGCAGAATATTGTCCTTGTTTTTTTTGCAAATGTGGCCTTTTCTTGTTGCATTCGTTAAAAGTTTAAATTACAGACACTCCAGCGCGTGCCCAATTCAATTGAAGTTCATTAAATCGCACATGTCTTGGAGCTTTTTATGCGACATTGTCTTAACCCTTTGAGTTGTGAGCTAATTTAAAATCATCATAAACTTACTATATTTGTAAGTCCACCATTCATCATCCGTACAAATCCACTTATCTGTCCAGGACCGTCGCAGCGTGTATGAAGCTTGTACATAAATGAATAAACACTGTCGATAGCACACAATATTCGGTCATTTCTTCAGGTAAACATAAACGATGTAAGAATTATCTTTCTGAATCGCTGGAATTCGGACACAACTCTGTGTTTTACCTCTTTAAGGGTTTTAAAACAGTATTTTGCTCGCAGATCGTAGCAGATCGCATTTTATATCGCAGCAGATCATTTGTAGTAGACAATATATCAGGTTGGGGAATAAGTTCGTAGCGTTTTTATCAAAAGCTTTTATTTAGACAAAAATTAATAGTTTTAATTTAAAAAAATAATTAATTATGTATTCGCCGTTGCTGTTTACTATCCTCCTCCACCTCTCGACTAGTTTGTCGATGCCGTTCCGCCAAAAATCGCCCGGTCTAGGTATCGAAGAATTTGTTGAATCAGTTTTTAAGATCGTCTTCATTGTTGAAGGTAAGGCCTCTCATATAGTCCGACAGGGAGCGCAAAAGATGGTGATCCGTCAGTGCAAGGTCTGGAGAATACGGCGGATGCTGAAGGATCTCCAATTTGAGCTCTTGGAGTGCGACTTTGACTACTTGTGCAACATGGGGGCTGGCATTGTCGTGAAGGAGTATGGTTTGGCCTCGTCGATGAGATCCATTCAGTTGAATAGCCTCTTTCACGCGGTGTATCTCAGCTGTGTAGAGCTCCTTGTTGATCGTGGTGTTCATTTCGAGCATCTCCCAATGCACCATGCCCTCCCAGTTCCACCAAAATAAGCATCATTTCTCATCTCCCGTGACGATTCGGTACAAAAAGCGCTGTTTGTGACCGTGTATTGCTCGATGGCGAGTGAAATGTTGAGAAGCAATTTGAAGGCGATTTTCTTTGTTGTTTTCATTAAGCTCGTGAAGCATCCAGGCTCCCAATTTTTCGACAAATGCCATTGAATGAAGATGATTGAGAATTTTTACCTCTTGGATATTCCACTTTTAAGACTCAAAGGTAATAAAACACTACATTATTCAATAAGATGATTAATACAGATTTGTAGAACAAAATAAGCTCCGTCGAATAAATATTATACACTACAGTAAAAAAGCAAAACAATGTTGTAAAACATGATAATATAAAAACGCTACGAACTTATTCCCCAACCTAATAAATGAATTTGATGGTTTTTTTAAATTTACATTTTCATTCATAGATAATAATGATAAAAAGCGATGTAATATGGTTTGGCTTAATCATCATTAAGGATAACCGTTTCTTGATTTTGACCAGTCCTCTATTATCTATTATACTTACGTCAGTTGAATCACAATTTACCGTATGAAATATGGTTTATATTCTTAAATCTATCGAGCAATTCAAAATCTGTTTATTCCATCTGTATGCTTGGATATTGTAAAGAAGATTTGGAAGGCTACGTTTTAAACCATATCATAAGAACGATACATCATATTTTTTCCCCACGATTTCGACTAATGCTTTTATTTTTCAAAATGAATTAATAAAAATATACTATATTATATATGGATTAATTCAAAAACCTTCTTGGACATACACCCAATAACTCACCAAAGTTTCATGGTAATCGTATTAATTGTATAGGAAAGTATAGTCAGCAAACAAACAAACATATTTTTATTTTTACATTGCATTTTACAATGCGTTAATTTTTCGACTTTTATTATGAATAACTCTTTAAGTGCTGGATTCAATGATTCTTTTGACATTTACTCAAATGTATTATGAATATGATTAGTATGAGTTTAAAAAGAAAATCAATATCTCCCTATTTTATGATGATTTTTTGCTATGATTTTAAACATAAATTTCGTAATATGTACTTTTTTTAATTAAATATTTTTTTCTCGGACAAATTGGCACGGTAATATTCGTTTAGGATGCAGTTTTTCGATTGGCATTAAAAAGGACGGTTGATATTATACAAGTTAGTGCTTCATGTCACACATTATCAAACGCTAGATCGATGTCCATAGAACCAGCTGAAAAACACAATTCAACTAATTTGCGAACGAATTTTTGATATCAAATGCTAAAAAAAAATATCGGGACAGTTAAAAAAAAGATGCGGAGACGCCAATATGCATGAAGGTTGCGTAAAAACATATTACATCCGAAAACAACCCGTAAACCACACTTTTGTTCTTGTTTCGCACCCAGATACCCAACGGGGATGTTTATTTGAAATTTAAGGCTGATAAAAAATAAAATTTCGCAATTTACCGCTCCAACCTTGAAATGTGCCATTTAATCTGTTGGCTAGGATGTGCGGTCCATCCCCATGTGGATTAGGGGAAATATTACACACTACGGCTGTTTTTATGTACATTGTGATATATAATATTTATGGAACAAAGAACAGAGCTATCGTATTTATTAAGCAAACGTAGTTATTTACTTTTAAACGGGACATCAAGATTTGATACGTGCAATAGGCTTGGTCTTCTTCTATATCGTTAATTGATGGTATTCTTAATTAACTCTGCCTTTGGGTAATTGAAAGAAGGACGCAGATCTGCCGGATTGCTTTAATTGAGCAACGCTGGTCGAACTAGCGTCTGACATCCGATAATCAATTAATCGAGCTAATGTGGCTTAAGTAAATTATATACCAAGAACAAGCAAAGGATGGTCCGAGACGATCAAAAATGTATTAGACTAATTTTATGTATAGAATAAGTGTTTAAATGCGATAATATTAGGGGTATAAGAAAGAAATCCATCAGTTTTTAAAATCTAAAATCAGTAATCTAATAAATAAAAATCAATGTTTGTTTGTCTGTATTTAATGCGCTGCCATACCGTTCATCCGATTGCAATAAAACTTTGTCAACTTATTGTTTACACTTGCGGAAATAACATAAGCATAGTAAAACATATTATTTGTGTATACAGTTTGTTATGCGAGACGTGGCATTGCAACGCATGCCGGGTAATCACTAGTCCTAATAAGTTAGAATGAATTCGATGATTGATCTGCTAAAATCTTAGGATTATAAAGATAAGCAATGTAAATAGGGTTGCCAAATGTTTATTTTATAATATTATAACGGTAAATTTATTGAAAATCAAATGGTGGTTCGCTTAGAAGAACCCAATGTATCTGGGATTCTAATAGGACAGCGCTACATGTCATACAGCGCATGTAATGATGGACATTCTGAACAACGATTTGAGACCATGAACTTCTTCTCTGTCTGAGATGAGACTTTTTTTGGGTCTATCTTAAATTGTAGGTCTATGCTTATAAACTTCAAACAATAGATGCCCTTAAAGTCAATATAAAAAATGCCATCTAGTAAATTCAGCCAGATTTATACGACAGTCATCGAAAATTGGAGCTCCCGATTACGTGCCATCAAGCAAAGCCGCGGCGGACATTTGATCGACGTTATATTCCATACTTAATGCAATAAAATATTATTTCAAATGCAAAAAAAATGAGGGGATATCTCACATACAATTTATTTTATTTACATTTAAAAATCGAGCGTCCTTCTTTAAAGATCCTGTACATGATTTTGATCCTCAAAACCAGTCCATAAAATATTGTTTTGATGATATTTTAGTTGAATATAATATTGGTGACATTTCTATAGAACATCTTACATATAAAAATGAGCTATTGTTTGTGCGTACGAAATGCGCTGCCATACCGTTATTGAATTGCAATAAAACTTTGTCTACTTATTGATAAGGATTGCGCGAGTAACATAGACATAGTCTAATATATAAAAATCAATGTTTGTTTGTCCGTATTTAAAGCGCTGCCATACAGTTTATCTGATTGCGATAAAACTTTGTCAATTTATTATTTACACGTGCGGGAATAACATAGGCATTGTAAAATATTTTTTTGTTGTATGCAGTTTATTATGCAAGGCGTATCATTGCAATTTATGGTAATCACTAGTCTTAAATAAATTTAAAATTTGACTTTGTGTTAATTTTAGGTGTAAAATGAAGTGATTTTAGAAATTGAATTGGACAGAATTGTACGCATGGTATTTATAGGGGTAAATATTTTTTTAAAAAAAACATGACAAATATGTATGTCTTATGTCTCAATGGAGAATGTTGGGAATTGAATACCGAAATTGTCTCGGAAAAAGTTTTGGATCATTGTAAAAATGAGCATCTCTGTGTTCCAAAATACAGAGACATCGCTAAAAAGAACAGAATTATTATTTGAATGCTGCAAGAACGGTTTACTACAGACAAAGAAATCCAGTGGTGTCAGGTCTGGAGACCGTACTTAGTTTTTTGTTTAGAGAATTTAGAAGTAGACATTTCTCATTCGCTTGCACATTTTTTGTGACTTTGGAAGCTCAGAACTATTTTCCGTTAAACTAATTGCACAAAATAATGATTTATTAAGATCAAAAATATATTGCAAAATATAAAAAAACAATTATTTCGTACTATTACGACCACAGATTAAAAAGTTATGACGATTTAAAGGTGAAATATTAAGCCAGATCTGATATTCTAAATGTTTCTTCATTGTATTTGATGTACGCCTTATAATAATATTTTTGAATCAAAGATTACCATCCAAATTTAACCGATCGAAACCAGATAATAAGGAGTAGGTCCGTGAACATGGACAAACCAAGACGTTCGAAACCAATACATAAGCGATTTTAAGCTCGTTTTCAACAAACATCAATAAATTCCATTAGATAATCGGTGATATATAATTCAGACTGTATTTCAAACTATCTCAATTATCCGATAATTGACAAATTAGTCCAAAAATTTAGATATAACAGCGTGTATATCAAATATAAGAACAACTCATTATTACCTGTTGATACCGCAACAGATACGTTTGTGACAATGTTAGATTTTTCAAACATATTGCACGATATGATAATTTAAATTATGTTTTAAACACAGAAGAAATCTATTAAAAATACACACAATTGAGTTCAAATATACATCAATGATCGATCATTCAAATCTGGATCAGTAAAGGGTTCCGATTATTATGTATTTGTACAAATCGATAATTTTCAGACAAAATATTTCATCTTTGTATATAAATTTGAATGGCATAAATCAACCTTGACTTTACAAGATACCCCTCGTATTATATATTGGAAGGTCAAGACATTGTTATTGAGGCACTATTTTAATCATCGCCCTTATATAGACGTGATTAATAATGCCAAATATTCGAATAGTGCTTTTTGTATATGAATACGGATTGTTTTTTTAAGTAAGGGTTGAGAAGATGATTTACTTTCGATTCGATAGTTTAATGGAGTTTCGGTTTTTCTAAGTGTTATTGTTAAACGAACGAAACGAATCACTCACCAAAATCACATCCGATGTTGCACACATTAAATCACGATTGTTTTTCATGCGAAATCACTCGGGGGTTGAACTTATAAATCGGAAAAACCGCAACTGTATACGTTTTTCCCGCAAAAGAACGGCACGTCCTTTCAGCGCGCTCTTCAGATTAAAACTGAGCCATCCTCTCCGAGTTGCGTCAAATTTTCACGGCAAAGGATTATGTATATGATAACAGATAAGGATTTAAATGCAGTGAAAATTCCGTCATTTTATTGCGAACATCTCCTAAAATATGCACATAATTTATTCTTTTAATTTATGGATGCTTTATCTGGCAAAACTTTTGAGCTCTCCGAAGCGAAATCTTATCCCTTCCCTTCGAAAATTTCTTGAAATTAATAGATTTGTTACTTCTTGCATGTAAAAGTCGTTAACATGCAAATATAAATGAGATTATATTACCATTCCTGGATGAGTTTATATTAATAATACCGTCTTTTTGATAATACCCGAAAAATATTTGAATTTAAGATTATTTGCCGAGGCTCAGCGACGAATGACTGAGTAATTTAACGTATTATTCAATAAATCTTTTGATGAATATTCACTCAGATGTCGAGTGCGCCCTAGAGTGTTCCAGAGGGAGAATGCACTCAAATGCTGTGTATGATCTTAAATAATCTTTGAAAAATGACTGAAAATTTGTACACGAGAAAGCTGTGCACAAGATGGGTACCGCGTTTGCTCACAATTAGGAAATCAGTCTCGGGATCCTGGCAACAGGATTTTCAATAGTTTAAGAAATTACATTGATAAATTTGATCAAAAATGACTAATAAGTCCGACTTGAAGGCGAAAGAATTTTATTTATTTGAGAGAAGCTCGCAAAATTCCCGATTTTCCGACAAATTATTTATTTCCGTCGCTGCAGATGAATACTTGTATACCATAATACTTTGATGTGATTCGTAATTATATTACGAAGGAATGCAAAAAATCTGAACCCCGTATTTATTATATTTCATATCGATATTCCTATTATTATAGTCGAGGTGTAGTAAATACATCACCGGTATGGAACGGTTGATATAACAATTTGAATAACATATATCTACTGTAATTACAAAAATTAACCAGTTACTACCCCTGGGCGCCGCCTAAGCTCGCCAATTAATAGTTATGCCACTGTTTCCAAGCGTTCAGAATTCGGCTATTTAGTAGCCTTCAGCGTGCTGATGAGGTGTACAATTTCTGTTTAATAATAAAAATAAAAATTTCAATCCCGAATTTTTCGCCGGGGAATAATCCCGGGATTCATGAGCAACTAAAACTGTCCGGGATCCCGGGATTGGATTCCAAACAAAAACAGCGTCGTGATGATGTTTTAATCGAGTATTTGACGATTTTTCACAGCAATAAGGTCGAATTTTTGCATCAATTCAGGATGAAATATGGGTCCATCACGGCAACGCGCTGCGTTCTGAGCGCAGGAGAGAAACTAGCTAGATTTTATAAACTAAAACTAAAAAACTTCCTTTTTATTCTCGAAAATGCTCCAAAAAGCACTAAAAGAGGATGGAATAGCCACAATATGGTCTGTGTATCCAACCGGTCCGCTTTTCGGACCGCTGACATGACGAATGGACGCCTCGCGATCGAATACCATTCCTGAATGAGTCTTAAATTTATCGATTTCAAGCTTCATCAAATGTCTTCCTTTGGTACTGAAAATTTATAGATATATAATTTATATTTATACATTAGGTTAAGTTACATATATAAAAATACAGCAAAATTAATAGAAAAACATTTTCTAATTGAATATCAATGCTTTTTTATAAACAATTTATTCAATCTTAATACAAACTAATCAACATTCTACATCTTTAAGGCTATTATGAATTAGAGGATACAATTTTATCTTCTTCTTATATATAAAAATGAATATCTGTTTGTTCGTATGTAATGCGCTGCCATACCGTTCATCAAATTGCGATAAAACTTCGTCCACTTATTGCTAAGTATTACGCGAGTAACATAGGCGTAGTCTAATATTTAAAAAAATCAATGTTTGTTTGTTCGTATTTTATGCGCTGCCGTACCGTTCATTCGATTGCGATAAAACTTTGTCAACTTATTATATACACTTGCGGAAATAAAATAGGCATAGTAAAAATATTGTTTGTTATGCGAGACGTGGCATTGCAATAATTGTGCTATGACAGACTTGGAGATGGTTAGAAGAATGGGTAAATATGACGATACGATAGATGACGGTAGAGAAAAGGGCAGCTGAAATTTTAAAAAAGAGAATTAGAGATAAAATTTCCTAACCAAAAAGGAAATTCAGATCAAGCAACACACAAACAAGTCAGATTACTAACATTAGAGGCTTTCATCGCAATAAATCAAAATGCGTGTGCTACAAAAGTTAATTCACTAATCAAAGGGTTAAACCAGTTGTTTCAAGTATTTTGAAAACGTCAAGGTTGCATTAATAATTAATAAACCTTTCACCTGATTTGTTTGCCCGTTATAAATACCATCGTACGACAAGTACATTCGCTCCCAGCGACTATCGAAATAGAGAATATAAATAAATAATTACATCGAACTGTCGATAAGTCCAAATAAAGTTTCATTTAAATTAATAATAGATACATCATTCGTGCTAAATCTTACCGAATACCAATATATAATGTAACTCAGTCGGTTCGATGGAGATTTAGAGCCTCAAGCTTAATTGGCATTATTAAATTTATATCAATACAGTAAAAAATGCACTAAAATCATGATTTAATGGTCTGTGATTAAATGGTGACCTTTTATTTTCTTTTACGTATCATTGTCTGACGTCATTTCATCTACCCGTGACCATTACTGTCGAATTAATTGATAATGTACATATACACGTCTGCTAATATTTGTATGAAATCAAATACGTTCAATAAAAAAAGAAGATTGTTAAATATGTTTTATTTCACAACTGCATCTTTAACAGACTTAAAAATAGCTGCTCACAACAATTTTTTCTGAAAATCACATTGAAATCGATCAATAAATTAAGCTCTTATTCGATACAAATGAACAGTAAAACAAGTGACGATATGAAATATTTCCTATTTATAAAACACAAAAGAGGAAAAACTAGAAGACTTGCTTTCAATTTATATAAGATTCATCGATTGGAGCGACATGCAGAGTTTCATTTTCCAAGCGTATAATCGCGTCTTACAAAAAAAATACAACAAAATTCATATTAAAAAATGGAATTTTTAACAGGTGCACAAAAGTGTTCACTTAAAGAAATTTATCATAATTTTTATCACTATTTACCGTTTATCAAAAGAACATTATATATAATTGTATATATATATCACATCATGCTGAACAGTCTTATGATAAAACTACACATGTACGTTACTTAACAAAAAAAAAGGCACAAGGAATGAGTCTTCTCAATTTCGTATAGCTGCATGTTTAAGACGGCACAGAAATACTTTCGCGAAAGATGGACACAGTCGGACGAGTTGGAAAAAAATACACTTTTAAATATACTAATCCATGGACGGTTATTCATTACCATTCTTTACGTTGTAAATTATAATTTAGCTACAAATTTTGGCATGTTCTTATTTCCTTAAAATACCGAGCACGCGCGCACATTCAAAATTTCAAGATAAATATTTTGATTATCTTAATGATAAATAAATATATTATTCTTACTTATTTGTAATAAACACAGACATAATTTATTTGGTTTTAGCTTGAATTTTTGTTGCATGAAGGGAGAACTAAATATACGATTAAAGCCCCTGATTGTCTAAAAATTCCAAAATACATATTTTAATCAGGATTAAATATCACTAACGACTATAGCTTCTCATGTTTACAAAATAGCCAAGGATATTAACTTAGATCCAATCGTAACTCCTTTTATTGCTATATTTATTTATGACTGGATAAATTAAATATGATGAGACCTTTGATATTGTGATCATTGTTTTTAAATATTTGAATTGCGGCAAATCAAATAAACATAAGACAGTTAGTCTGTAAAAATAAAATCGATCCAGGATCAATCGAAAAGATATTCGACTCCCCAAAATTTATTGGCACGCAATTATTAAAAAAAAAATTGTTAACAAATTTATAAAAACAAAACGCTTCAAAATATAAAAAAAGGTAAACAGACGCTGCACCAGTTGAGTATCGAAATTGGAATTTAATTAAACGTCAATTATTGAAAAATACGGGATCAATACAAAATAGGCAACAATTTCAAATATTCCTTTTGAAAAGTGATAATCCTATCTGGTGCCTTCAATACTTGACTCGTATTTTATTTAAGAAAAAAAATAGCTTTTGAAATATACATATTTGTAATAACAAAAATGAGAGAAAAATAATAAATCCGTAATGCTAAATGTGACAACTTATTATTCAAAGCAGATGAACTAATCTTAATTAGAGAATAAAAATTGAAATAATCCTCAATTTCCATCTAAATATTCTTTAAAAAAAAAAGGAAACATTAAATATACAATGTAAAAATTTTACCTTGAGAAGTTTTTAATCGATTAACTTGCATAGGCGGCTATGGACATGGCCAAGAGCCCGACCCCGCAGACCATTTGCATATTTTAATTCCGGTTACGATGTTCTTAAATTGACACATAATAAAAGTGACAACCCTGGATAATTTATACTTCTGAAGGAGTAGATTTTGCAAAGGAGTGGTGATACTCGGCTAATGACGCCACTCCAGATCAGTCAAAGGGGAATAACAGAATTGGTCAACGATAAGAATGACGCGGGTATCTTAATTATCAAAACAAACATTTGCTCTCAAGACGACACAAATGAAAGCCATCTTATTGCGAGTAATACATAATTCTTGTGTGTATTATAAATTCATATTAAAATATCATGAGCCGCGGGGACGTCTTCCGTTTTTTATACGTGGCAGTTAACCGACTAATTACACATTTAATTAAAAATGTTTGGACCACTTTACGTTATGTAATAATCAGATCACACGTTTCATCGAAGAGTAGTTGGATAAATAAACCTAGTCAAGACATTTTTAACATATTCAATTAATCAACAATGAAATAAATAATGTTTTAAGCTTACTAAAAATGATGTACAAATTAATTTAGGAAATGCAAAGAAAATCATTATTTTCAGATGCATTTGAACCTATGGCACACGTTTTGACCCAATATCAAACAGGTTATTATTATATGAAATGTGTCTTTTCGCGTTTATTGTCTCAAACTGTCGATAAATATAATGCAAAATATCTTTCTTTGAATACTAGCATTTGCGCTTACACTTAGAGCTCTGCAATTTCCAAATAGAAAACAAAAAGAATTTGAATTTACACATTATAAAAATGATTAATTATTCTTATATTATATACAATTCTATGATTTTTTTTGTATGAGTTTTATATTTTAAAATTGAAGAGTCATTATTTATACGACTGATATGAATATTCCGTAATGAGCTCATAATATTGTTGACAAAAAATGCTACGAGGAATGACTGACGTATTTACTGGACTGTTAAAAATGGAATTACAATATTGAAAACTAACAAATCATAAAATCAATTTGTTAAACATACAATATTAATTAAACCATTAGTACTCGAATTTCAACTAAATTTAAATTATTTAAGGTTAGCTTGGGTAAGACTATCTTGGATATTTACTTAATATTAAATAATTACAATCAATAATCAATTAGAATATGAAGAAATGTTCAATTTGATACGTTCAATACGATTTGTAATATATCATTGTCTTGTTAAGGCAATGCATCATTTTCCACGTAATTAAACTCTCTAAAATTTCATAATAATCAACCGGATTGAAATTCAAATTGTACACCCAAATAACAACCTTGCGACGTATAAAAATATTTTTCATTACAAATCCGTCAAAAATATTTTCTGAACCAAAATATACATCTAAAATTGCACATTTTATAAAGCAAAATTAAAAAATATGTGTATATCTGATCTAAAACGAAATTATGTTTTATTTGCGGGTTGCATTGTGGCCGTTCCGATCACCTCCATCCATCTAAAACAAAATAAATTCATTAAAGCAAACAATCCAAAAATATATATGCTAAAAAGCCTACAAATATGAGTGTATAAAAATTAATGTGTGTTTGTTTGTCCCGTATGCATTCCTATACCAATCATCCGATTGCGATGAAACTTTAGTGCGCTGTTGTGTGCACATCCGTAAAGGTTATTGAATAAGTATTGTTTGTGTAGTTGCTATATCATGCTGTAGTTTTATATGCATATTTGTCTTTAAAGTCATAGCATAAGTAATGATCGCGTCTAAAGAAAATGTTAAAAGGATAAGACGACGAGCAGCCATGGCTGCTCAAAGAGATTAAACCAATTAAGGCAAAGAAGGTAGGCTTTTTAAGCCTGAGTATCGTGTCTGGCAAATGCCTAATAGTTGGGCTAAAGAGGACGGAGTGGCCACAACAAGGCCTGTGTGTCCAACTGGTCTGCTTTTCAGACCGCTGACATGATGAATGAATGCCTCGCGATCAAACGTCATTCCTGGATAGAGTCAATCAGTGTTGATTCAAAATAAAAAGCTTGTGCAACTCTCGACTGAATCGGTATTCTGCGTTTTGTGATCCAAGCCCAGTTGCGCCCGTGGCGGGCACCTGTTTTGCCACCCCTTTGTTACAGCCCTGGGACTAGGTTCGACAAGAAGTGGACAAGGAGAGTTTTTTAGTAAGTAAATGAGTTAATCGTAATCCCACACTACTGCTGGGTCTGGGAGTATTTATAAAAAATATTTTACTCCTTGCGAAAAAAGCCTAAAACAACGCTTTCAATGTCATAAATTTCAGCATTCAAAACAAAAACATGGATATATCCCTTCTAAGTATTGCATACAAATTAGTTGCAAGAATTCTGATCAGACGACTGTCTCCCAGTGTGGAGCAATTTCTTGGGGAGTATCAATGTGGGAATACGGTGTCGATTTCCACCACATATTTATAGATTTCTGCAAGACTTACAACAGCATCAACAGGGAAAAAATCTAGAGGATCATGTTAGAGATGGAAATCTCGAGTAAGCTGACGAGGCTGTTGAAGATATGCGTGTCTGGATCCACTATTGAGTATGTCTATACAGATTGTCCATAGAATAACAGAACAATTATTACAACAACACCTCTTACCAAAGGTACTGCAACACCTTGTCCCAGAGAGAAGAAAACTATTAAAAATCCTTGACAATGGGCAGCAGCATTGTCAGTAGAAACTCCATTCAGTGTACTGAGGTGCAGAAGACAACGGGAAACCACTGCACTAATTTCCCAAGAAAACTATGACTAGAACATTAGAGGAAGAGGACGGTCACCACAAAGATGGAGCGACCAAGTGAAGGAGGCAACCCTCACTATAGCCCTGCAGACTGCGGAAATCTACATAGTTATAGTCACGATCCTAAGTCATGAGGAAACGAAAAGAAAGAAGAATATGTAACTATTACTAACTATTTCATTTACAGTATATCCAGATTTTTTAATGATTTTAATTTAATCCCTCTCTATTTTTGAATGATGATAAGTTTATCTGATTTTGATACTTTATCTTTAACTTTAACCCTGTTTAATAATTATGCAACGGTGACTACAATATTTTTGTAAAAATGCACACCTTTTAAATGTGTAATCACTCTCAGCTCTGAAGAAATACACGTGATTTTTAAAAACTAGTTTCATAACATAATCTTTGTTGATGCCATCTCTTTCCATGGGTGTTGTTACAATGTATCTATAAAAAAAAGATAAATACATTGATCATTAAAAAATTAAATATTTCCATAACATTCATCAATCAATTCAAAAACTCACCCTAATAAGGGAAGCGACGCCAATGGATAGTCATCATGACAAGCTTTGTAAAAATAAAGACAAAATGATGCAAACACCACCCATAATCTTTGCCAGCCGTGTGAATTCTTGAATTTTCTGAGCAAATATCCAGAAAGTTGATTCTGTAATAAATTTATTGAGTTTGTACTTATGCAAAAATAAATACGTATTTGAACGATTAATTAGATCATAACAACCTCCATTGCGACGGCAAGATGTTCACGAGAAAGTGAAATATTGCGATGCCAACAAACATGCGCCAATGTGTTGCTTCGTTGTAATACCGACATTGTAGAATCTACGCTCTCCGAAAGCTCCTCAGCAGAACCTTATTTTTAAATAAATATAATAAAACGTTTAAATATGTCAATTGGGATTGAATTACAATATTAATTCCATTATATCAACTCACTAGACGTAGTTAAACTTCGAGAAACGGGCGAGAGCTCTGTAGATTCGTTATTGGCACATTTTGCAGCATTTTCTAATTCTTCAATCCATAAATCTCGTTCAATAGCCGTATTTGCACTCAACGTCATTGCGCGACCGCCCCCGTATATAGAAAATGAATTTGTGTACTCCGCCTGTTCTACCTGTATAGTATGCACAGGTATAATACCGTGCGTTCTAAACTGGCACGAAGAATTTGATATCTTATTACTGTAAACCAGTATATCGGAAAACTAAAATAAAAACACGATACAATAAATACATAAATTATGTATGAATATTAAATTTATATTATTGAATATTTTATACCAAGAAAAACATTCTCTGCTGTGGACCTTTACTTGTATATTTGAATAAACAACCTTGTCTCAAAAATCTTCTTTCCGGTACAACCAAATTGTCAAGACCTAATGAAATAAATAATTAAGCAATAAGAATTAAACTGCATTTATAAGATCAGTTCTAATCAATAGAAAATAACCTTCAACATCTCTTCTTAATAGACATAAATACGCATAATTTAGACTGTTGGGTAAAACTTCCTCCACTTTTTCACATAGTATTCGCATTCGAGATAAACACTCCTTTATTATTTTATGCTCTTCATCTGTGATGGAATATAGATCTGCCGCGCCTATAAAAAATATATATTTTATCATTAAAACATATGTTGAATATCAATTTTAAAAACGTATATATGAAAGAAAACATACGTGTCAATAGTAATTTATAGTGCAACAACCTATAAAGCGGTTTAAGAGCAAATATGTATAGAGGAAGATAACAAGCCTTTTGCCGCACTTCCAATTCTCTGCAGAGTCTTTCTAATTGAGGAGACTCACAACAGGCGGCCTCTAATTTTTTTAACGAATTAAGATGCTCTACTATCCATTTCTCATACCACTAAAAATTTAATTATATTATATTCTCTATCAGATGATGAATTAATCTTTGGATTTAATAAAATCTTACCGGTAAAGTTTCTTGGAACGAATCAAGCATAAGTTGACCGATTGATTGCATATCCGTTTGAAGATCGAGCATACTCTTCATACCGTTGCTATCTAAACCATTATTATTTTCTAATTGCGGCGTGCGCACCCCTAAACGTACTTCTAAAGCACGAAGAAAACCTGATTGATGACCGACCAACGCTTCGATTGGACCCCATAGGGAGCCACCACACCATTGTTTTTCCAAATCCAATGGCAATCCATCTCTTAGCCACTAAAATTAATGCATACAAATTAAAAACGTTTAAAAAATATGTAAGCCGTATAAAAATACAATTCATACAGTAGTGATGACTTCCAAATCTTTCTTATAAGTACGCTCTGTCATTAGCAATTCTTTAGCGATATAAAACGTCTTATCGGTAGAGCAACGCCTGTGCTTCGATTCCAATGTTTCCGTGCCAGTTTGAGCATATTCATTGGCTGTAATACCGTTGCTGACGCCCGAAGGTTTGATCAATCGATCTAATCTATATAAGGAAAAAATAGTATCGTTAGATGATTCATATTTTAAAATCGTATCTCGTCATATAATAAACTTACGTATCATTTTGTCCAGGTCTTCTTTTTCTCAAGCTTTCACATTCGCTCTCACCGCCGCTGAGTATATCGATGCTATAACTAGAATCGCTATTCAATTGGCTTCTTCCTGTTGCAGTTTTATCTGCGAAAAACGAATCGAATTTATTATTTTATTCAAACTATTTTAAAATCATAAATCGCAATTACTCACCGAGCCCATTTAAGCTTTCGTTCATTTTCTTAGCGTATTTGCCATCTACGATGGCAATATCGTTTTCGATGTTTTTAGTCGTCAATGGACTGTGCGGAGGTCGTTGATTAACATAATCGTTTGAATATATTTTTGGCGTGGAAGAAAACATCTTTTCGTCAGTCAATTTAGAAATAGAGTCACCGTGTGGATAATCAGGTGTGTCCACACATTCTTTCTCGTCTGCAAAGAATCACATAAACATAAATTAGATAACACAATAAAAAACGCTTTTTATAACAGAACAAAAAATAATAACGGCAATTGTTTAAAAATTCTAATTAAGTTGCGTCCAATAAATCAAATTTACTGCATTTTAAAATGAACTCCTTTTTGCATGTGTGCATATTTTTTGAATGCGAATTGTTTATTGGACTCTACCAATTTAAGACAAATACAGTCAACCCTCCTATAGCGTCTTCTAGCGCGTGTTAGCCACTTACGTTTGTTAACAAACTAAACACGTGCAAATTTTGTATGGATGTTTAAATTTCTATAGTGTTTTGTTTTTATAGCGCGGTCCCTATCTCGACGCTATAGAAGGTTTGATTGTGTACTAGTTATACGCTTAATGTAAAAAATAATATTACACGGAATTATGAATAAATCTATATACATATTGTTGTAATGTTTTTGGTATCAAATAAAATGTTGTGCTACGATATAAAAACACAGAAATATCGACATAAATCATATGTTTCTTAAACATTTATACAAAAAATAAAAAACAAATCAAATAAAGGAAATAAATTAACATGCTGGTACAAAAATAATGTATTAAAATAAATGCTTTAATTTCTTAGTGGGATTTCTCATGTGTATATTATAAAAATGCTTTTTTTAAATCTATATATTTATGTACGATTGGTGATAGTCCCATTTAAAAAACTAATAGCATTATAAGAGTCGATAAAATGGTATTTGCATGCATCATTAAAGTATAAACTTACATATTCAATCCAAATTATGTGGAATGCTATTTATTGCTATGTAACACATTAATTTTCAGTAACAAAGTTTGGATAACAAAAAAAATTACTATCGAAACTATTAAAGAATTACAATAAAACTCCCGTAAAAATTGTGCATTAACATGGCAAAGAATTGTGCAACATTCGTGGAATACAATTTTATGTGCAAATGGAATCAATACTTTAATAGAATTTAAAATTTAGACAGGTAAAAAGTATTTTTACGACATTCATTCGAAATAATATAAAGACTTACATCCCAAATATAATGAATTTAAGTGTTTATTAAATTGAATGCATCAATCTATTTAAATACAAAATTAAGATTTTTCCATTGATAAAAACATAGAAAAGAATATAAATATAATTAAAAGTATATTAAAAATATATGTTATAAATTTTATATAGAATTATTTAACTATTGTATGAAATTTTTGTCTCTTTCGCAACTTTAATTCACAAAAGTTATAGCAATTTAATGAACATAATCATATTTTTGCAAATTCACCCCGTCACAATATGAGGGTAATTCAAATATAGCCAGGAATTTTACTGTATTTGTTAGTGAAATATAAAAATACAAATATGGTATCTTATTTTTCTACATAGGATAGGCAAGCTTTTTGATCCCATCACTGAAGAAAGAAGGCTAGACGTAGGCTAGCGTTCAACGCGTAATTATCCGTTTTCTTGTAAACGAAGGCATGAAATCAAGTGAAATTTTGATGAGACTTGAGGCATAATTCGGTGATGCTACTCAAAGTACGAGCCATCGTAACAAAAGACAAGGAAAACCGAATTGAGGTCCTACTTCAGCTCAAGTGGGTGTTAAGACTCCACAATGCCCATCCCGCCCAGGAGGGCAAGCCAACCCTACACCCGCGGGGAACAATTGAACCAGTTGGTTGGAATAGATATGCATTTTGAAGTTATACACTCAATCATTCTATACGGAGCCCTAATATGGCATGAGTGGCAAGGATCCAACGGCAGGGAGCGCTCCGAGTCACCGCAGTATATAGAACAATATCTGAAGACACGGAGCTCGTAATCGCTGAAATCTCCCCACTGGACCTCCAAGCAAAGAAGAGGACCTTGGACTTCGAAGATTCCAAAAACCACAACGAGCATGACCAGAAACTGAAGGAAGCCAGGGCAGCAGATATGGGCTAAGTCGGTGGAGGGCCCAAAAACATAGAGAAACGACCTACTGCTTGACCCAGGTGCTCACTGGACATGGATGTTTAGATGCGTACCTGAAGTGGATCGGCAAAGAAGCATCTGCAGCGTGCCACCACTGGCAAGCGGAATTCGATGATGCCAAAATCAATGATTGTGAGACTTGGACACTCCAGAGTATGCTGAAACAAGCACTCGGGGTAGTCGAGCTCAACGCTGACAACATGGTCAACAGCATGATAGTGAGCAAGAGCTGGGACCATTGGCAAGATTTTGTTGAAGAAATCATGAACGCCAGAGAGGGAAGTGAGAGAGAGAGAGAGGCGCAAAACGGCTCTCTAATACTAGAATAGGGCCAGTTACCTAAGGCCAGACTACCTATCCTCCTGAAGCAGTGTGATAAACAATACCAGGGAAGAAGGAGAAGGGAGAGATTTAGTCAGTAAGAATCTGACACTACCCTGGAATCAAACCCAGGGTATCTTATGTAAGATTCCCCTCCCACAGGAAAAAAAAAGATGTGCACGAAAGCAGCATCATTGGTTTGCTTATCAAACACAGCTGGAGTAGCCCCTATGCTGCGCACCCGTAAAGGGATGTGTGGAACTGTTTATTACAGAAGTTGATTGAGTCTGAGTCAAAGGCATCACCACTATCCTCAACAATCTAGTGCATACAGGGGAGAACGGCTATAGGCTGCTTGAAGGGCGACTCGTCTCCATGGCTAGGTACTACAAATGACTGAATTGATAAGAGTACCATGGAGAAGGAGTAGCCCCTGCAGTCCGCCATCTGCAGCGCCCTTCAAACTGAGGTTGGACTCATGGTGGCAGTGAGCATAACCTCTTCCTTCCTCCTCTAATGCACCTTCGGGTGCACATTGCCTGAAGCGTTTTTGTCTGTCTGTCATCTATCTTGTCCTACTTCAGCATGACAACACGCAGCTGCGTACAGCAGCTTTAATTCGTGATAAACTCACCCAATTATACGTGTGACGGGATCAAAAAGCTTCCTATCTGATGGAATAAATGTATTTCATATGACGGGAACTATGTTAAATATTTTATATATTACTAATACATTTGTACGGCAAAATTACAGATTATGTTTAAATCACCTGAGTTCATTACGTAAGAGTTAATGTGGATTTAAAACAAGAAATAATAAAACGCAACAAAACATAGTGTTCCAATTAAATAATAAGAAAAAACTCAACACTGAAAAGACACTATAATTCGTTAGTTTTTATTTTTAATATAATCAACCCCAAATAAAGGGCAATCGTCGAAATGTGTATACATAAAGAATAAATAATATTTTATTAATCTAAAAATTATTTTTTGTAAACTATCACAATCATATTAGTTCATAAATAAAATCATGTATTTTAGTTTTTTGAAAACTATTAACAAATACATAAGATCATTATTTGTTAGAAATACACAGTATACTAACATTATAGAGGGTTTTACATGTGTACATATGTGTATATATTTCAAAATTTGTGGCCATTCACTCGGGGATGATCTAAATCCCATATTTTGAATATATATATATATATATATATGAAATTGAATTCATTGCAAATTGCAAAAGAAGTAAAATAGTGGTGCAATATTTATATACTTAAAATAATTTATCTTAACTATGAGGGGAAAAAATATAATCATCACTATCGATTATAAAACATAGACATCAAAATTTCATTGCTAATTTCACATTAAAAAAAATTCACATAAAGCGTAAATATTATTAATAAAGTGAAATACTCACAAATTTAATTGAAATATATTAAACACAGTACAAATATGTAATAATAGAGGAACAAGATATATTTTTAGTTAAAACAAAATATTTAATTTTATAATAATATATTTGCATATACGCTTAAGCAAAATTTACCTATTATTAACTATTGCCATTTTAATTATTAGCAAACATATATATATATATTATATATATATGTATGAGTATATCAACAAATATGACTTGAATATATTAAAATTAAATCAAATTATTTGGCGTCTGAAATCCAGCGTTTGGAGTCCAGAATATCTTGTTGATACGTTATTAATTCTAAATGAAATTTGAAGTTGCGTTGTACGTACAAAGTTTAAAACTTAAAATGACACAGTGAACTGAATAAAGCCTAATTGTACAATAGTAATATTGAGTTAATTGACATTATATTAAAAGAAAATCTGATAAATCAAGCAAATTTTGAAATTTTTAATAATACCATATTGGATTACAAGCAATTCTAAAATGTATAATTTTTAATGAAAGGAAATATAAATGAAATATAGTATACATACACAACATTAACAAGTTGCCTCATAGGCCGATTACGACTCTTTAACTGAAAAATGTAGAGTGCAATCTCATTAGACGTTATACTTTCTCGTTATCAAAGGTTGAAAAATACTGAAGATACCTTAACATTAAAATAATATTTTAATACTTATAACATTTGTGCTAAAACAATTTGAGTATACTATAATTTGAACAATGCTAAATTTCACGATTAGGATCGATATACATAAATAGAATATGAATATATTCGACTAAATCGATATCAGATTCGATTTACAACGAAAAAAAATTGCCGCCTATTGACGATAACTTACTATTATTAATTTATTTATAGCTATTAAATTGTGATGACTACTATTTTGATTTTAGATTGTCATGTCACATAAGTTTCGCAAAATTCAGGAAAATAGTAGTCATTGACATCAAATATTGACAACAAATCAGTATATAAAAAAAAAAGGATTTACATCCGTTAAGCACTGTAATCTTTTATCCTGCTTTTATAACGGATTTTTCCACGTTTGCATACAATATTTATTCATAACAAAAATACGAAAGAATCGCTAAAACTTATACGTATAAGTATAAAAAGTAAACGTTTCGGTATGTTTAAATTTATAAGATCAAAATTGACACGAAGTGTACGTTTTCATATTTGTTTGAATTCTGTTTCAGACGATTTGGTGTTAGACTTTTAAAACCGATACTTTTACCGTAGCTCTGAAAAAACGTCACGCAAACGAAAAATAAGTATTATTCCTAGTTTCACACATGACTAAGTATAACGAATTACTATCTAATAAATATAAATTTGGTGCGAATACAATTCAAGATAAATATTTACATACTCATATACGAAGGAGACGAATTCGATCGAAACAATGACATCTATATACAAAATCGTTTTATAATTACTTTATAATGCGGTGGGTGTCTAATCGTAGGAAAAAATTTACAAAAAAAAAAAAAAAAGGGCATAGTCCCCACCAATTTTTCAAAACACAAAAACATCGCACATAAACTTACCGTGACGTATTTACTTATATAAATACCGGGATAGCACAATGTTTTACAATGCCGCTACTTTCACCTTGTAGGAGTGGAAAAAATTCGAATGTTTTAAAATTAAGGCTTACAATTAATTATAATATTCTAACAAGTCTTAGGTGTTACGTTATAACAAATAAACTTTTATTAACGTGTAGCAAAACACAATTTGACATGGATATTATGCATTCAAAAATAACAATGCGAATGCGCGTTTTATTATCACGAATTTCATTCACTTAATTCATGCCAAATTCCTATGAAACGTGTGAATTTAATTTATTGAATTAACACTTGTCATGCACGTGTATTAGAACCGGTAGATTACAGCTTTAAATGTATAATTGGATCAGGATACGTTAGATCTAATACCGAGTAAATCATGACGTTTGCAAGCTTATATTACATATATAATATAGATGTTTAAATATAAAAACTATAACACAATAATTTTTGTGCTAAATTTAAAAACATATTTATTCGCATTGATCCTATTCGGTGGTTGTATTATCTATCTAAAATAGTTTACATTGGGTTCAAAATAACAGTAAGCGTACATTATTATCGTAATCGGTATAATTCATTTAGGATTTGGCATTTTTATATTTGGCAATATGAATTTGTCTAATTGTAAAGTTTAAGCATACAAATTTAAAAAATGCTATTTGTTAAAGCGAGAAAGTAACACTATCTGTCCGTAGATCGTAAGCATTTTATTTTTTTGCCGTTTACAAATTAAAAAGCTTAAAAAAACACTCCAATTCTATGTTTTCAACTAGCAAATCTTACATTATTTAAAAATGTAAAAACTTAATACAGTACATAGCTATAAATCTATTTTTTGCCGAGAACTAAGCTAAGTCTCGGCAATTTAAACTTAAAAGTCTACTGGGTTTCTATTAGTTCACATTTAATCATTGGTTTCAATTAATCAATTTATATTATAAACAATTTGGAATTAAATAATGTAGATTTACATATAATAACAATGTAATAATATATATCGTATTAGTCATATTGAAAAGTATTCGCATATTTTGAAGCTTATGTTTGAGCTCATGATATGGTTAAAGAATCACATGGCTTAGGGATGACGCGCACCCGAAGCACGGTTTGAAGGGGCGGAGCCGATACCAACCGCTCGGATAGATAACGCAGCTGGCGTCAGTCGCGGAGATAAGATTGATTGACTCAATAGTTTGTTCTTGACCGTTAACAGACCAACATCTCTTCGGAGACTTGGTCAGTAAGGAGCTTCTGCTTGCACTGCCATTTTCGCCACACTTCACCTAACAATTTCACGCGTTCATGACTTTTTCGCTCCGCTTTATTGAACGAATAAATGCGATGAGCCGACGTCTAATCTTTGCTTCTTCATCGCTTCCATCCTAATCATCAGAACTACCTCATCCATATAAATCCTGACAATATGCGTAATTTAACAGCGCCGTCTTCATGATCTAAACTAACATTACAAGCATCAACATTTCGAGTGATCTTTGGATCCGGTTTCCGCAATCCGGATAATGCAACATCCACCGCAGTTACAAAGGAAACGCAGGGGTATGTGAAACTGCTGATTACAGAAGTTGGTAGATTCAGGGGAGAACGGTTTTAGGCTATTCAAATAGCGACTCGTCTCCGTGGCTAGGTACTACAAATGACCGAACCAATACAAGTACCATAGGGAAGGGGTAGCCCCTGCAGTCCATCATCTGTTGCAGCTCCCATCAAACTGAGGTTGGACTCGCGGAAGCAGTGAATCCACGGTAGTATTCCTTTGAATTTAGCTTGAGCCTTTGTCCTTCTTCCTCCGCTGCATCCTAAGGTGGATTAGTCTGAAGCTTCCTGCAGAAATCTCGCCTCCTTTGGAGGGCGCGGAGCAAAAGGGGTGGGCACCTGGAAGCTCTGCGCGTAGCGTTTCTAACGGGGCTAAAAGATCACTGAAAGACTCTCTCTATGTGGCTAGTCTGGGGTAACTCGGAACAGACCATATAGCAGCGCAGGAAATGGCATAGCATATTATGATGCCCCAATCCAGTTAGTCGCTGTCTGTCGTCTGTTATCTATTATTTTATTTGTAGAACTATTATTAAACATTATTTTTGTGCAGCAGATTTTTTTTAATGTTAAGGGTGAAATGTCCAGACCCAAAACTAACGAAGTCCACATCCGACATTGTATGCTGCTGGTTTTGAATTTGAGTTGCCACATAAGCCAGTAAAACACTCAAAAATGTTTATGGTGAAGTGGTAACAGTCTGCGGATGTCAATATTAATTCCAGAAATTTAAATCAGGAAATAGAAGCTTAAGGGATGGACTGAGAACAGGATATTGCACTAAAATCCCTAATTGGTACCGCACGCCTTGACTGAAGAGAACTAAAATGACCCATGAAACGCATTTTAACAATACAAAGAAGTGTTACCGCATCCTTCTTATTAACCGGACCTCACCCTAATTGTTTTCTACCTTTTCAGATCCATGGAGCACAGCCTGAGAGAAAAACCATTTAAAAATGCAGCTGAAGTGGAAATGCATTTAAAATTATTTTATGCTTCTAAGCCAGAATTTTTTTACAAAAATTTTTGAACACAAACTGAGCTCAAACAGAAGGTTTCAAAATACGCAAATACTTTTCAATACCCCTAATATTTTAGATCACAATAAGCATATGTTGTAACATGTTCTTCAAATGAAGCAAGTGATGAACTGAAATTAAAATAATTATACAAGAAATCTCCAGGATTATCAATAAGGATTAAAAAATTAAAAGAACAACACAATAAAATACTATAGGCTTATGGGCAAATATGATAATATAAAACAAGAAAATACATATATAAATTACAATACAATCTCAATTTAATCAGTCGTAATAAATATAATACTTAACATCGAATATGATGGAAACGGACTAAAATAAATATGTGTTTCACACCACAAATCGATTTTCCAGCATAGTAGATCTGCTATTTAAATACTAATCTATACAATACTGTTTCAGGAAGAAATGAATTTGGAATTTGGCACTTTATTCTTAAACGATATCATAAAAAAAAGTAAAAACCGTGTTCACATACAATCATAGTTTTAAGTCACTTAAAACAAAAGGAAGCTCTGCTGCGTAGGATTATAAAATTAGATATCTTAGTAACGTTAATTTACCATATTAAATATAATTCTAAATAAATTGATTTAATACCTGTTTTTTTTTTTAATTTCAATGAATCGCATTGATTATTTTAAATATTTAAATGCTGACTACATTATAAAATTCTCATTAGGCCACAAACGTTTTTGATATATTTTGTAAGATCCTTACTCTTTATGTCTTATGCAAAGAAATGATTAAACGAAAATAAAAATATATCCCACATTTGATACTCTTTGCCTGCTCGTGGATTCGCAATGGAATATATTCGAATCGAACATTTGCGACTTAAATTTTCTAATAAAAGACCTGAAATAAATATTAATTTTATCGAGGTTCTTCAAAATCACTTGCCGATTTATTTAAGAGATTACAACTATCATCAAAAACAAATAAAACATGAATTAAGATATAAAATAACGAGATTGGAAAAGCATATATTTTTAGCAATGTTTACGTCTTTCATTTAGAAACTGATCCGCGATATACGTACGAATGAATTCATCAATGAATATTTCAACTGACAGTCTTGTTGTGCGTATTTTTAGAGACGTATTTGTATTTAATAATTAATAAAGCCTTTATCTTATAGCGTTATTAAACATTTCCTCTTTAAAACTGTCTGGCTTCTTAAGTGTACGTTATTTAATTTTTTATACACACCTCGGCCACGTATAGCGCGGTCATACGGTTCGAAAAAGGCATACGCCTGAGTGCAACTAAATTGACGCTATCATAAGGACAGTGTTATACGAGGCCCGGGCATATATGAAATTCGAATTTTGACTATTTATTGAATCAGAATACGACTAAGATATTTTTACTTGAATTGATGGCTTTATTAACAACCAATTTCGAAATATTATATTAGATCATTTATATACTTGAGTTTAGGTATAAAATTGGTGTTAAGCTTGTGGAAAAAAAAACGTATTCATTAAACCGTTAACTGCAATAGAGGAATAAACTACAATGTTATTAATTTATAATTAAAGGAATTTGTACATTAAATTTATTTAAATCAAATTTCGAAGCATCTCATCATAAAATTTGTTGAATAATTGTCTATATTAAAATTCTTTATAATATTCAAAAACAGTTATTAAATCTTCAAAAAGAATATAAGTCACTCCCTTAAAAAACAAGCAATAAGAAAAAAATCCGCTACATATATTTCCATCAAGTTCCTTTCTACTAGAGTATAAAATATCTATCAATCAGGTTTGCTTCATAAATATCAACAAGACTCAATAGATAACAAGTAATTGTATTAAACAAGGAGGCGCTAAACAAAGAAACTTGAGTTGAATATTCAATTATTAGTTTTTTGCATTATATGTGCGTAGGTATAATTTCACAATTCACTTATTAATACTCGAAAACATTTGCCGTTTATTATAAGCACAGTATCTTTGTGACTTTATGATATTCTTGTCGACTGGGAATTTAATCCGGGACGTGGATAATTAATTTCAAAATAAAACTTCCTAAATAATAACATAACATTATAGATTTTTCTAAACTTTCCCCCCTAAATCATACTCATTATTAAAAAAATAATCAAAAAATCCAATCATATTTAGTGTTTATTTTGTATTTCATTTTCTTCTTCCTCCTCTTCTTCTTCAGACAGTAACGGTGGCGGAATAGTAGACACGTCAAAACTATGTTCGGAACCTTCAAAACTAGGTTCGGAAGTATACGCGGGTCTCGTCGAATATCTATTACTATCGGGATGTAAGCTATGTTCGACTTCGTGAGGAAGCGAATCGTCGTAGCTCAATTGCTCATCGTCAAATCTTGCCGGCGGCCTATCGCCACTCTCAAAATACGAATTGCTCGTTTCCACTATTTCATAATCGTCATACTGTGGATACACTTCTTGCATTTTAAACATTCCCGTCGAATTATATTCGTAATTATCCGGATACGGATGCGATTCATACGCCATTCTTTCCGAAGAACTATCGTATCCGGCACACGGTGAAATAGAATCTTCACGAGCGTACGCTCGCTTGTTTAATTTTGAACAATTCGGCGACTTTTTAATAGTCTTCGTTTGATAAACAAACGTATCCAAATGATACGGCATATCGTTATTGCGTTCGTCGTCGTCCTCTTCGTCGAAAGTGTCGTTGATAGATCTCCGTCTTGATCCGTCGTCGACGATGCATTGATTTGCCGAGTAATGAGACGCCGAATCCATCTGGTACGAAGACTCGTGAGGACCGGATAAATAGCTTTTGGGGCCCTTGTTCTTTTTTACCGATGATCTTCTGCTTCCTCCGCTTCTATAACCGATTTCATCGGATCTATCGTCCATCGGCACGGTATAAGACACTTTAACGTCCATTCTGGTTTCGCTATCAAGATAGGGATGTCTCAAACGTCCAAGTCTATCAAATCTCGGGTAACCCATTTCATCTTCATCTGCTGAAGCGCCAAAACCTTCATAGCCCGGAGTAAACGTATCGCAAATATTTGAAAATTGATCGTCGATTCCTCTAAATCTTGGTTCTTGGTCGTCGAATTGAGGATATGGTTCATCGAAGCATAGATTGGGAATTTTTGCATAGATATCTTCATACACTTCTTGACCTTCGTCATAATCGAGATTTCTTTGGCATTCTTGATAGTCCGTTTTGGATAATTCTGATGAACCAGATTCCAATTCTGGAATATATCCTTCGGAGCATTCGGAACTTTCGGTACATTTTCCTAATTCGGCACCCATCTTACAATGCTCTGATTGAGAGGTTCTATCACCTTCGGAAGAATTTTGACTCTTTGGAGTATCCTCTTCCATCAAATCGTGCATATCGTCTCTATCTTTCAATTCAGAAAATTTGTCCTTTTCTAGTTTCATTCTTTTGGTGGAAGCTTGACGTCTTCGGCGATAACTGCGTATTCTCTCCTTAGGGTCATGCATTAAATCAAGTGAGCTATCAGTATCATTACCACTGGGTGGGCTTTTCATTGATAAATTTCTCATCAAAATAGATTTTTTTGCCGTTGTTTTTGATGTTTGAATAGGAGGAGACTCTGAACTTAAGCTGCTGGAATAATAAGGAGAACACTTAGATAATTTTAAAGGAGTCTTTGAAGATCTTTCTATAGCGCGTAGGTTATCTGGCAAATTTGTAACATTTTCTTTGGTAAGATGTTGAGGAACTGAATGGCTTACACCTAATCCTTCAGGAGAAATTAAGAAGTGTTCATGAAACGAACGACTTTTAGTTTTCATTCGATATTGTGAAGAAGATTTATATTCTCTGATTTGGTTTTTAGATAATGTTTTATCGTCGTAGCTTGAATGTTTCGTCAAAGGTTTATTCTCGGATGGAATAAATATCCGTTTATTTTCAGTGGAAATTTCCAAAATCTTGACTCTGATACCTTAATGTCAATTTTTCATCTTGACTATAAAGTTGGAAATGTGCACGACCTGAAAACTCACCTTGCGGTGAAGCCAACTGATATTGATCCATAACGGCACTATCTTCACTTTGACATCTCTGGTTGAAAGACGGAATTTCTTTATTAGATTTTTCCTCACAGCTGAAACTTTTAGGTGTATTTTTAACGGAGCGTTCGAAATTTTTTGGCACATCATGCTCAACCAATGGTTGCAATTTGGAATTCAAAGGCGAACTGTAAATCTTGTCACTAAAGTGACCGCTGGAACTTGATTTTTCAGATTTATCACTTTCACTTTGAGAATATTGTGCTTTATTTTTGAACGGATCGTTAAACGCAGCATCAGACGTGTTAATACCGTCTTTGTTATTGATTATGGAATCGTCCAGTGTTTGACATTCTTCGTCTTTATCCTGAGGATAATCATTCGATTCTGAATCCTTTTGTTTGGGTCCAACATCTAACGGTTCAACCATAGTCGGAATGAGCGTATTACTAGTACTGGCAGACCATTCAGATATTGATTGAGCCAACGTTAAAGTACTATCACTCTTGGTTCCAGAGCTTGAATTATCATTTCCGAAATTTTTCTTAGAACTTGACAGTGTATCTGAATTGCATAGTTTGTCATATTTGTTGATATCATAAGACAAATTGTCAGAGCTGCTTTTATTGTTGGAATGCAGAGTGACTTTCCCGTTATTATCGATAGATTTGGCATTTCCGCTTATATTCGATGAAAAATCACTGCTTTTATTCGTCAAGTTTCCTGATGATTTCTCGCTTTTTGCACCGGATAAATTAGAAACGGCTGAAATAGACTCGGAAGCGGAAAGATTTGCATATTGTCTTACAGTATTAGTCCCGGTAGACCATTCTGATATACTAAGCCCTATGGATGTATCTTCAGAATGAGAGCTGTGAGTGCATTTTTTTGGTTGTATTCCCATTTTTACAGTTCCATCTAAATCTGTACCGAATGAACTGGTTTCTTCTTCAGAATGACTGCTATGACTGCATCGTTTACAAGAAGCAACACTCAGCCTCGAGCCCACACAAGGAAATTCATCTAAATTAGTCTGCGAAAGAATATCGTCGATCGAAGTGTCCGAGTTATTCGATCCATGAGAATATTTATGAGATGTAAATGGATGAAGAGATTTTTCAGTTTCGGGTGATATTCCTGATTTTGTATTTGAACCAAAAACATCATCATTAAAATAAACGTCGTCTTCTGATATGGGACTATGATTTTGGGGCGATCTAGTCGGTTGAGCCATGATTACTATGCTACAAGCTTCTTCAAATATGTTTTCAGATTCGGGGGGCTTATGATGGTTTTGTGAACAACAACTTCCGATGTTTAATGCCGATGTTAATGTATTTGTTAAACATGATCTATCATAATTAGGCACTATTGTACCTTTAAGACAAATTGTTTCTTCCGTATTGAGAGGTTCCACCATATAGCTTGTTTCTTCGTATGATATAGGCCTATTGTGTAATTTAGGTTGTATAGATTCGCTGCATAGTTTCTTCGTTCTCAAGAAACTTTCCTTCGGAAAGAGATTTTGTTCCCGCATTACCACCATTTTCTTTTTCAGTGCTCTTTTTTGAAAAAATACTATTTTTAACATCATCTTGACTTCTGTCATCTGAATTATGTTCATCTAAATCAGCATCATCATTCAAAGTGTTATTATCATCTTCATCTGAATCATGATTATCATCATAAGTATTTTGGTCGGTATTAGAATCTAATAACAAAACTTTATGCGCCATTTGTCTTGTTGTATCCATAAAATACGTTTTTATATTCTCAACAATTGGTGTCTCTAAAAGGCTACTAGGTGGGGAGGGCCACGCGTCTGAATCTATAGATTTGGTCCCTTGAGTTTTCCAAAATATAGATTTAGAGCTTTGTTGAACATCAGATGGTTTTTGAAATTCATGTGACGAAGAACTCTTAAATATATTATCAGGTTTTTTCGGTAATTCTGGAAGAGGCCAATCTGAATCTGAATCTTGGCTTTCAGTGTTTGACAAACAATCCATAGCCTTAGACGAAGAATCAACTTTATTTTCAGTCGATTTTCCTTTACTTTCTATCAAAGGTTGAAAATAGATTCCTTCATTTACTCGTTCGACGGTAAATCTATGTTTACGACCAGATTCTGCATCTGAAACACTTTGTCCGGTATACATTTCATAAATTTTATCAGCCAAACCTTGATCTATCGGAATATCCGGCATTTCAGCTGATGTTCTACGATCATTGTCTGATACATAGGCTAAATTTGTATTACTCGGGGGATCAGAACTTAAACTCGCTTGATGATCACTAGAAGCAACAGACTCGTCATTTAAACTATCTGAATGAGAAGTTGCTTTAGTGGAATCGTCATCACCGCTTGATTTCTCGGAATTTGTACTTCTCTCTGATATCCTCGACAGAGTTCGCGCTATAGCAAAATTAGCACCATAATTTACAATCAAATCTGGTGTAGCTACACTCACATTATTAGTCGAAGAAAATGATAAATTCGATGGCCCATCGTTAAAATCTTCAGTGAAATCCGTGTCGGATGAATCTTTTGATGTTCCGGCTGAAAGCGACGGATTCTTCATCGAATTGAATGTTTGAAATTCATCAAGAGCCCTTTGATTTGAAAAATCATAAATCTCTTTATTAACGGAAGATGGCTCAAATCCGTCGCCGTCAGGTGGTATCCAGCCTTCTTCTATGCTCGAACTACCCTCGCTACCGGAACCCACTAGAAATGGGCGCCATGTTGGTTTAAGTTCTTTATCTGCATCACCTCTTCTATATGCTGCACCTAATGACCCAGAACTTGACTCGGTTTCAAATGATCCTCTCGATTCCACGCTGAGAGAACCTCTTGAATCCATGCTAGATTTAGAAGAGCTTTTTTGTTCATCTCTCAGTCTTCCTTTTTTGCTTTTAGATTTCGAATCTTCAACGCTGAGAGAGCCTTTTGAAACGCCTTCTAAATTGGCTCGAGATGAATTTCTTTGGTCATTTTCTTTAAAGACTTTTCCTCTGCCTCCCATATCCGAAATTTTTGTTTTGTTTTCAGAAATGCAATCGTCAATTTGAACGCTATGCTTCTGGTCATCTTGTGATACAGTTATTTCAATTTTCATATTCCTTGAGATTTGTTTATGTGTGTATTCTTTGGGTGGAGGAATAGGCAAAGCAGGTAGATTTACTTCAGAATCATACTCTATTTTTTTAATATTGTTTTCATCCTGTTTTTTATCCTTTTCCCCTGCCTTATATGGGCTTTCAGAACTCGAATCAGAATCAGATGGAGCTTTTTGGGAATCTACTTGGCCTTGTTTTTCAAGAGTTGGAGTGGGAGATTTCCGAATAATTCTAGGACTTCGAGAGCCGTCTGAACTGATGAAATCAGTCAAGGAAGGAGAAGGAGATGGTGATTTCGACAATTCACTAGAAAGTGATTTCTGAAGTACAAGATTTTCTTCATCGCATTTCAGAGAAAGTTTTAATTCTTCTATTTTACCCTTATCTTTCTTATTTATTTTTTCTACATCTTGAGATATTCCTAAAGGCCTAGCTATAGAACAACTAACACTGGACTCTTCTTCAACTGAACTCCCTTTTAGATCTTTGATACCAGATGGGCTTTCTTTTTCTATACTTGTCCAGGATGCCGATTCAGAGCTTCTAGATTTATCAGCACTTAATTTTAGAAGATCACTTCGGCGGGTTTTAGCATTAAGATGAGTATTATCAGTTGACTTTTGATTTTCAAAATCCTTATAATTATCTATTACATCATCTTTGCCTTTATTTTTAAAATCCTTGGATTCCAAAATTGAAAGACTCTCAATTGTAGGACTATTTTCCTGTGGTGGAGTTACAATTACCTTTGTTTTATGTTTTGAAGAGAGGCCAACAATGCTGACTTGTTCTTTTCTTTTATTTCTCATAGAATATTCAGCATCATCAGACTCAAAAAAACCACATGTTGATGTTTCATGTTTTAAAAATTCAGCTAAACTTGCATCTTCTAATGTACTCTGCTGTTCAATCGATTTAGAGACCATTGTATCATTTGAGCTACTATTCATGGTATCCAAACTCGTTTCATGATCGTTAAAATTATTTAAATAATCAACTGATTTATAGACAGATTTATTACCCATACCTAATGTGGAAACATTTTTCGAATGAAAATGATGTTCACACTCATTTTCATGATTATCGGATGAACTTTCAGTATCTACAAATGGCATCGGCACATTGAAAGGACTATTATCATCAGACACTTTTAATTCGCTCACTTCAGTCAACGATTCTTCTTCACTAATAATTCTAGATATAGAATCAGAAGTTTTATCTTTCTGTTTTTTAATTTTAACAGGATTTACATCTATTTCTTCTTTTTGGTCCGTATTATCGGAAGACACTTCAGTTTCACCTTTGGATTTATCCGATGACTCTGACAACTGCCTTTGTTTATTAATTATATCAATTTTTCTTCGTTCTAAAATAATAGTTTGCATATCGTTTTCATCATATTGAGGTTGTGATATCGCAGGATTTTTATAACATGAATTTTTATCACCACTATTGTCATCGTCTACGGATAACCAAATATCTAAACTAATTCCTTGTAGAACTACTCGCTCTTCTTTGTCAGATTTTTCGCTGTCGGTGGATTTAATTGGTGAACGTGATTTCGGTGATCGAACGCCATATTTACGATTGTTTATTAAAAAATCCTGAACTTCGTCCTGATTATCTAAATCTTGCTCAGCCTTAAAAATATCCTTTGATTGGGAAACATCCGTAAAGCTTGTATTTAATGGCATTTCAAAATTTCGATCAAGGCTTTTAGATTTTCCTTCGATTGGCATGTGGGTATCAATTTTCCTTTCGAGGCTCTTAGATTTAATATTCTTGTGTACCACTTTACCTTCAATTTGTTGCTTAAGTTCTTGTTTCCTAGATAGTGTTTTAGGAGACTTTTGTAACGACTCTAATTCATCCTTCTTATAATCTTCAAATGACTTACTAGTTTTATCATCAAAACTTCTATTACTTTTTCCACCTTTACTAGAAGTTTTTTGATCTTCAAAGCTTTTACTGACAACTCCTCCCATGTTATCAAGCTTTTTTGGAGACTTAGCAATAAAAACATGATCTTCAGCTTTACTCTTGATTTCAGTTTCAATTATAATATTATCACCTTCAGTTTTAACCACAATTTTATCTTCTGGAGGAGCAGGAAATGGAGGGAGAGAATCTTTAACGGGACTTATTAAAGTGGTTTGTTTCATAGCCGCTTCAAACAATAGCTGTTGTTTTTCTTTTCTCTTTGCTATTTCAGTATCGCTCTCATCTTGGGATTTTGATCTTTCTTTGCTATTTACTCTGCGAACCTCCATCTTTTCAATTGATTTAGATTTTTCTTTCGAACTATCCTTTTTGACTTGTTCTAATTCTTGACTTTTAGTTCGCTTGATATCTAACGAAGGAACAGTGAGGAAGTCAGGTCTTTCCTTCAATGAAGACGGTAAAGATTTTTGAGTTAAGAGAACTTGTTGTTTACTCTTTTTTGTATCAGATTTATCCAAAGATTTTCCTTTAGGTGGCAAACCTCTTTGAGCTTCTGTTTTGTTCTGAAAAACTTTCGGAGGCAGAACATCTTTTAAATTATCTATATCACTGCTTTTATTAATATTTTTATCTTTTGGAGTATTTTTCTTCTTCTCTTTTTTTCTAATTTTTTCCATATCAGGAACAATTTGATCATTTTCACTAAGATCAGAAAATTTTCTAATACTATCTCTCGGAGAATTCAATGATGAACAGGGCGATCTAGATGGAGATTTTGACATAGGAGATTTTGATGCAGGAGACCTGTTTGGAGATTTATTGGGACTTTTACCAGATTTAGTTTTACGAATATCAGGCTTTCTTTTAAACGATCTAGGTCTTCTATACTCAGTTAAACACTCTAAGAGAGCTATTTCATCTACGTCTAAAACAACTGCTTCTAATTCTTTGGTTTTTTAATTTTAGAAACTTCTTCAAACTCATCATTAATATTTTCAACGTCCCTCGTATTTATAGTTTCCGTCAACGTTTCATTGTCAATATCAAAATTATCATCGACAATAGTTTTTTCTTCCAAAATTTCACCTTCTTCATCAAAATCTCCGACCGTATCATCTTTGGAAGAGAATGCATTCATAGGTGGAAGTTTATGTAACGAAATAACCGGAGTATCGAGGCTTTTTGCCCTACGTCCAGCAGTAGGCGATTCTTGCGTAGCTTTTTGTCTTTGTAATGATAATACGGAGCCTTCAGATAAGTTTAATCTTGCATGAGCGAATATAATTGGAGTACCGCCTTTTTTACGGGGCATCGGAGATATTAATTCATCCCTCAGCTTGTTTTTTAATGCCGTTTCACGATCGACTTCAACATTTTCTCCGCCAAATTTTGAACTAGATAAATCGCTATCAATCGGACTTTTTGAATTATCAATGGGTTTTAGCATATAACTTAAATCAGCAGAATTTACGCGTTCCACCTCTTGATCAGCTAGTTCTTCTTCCCCCTCGGATTTAAGAAATTCGCAACTTTCTAATATCGGCGAAGGTATATTCTCAGTTAAATGGTATTCCCAAGTCGTATGCTCTTTTTCTTTAATTTCGGGAATTCTATCACGTTTTTGTGTTACGACATCATCTTCAGAGCTCGGAATAGATATTGAACGTTCCGATATTCTCCTTAATTCAGTAGTATTATTACTATTGGGATCGAGTATTTGTGGATGATATTTAGCTTCTAGCTCTACAAGTTTTCTGCACTGTGGAGGTGATCCTTCAATTTCTGTTGAGCTCATAGTTTGGCCACGATGCCAAGACCCAGATGTTATTTTATCATATTCAAATTGAAGAATTGGTTCCATATCTTTTCTCGATTGAGGAGGCGAAAATTCCAATCGTGTCGGAGTGGCTTCGGCTGAACCAAATACATCGTCCGAATCTAGACTTTCATCGTCGGAAGAAAACGATGTTATTCGCGTTTTCGGTTTATTTTTTGATTTTACGCCGCCAGTTTTCTTAGGTTGCATTCTTGGTTTAATTGTTCTCTTTGCCTGCGTTGTTTTATCGATTCTATACTTGGCATCAACTCTCAACTTATCCGCGTTCAACTGCGGTAGATCTTTATTCTGAGTCAAATTACCTGCATTCATGCTGAGTTTTGCTTCTAAATGGGCTTTATATTTTAACTTGTCTTGTTGCAAACTTTCAGTCTTAGAGCTGGTTGCGGAATCGCTTTCAATTTGACTCAGTTTAGAATTCAATGTTTCCATTAACGCTGGGTCTATGGATTTGGTAATATCCCTTTTTGGACTAGATAAATGTTGAATAGAAAGAGCAGTTTTATCTACTTCCAAAGTAATCGGATCAATTTTAGACAGATCTATATTTTGAGTAAATAGAAAATTTTGCGGTTCAACATCCAAAAAAGTCGACGATGGTTTGCTTTCAGTCACTATATTTTTTGGAGATTTTGGCGATTTCGGTGATTTCGGAGATTTTGGTGATTTGGGTGATTTTGGCGATTTTGGAGACTTAGGGCTCTTTGGAGATTTAGGGTGATCATGATATCTGCAACGTGTTCCATTATTCGCTTGTTTATTATTTACATTCTTACCAAAATTTATATCAAGGTTAATCGCCGCCCTACCATTTGTTGGCGTAGGCGCTGTACCATTCATAACATGAATTTTGTGAAGAACATACGGTATCTCAAAATCTTTATCGTGATCTATATTCGACTTTTTATAAGTTTTCATCTCATCAAACTCTTTGAAATAGTTCTTCGGAAGATCAAATCCAGTTTTTTGTAAATCAACATTGGCTCTATTTATATCAAGAGCCATTTCAAAATGACCGTATTTAGATGATAAGGGGGGCGCACTGGGTATTTGTCGGAACATATATTCTTCATCGCTGGAATCTGCTGGCGTAAGATCGATCGATTTTTGATGCATCAAAACATGACGTCTGGAAGTTGAACCGAGTCTTTGCCTATTAGCCAGACTGTTGGGATCACTTTTGGTTCGTTCCACGGTTGCGTGAGTATACGTCATTTGAGCGTCGCATATTCGACTACTTGAACTGGTATCGAGTATCAATTTAGGATTGTATTCGTCAAAATGAGTTTTCGCAATCAATTCTTCTTTCCGCGTGTCTTTCTTACCAACCAGTTTTGTGAAATCTTCCGTGTTTGATTTTTCAAAATCGGAATGAAGAGCGGATGATTGTGATCTCGATTTAGCATACTCGATACTATCCATTGCGGGAAGCTTATGAGGAAGAGGAACATCTGAATCTTTTGAGGAATCAGTCAAAAGCATTATTCCATCCTCTTTATGCGAACTAGTCATGGATTCTATTTTTTCTTTGTCAAAACTAAAAATGTTCTCTGCGTCTGAAGAACGTTGCCTTTGATACGCAAGGGATTTTGCTGTTCTGCTATCTATTTCTGTACATATACCAGCTATATTCTCTGGCCATATATGAGTCGTGGTTTGATGTTTTTTGTCCATGTCCTTAGGCGAGATTGTTTTACTAGATGCAGCCTTTTCTTCAGTTATCTTTCCGTACGCACGCATATGCTGTTCTGTTTCAACATTTTGTAGACTAATAGAATGCACATGAGATATTTCTTTGTGTTTAACATTACTAGGAAAGGTAGAGTATGGATTTTGTATATTATAAAAATTAGATTTTGCGCAATTTGCATTTACTTCGCTCATTGAGATCTCGTGGGATTTCAAATTTTGAATTTTAGATTTCAATTCTTCCTGTGGTGATCTTTCTTCATTATGTTGAAAACTTGAATGTGTATCATAATATTCACTCTTTGATTCTTGGCTAGACGTCCGAGATATTGTTTCTGAAGTTTTATCTTTTATTATATCATATATTATCGTTGAGTTTCTTTTTCCTACTTCAACATATTCGTAAGTGGTTTTTTTGTGTTCGTGATAATCAGATTTTGATTCTTGGCTAGACGTTCGAGATCCAGATCTATCAGAATTTTTACTTTTAATAGTTTCTCTTGATTTTTTACTGTCAGTATGATAAACACTATCTTTGGATTTTTTACTAGAATCAGCACTACTTTTGGATAATTTAGAATCATAATAATCACTCTTAGATTCTTGACTCGATGTTCTTGAATCTAAAACTCTTTTGATTTCTTTGTAAAAGCTACCATCTGATCTAACGCACATTTTTTCACGAGGCAAATCTCTGGGGTCGTCCATTAGGAAAGGATCAAATTGAATATCATTATCACTTTTGTACTTAATGTAATTAATAACGCGAGATTTATTAATCGGTTGAGTCTCAAAATCAGAACCTAAATGCGAACCAGAATTTTCATCATCGGAAGGTATATAATTTCCCGAATCTAACGAGCATGACCGAGTATTAATATGTGTATGTGAAGTTTTATACCTATCATATAAAAAAACATTGAAACATTCATCATCAGATCTCTCAATTAATTCGTAACTATCATGAGATATATCATCTTGCGAGCCGCCTAATTCAAAAGCATTATATGGTTCACGTTTATGGGTATGTAATGTACCTGGATAACTAGAGGAAAACACTTTTTGAAATAGTTTTAAAGTATTCTGTTCCATGTCGATTGATGCATTCCGGGAAACACCAGCACTTAAAAGAATCCTATGAGAATCATCATACCGCGTAACAGGTGAATCAATTCTACGATCGGCATCAAAATTTATAAGAAAACTTTGACTCATATCAGGTAACTTTGCCGATTGAGATACAGCTTTGGATTTTTTAATCTTATGTTTTGCTTGCCCCGTATCATCGAAACTAAAATCGTAAAGATCTCTACAACTCGCACTACGTTGCCAAACTTTACGCCGTGGAACAGAATGAATACCTGGAACTGAATGACAAACAGACACAGCAGAATATATATTAACATTAGATAATTCATATTCAAGCCTCTCTGATGATTTTTTAAAAGTGGGTGTTTCTCTATTTCGAGTTGGAGTTTGGGTTCTAAAGTGGTGGGGGCCAGTGGAGAGGGGGGGCGTGTCTGTAGAGGTGATTATCTGACCTTGTGGGTCGCCTGCCCATTTGGAAGGCTGCCGAAGAGCCTGAACAGCTTCTGGAACGGTGCTGCTGTGCAGCGATGTCGATTGGCTCCATGTACTCTCCGGAGAACCCTAAAATTTGGAATTTCGGTTAAGAAATTTCATGAAATGTCTATGTTATATTTTAAATTCTCTACAATCGAAAATCAAATACATACCAGCGGTGTCGTCGTCTGACGCGGAGGAGACACATCCGCCATATGGTGATGGTTGACTTCCGCGTGTGTCACCAAACCGATACCCTAATAAAAAAAGTGTCGTTAGGCTATTTTGAACTAAGTTTGTATTTAAATTCAAAGCATGATTTAAAAAAAAAATGCCGCAAGTCTCTCATGGTAGAAATTAAACTTCTTAGCTCCTATGAAAAATTGATTTTATGCATTGCTTTTTTAACCATTTGTTAATGGAAATTGTTAGTTAAAAGATGAAGCTGTGTTTGTGTAATATATAATAAAATAGGCACGCTACTGGTCTAGTAGTTGCTTTTGCTACACATAGACACAGTGGACGTGAGATAAGACGACTTTCGTTCGTGTTGTCTTGAGAGTAGGCGTATGTTTTGATAATTAAGATACTCGCATCATTCTTATCGTTGATCAATTTTGTTATTCCCTCTTGATTGTACTAGAATGGCGTTATTAGCCGAGTATCACCACTCCTTTGCAAAATCTACTCTTTCAGAAGTAAACTGAGTTGAACATTAAGAAATATTCTGAAGAAATGAACGAATATTGTTATCAACAGTGTTGAGGTTAATTTATTGAGCTTGATTGAAATCAATTTGCTTTACTGTGCCTATACAAGTTTCACTTACTTTACTGTCAAGAAATATTACTAAATTTGTCATATTTAATTATTAAATATACACTTAAAAAAAACATTTTTATTATAAATGAAATTTCAATCAATGAAGGAAATAATAGTTCATATATTTTATACATACCGGCTCTCTCATGGCAACAGAGTTCGTAGGAGTACCTAGCTGGCGATGAGGCACCGTCCCCCCCTCCGATTTCCTCCGCACCAAGGCCTCCCTGGCTGCTTCCCCCGTGTAACCCTTCATCATCAGAGAAGCCTCCAGATACTGAGGTTGCTTGTCCCATTCCAGAGATATTGCTAAAAAGGGAATGAAATAAGATTCAATTATTATAAAATGTGATACTTATCGCATAGACATTGCAAAAATGATTTGCATATAAAACATTATCTTTAAATAGTCGATTAATTTACCTAATAACATAAATATAGCCTTAAACATACATACATAATCATGAAATGGAAAGCTTCATTTTATCTATATATATAAAGCAAACTTTACATTAAACAGTTACAAAATGATAAACAAAAACCCTCAATTGTCTTTATTACTAGGGTTCTGGTTGATTTTCATTGAAGCAAACTACTACTATAGATTGTGCACAGATAGTCCAAAGACGACAATAAAAAACATATTATGAAACACATCAATTCCAAAAAATAATTTGTATAAAAGCGGAAGCGATTACTGTACAAAAGCATAAACATATAAGGCAATTTAATATAGACTAATTTATTAATTTTGTTGTGAACTCTATTGTCAATATAAATATTAGATACACTCCTAAGTAAACCGATTCTAAAATGATTGATTTCAATCATTCTTAAATGGACAATCATTGTCCAATCTGAATAATATTTTATAATATAACAACACAATGGTTATTTTTGGTTATTGTAGAATAAAACTGAATGTTTATGATTATTCTAAAATATCCTGGTAATCTATTTTAATGTGTTGGCGGACACATCAGCATTACGCATCATTTTTTCATACCAAAAATGACGCACGATGCAGACGTGTCCGTCAAAGCGTTGAGAGCGATGAATTTAATTTGATCGATTGAGTTAAACTGTGGACCGTATACTCCTTGGGGGTTCGCAAAATCATAAAAAATGGTCGTAAACAATTCAAGAAGACGATGAAAAGGCAAGAAAACACGGAGTAATAATTTTTTTAAGGCAAAAAATAAAACATGAACCCATTATTATTATGTACTGTGGTTTTTATGTAATTTTTACCATTTAATAATATTTATTATAACGTAGCCTGCAAAAAAAAATTGTTCAAGAGTTTAAGAACCCGTGTGGCTTAGATAAGGTATAAGATTGAATATAATTTCCTTTTTTGACATTCCATCTATACAAATATATTCGTATAAATTATCGAAAACAAAGAGACAATTGTTTGTAATACAAGATTTTCATCAAAATAAGTCATTACATCAATGTATATTATTAGTATATTTTGATTTTTAAAAAATCACATAATACTCTTTTAACCATTCCGGGAGAGAGATCATTTTTTTTTCAACGTGACTAAACAATAAAACAGATCATAAATGTAATGTTTAACATCATAATTTGAATAAATAATATTCCATTAGAAATATAAGCACGGTATTGTAAATTAAGTACTATGAAACATTGCACGCAACATATGTGTGCTTACTCTGTGACGAGTATGCTGACCGCATACTCGTCAAAGGGTTAATTTTGAAAATATCGAATGCAATACAAATTAAAAATCGATTAACAATACATAGTTATTTAAAATATCATATTTATATAAATTTATAAAAGACGATAATGATTTTTAAAAAAATGATTCATTTATAATAAGACCTTTATGCTGAATCTATGTATAACAAAATAATATGATTTTAATCTATTAAATGATTAATTTAAAAAACTTCATACATGTAAATTACAAAATACATGTAGCATAGAAAATATATAAATATTGTAACATAAATTTCATTTTTTTTGTTTTCACTTTATGAAATTAGTATAACATAGATGGAATTTTTCTAGTTAAGTATACATTTTCTTCATAAGAATAAATCGAGAATTAACTAACAAAATAATTCCATCAATTAAAAAAAAACATTTCTTTGTAAATTATAACATACGAGGGTAACAGCACAAATTCCTATATTAAAAAAAGAACTAAAAAAAGTAGCATTTTAAAATGAAGAAATAGAAGTACCAGAGATAAAAAGTATTCCCATTAATTGATATAGAATATTCTTATATAAAATGATAACCAAAATGAATAAAATCAAAAATATACTAGATAGTAATATTTGTATCTTTTAGAATACAAAGAATGCAAATTAAGTTGGGTTTTAAAACCTAATAGAAACAATGCCTCAACTTTGTTAGTATAATACAAAAACATTTAAAAATTAAAAGCTTATTTCTTTCTTTAAAAAAAAATTGATTTTGATACAAACAAAGAACGGAAGGACAGAGAATAAAAAAAAACTCTCTATAATCTGTGAAACAAAAATAAACAACTAGTTGTTTTAAGCATCGAAGAATAAAGAAGAGAGCAAAATGAAGAGGGACAACAAAAACTGAAATGAAAACAAACCATTGGATCCGGGAGGCAGTGGCAGCAACGGATGCGCCGATATGCTGGAGTTGATCAAATTGGCCGAACCTGAACTGACGTTGGCACGGCTCGATCGGAGAGAGCGGCTTACGCGGAATGACTGCGACCTGCGGACAAGTGACAGAGGACGATATCTAAGCGATAGTATGACTGGTCAATAGACCATAATAAAATCTAACCTTATCCTATCTCTCAATTCACGAGTACATCACATTCAACTTCAGTAAACTATTAAATGTTAGTACGCATTATAATATATTAGTACGATTGAATAGCAGAAATTGAATGCTATAATTATTTGATTAGTTGGATAAACATCACTTTATATTCACAAATATTCAACCACTAGGAATAACTTTGAAGTTAAATGTATTACAAACATCTTATTTGTAATGTACTTTTTAACTTTTAAGACAATTATAAATTATTCTCTGTAAGTTTTTCTTCTTAATACTATATAAATGGTTTGGTTTTCATTTCAGCTTTGAAGTGCATACATCGTTTATGAAATATGGCGAGGATGCTAAAATTACATTAATGAATTCTACCGGAAATGTGTTCACAAAAACAGCACAATCTTGCAATATTACACACTATTTCTTCTAGGCAGTTAAATAAAAAGCTAAGGGTAAAAAAAATCACATTTGAAGTGTAATATCAAAAAATAATTTGAATTTATTAATGAATGAGTGTTTTAAAGCTTGAATATGTGTAATAAGGATAAAATTTCATTTCGAATTAAATGAATTATGAAAATAGGTTCTGTCGTTGGTTAGGTGTACTTTTGAAAACTTGAATTGGTTATATTCCAAGAAAATTCATTTTATAATCATCCTGCTTACCCACAAAGAGCTGATTGTTGTAATATTAAATGTTTAAGATTATCTTGAAAGATTCTTGCTATATGAAGATTTGCTTAACAGTATTTAATAAGATCATACGTACAAGGAACAAATTGCCGATGAAAAAAAAACAAAGAACGCGCTTTTTTGCACAAGATTGGCCCTCAGAAGTGATGAGTCGGTAGGAAAGGAATTACGAGATGTGCTTCGCCATTATAAATAAACATCTGACTGATGTTCAAAATTAATAATAATTGTACAAAAACAAATTTTGGACTCTTTTCTTTGTTTCGAAACATTTCTGTTAGTACGTAATTCTTTAAATTTATTTTATATAAAAATGTTAAACAAGACTTAAATGCATTAGCCCTTTGAATGCTAAGCAACAACATATCATCGATTGTGAAACTAACGAGGACTGCAAACAACAATCAAAGTTGTAAAGGAGTGATGATACTCGGCTAATGACACCACTCCGGAACAGTCAATGAGGGAAAACAGAATTGGTCAACGATAAGAATGACGCGAGTATCTTAATTATCAAAACAAACGCCTGCTCTCAAGACAACACAAACGAAAGTCGTCTTATATTTGTTGAAAGAGCTTATCTGACGATAGCGATTTCAGTTAATTTTACCTAAATTTTATGACAGTTAAAAGAATCTTTAGAATACGATTTTTTGTTGAATAATAAGCATGAACATCTACGAGTTTATATTAAGAATGTTAAGACATGTAGGGGTAACTTTACGGCACGACTTTGCTGTTCGATGTTTTCACTCTGTGTCCTTCAAATGAGGCGAGTAAATTCAAAGGAACTACTATGCGAGGTCATTACCTAACCTCAGTTTGGAAGGGGCTGCAGGGGTCTCATATCGGCTAAGTTATTTGTAGAGACGAGTCGCCATTTGAGCAGCCTAGGCTGTTGAGGATAGTGGTCTCCTTTTAAAAAGATTCCATCTACTTCTGTAATCAGCAGTTCCTTATTCCACTTTACGGGTACGCAGCTCATGGTAATATTTGAATCTTATTGAGAAACCAGATATAAGGGCGAAAAAGGCTGTCAAAGGCTCAATCCTAACCAAATGGTATACAATAGAGAGAAAATCGTCGTTTATCACATTTTAAGGATTTACTCTATTCTATCATATATCTAGATTTATATAGCATTGTTCAATCAATTTTATTTTTAGCACTATGACATCCGGCAATACCAGAGTGGTGTCGCATACACGCGTATCCGTCAAGCTTCACAACATTGGTGTTGCACGCAAAATACCATCCAGCAGCAGGCGACAGCACTTTAGTATCGTTTGCATTCTGTTGGTGTTTTGTTTAAGTAGCAATAATTTACATATGTCAGCAAGTCTTTTGTTTCTTGAAATACTAAATACTTAGTAAGACTTGACAATTTATAATCTCGCGATAAATTCGAGAACGGTCAACGACAAGCAAAGTAATCTGAATTAGTGCTGCCAGCGTCAAGCGAAGAAATTTTTACGAGACGTGCAGATGGCAAAGTGTTAATACAAACTATAACTATGAGCATTTTGCATCAAAATGTCTGAATATTTAAATCGTTGATTTTAATTGAGAATCTCATGGATGGTCAGGTGTTCCAACTCATCTATCCTGGTCTTACAATTCTTTGAACACATCACTTGCAGAGAAGACGATAATCTCGAAAGGCCGGATAAGATATATAATAATCCAGATAATCTCCTATCCACTGGTCCGACTAGATCAGGAGTGTCACCGACCTTTCATTCAAATAAGTGCTTCGCACTGTGGGTCAAAGGGTATTGAAGGACCATCGTCAGCACTGTGATTGTCATGAGAGTCAAGTTTAAATTACATACAAAATCCTATTTTCTTTTAACTCATTGGTAAAATGATGACTTTATCAAAGAAATACTCAAATATTAATAAAATCCATGTTAGGCTAGTATAATTGTCGCATAAAAAATATATTTTCCTCGGTCACTTGCCGCAATATTCAAAAATATATTTAAATTGTGTAAAATATGGGTGTTAAATAAAGGAAAAATAATTTAAGAAGGATTAATGTACAATCGAATTGTATCATACATAGCATATATAACCATTTTGTATCAACCACCAAAGGAGAAAAACAAAATATATCTAATAATCTTAGTTGTAGGAATATGATTTAATGTACAGCATTTTACAATACAATGCCATACATAAAAACCCACTTTTTTGTCCTGAATAAATCATATTTTCACAGGCATAATTAGCATGTGAGATCTTTGATGACAAAATATATTATTTCATAATACATGAGTCGTTTATGAAGCAATTTTCTTTGCTTTTTATTTTAAACAATTGTATAAATAACATTGGCTATGAATAATTATGGAAATACATGAGTTATAATTGGAAAAGAAAAAAAAAGTATTTAAATGAACTAATATTGTCAACAAAACTATAATAAATATCCCAGATTTATTTTTGTAAAAATCATAGATCATCATGTCATAAAGATCCATGAATAATAATCATTTATAAAAAGAAAAAATATCTAATAATTATAAGTTCGAGTGGCAGTGGCTTAATTGGCTATCTGACAACTTTTACAGGAAAGAAATTGAAATTGTGAGGTGGGGGCTAAAAACAACGGCCATTAATTAGCTTGAAGCAGGACAAACATATTATTTTCTTGATAATAAAAAAAAGACACTAAAAATTATAAAAGAACCTCTCAAATAAACCATACACATGCATTCACAATTGAATTCTTTAACGAATGTGGTTTTAAACAGTAATATTAAGTTTTGAATCCATCGGCATAAAGGCATCTATATTAAAGAAAAAAAAAACTCATCTTTACATTGAAACATTCAAAACACAGCCATAAATGATTACATGAGATAAAAAATAATAATGTAAGCTGAATTGTGTATCTTTAAACTAATTAAACCAATTCACTCTCATAACTTTTATGATAATACATTCATTTTAAGCCTTCAAATAATCAATTCATACTGTCGGAACGCGCATGACTATCACAATTAATCCTCTTAAATCCGATACTCATACATTCGTATTAATATAAAAACATTCTTATATTAATTTATTCATTAATTCCGTCGATAATAATCCAAATACTATAACTAAGAGCTAAATTATAAGCTACATGCATAAATAAATAAATAAAACCAAAAGCGTTAAAAAGAGAACTCGGTAACTCACCTCTGGAATGTTTGGCGTTTTACATAATTATCCCGTACAAATTCTACCATTTGTTTCTGTGTACGACCGCTATACCTGTTTTAGATATTAATATAAAAATGTAATTAAGACATATTTATAATTGTCGATTCGATTCGCTCATAGCAAATTTTACTATATTCAACATCAATAGTGACTTTATGCTCCATAATACCTGAAAGATGAACCCCTCGAGAGGACCCTCGTTCGATGTCTCGGTACTCTTTTTACGGAAGAACATCTGAAAAAACCGTGATTTTCCACACACTTTTTCCAAAAGTTCTTGCATTCATTCCTGCCTTCGAAGAAAAATTCCACCAGGTCCTTGTGATAATATCCCTGTAATTTATTTTCAAAACGGTTATTTCATATTTATATAAAGCAAAGACAGTTGCATAATATGTAGGTCAATATGTCAAGAAAACGGCGCTAAATGGATTTCCCGCGTTACAACATTTGCGCTTTAGGATATATAAGCGTCTATAAAACGTATATTAACCCTTTCAAATCGGAGAATATAAACGCTACGCTCTAATGTAAATCCACTTTTCTGTCAGCTCCGCCGCAGCGTATAACAAACTCGATAATGAACCAAGCTCAATAAATAAGCCTTAACGCTGTTGATAGCACGCAATATTCCTTCATTTCTTCGGAGTATTTCTTAATGTTCAACTTGTATGGTATCTGCTTTCTGTTGTTCAGCTATTTTTGTCTATTAATGTGTTGCGAAAATAAAAGGACAGGATTACTGTGCAGACCTGCCAGTTTACTTCTGAAGCTAATGACGCCACTCCAGAACAGTCAAGGGAGAAAAACAGAATTGGTCAACGATAAGAATATTGCGAGTATCTTAATTATCAAAACAAACGCCTGCTCTCAAGACAACACAAACAAAAGTCGTCTTATCTTTGTTGAAAGAACTTAATAGCTTATCCGACGATAATGATTTCAGTTAATCATACCTAAATATATTAAGATTGTTTAAACGTGTATCTTTACAGCGCAACTTTGTCATCGATGAACGAGTGTATGATGAGACGCAAGACACCCGTTTCTCACGATTTCTGGTCTGATAGGGTTAACCCGTTGATGAGAAATCTCGCATATGCTGCAAACGAATTTGAATGATACAGAAAGAGCACTCGTATATTGTGCGATTGTATAGATAACGATAACCCAAATTTATCGATTTCAAGCTTCAACAAATGCATTATTTTGTTGCTAACAGTGAAGGCACACACGTGTATTATGTTTACGCGAAGAAATGAACAAATATTGTGCGCTATCAACAGTATTAAGATTAATTTATTAATATACAAGATTGACTCACGCTGCACGGTCCTGAGAGAAAAGTGGATTTGTATGCACAATAAGCGGTACAAATACGAACATAGCATCCGCGTTTAAGTCATTTTAAGATGAACTCACTTATTAAAAGGTTAATGTTTCAAAGACTTTACTTTACAGCGATAAAGATAAGTCTATTTGCACATTTTTTGTATGGTTATTGTACATAATTTTATTACAAAGGTCCAAACTATATTCCAATGCTAAATAAAGTATATGTTTTGTTGGTTTAACACTTTTTTAATGTGTTACAATTCGGCAGAAAATGTTGGGTGTGTTCCAAGCACAAAAAAAAATTATTTACGAGCTACGTGTGTGGGTTTTGCAACGTTTTTCTTCACAGAGGTGAAAGTCTCGTTAAACATCATTATATTTATTTATCACGTTTCAATGGTTTTTACCCACTAAGTGAACCGATTGCTCACAAATATTAGCCGCCTAAGATGTGTTAATATATCAAATGAAATACGTATAACTTACAAATCCTTCAGGGTGCAGTTTTATGAGAAATCTTTTTCGTTTGAATGAAATTTTCCGTATTTTTGCCCAACTGAATGTGTTGATTTTAGTGAGATGTTGAAATACTACTATTCCCATATGTGCAACGGCAATATTGAGTGGAACTCCTTCAAGATCTTTAGCTGGATGCATTTTCATACCTGAAAAATTTAAATTAATAAAATTAGTATTATGTTTAATTCAATTATTTTTGTGTTCAATTGATATACAATAAATACCATATAATTCGCAACGTCTTGCAGTTTCTAATAAGTTTAAATCTGCTTCTGCTGGACTCTGTCCTCTGAAAATTTTTAAACGTCAGTATCAATGCCTTATAAAAGTAGACAATTTTGATTCAAAAATAATATAAATTAAAGCGTACATATGTTTTTTATGATTTTCCATTATTCTTCTTTCTAAATCGGCATCCTGCATAGGGAAAAATTTGTAGCTACTTAAATACGTGTGGTCTGGATAATCTTCTGGCACGAAATCTCCACATTCAGCTATAAAATTACAACAGCCTCATATTAAAGCAGTCATTTATTCGATCAAACATTTTACAATGGAATAAATTTATTAAAATACATACCCTGAACGATATAGCTGGCCATAAGGGCTGAAGTATTTTCATTACATTGTATACAGCCATGAGAAAGATCTCTTTTGATTTGCAGGCAAAACAGGTATCTAGTAAACTCTTCTTCTAATTGGGCAGGATCGGGAGTATAAAACTTGACACAAAATCGCAACAAAGGATCGATAAGCGAAAGTCCCACTTGACGGCATAGTGGCTTTTCCAAATCTAACCAATACTGAAAAAAATAACATGTAATTTAAGACAAAATATAATGCATTATATAAAGTATATGCTTGTATTATTTAAACTCATCTAATTACCTTTGTTCCACCAAGTTCTTGATATTCAAGTCCAAAATAATCTGCCTCAAGTAAATGAAGTTGTCGACATACTTGATCAAAGAGAACTCTTCCAAGAGCTTTTGCCTATTTAAAAAGAAACATTATTACCATAAGTATTCATTATTTCATTCAAATAATATTACTGCATAAAAATATTCATCGTATTACTAATTTTTTACGACTCATTAATACGTTAACGAATTGCATCATTTTGTCTTGTAAAATTCCATATTCATAATTTAAAAAAATGCAGTTGATAACAGCAGCGACGAGTTGAAACACTTAAAATAAATTATGTTTCTATAATCATTATCTCAATCAATATTTATAGTCAGCCGAAATCAAATGATTCAATGCTTCCCCGCGACCATAATTACACCTCTCGAAAACGATCGAGCCTAATATAACAATTTGCAATATTAGTATGAATACAATAGCACCATGACCAAATTTGTCGTAGACCTTATCTCATTATTATTCCAAATGGTACAATAGACGGTGAAAAATATCCTCGTTTACAAATTGAATATTTATAATTGGACATGCAGCTGCTGCAGACATTTTTCTGAATTTGTTATGGTAAAACATAATTATGTATAGCAAATCTTGTTAATCAATTAAGTGCCATAAGTGTCTAAAGACGCGACCATATTCATATTTTAAATTCGGGTTGTTACATCCTTAAATTTGATTCGTTATTGACATTTTCGGACACCTCCGCAAAAATACGGGTGCTCAATTTGATATGAATTCAGATTTATATACAGGATGCGACAGGAAAACTTGCTTATTTGAAACACGCGCCCTTTAGCAACAGTTATTCCGAGAATGGTGGGGTGGCTCTCGTTTGAATTAAAACCTTAGCTAATTTGAAATCGATTCTTCTGATAAAACTGCAATTGAAAAGGTTCAAGAGTATGTTCGTATTTTATGCGCTGTCATACCGTTCATTCGATTGCGATAAAACTTTGCCAACGTATTATTTGTACTTACAGAATCAACGCGCCAGGTAAATAAAAGTTGATGCATTCCTATTTCAACCATTTGTTAATCGAGATTGTTGACTAAAAGACAAGGATGTGTGTTGTGTAATATATAATAAAATATTCCTTCCGCTTGGAATTTACCCTACCTAAACGTCGTCAAATAGAATCAATAGAAATGATTTTACCTGCACTTGAAACATGGTGATAGAATCATCGAGCATTTGCACCCTAACGGCCAACATCTTTCCTCCCTTTTTAGGTGTAGCGGGTGGCGTACGAAACAGGCTACCACCGCCTCCGCAGTCGACACCGGCGGGGGTGCTCAACGAATGGTGCATTCGACCTGTACATCAAGAGACGACGACTTAAAAAATATTGCTTCGACATAAATGCACCTTTTAAAATGGCCAAATTTTCACCAGTCCCGCTGCCAGTGAAGGCCACTCCCGTCGACGATAAATGACCCGTAGAACTGGATCCCCCCAGAGGCAGCTCCGACTCCATGACGAAAGCGGGATGATTACCGCGTGCAAGCGTTTAGACGGGGGCGACAGCAACGTCGCCGTTCATCACAACGCCGACCCGTCCGAGAGATGTTTGAGCCGTTCAAGACGCTCCATTTGTCGAGTAAAATTTGACGCAATATTTACAAATTGTGTGCGGCTCCTTTAATTCTATAAGAGGAAAAGCGTTCATTATTTTACGAAGCATTGCTTACGCGGTAGTATCGATGTTAAATATTGGAGGAATTTATAGATTTAAATCGGCATTGTAATGTTGCTATTCAGCGGTGTGTTAATATATACAATCAAGGGATAATATTAATTATTTATTTTTTTAATCAGAATTAAAATCTTATATAAATGAATGGTAGAATTTTAAAAAAGGGAAAAATGTTTCTAGGATATCTTAAAATATGTATTGGAATGCGACAATGGATCGTCATTCGGCAGAGGAAGTCAGAACGACGACTTTGCTATGTTTACTTTTTATTTCCGGATCGATCTAGGGCGAGGCAAGTTTGACACTAGCCTTCTAAAGACCGATGCGATCCGCCGAAAGGTTCTACGTCTTGGAAGAACTAAGCGGAAGTCCCTGACGTCGCATAGTTCCTTCGTACGTCGAGGCTTCTGCCTTAATTAAAGATCGAATCGTTTGAATGAGATGGGGCGTTCCCCGACGTCGGAGCGCGGATGAAACGAGGCGGGGTTGTGTCGCGAGGGCGAAGTCGCAATTCAGTTGAAAGACGGGGGCGCGAATGATCTGTAGGGCGGGGGCGGGGGCGCGGCGCGCGTATTTACGTACTCTCGTAGCGCCAGGCCGTAACTGTGTCAGAAGCGCGAGCGAGAGCGACTGCCCGCGAATGAGCGAGACGGAAGCCACCCTCTGCGGCCGAGTCATTGATCTCAGCGCACCATCGCCGAAGCCGGACCCGAACGCGGAGCGCTCGTGCATTATAAATTATCCATTACATCGTTCAATGCCAATTCTGAACAAATCTACGCCGTAATATCATCCATCGATTGATTTAAATACGCCCAATATTATTTTCTAAAAAGGGAAACAATATTGACTTTCTGTCATATCCCAGCCTAAAATAATTAAAATATAATCCCCTTTTTAAATTTCATACGCATATAAAAGCATATATTAATATTAGATAAATGTCTATTTAAAAAAAACTCTAATAAAATATTTGGTAAAAATTTATTCAATGTATCCATTTTATTAAATTTATTTTTAGCAATAGAAATAAATGAAATCGAAGCCAATTGAAAAGCATATCAATTAATTATTCGTGCATATAACGGCTTCCCAATTTTTTCATTCATCATTTGCATGGTGTTAATTTTTCGCTATGGCAATATCAAACAAAGACTGCGCTTTGGCAACTCCCAATGCCGGTGTGACAGTTCGCGATGTCGGCGACAGTGCCTGGTGCGGCAGTGCAAATGGAGATAGACGCGGAGGGCGGGGGCCGGGCCGGCGTCGTGGTGTCGGGCGGCGCCGCAGGCACGGCCGGCTCCGTGCAGGTATCGCTGCATCCACTCGTCATCATGAACATTTCAGAACACTGGACCCGACTGCGCGCCCAGGAAGGTTCACCTCAGACCGGTAAGCTCATCAATACCGTCCTAACCAGCATCCTTCGTAATTTTAACCAATCAAATCCCAAACATCGCATTATTTTCATCATGCATCACAATCGAAGTTCACACACATCAAATAATATCACAATGCAAACCATTTCTAATGCGACTTTATTTAGTTTGGATTTATATAAAAATATAACAACCATTAATAAATATTTGCCATATGACCATTAAATTTATTATCATATAGAATATTAAATATTGCTGCTTTGAATGGTAGATTTTGACATTTGATAGTTGTACTTGTTGAAATTAAAACTTTTGTTCCATTGAAAAATCCGTTAGTTATTTGTTGCCAGTGTATCTTCGCCGTGTATTCTCAGTCATCTTTGTGCCATTATAGACCAAACATTAACCTTTCAAAAATTTCGAGAATATCTTGGAAGCACATTTTTATTACAAAAATCAGTGATTGAGTATTTTATTTCATAATAGTCCGATAACATTAATAAGTCTGCGTGCAATGATTTCAAGTTGGTTTTGCATGCAATAACTGCACGAAATCCACGATCTACTAAATAAGATCAACAGACTCATAATGCAGGATAGAAAATTGGTTTATGTTTTTGTAAGCAGAATTTATTTGTATCTTGCTCAAACAAAAATTTCGGCTCTTCATTTTTTAAATAATTCAATAAATTTCTCTCGTATTAGTATGGATTCATCTGAGTTTGTGGGCTTCCTTGCAAAAAAGTTCAACACCCAATCTAGTGAAAAATGTCTTCAAATCTTTGGCTGAGGTCAGAATGAAGAACTATTAAATATTGATAACTAGCGAATACCCTGCATGCGTTGCAATGCCATAAGCGCTTAATAATTATTTGAAAAGAAACCCAGTATGTGGTTTATTGCCTCAGGTCACATGTAGTGCATCCATACAATATTTTTACTATGCCTATGTTATTCCCGCAAGTGTTAACAGTAAGTTGACAAAGTTTTATTGCAATTGGATGAACGGTATGGAAGCGCATTCAATACAGACGAACAATATTGATTTTGTATATATTAGAGTATGTCTATGTTACTCGCACAATCCTTAGTAATAAGCGGACGAACGTTTATCACAATCTGATGAACGGTATGGCAGCGCATTACATACGAACAAACGAGATTAATTTTTATATATTAGAAGATGAGCAAGTAAATCTTTCCGATTTTGTAATTTTGAATTATTTGGAAACTGAAAGCAATCTCCTCTCCCCAAGTTTCGTTTGTATAGAAAAAGTTTACAACAAACGCAATTACTATACTTTTTATACAAATTAGTTATGTTAACTTTAACAAATAAGTCAGTCGTATATGTTAAACTGCGATGCTTATCATTATTTGTATTTTATGCATGTTACTTATCTATACTTATATTTACTTACGCTACAAATTCCCCACACTTCTTATCGAGATGTATGCGAAAGCGTCCTTTGTTATGTTAATCCAGGTAACTTGCTGGATGAGCGTTCTAAATGAAACTCAAAGGTCATGCTACTTTCAATATTGAGCGAACGAGGAGGTGAATGTATGATACAAACGAAATGGATGTAACTCATTCCTATGAATAGAAATTGAAGAAGCCCTAATTCTGCAGTGAACTGTTTGTGGCTGCACTATGATGATGATATTATTTACATAGGACTTAAAAATTGCTTCCAATTATTTTTACTATTTATCTTAACTTTAATAATAATGAAAATGCGTCACAATTATTTTATTTTGTATTAAACCTTTTGCGGACTTCCAACATTATCCACACCGTCCCATATTAATTTTATTTGACACAGACTTCAGCCGCTATAAGAGAACCTGTGATTTATATTGAGATAGAATTGTATATTTTAAAAATTCACTTATCGTGACTTGAAAATATATCATTTTTCAGTCATTGGTGCCCTAATCGGAAAGCAAAAAGGAAGGAATATCGAAGTGATGAACTCTTTCGAACTAGTATTCAGTGTAATTGGTGGAGATGTCATAATCGACCGTGATTATTACGCAATCAAAGAAGAACAATGTATGTATACCTTGATGCAATTTTTAAAAAATCCATGAACCCGGCTATTTTATTTTTGTTTCATTGTTATTAAAGTTAAACAAGTCTTCTCCGAAATGGACTTCTTGGGATGGTATACCACCGGCGAATCACCCACAGAGAAAGACGTGGCAGTTCATAAACAAATATGTGAAATCAACGAGTCTCCGATACTATTACAGTTAAATCCGAATGGAAAAAGCGGTGATGTGAGCACTTTTTAACCTTTTTTAACTTGAAAAGAGAATTTTAAGACGTACAAATATATATATATTTAAAGCTCGGGTTATTTTAAAATTTATTTTATTGCGTGTTTCAGCAATTACCAGTATGTCTTTATGAATCCGTAGTAGAACTAGTTGGCGGTGGTGAAACTGCATTATTACTCGCTCCTTTAAAATACACATTAGCCGCTGAAGAAGCTGAACGTGTAGGCGTTGATCATGTCGCTAGAGTGTCCACCAGTGATGCGGGAGAGAGCAGTCTCGGTGCGTATATTGAAATTCATTTATTTTAATATCTTATGAACTGTATAAATTCATAATTCATTTTCGATTCAGTTGCTGAACATCTGACTGCACAACGTTCTGCTATTCGTATGGTCGCCATGCGAGTGCGGCTTGTAGCTCGTGCCGTGGCTGCTCTCCGGAGCGGAGAATTACCTCCCAATGCTGCACTGCTTCGAGAAGCCAGAGCGCTAGCGCACCGATTGCCTCTAGTAGATAATCCTAGTTTCACGCACCATTTTTATAATGTAAGATCCACATGTATAATAATGTATTTATATTTTTCAATCAGATTCTAATCTTAATACTTATTTTTTTAGCAATGTAACGATGTTGGACTGATGACTTATCTCGGAAGCATCACGAAAGGATGCAATGATATTAATCAATTTGTTAATAAATTCAATATTTTATACGATAAACAAGCCACTGGCCGCAGAATGAGAGGAATATTCTTTTAAAGTGACAATCGAGTGATATGGCTGTGTAATTGTAACTTTGTGAAACTAATATTAAAAATATGTAATTACGACGGACTCTGAAAGAAATCGACAAGCTAAGAAAATAGTTTTATGATGAACTTTAAAATGTATAATTTATCAGATTTGTCCCTTTTTTTATAAAATTTATGAAAAATATATCGTGTAACATATTAATTTGGCCATTAATATCATATAAACCTACGATGGCATGTTCTTTAGGATTTTTTAATTACATCTGCATTATATTACACAAACGTTCAATTCAGTTTAATTTAAAAAAATTATTATTTGAGTAATCATCTTTAAACAAACCAATAAAACAAAAAATAAGCGAAGTCATGGCAGATTGAATTTATCATCCAGTTCATACTTCATTTATTATTTTGCATGGGTAATTTTAGCTTTTTTTAAATGGTTTCTTATATGAAAAATCTGAATTTATATTATTTGTACAAAATTCAAATTTATAGCTCTAGATGATCTTTAACGATTGACTGATGTTCTTGTAATTAAAATTAATTTAAAATTCACACAATACACAAGTATTCTACAGTAACTCTAGTTAATATATTTTTCATATTTTGTTTGTTTTCAAGAAATATTTTTATTTTATTTTCATTCTTTCTGTATGTATCTTCACTATTAAAATATTTCATGATATTAGTGTATACATGAATAAATATTTTGATTTGTTAAACATGATTTATTTCCTTAGACACCCTTTTGTACCGACATGTTACTCATATAGCTATCGTCTTTTACGAGGGGCTACCCAAAAGAAACCGAACTGATGTAACATCGTCGCTAAAGAAGGTCCCGTTCGACTTGTGTGGATTTTTTAGTGACCGTTGTTTTGTGTGCTTGTCGCTTTGTTGTATCTCTCGGAGTATCCATGCAAAAATACGGACATAACAGCAGATCCAGGCATGGAAGCCGATCGACCAGTGGTAGCAGCGAATCGTCCAATTTTTGGTACACAGCCTTGTCTGTGTATCAATTTTTAACCAAAAATTATATGACTCCTGCGTTTCATCCATCCTATTCACAGGTTCCTGTCCTATGCGACTTTTATTTCCCCGAATGAAAAGATACTTAAAAGGAAAGCGTTTTGCTGATGATTCTTTTGGGTACTTCCTCGTATATACTCGTTTCTTTGAAATATTAGATGGATTGGATAAAATTTCTTTGAATCAGAATTAGAAAAATAGCTGTAAGCATATTGCATGTTTAATTTTGCTTTCGGTTGTTGTTGCGTTAGTTGATTAGGTGGTAATAAAAACATACACATTGTCAAAGCTATATATTTTTAGAAAAAATTGATATGAAATTTAACATCACATATTTTGACATCATCGAAAATATTGCTTCTGTAATTTGTTAATACTATTAATAACGATATCAACTGACGGCGATCGAGGATTAAGAAGTATTTTTTATAAAATTCCAAAAAAGACCTATTGTCGTTTATTCAAGCTTTGAATAAAATTACAAAAGACTTAACAGTGGAGAAGCATTTATGAAATTCCGTATCAGTCTATAGAGTTTCTTATATTAAAGTGTAAGCATAATAGAACTGCCATTTTTTTTATGTATCCATTTTATGTTTTACGGCTAATAGAAAAATACAAAATAAAAAAATAGTGCGAAACTTTCAAAAAAGTTTTATACATAATTTGATCTATCCTCTGTGATTTTGTTTATGTCTATTGGATTAAATGCTTATGAAACAAGTCATATCGTATTCATATATTATACGCATAATTTTTCAGTTTTATCTGCTTTTAAGATACTTTCCTACGATTCACATGGAAAAAGAAAACATTTATTGTATTAAACAATTTGATAAATATTCTGGAGTTTGCATGAATTAACGAACGACGTTTAAATAATGTTTCGTTATTTAAACCGCTTTGAATTTAAGAAGAACATTTTTAAGCAAACTTACCTTATTAAACACGTTTTATACATATTTTTGAAATAAATAAAGTTCAAACTTATGAGATATATAAAAGACGTAAATAGAATAGAAGTCTTATAAGTTCTATGATCAATTTTTGTATTTAAATATTACAAATTATAGTATATATATAATATTAAAGTTATAATTTAAAAATTACCTCTCCGATATTTTCAAACGTATTTATATTATATAGAATTTGGCTTTTTACAAATTTCGTAACAACTCTGTAATCAATATTGCTCAAATTACAATACAGAAGATACTCGATTTATATCATAGGCCATTGAGTGATACTTACAACATAAATCAAGTTTTACCTGTATAAATGTTCATAGTTAATCCTATAAGAGATATTAAATTTATGCACCTCGAAACGCATCCATATGTACAGTGAATTGCACAAATAAACTTAAAATTGTACATCCATAATTAAACATCAATTGTATAATAGAAACATTTAACAGGAATGAAACCACACATTTGCAACGCGATAAATTCACGTTAACAGTCGTCTTTGAATTTCTCAATCCCGATGAGTTCATCAAACAACGTGTTGTTTTCGTGTATGACGTGCGGTTCATTTAATAGCTGTTGAGCAAATCTCAGAGTCTCCGTTGTTAGTTGACCGACTGTCCACTTTCGGTCCATCAAGACTCTAAATAATGTATCGAGCTGAAAATAAATTTAACAAATCGTAAATGAACAACGGCAATATTCCACGATCTTATTTGATTGTTACCTTGAAAAGTAGTGGATTTTGTAATGTATAATAAATGAAGCGTAGGTGATCCAGCCACACTCGCCGCCAACCATTGTATTATAAGCTTCACCTGTGGATCGGCGCATTTGTTCTCTCCGCATCCCCAATTTCCCGTTATAATTGGTTTTATACATCCGCCGGACGCTGATTTATTAACCAAACGAGATAACTGAGAAAGAAAAGCATAAACAAATAGTTTTTTAATATAACATGTAGTTTTAACGAATACCCGCACGCTCTGCTGCTGATTATATGCGGGATCTGTTTCACAGATTTAACTACAATAATGCTGAGTACAACTAGCTTTTCCACTGCAAGTCTGTGAAACGTATAGAATGCATATAACAACCAGCTGAGCGTACCCTGATATTTATACCCATCCCGCTCATGAAGAATTAATACATGTATCTGAATTATATATCAGTCATAGCTTAATATATATAGACTAAAAACAAATTAATTAGCATTTCATAGATCGTAAAAATCAGTTGTGTGAGTCCTGAGAATTATTCGTTATCAATTTTATTATGAGAATGTTAATAACAATGTCTTATCGTGAATAGGGTGAGAAGTATCTCACTTATCGTATTTTGAAGTACATTTTTATTTATTCGCCGCTTGAAATAATTTAAAAATACACTGTCTATATTATATTGTACATATAATACATAATTGAATTATAATTTTCCATGTTATCTCAGTTTAAGAAATGGATAAACCTTTTAATAAATCATGGGTTTTGACTAATTAAAAAATACTTTTCATATAATTAGGCCAATAAAAGTATCTTTTACTTTTAATCAACGCTAACATAATAATGATAATATATGTAATGTTAAATCTTATACTAGATGAAATGAACTGTGAAAGCATTAATAACTTTATGTGTTGAATATTTGATTGTTTTCTATTTAAATTATATTAATTAATTTGCTGAAAATGGTCTTGTATTTTACGAAATTTTGAACCTCAATTGCAATATTCAACACTCCTGTTTATAGCAAATATTGTTAAAGCCTCGTCCATAATTAAGCTTAAAAAATTCTATCAAATAAATTAAAATGAAATACATGCAATTTTTTAAATAGATATGATTTTATTAGGAGTAAAATTCAAATGCCTTCTTGAAAAGATCAAATTCATATCAAGCCTGCATTTTATATATTACCTCTTACGTCATATTTCTTCGTATAATTTTGAAAATGGTTTTTAATAGTGCATGCCCTTAATTCCTCGCATCGATAAACCAGTCGAAATGTAATTGAAACTGTGCGTAAGACGTGTAATTCTTAACGTTATATATCGTTCGTCTGAACGATAAAAGTGTTGCGTTTTCAGGAAGTGGTTATTCACTACATAGATTTTAGATTAGTCAATTATTTTTTCGTTGTGAAAACCATTCCGTATGAGGTATTAGTTTTCAAGCTTATTATGTGGAATGGATTATACTTGATTACCTGGGATTTTTGTATCTTCAAGGTAATTGGTTCGCACTCAATTGTTTGTTCGATTGCTTCTGTAATGCAATCTATCACCCACGCTAACTTCTTTTTCTTTCTCTTTCCTCTCGAAGACCTCGAAAATGATTTTTGGGCGATCGGATTCGATATCTTATTACGTATATCTTCTGATTCATTCGGACATTCCGTTCCATTAGAATTTCCATTTTCCCCTTCGCCCTTTCTTGTTTCTTCGCTTACAGTTTTCAATTTATTCATATGGCTCGGAATCTCAGTTTCCAAAATCTCTTTAGAATCGAACTCGTTCTTTACTCCGTTAGTTTCATCGTATCTTGGCAATTGTAAACTCTTACAGGTCATAATTTGTTAGATGTTTTATGAAAAGATGAAATATGTGTATGTACAAGAAAATGATAAACTCCAAAGTGAAAAACATCCAATTCTATTAATTAAATAATTTCATAGAATTGTTAAATAATCTCATAAATTAAATAACTATCTACTATCATCAGACAATGTATAATTTATGCGTTAATTTAAATCGTTAATATATCTCGGTTATATAAGCTCGATGTGATATGGCGTTAACAATTTGTTTTATCTATATATTTTGCTTGTTTTAACGTTGTAATAGATTTCAATAATTTGCATTAAATCTTACAACATTGAAATGAGAAAATGCTTTAAAAATATATAAATAAAACAAACATTTTTATTTTTAATAGATGAACGTCGAATACACTATTGTTAACATGCAACGGACTACATCAGTTTAATACACTATTTATTTGATAGCCCCATATATTTAGCATGATCCTAAAATATATTTCAATCAAAATTTGGAATAAAGTATATATTGTATACGCAAAGATAATGCGAAATGTTTTATACATCTATTGTATTTATATTAGTGCTTATATAAATGATGCTTTTTTAATTTTTTATACTACAATGCAATAATATTTGTTCTATTCAATGGCATTTGGGAATCATCCCTTAATATATAATGTATAATATGTATATATATCATAAGTTTTTAATGATTAAATTTCATAAAACAAAGATATTTCAGGATAAATATTGTATTTGACTTGGCAAATGCTTTTAAAATTGATTATCCCATTCATAAAAAGCTCTTAAAATCATCTTTGATATCATGTAAAGATCCTAATTATTGACTGTACAATTAAAAACCGTTGAATTTATTTTGTTTAAACGATCAATAATTTTATTACTTACCAACTGTGCTGCTAGTTTATGCTTATGCCTTGCCAATTCCAAACTCAATGACCGAACGCTTTTCAAGAGTTTGCTTTTGTTGATTGATCTTCTGTCCATTGGTAAACAGCCGTCCGTCATCGGTACTCCTGCGAAGGATTCGCTCAAGGTTCGTTTGAATAACGAACTTGCAAATCTCACCACGGCTAAATCCCTCGAATCCAATTCCCTTTCCTTCTTTTTATTTGAGTCATTCTCAAATATTGGATCATCTAACCAATGACTAAATTGCTCGTATACTTCTTCAAGCTCAGAACTATTATAAAAATACATAAATATATATGATTGAATTATGTTCATGAATTTATTTATATATTTAATTTTTACCTATATTCGGTACTAAAACTATATCTTGAGCTATCATTCGTATCTTTTCTTATTAAGCCGGGACTCCGTCTACTGCGGAATTTCGAAATCCATTCTTGTTCATGCTGTAATGAATTTTTCAGGAAGTCCTCATCAAGCGAATCCTCCGTCAAGACAAACCCACCAGATCCACCACGATTCAATCTACAAATACATATTTATATTAAATCATCTATTAAACACAAATATTCCATGATATCACACTCTTTTTATACCGTATATCTCGATCTTGTAAACCCGAACCCGTCACACTTATTCCAACCGCGTAGCTCGAATCCGTCGACAATGAATCGCTCAATGAATTTTCCATCTCTCGTCTCAGAGCGTCTTTTAATCTCTGCGCAAAACTTTCACGTCTCTCCGCCGTATTCAATTCCAGACTGTATTGCCTAGCTTGGTGAGCTTCATCTCCGCTACCTGCGTCAATCAATAGTATTAAATACTCATTGTATAATATTCATTTACCTCATTTGCTATATACGCATTATACCCTCTTCAAAGCTTGTATTGGCACTGTGGAATTCATCGAAACTCGTATTGCAACTTGAATAAAGACTGTCGCATAGATCAATCGTTGGTCTTTTAACGGGTAAGCACTCCCCCGATGATCCTAATACTATAAAACGTCCTCGTCTATTATTTAACGTGTTCATTTCTGGCGTCAAATGGCATTTCTTTTTTGATATCTCTACACCTATTTGATTTAATAAATTTAATTAACACAACATTTCTGGATCAAATATAATAAATAAATTTATATTGTAAATAATGTTTACTTGGATCGTTCAGGTTGATGGTAGCTGCGCAATAAGCGTCCGGAGATGGTGATCTACTACTAAAACTGTTTATCGTACTGGCCGAGATTTGTTTTACTATTACGGTTGCTTCTACTTCCGGAGGAGTTTGACTAAAAGATTCCCCTAAAATATTCATGAATAATTGTTATTTTAAAATGTAAATATGTATGTATTTTGTTGTGATTGCGTTACCGATGGGTGAAAGTCTTCTTTCAAGATTTCTCGCGTATGATTCCTGAGGTTTGAGTGGCTTCTGTTGAAAACCAAGTAAGCATTTATTTAATTCCCGCAGTATATTATCCTCCTCGTATTGACTCAGTGGTAAAATGCTGTAATTTTCAGGATCCAAACAACATAACGATACCTGCAATAATAAAATACTTTAAATTCTCTGCAATGGAATTGCTTAAGAAGTCAAAATTGTGCATAAATATTTCATATTGCTCACCAATTGAGGCGTAGGTAAGACTTCCACATTCCATTTTTGTTTAGGGTCTGATATTTTAGCAAATCTTCGGGCACCTTCAATTCGTAATATCTCATTATCTTCCAAGGCTTCTATAGATAACATTAGTGCTAATATATCTGGCATGGTGCACATCATAATCGCTTCCTTTAATTTGATCAATTTGTTATTAAAATAATTGTATTTAATATTACATCTGTTAAATGATAAAATTAAATAAAACCTGTGAGTTTGCTTTTCCTAAAACATCTCCACCGAGACGTGAATTTGCAAAACATATTTCCATTCCTTCTATGCTGCACCATTCTATTCTACCTTCATGCTTAATTTGTATTCTACAAAGTGGAAGACTGCATTCCAACCAATCTTCAATCGTTAACCATTGCTTTGAATTCATAATCTATTTAAAAAAATGAATCAAACGTTAAAATTTAAATATATTCATTATATAATACATGTTTTATTAAATTATGAATGTATTTATAACTTACTTGTCTGGAGATTTTCATAGTTCCTTCATTTTTATTCGTTTCTATCCAATCAAAATAATGCAAAATACTTTTTAATTTAGCTTTTTGGAAAGGACTAAAATACACATTGAAACATTAAAGTATTGTTCGTAATATAAAATCAGTAAATTGATTACTGTAAGACATTTACCTGTGTAAATTTTTGAAAAAATGTGTGAAATTAAAATCTTGTAGAGTCGGATGTGTCTTTAATGTCCTTTTTGGGTATGTGGAAAAGAAAGCGTGGGCCAACAGTGATGATAAAAAGTCATAGCTTAATTCAGTCAAATCGGCTAAAAAACAAATTATTCAACACTTTAATTATTCTATTTCATAAATATATTTATTAAAACGTGCGAAATTTACCTTGTTGCTGAAGACTGAAAATGAGTCCATTCGGCGGCTTCCAATGCTTAAGTTGAAGTGCTCTGTGTATAATATTTGGAAGCGTTTGATCCATAAAATGATTCCTCTCATCGCTCGTTAAATCGTTTTCAAGAAAGTCACGGAATTCTTCAAATAGTGTTGGATCTCTTTCGTCTTCGTCCGGATCTAAGCTTATACTGAAATTACATTCATTCATTGCCGTTATTGGAATACTTTTAATGCTTTTTTTTAATATAAATGTATACATACTTGCACATATCATGTATCTTAAGCATTCCATCTATGAGCTTTTGTGAGGAAGACGCTAGAAGTAAATGTTTTAAGTGGCGTTGAAGTGACGACCACCATGGAAGTTCACAGGGTAGCATTACCAACGCCATGTTTCATCTATTTAAAAAAGATTTATATCATGATAAGTATGCTAATTTTGTATTTAAAATAAATTCATCCTTCGTCTAAAGTATGTATCGAGTATAATTCAGAATCAAATCTTTCAGATCAATGTTAGATGGATTTTTCACAGATATATATCTGATGTAGTCGATAAAAATAATATTCCTGAATTAAATCCCTCTTTTTCATCCGCTTATTTAATTTGACTGACCTTTAACCAAAAGTTATATATAAAGATGTGTATTTTAAGCATCTATTTTTATGTCCTTTATTATAATATTCACGGTGGAAAATAAAGATTCATACTAATATATGGATCCAAAACAAATATGATTTCGAAGGGTCTTTTTTTGAAGATTATGCTTTTTCTGATTGACTAAATTCCAAAAGTTCTCATCCGTATCATGAGATTTTAATAATATATAATGTCTCTTCTCAAAGAAGTTCTGCTATAAATTTAGTAGTTTCAGAAATATAATCTATAATCTATTTGTGTAATAAAAGTATCACAAAAAATATAGCCACGGGTTTTATGGAAACGGTTTCAAAAGTTTTTTAAGATAAATAATAAATGATGTTAGACCTAAACTATTTTCACCGGTCACTTTTCATCCTAGGAAAGCGTACAAGAAAATTTTTCGACAAATTATTTACCCAAAACTTTATTTGGCTTTGAATTATTTTATAGAGCTATTCATTTCAGCTAAATGTTTACTTTTTCCCTGGAGATTCAGGATTGAACTGTTCAATTTTTCACAAATATATACAAAGGCTTTAAACAAAAGTTTTGTTCGATTTTTGTTGAGTATTTTAACAGCAGCTAACTTTTTTGTATGATTTCTAAGTAAACAATTCAAAAATAGTGCAAACAACTTCAACAATGAACCTCAAGAATAACCAAAACCATCGTTAGCAATGAAGATTTAAAGCCATAATGGAAGCTAATCCACATATAACAGTCATTGTTTCGTTTGTTTTTCTTCATCTCATTTCAATAGGAAAGATTAAAAACTGGATAAATGGGTGCCGCATGAACGGTTTTAATTCTCAACTTAGAACTCCGCACGTTCATGTGGTACACCCTTATAGTAAATATGTTTTCTAGGTAGTAATCATAAGTCAATATGATTTTGGCAAAGTACATTTATATCCTTCAAAATACGCAATTATGTGAAGATTTGTTTCACAAATATTGAATATCCATATATATATGAGGGTAGGCTGAAAACTAATGCACGAATGCTTGTAGATTGAGAATTCCTTTGAAATTTGGCTGACTTAATCAATACTTATGTAGACACTTTACAAACTAAAATAATTCTGATTTGTCAAGCCGTTATTTTTTTCTTGTTGAAAAAATTGTGAAAAAACATCAAAATTCACGAAAAAACTTTCAACAAGATGCTAAAAATGGATCTTTCAATATTTTGTAAAAATCCTAGATTAAAATGCCATTTGATTTTTTTACTTCAAATAAACAAAACGCTCGCAATGGTGGTAACCGAAAAAAACTTTTTATGGTGATGAGTGACTAATTGCCGTGTACTTCAACAATAAGAGACGATTTCATTCTGATAAAATTGTAAGGTATGCTTAAAATATGAATAAACGTGTGGTAAAAATTTCGCAGTTGTATGTTTATTTAGTTCGCCAAAAATAATTCCTAAAACGATGAAAAAGTGCCTTCACACGGATGATCCATGTCTTCATGGCACGTTTTTCAAATATGGAAGTTTCCCTACCACACCCTATATTATATGATTCGAGTAACTGTAAATTATCCCAATTTTTTGCTTGTTTGCTCTAAACAGATTGTAAACATTAGCTGCATGCAAAATTCGATTGATGGCATGTAATTGGAATATTGGGTAACAGAGCTCTGGAGGAATTTCCGTGATTTTACAGATAAAATAGGACGGAGTGGCCACAAATGCTATATGTTCAACCGGTCCGTTTTTCGGACCGCCGATACGACGATTGAGCGCCTCGCAATCGAATACCATTCACACTGGGGTGATGTAATGAGCGTCGGAGTATTGTATTTGGGTCCCACCACGTACCTCCGTGCCCGCACTGTGACCAGTTTGCACCGATCATCGTAGACACACGCTTACAATTCAAAAAGTACGCACCAGGCGTAAACGTCAATGAATCAAGGGGTGTTGCTGGGAATGTTCTCCTGCTCCATCGTGACTGGTGCAGTATTTTCAGGAAATAATGGAGGGTTGGAAAATTCGTTACCAGTCCTGGACGAAGCTAGTTTAATCCGGAAATTTAAAGTTTATTATTTAGTTAATGCGCCATATGCACGGGGATCAGCCACTAGGTCTGCGTGTCCAACAGATGCTGAAGCGGAACCTCAGACACAATGCAGGAGAGCTTTCCGATCAACCTCCATGCCCGGACGTGACCATAGGATTATACAACTTTTAGCATATATGTATTATAAAAACGGGAAAAGTCAATCAGTGTTGATTAATGTAAAGTAGAATGGTCAAGTAAAATAAATGCCATATGCAATTCTTGATTGGGTCGGAATTCTATGTTTTGCGCCCCAAACCCATTTGCGCCCGTGGCGAGCGCTTCCTTTGCCACCCTCTTGTTAATAAAATATTCTATCAGATCTCCAGGCTCTTTTTCACTCACAAACCCCTCGAAGTCTCGTTTTAAAACCACCCCAGGCCTCAACTTTCTTTCTTTCTTGCACCTCTTGAATGCTCGCGAGTTCTCCGAAGAGCAAACAAGAAGAGGACTTTATCTTCTTGGCGTCACTCGCTTGGTCTTTCATCGGTTTATCCGATGAAACTCTTGATGCTCGCTCGTGCGACTCGTAACCTGAAATTTTGCTCGTAAACTGAGACAAAAATTTTGACGAGGTTCCATTGTATTGTGTTAGTATTACATGAGTAAATGAAAGACTTTCTTCGATAGATCTTCAAAATAAAATAACAGAATATATGGTGAGTTTGAAAATCAAATTTTTATTAAATTATTTTATGTACTTTGTATAAGCGCATCGTTTTATTCAGCGAAACGCCGTTTTATAACCGCGCCGGGGGAGAATTTATTGGCACTGAGGCCCGCAAACAATGTGTTAAATTGCGCAAAGGGCCTCTCATGTGCCAACGTAATTTATTTTTATGTTCTAAAAATATTTTTAGCTTTGGATTTAATAGACTTTTTAATTTAGAATAATTGATTATTTTGATTTTCAGAAATCCGTTCTAAAAATAGAGGAACTATTTGGCCATAATGCAAAGTACACGGCCATAAACCTTTGTATTGTCGCATATGACATTTTAGCGCGAGATTAGTTGACAGTTGAAACATGTGGACAGCTTGGTGCAAAGTCCACGATTGTGAAACATGATAAAGTTAAGATCAGTCGCTTCTCAGCTCGCCGCAGTTATAGTCTTGTTCGTTTCCTCATTATAAAATTAGATCCTGATCGAAATGGCGACCAAAGGAAAACTATTAAAGTTCCTCATCCTCGGAGCTCCCGCCTCCGGAAAAGGGACCATATCGTCGCGCATCGTCAAGAAGTATAACTTCGAGCATGTTTCGAGTGGCGACAAACTACGAACGAACATACAAAACAACACTCCGTTAGGACTTGAAGTCAAAAAATACATGGAGCAGGGCGCTTTGGTACCCGACAACCTCATCATAAAGTTTATGCTGGAAGAATTGAAGAAAGTCAATCGAACTTGGATATTGGACGGATTCCCCAGGACGGGCTCGCAGGCTGAACAACTTTGGGAGGTGCAGCCCGTCGACTATGCCCTAAATTTGAGAGTGCCCTTTGAGGTTATAATCGATCGAGTCAAGGGAAGATGGGTACATTTGGCATCCGGACGAGTATACAATATTGATTTCAACGCACCGAAAGTTCCCGGAAAAGATGATGTAACTGGAGAAGATCTCATTCAAAGACCGGATGATAAACCGGAGGCCGTTAGAAAAAGGCTGGAAGTGTACGAAGAAATGACGGAACCTATGATTGCATTCTACAAAAAGAAAAATATATTAGAAGAATTCCACGGGAGAACATCCGATGAAATTTGGCCGAAAGTTGTTGAATTTTTAGATAAAAAAATCAATTAACGTCTTATAAATTATACAATTTAATTTATTTTCTTCGAAAATTCCATCATTTAGTATTTCGTTCGTACAATATTTTATACGTTGAATCAATTTATTTTTCTTCGCCGAATGTCTAATGTTTTAACATCGCATTCCATTTATATTTACTCTTCAGTGAGAATTTAGTTATCTAAATCAATCGACCGTCTTATATTGTATACTATAAAAAATTTACATAATAATGCTTTTGCTTACAAACAATATTTATATTACATGCACTAAATTGATTATAGATAGTATTGTTATCGTAGTTTTAGTAGAACAATAAGATAAACTGTTATGAGAAATATTTTTTATAATACGGTATTCGATAGAAATTTAACGCGCAAAGTAAATGACATGAATAAATAATAGTAAAGACGTGTTAAATGTTCTTATCGTCGATTCAATGCAGCTATTATGTTTTTTTTTTCTTCTTGTTAAGTTTCAATTATCGCTCGACTTCGTTGTTAACCACTGGTACAAATTTGTTTTAGCGTAATTTACTCATTTCATCAGATGTATCTTTTTGAAGTTACGACGATAATCATCTTAATAAGTTCGATACACAAAGCAGATGATTGCTCATATTTTTATTTTCTGTATGTTAGTTTTTATTTTTTGAAAACGCTCAATTTTTTGACATGCAATTTTTTAAAGAATCTCTAACGTCTATTAGTGATTTAGAAAGCAAGTTTATTGGATCATAATGATTGATATTACAAGGGTGCGTTCAAAAAGTAATCATGTATTGAACATATTTGTACAATTAGTCAAAAGTCTTCTAAATAACATCCTGCATTGATACAGTTCTGGAGGTGGTGTTACAAGGCCTAAAAGGCTTTCTCCAGGATATCATTTAGAGCCGATGTAACATGAGCTTGGATGGTTTCAATCGTGTCCCAATGTTTTCCTTTCAGGAATCCTTTTAAGCGAAGGAACAAAAAATGTCTGGGGAAGGTGTTGAGTGCGGTCGTTGAGGTCTTGGCCGGGAAATCGTTAACAATGAAGCTGCTGTGGCTTAGCGCGTCGTCGTGATGAAATTTTCATGCGTCTTTATGTTCAAATCTTTGCTTACATTACGATAAACGATTATTTTTGTCATGTTTAGAGTTTCTGCTATGTATTGAAGGCTCAACCGTCTGTCAGCGTTCAAACAATCATGCACCATTGGAGAACTTTTCAGTGTCAGATTTCCCAAGTTTAATGCCTACTTGGAGGCGACGTAAATGATACATTTTAAAGCTAACACCCCTCTTAATCTAACCCAACAGATTAAAACGCATTATGGTCTATCATTGCGTCTGAAAATAATTAGACGCATTACTTTTTGAATGCGCCTATATGTACCGGTATAGTTTGCGTGCTACAACTATTCTAGTGTTCGCTTTAAACTTTAACGCATGTTCTGTGATGTCTTATTTATGCTCTTTTAACATGTGTAGTGCTCTTAATGCAGTTATAGAACTGATGTTTACCATTCTTTGATGTATTGAATGTTGTAAGAGTTAAAAAAAACATTAAATTTAAGTGATAAAAACCTTGTTTTATTTTGTTAAGGATCATATACGACGGGAATGGTTAAGCGTGATGTTGTATTATTAATTTTGAGTCATATTGGATGTACTAAAAGACGCTTGCCGTCATTCGGTTACTTCTGATATGACGTATAAAGATGTACTACGTTTTTAAATAATACAAATGGAATATAAAATTACAGCTTGTATTGAAACAATGTCAGTAGCACGCATTCTATAATCAAATTTAGAAATAACATGAATTGTTTATAAGAGGATCGGAAAGCCATTAAAATCATCAATAGCTGGTTAGTTACGCTAAATTTTTGTATGCATCTAGAGACTGAATATAATGAGCTATTTATCATTATATGCAATTGTTATCTTTTTTTACTGATTGTTGCATATCTGATTTGTGCATAATTGTATTTATTTTATATTTAAATATAATATTTTTTTCATCTTTATCTTTCTGTTTGTATTCTTCATATTTAAAGATCATGATATATGTATCATATTTGAAATCTACTGTTCATTTCCATTATTTTTGATTAACTTGTATCCTGATCGTTCCACCTCGATTCTCCTCGATTTTCTATTTCTATTTCCAGGTAAAATGTTATAAAAAATAATAATTCTCACCCGAAACTTTAAAGACTATTGACTGTGTATATAAGGAAGATTGTTATGTAATGACGACAAATAGAAGACTTTGGTATATGATATTTTAGACCTTTGAAAATAGAACATTGATTCTTAGATATATTTATCACTAGCTCTGTTTCGAGGACATTTCGTTAAAAATATCATAATTTCAATCAATTAAGATTATCGAAATGTAAAAATGTTTTAACGACATTATACAATTATAATGATTGAAATGTGAATCATTATCATCTACGATCACTATTTATGAACACTTCATTTTACTAAATGCACATGATAGTTTTGTGTGATGTAAGCCATACAAATATTGTTGTTGATCGTCGAATATTGGCAAAGATGAAGTATTTCCCAGTGCATTAATTGCCAAGCTGACGGAAGATGTTTAAATAGATTATAGCCGTGCATAATTCAAATGTTTATGTTTGTTTGGTCACTGACATGCGATGCAACGTTAAAGCTTGTAAATCAGTGGCCGGCAAACTCGTATGAGCTAATGACATTTCTTGCAACATACTGAACATAAATACGCTATTGATGTTGTTAAATATATCCCGATGTAATGTAATGGTTTCTTGGAACTTGTTTATTTTTTAGAGGGTTTGATTCTTGAACAAAGCCTTGATTAACATCGGATCAGAATCAATATGGGACAAATGTTATGACTAACAAATTCAATCCACCAGATTAAGTGCTACAAATTCAATGAAGACTTGTTTCAAAATTGTCTCAGGTAAAAAAACATAAGCTGAAAGAATGACCGAGGAAATCCTTGCTTACTAACAGTCACTCGCTGCATATTAAACCAGTGATCTCTCCTCAACTAATCACTATTAATTTATTTGTTTATGGAGTGTATTTATTTTGTTTCAAATTTAGATTAACGGTAAAAGTCGCCCATTTGTATTGCATTTGGAATTTGACCAATGGACATTTGGATATGCTTATATTTAAAAGGCTATTTATAAAGACAGTCCTGAAACCGACATCAATCATGTTTAGAAATACACCTATTGTTGGCTTAACGTGCCCTAGACGTGTTTATAATTTTCAATCGGGAACTAAAGTTGGAAACATTTCACATATATTATTTTAAAAAAAATTAAGTTGCGCATATTAAATGTTCTTGTATTAAAGTTGAAATTGGGATTGGGATAGGTAATGGTAAATCATTTTCATATGTAGAGCTGTTGAAAATATGTAAGCAAATTATTTTTAAAGAAGATTTGGAAAGTATTTAATTTAATTAAACGTTTAGATAAATTATAAGCCGTCTTTAGATGAAAAAGATTATGGATTATTGAGGTACTCATGCGATTAAAAAGCCAATTCCACCATCTAAACAATTTAACATGAACAAGAAGCATATGGAGACAATTCAACCAGAATATGGAGATTTAGTTTATCGTAGAGAAATTTAATATTTCAGCTGTAATAATTAATTGAAATTACTTTTTTGAAGTAACAAAAGCAACTGAGTAATGTTCAACTTGTTGATAAACAAATATACGCGGTAATTGAATATTTCGCGCAAAATTTTGTAAAAAAAAAAATATTACGTTAAAGTGTATGACATTAACTAAGAAACTCTTATGAGTAATTTATTACACTTGATTGACCCGAATATATCCGCAAGATTGTAGTCTTCAATTTCAATTTTGAGCTATAAAGATAACAACAATACAAAACTGACGAAAAATGTAATCTATATATATATATATATATATATATATACAATTAATATTAGATTTTTTTTAATGCGAATTCGCATAAACAAAAGCTTTGTCCTCCATAGAAAATGATGAATAGGTACCATTTTTTTTGAAAACCGCATAACTTCAAATTCGCATAAAAACAGATCCAAGTGTATATAAATGAAAATTTGTTTGTTTGTGTACTATACATTCCTATACCATTCATGCGATTGCGATGAAACTTTGGTGAGTTATTGGGCTTGTATCCGATAAGGTTTTCAAGTTAGTCTATATATGTAAAAATGACTGATTGTATGTATGTTCTGTATATAAATTTAAAATGAATCACTCACGCTATGAAATGAATATCAAATCTGGAATTGTTAAAATTCTATTTGTTTTGCTTTATTTGAATAGAGTGGGTTTTACACGTAGTAATATTTGAAAGTCGTGTCTAAATTTGGAAGACTGTCCACGAGTATTATAGAATAGTTATGAATGTCAAAATTAAGTATTAAAAGCGAGTGAATATGAAAGGCCATGTGTAACTATTTCGGATCAAGCTACTGATGTGTTAACTTTAGTATTCGTTGGCACCACTCCAGAACCTATTAGCAATTATTTATATTTCGGTTTAATTATGCTGAAATTTTCAAATTACATAACAATGCGGTTGGGACTCGACGGCCAGATCAAACGTATTGTTTTCATTTGCGTTCTCTGGATTCGTTTCTTTTTATTGGCATTTATTGTGGGCAGCCGATCAAACATACAACGTATAGAAATCCATTTAATTGGCAGGAAGTACTCAAATATTATTGAACTGTTTTGTTTGCATGTTGAATGTTTCTATAGTGGACTAGTTCTTGCTTCTTTAAATTTAAATTGTGGAAACAAGTACAGTAGCCCCTGATAATCCGACAAACGTTTTGCAAGACGGTGTCGGATTGTTCAATTTGTAAGCCCCCGACCCCTTGTAGTCCGGATCATTTTGGAAAGGAGCTCTTGTAATCAGGGCCGTAACAAGGGGATGGCAAAGCAGGCGCCCGCCACGGGTGCAACTAGGCTTGGGGCGCAGAATACCGACCCAGTCGAAACTTGCACATGGTTTTTATGTTACTTAACCAGTCTACTTTACACTGGTAATGTTGTAAGATGAGATAATGAGAGTTGGCGTCCGATCGCGAGGCGTTCTTTCGTCATATCAGCCGTCCGAAAAACGGACCAGTTGAGCACATAGACTTAATAGCCACTCCTTCATCTTTTAGGGATTTTTGCGATATTTTTGGGGAATTTTTCAAAATTTCATATGGTGTACCAAATACATAAAAACGACTAAAAATTATTTTGATAACGAATTAAAGAAAAATCGCAATTATATTGATGCCAAAAGTATTTCCATAATAAATCACCGATGCATTTCTAACTATAATACTACAGTCTATAAATGTATAGTCTAGACAGGCACAATTAATTAAGAATAATTTGAAACATATGCCATCAACGGCCATGTGTTCATTAGCAATGTCTGTTTAACACAGCCAAGAATCAAACAAAAAATCGTACCGTAAAGAACGTAGATAGCTGATGGCGCTTAAAAATATATGAGTGTGATAAAATCAACAATTCAAACATGCAATTGTAAACCGACCTCGATGTCTTGTTTTGATAATCCAGTTGTCAGTTGTTAACCCATTTCTGCCCAGTGTCCCAATATTGCAACATATCCAGGCTCCAATATGCACATTGAATATTATTTGAAATTACGTCAATCAATCACCGAAAGATATGAAATTCATCTGGCATTTGTTGACCATATAAAATAGATTATTGTTCCTAGTTCAATACGTTTATTACGGCATGGTTTCACTTTGTCGTTTGTAATTTATGCACAAATTGCCACACGATTAAAATTAATGACTGAAAACTTAAAATACAGGATGATGCGGCAGGGAAACTTTAAGGCTAGGCAGTCAATTTTGCGATTTTCCAGGTGATCTGCACGAGGAGTCGTCCAAAGACCCTGGCTCAACTGAAAAACAACGTTCAAGCTGCTATCGAAAATATACCCATCGATATGCTAGAAACAGCGGAGATAAGCTTCAAAACTCAAACGTTTTCCAATATAAAAAAATAATCTTTGTTTGTTCGTATGTAATGCGCTACCATACCGTCCATCAAATTGCAATAAAACTTCGTCCATTTATTGCTAATAACTGCGCGAGTAACATAGGCATAGTCTAATATATAAAAATCAATGTTTGTTTGTCCGTATTTAATGCGCTGCCATACCGTTTATTCGATTGTAATAAAACTTTGTCAACTTATTTTTTACACTTGCAGAAATAACATAAGCATAGTAAAAATATTGTTTGTGTACGCAGTTTGTTATGCGAGACGTGGCATTGGAACGCATGGCAGATGATAGCATAAAACATTTCGTCTGACAGTTTAACTCGAAATGAAAAATGTTTAACTCGGCGTAAAAAATATTGTATCCGCATCATTAGTAAATTTATGATTCCTAAAAGTTGAATTATGTTTTGAAATAGACACCCAATCATCGTAAGTATCTAAATTGCGCCCTTATTAATATTTTTAAAGCTAATTAATACTTTCATAAATGCAGTATATTAAATATTTTTATAATGTATATTTTAAAACAATATACGAAGATAGTCCCAAAAGTACCGGACCTAAATTATAGATGGAGGTTACCGTTTAAAAAAAATACCATGATAGAAAGTGTCCAGGCGCTATGTTGCTTCCATGATCATAGAAAATGCCACAAAAAGCCCTATAAGAGGACGGAGTGGCCACAAAGTTTGTATGTCCAATCGGTCCGCCTTTCGGACAGCTGATATGATGAATGAGCGCCTCGCGATCAGATATCATACCTGAACATGTCTACGGAATGATAACAAACTCGGACATAAATCGGACAAAGTCAATCTGGTCGATTAAAATAAAATCCATGTGCAACTCTCGATCGGGTCGGTATTCTGCGTTTTGCGCCTCGAGCCCAGTTGCGCCCGTGGCGGGCGCCTGCTTTGTCACGCCCTTGTTACGGCCCTGAAATTCATACACAATATCAAGAAATTCATAAAGAAACAACGGCATCTGAAGATATAAAAATATTTTATAACAATACTGAGCAGGGAGTGTTTTTCGCCAAACGATCCAGAAGCTTTAAATATTCCTGTTTGTAAAGATCATCAATTGCGCGGGAGAAGATAAACAGAAGCTATAAAAATGGCTTTTTTAAACCTTGTATGAGCTCCGTGTCTAGTTTTACGCGGTTTTTATGTCTTGAAACGCGTTTCACGATTCTCATAAAAAACTTTACCCTATATATATTATATCAAAAACCGTTGAATGACTCTATAATGCATTTTTTTTATTACTGTAGATATATTTTAAATGCATCATCCTCGTTCATTTTCAATGTTCCAAAATTGGAACGTCTCCAAAAATACGTTTTTATTCAGGCATGATTGAAATTGTTGCATGTTTAAAGGGAAAACATGTTTTTTGGCCATGACAAACAGGATTAATTTCATTTGTGTTGTAACATGTTAAGGTCGGATGCCACTAGTTAAGAGTTCTTGCTATTTGGAACATCGAGCAATGACTTTGGTGAAACCTCCGTTACGCCTGATATCATCACGCACTTGAGGAAATTCCCGATAAAATCGTGTTCTTTGTATATTGACAAAAATGCATGTTTCATAATCGGTTCCGCGCCATGGACGTATCGATGGTTGCAAAAACGTCTACGTACGTAGTTTCAACAGTGAATAAGGCTAAAGGTGAAAGGTCTGTCTAATATTAAGCTGGAGAAATTATTCGCGTTTTTGGCACCCCCACAAAATCCTGTAAACGCGCCTGGCATGGACAACAATTTTAATGCTACGAACCCGACGAAAGTTCAAGGACTTCCTTTATTGAAATGACAAAGTTCGTTTCGGTCTATGGTTTCAATTTTCAGCAGACGAATGCTTCTAATCTCATTTTATACATCGCATAATGGCCTTATCAAGTGCCTGGATTCGAACAATGCTGCTGAATTATCTCGTCGTTTGTCGGGATAAAAAGCTAGTTAATGTTTCCTTAATATTCATTGGAAATCGTCGAAAAATTGGAGATTTTGAAACCTTCATAAGCTTAAAATGATCATCATCAAAAATTGTCAAAGCTAGATTCAAAACATGTCGATGTAAACAACGAATGTTTGCATGTTTAGCGATAATAATTTTGCGCGATATATTCAATTAATATCGGGCCGTAACAAAAGGGTGGCAAAATAGGCACTCGCTACGGGCGCAACTGGGCTTGGGGCGCAAAACGTAGAACACCAATCGAGAGTTGCTCGTGGTTTTTATTTTACTTTTGTAATGAGAGTTCAAAATCGTTCTGTAGAAATGTTTAGGTATAGCGTCCGATTACGAGGCGTTTATTCGTCATGTCAGCGGTCTAAAAAGCGGACCGGTTGGACATACAGACCTTGTGACCACTCTGTCCTCTTTTAGTGCGTACTCGGGGCCATCTGTACAATCACGGAAAGCCCTTTAGAAGTTGACTTACATAAGAGGCTCGCGGTAAATGTGGTCGCGAACGAATCTAGACTTTCGCTCATCAATAAAAACTATATATTTTAGCTAATAACTAGTAGTAACAAAATCTAGTTAGTTTCGTCCCCGCGCTAAGAGCGTAAGTGTCCACTCTAAATTGAGAATGAGTTTCGAACGATGGGACAAATAAAAAGCTCAGGTCCGTGGGGTGTGTAATCATTTTTATAGATATAAACAGTTTCGAAAATTTTCATAAAGGTGCATTACAATCGAATTAATGATATAGGAGCGTATACAGCACATGCACACAAACATTCATTTTTACATACATAGACTAATTTAAAAACCTTTTTGGATACACGCCCGATAACTCACCAAAGTTTCATCGCAATCGTATGAATGGTATAGGAATGTATAGTCCACAAACAAACAAATTTTCATTTTTATATACATGTTTAGCCCGAAATTGAAATTGAAGAATACAATCTTGCGGATATATTGGGGTCAATCAAGTGTGATAAAAACTCGAAATCCAAATAATAAATCACTCATAAGAGATTATCTTGGTTAATGTCAAACACTTTTACGTAATATTTTTTTACAAAATTTTGCGCGAAATATTCAATTACCGCGTAAATTTGTTAAGGTCTCTCATACAAGTTCTATCCATAAGCTAAAATAGCGTTTATATTAGACTTCTCAATTTTAATTGCTATAAATAAAGCATTTCCACAAATATACTTGAACTTCTTGTTCGTGTAAAATTGTTTAAACGACTGAATATATTTTCATCTGATTTGGCATGGAATTGGCTTTTTAATCACATCAGTACCTCAATAATCCATAATCTCTTTCATTTAAAGGCGGCTTATAATTTATCTAAACGTTTAATTGAATTAATTACTTTCCAAATCCTCTTATGTATTTAGGCACATGACATAATTATCCTAATTCCGTTACTACCACTGCTTTTTTCGAAGAAATCTTCAACGAAAATAGTCCGCACACAAATGAAATTTCACCATATGAAAATGAAATCCCAGTAGTTTCGATTCAATTCACTGTTAATTCTCAAAATTACAACTTTACATTAATGTATACGCGTTAATATGGCTTTACAGCTACGGAGCTTCTGTGCTAAGTGATCCGGGAAATCTTTAATGCAAATAAAATGAGACGTTAAAATATGTAAGACACTAGCGAATACCCGGCATGCGTTGCAATGCCATAAGCGCTTAATAATTATTTAAAAAGAAACGCACTACGTGGTTTATTGCTTCAGATCACGTGTGGTGCATCCATACAATATTTTTACTATGCCTATGTTATTTCCGCAAGTATAAACAATAAGTTGATATAGTTTTATCGCAATCGGATGAACGGTATGGCAGCGCATTAAATACGGACAAACAAACATGATTTTTATATATAAGAAGATTTACACTTTTATGACTCCGCGCGTTTCTTCCGTACAAATCGGAGTTTTCTTTTAAGCTTGTTCATAGCATATTCATTTCTATGTTCATATTTTCTTCTAGATTTAGTGTCACCTTTTACCGCTTACCAGCACTTCCTTGCTTTACTAGCTTGAAAACTAGCCTCGTGTACACCGGGCATTAGCATGCCCTTTATATATATACTCCCTACGTATCTGCTCCATAACGTCAATATCTTCTCCAACAACTTCGGTATTATAATGAACAGTTGACAATGGGATAACAGCTTTTGATTTTTTCGGGACGTATTTCGAACAGCTTCAATATTGTCTGTAAATCCGAACATGGATGAATATATTGGACGGCGACGTTTTGGCAACATTTCTTTCGTCCCAACAAAAGCAAGCCCTGCCTAGTGTAGTTTATCCACACTATCGAAAGTTATGAAATAGTTGCAACAATAACCATCCTCACACCTTTTTTGTATTTGTCAGTCAATTCCAGTAGAACTTTGTCACCTAAGTTGACTGTTCTCTGTCCTCCTTCTACTTTTTTCAGTATACAGAATATCTTTACAAGGATATCTATTTCCCGAATCATAGATCTGATTTTTATAGACATTTTTATCTGATTTTTGTAGACATTTTGTGTAAAAACATTTTATGCAGCACAGGTAAAAGAAAAATATTATACTAAATATAGGTTTTTCCAAACATACGATGCGAAATGATCTTATGGAACATGAAGAAAAACATGATTTCCCATACAAATTCTATGACAAAAAATTCAAGCCAGACCATCTTATTGACAGAAGGGTTAAATTCTATCAATACTTAACATGATCAATATCTCGATTTCATGGCAAAAACGATTTAAAAAATTGACTAAACGGTTTATTATGACATTTTATTTATAACTTTCATAACGATTACATGTATGTTATTAGAATTTTATTCTATGGTTGCAAAGCATTCGCAAATTGGGCATTGCATAATGCTTTGGAGTCGTGACATTTTAACACGCATTACAAAGCTATTCCACCCTGCCGAGACCCAAATATTACAGTAATTACAGTACTTTCCAGATTTAAAATCTCTTCCGAATATTATTCGGGTCTTTTCATAGCGCCACAAAAGCGCTGATTTAGAACGCAGATAACACGAAACCCACGAACTGCACGTGGCTCGAATATAATTTTAGTTCTGCTCACAAAAGAGGCAAGCCGATGGTAGATACCCACTTTTACGATATTTGTCTCAAATATGAACAGAGAAAATATTTATCTCGTGTGTGAATATATTGTGCTCGTATATTTCGCGCTATCGCCAAATGAAATGCTCGGATTAAATTGGATTTTAAAAAGATGCATGTGGCCATGATGGCGATGTGTTCCGTCGGGTCGAAGGTCTCATCGGAAGGTAGTCAACTGACCTAAAATGTGGATATATCCCGGAGGTTGAGGAAGTGTGACCCCGGGAATTATTTGCGATCTTCCGTAAATTTCGAGAGAGCTTCTTTAAGCATCCCGAGCACGTAATGCGAATATAAATTCATATCATAACTTCTGATAAAAATATATTCGGGATAAACTACTATTACTGAGAAAAACTTGCTTTAAACGGCGGGAAAATAATAAAATTCCCGGAATGCATACATACATTTTAAAAACATAAATAATTTGGATCATAATTAATTGATAAGACAATCTCATTCATGTTCAATACATATTCCTGTTCCATAAAATCCACCAATTATATAGACACAAACTATATAAGTCTGCCAATAATTTGGAGCAGTGAGTATCCATAAAAATGTGAGAACCTACTTAGCTCATAATTCAGACTGACAATTATCGCTCTTTTTTAACGCTTTGTTTGAAAATGTTATGATTAACGTACAAATATATTGTCAAAAAATGCTTATGAATTTTATTGGGTTAAATGAGGGTAATTTTGGGGATTAAAACACATCATTCAATAAGTTCGTAGGATGATATATAATATATCAATAGTGTTGCTAACTTCATATTTTATATATCTTCTTATATATAAAAATGAATCTCAGTTTGTTCGTATGTAATGCGCTGTCATACCGTACATCAGATTGCGATAAAACTTCGTCCATTTATAGCTAAGTATTGCGCGAGTAACATAAGCATAGTCTAATATACAAAAATATAAATTTGTTTGTTCGTATTTTATGCGCTGCCATACCGTTCATTCGATTGCGATAAAACTTTGCCAACTTATTATTTGCACTTTCTCAAATAATATAGTTATAATACAATTAAATTACAGTAGATCTTATATATAAAAATTAATAATGAATGTGAAAGTTTAAAGATGTCTGACATCTGGCATCTCAAATGCCAGCCATTCACTAAAGATATACTAATTATTTTAATTAAAAAACATAATAGTTTTGGCCGATGGTAAATTGAAGTTTTGTGAGGTAGCTGACACCTTAAAGATATTGGCAGAAGACAGTGTGTTCATCAGTTTTCATCAATTTTTGTCCATGATAAAGCTTTGTTCGAGGTGTGTACCGCGTTTGCTCGCAGTCAATCAATAACAACAAAGCGTCAACAATTCAGAGTGCTAAGATAACTCTTTCACAGCAATAAAAAGGATTTTTCGTGCGGTATGTGACAATTGATGAAACATGTATCATAACAAATCGGTAGTCAATTGTATGGACAACAACCGGTGAAAATCGTCCTAAAGCGACCAAAAACTCAGATGTCAGCTGATACGGTTTTGGCATCCATATTTTGGTATTTTATTCATCGAATTGCCTTTAGAAAAGAAGACCCATCAATAGCAAATATTATACGGCATTGTTGGTTTACAAACGAAGAAGAAAAAAGTGCTCTTTCACAAGAAAATACATCAGACAATATATTCTCCGATCTAACTTCCAGCGAGAGATTTGGCTGCAATGAAGAATTTGACTGTCGAAAGTGAAGCCTATTTTGAGATCAAAGATAAATCATGTACAAAAAGGCATCGAAATATTAGAAAAGCATTGGAAAACTGTTATTTTATCAGTCATCCTACGAACTTATTGAGTGATGTGTTACAGAAACCTTCAATAAATTTTATAAGCCAAATATTGAATGTGCCAAAAAGTATTACTTATCGAGAAAAAATAAATTAACTATCATCTCACCCTATTTAAAAAATGCCTAATTTATTTATTTAAAGATAGATATAGTAGAAGAAAATAGAATGAACGATTTCCGAATCCAGGTATAATTATTTCGGCTTTTATAGCAATGGAAATGGCTACATTTAATATCGTACTTTAAATCCACAACAGCCAGGATGTAACCGTTTTTTGGGAAAAACGGATGCCACATTTGCATCCGGCTGAAGCCAATTCCAGATTTGGACATCAAAGGCTCCTTTTATCCGCCATTCATTGGAAAATAATAAAAAGGATTCTTATTGCGAGGATCGCGAAGCAAATTTGGATGGCGCAGATCTTTGACGTATAGAATAAATCCGATTAAATTATCTTTTTTTCCTCTTCGATCCTGCAGGAAATTAAAGTTAAGGATGCGTCAAATTATGCCGCATTGAAATGAGGGGATATTCGACATGATCCATAAATAGAATCCATCGCTGTTGACTGACTATGTTTGGATTTGATCATGCTCTTATTAATTAGTAGCTAGAATAAACGTTATTATTCATAAACTCTAACGTTTAAATCTATACACGTGCTACTATTAGTACTAATTGGAAGTCGTCCCCATCCAAACGGATCATAAATTTGCTCTCGATAAACATCATCAAATGCTGCTGGATAACATGCAATCCATGTACATATGTTGCTTAATAAAATTATAGAATCAATCATACATTTAATGGCAAAATTTGTATGATTGTATGAATTTGACGCCAATGAAACATCGCTTCGTAATTGTTTTATAAAGAAAATTGTTATGTCAAAGTTGAGGATTCGTGTTTTTCTCGATCGCGGCTAATTTCTCATGGCGTAGCCATAATTTTTCACGTCCGATAACGATTTGTTTGGCCTTCTGATAAAGCATCTACGAAGAATCCATTTCGGCGAAGGTCGCAAAAAGGCACACTTTCTTCTATGTACGGACACATATTATCTGTCCTCGTGTTGACGGAAATAGGTTGATTTCAACGGCAAAGGCTTCAAATGTACAGAGGCCGATTTATCATTTTTTTCGATGGATGTATATATGTACTCATAATCTTGGCCTTGTTCTGCGATAGAAATCTTAATGGTGTGATGAAGGCGCGCCTTTTGAAGCAATCAGAATGAGTGCAAACGTCCGTTCTTCTTCATGATTCAATCCCGACACGGCCTTTAAATCATTGTGATTTTAAACTAATGGCGTATTCAAATAACACCCTCAAATGTCTCCGATTAAAAATACTGGTAATATGTCATAAAACGACGATAAATTCCATTGATGTCCAATAATTGAGTCGCAACGAGCTTTTGATGCATCCAACAATCCAACGATTTTATTTTATTTTTAGAGCATTCCCACTGAAATATAAACAAACATGAATTAATGGATTAATACTATGACAAAGCATGAAAAACTCCAACGGAAAAACATATCATGCTCCAAAGCTGTGAGGTCCAATCGAGACGTCATGGACATGTCCCCTGGTCTAAACCAATTTTAAAATTTGCCAGATTCGACTTTGTAGACATTTTTCTGCATAGATAGTTGAAATCTTATATTTTTGTTTTTGAATCATTACATTCCGCCAAAAGTTTTATATCTTAAATCATTTGGCAGCCTTTCGCTCGTTGATAAACAATCATCAGTACTAAATTATTTTTGTTTCTTGATAAAATTCAAATGCATCCATTATGTTTCATTGAGTTTAGATACTTTTTTTATTGTTGACACTATCAAAGCATGATCAAAATTAATTACTCGTTATCGTGTGCTCTGTTTGTTGTTAAATCCATAGCAATGCGTCATTTTTTATACTATTACTAGTGATTACCTGGCATGCGTTGCAACGCTACATATCGCATAACAAATTGCGTACACAAACAATATTTTTAGTATGCTTATGTTATTCCCGCAAGTGTAAACAATAAGTTGACAGAGTTTTATTGTAATCTAATGAACGGTATGGCAGCGTATTAAATACGGACAAACAAACATTGACTTTTATATATTAAATATAGATTTATTTAAAAACCTTCTTGGACACACGCTCAATAACTTAACAAAGTTTCATAGCAATCGGTTGAATGGTATGGGAATGTATTGGCCACAAACAAACAGATTTTCATTTATTAATCAGTTTTCAAGCTAGTAGAGCAAGTTGGCAAATCTTGCTTTTTGTAAACAGAACTAGCTTCTCTTTTAAGCTATTTTTAGCTGAAAAACGGAACTAAAGATATTGGAAAGAGTGTGATCATATGTTAATGCTAAACGCTATTGTTTAATCTTTCTTATTTAAGTTTGAATACCAAATGTATTTGTCGTATTTCAGGGATATAATATTGTATGTAAAGTAATCACTGTCTTCTACTTAATGAAAAAATCAATTGATCAACTGGACCCAAACAAATAATCTATTATTGTTTGGGTACTTGCCCTATATGCCGGAATCACATTCTTATAAGAAAACATGTTGTAAATAAGTATATCTTAAGGAACATTTCTACCTTGTCGGTTAAAAAAAAAATTTTTTTCGTCGGATATCAGAAAGAACCAATGTTTGAAAATACTTTCAGTAAATTTCAAGTCGATATAAATAAAATTCGCAAAGTTAAAGGCCGATGAGAAGAGGAGAAACTTTAAACGCGTTTTTCTCGAAACTACTTTTTACAATCTCATGGAAGTGCTTCCACGTGCCCTAAATGAGTATTCTGTATGAAATTTATCAGATACGTGTATAATAAACGTCTTCATCGTATAAACTACAATTATTTGAAAATATTCAAAAATGTTCATTTAATGAACAAAAAACTACAAAAAATGTTAGTAAAAACACAAACTTTTTTTTTAATAGCTCACTATTTTTTTATTTTCCAATATTTCTTTTTAATTGTAGTCTAAGCTATACACAATATTATACAAAGTTAAAATATGTTTAATTTTTTTGCTGCAAGTCATTTGTCCGAGACTTAGGACTTCCATGGTGAAGAATGTCATTGCTCACGCACTAACATACGTGACTTTCACCAGTCCCAATATCATACTTTTTCAATCCTTAAAAAATATTTGTATATTCAATGAAAATTGCCTGATCAACACACTAAATATCAAAATTCTATTTTTAAATTCGCATTAAAAAATATTAAAAAATCGATAATTTTAAGCCCAACGCGGTAGAAACATACCTTAATGCGGTATTAAATGCCTCTATACTAATTTCAATATCAAAATGGTTTGATATTCATTCCATTGCCCCAATTAAGCGGAACAAACAAGCAAAAAATTCATACCAATTATGTTGTAAATCTAGAAAACTGTCGTTAGAATAAGATCTTTTGAGTATTTCTATGATCAAAAATAAAATAGCGATTTAGTATGAATCTCGATAAAACCTGGAAAATCAATTGATTCGGTCGTGAAGCAACGACCTCTCACTGTCCGGATTGAATGATTAATTGAATGATCCAGCTCCAGCAGTTGTGAGTTAACACTTTGGTTCGATTCCAACCGGTGAAAATTGATTTTTCCAGATTTTCATAGCGTTAAATCAGTCATGATGCGTTGTGTTCATTCAAATAAAGTATACATGTTATCGATTCAAGCGCTGTGTTTTTGATTGAGAAGCGCTGATTTCAGCTGATAACAACGTGAAAAATTCAAAATAAACATACAATGTCACGGCTTGGCTCCTGTTCGAAGTTCTTTCTGCACGCCTTGGAAACAAATTGGCAAATTTCACGAAAAAAAAAATAGACCAAGGTCAACAGTCACTCGCTCGATTTGCAAGAACATAAAACCTTCACGTAACACAGTTTTCTATAATAACTAGTTTGGACCCGAGAAGAATGGCCTTTCTGCGTCAGTGCTCACAGTTAAATGGACGATGGTCTAAAACGGGACGTAACGACTTCGATTTGCGTTCATTCTCTAAAATTTCACCGCCACGGAAAAATTGGTCAAATCTTTTTTTAAACACTAAATGGACGGGCATCAAAGGCGTTGCCTGCGCATATAAATCACTTTTCGACTTCGGCGAAAGGGTTAAAACTATTCATAGAGCGGCCGCTGATCTAAATCTAAAGGGATATAAAAGTCGATATAAAGGTACATTTTCTAATATAATTAGGGATATTCGAACAGATGAGCTAACACACGTCTATTTCTGCTCCGAGGGACATTTTGTGAGTCGGGAAGAAGCCACGCAAAATTTACTTTCACAATATATTTTTACACCACCCATACAGCTGGAAGACATATATGTAAAACCCAACAGCGCATACATTTATATCGCCGCACATTAAATCTTATTATTTCTTATCTAAAATATCAATTGCAGTATTTTAACGCCAAATCAAATCTTATTCAACTCGACACTCAAACCTCTTTTTGTGCGATTTCGAAGTTATGCGGTTTTTTCAAAGCATTTTTTTTATTTGATAAAGAGTACGTATCGAGATACTTTGGATAAAATAGGAAATAAATAATCAACGCTAACCGAAATTTGGAAAAAAAAATATATAACTTGGGACTGTGTAAATCATATTGCATTTGATATCGCTGAATTACGACTATGCCATTTATTCTGGTGTAGATTTTTGAAAAAATTGTTTTAGTTTTTTTTTGCATTTTATCAATATTTCGACTTTTAAAAATACATTATCTAAAGTAATTTCCAAAATTCCAACTGCTTGCGGAGTTATAGCTATTTTAGTGAGGCGGCAACTTGGGCGGCCCTACCATAATGAAATCTTTTAACGCGTTTTTCTCGAAACTATTTTTATCAACGCGGTTGACATCATAGTCTCAAGTTTTAATTAATTAATTATAAAAAATCGCAACAAAAATTATCATACAGCGATGATAGTTTGTAATTAAAACAATTAGTATTTTACCAATGATGCAAGACGTCCTTTAAATGTTACCAAAAAAAAATATTTTTTAATTGCCTTATTGTTTCCTGTTTTTTTATTAACTTTTTTAATGCGATTTTGGATATATTTTATATAGCTGTTTCAAAGTTATACGGTTTTTAATTTTTTTACGGTCTTTAAATCTTCATTTTTTCTTTTAAATCATAGCTTTTTTTATGCGATTTTCTGCGGAATGCAGATAGAGATTGGATATCGTCTTCATTCTGGCGAGTGGAAGTTCAAGTGCATTTGTATAACACTTTGATAGAGCCTACTAAATGGGTCGTCATCCCCTGACCCATCCACCCCTACAGTAATATGCATATAATTTTAGCCAAAATTTTAAGCCAAATTTATATGGCCAATTTGATACATATTGTGTAAATCGGCATTGAGTTTTTGAAGGAATGAATTGTTAATCAATTGAAATATTAGGAGGACCCGAAAGTATTCGAAAGTTTAGTAAAACAAGTTTAAACTTATTAATAACAAATATTTGATATGCAACGTTATAAAATATTATTTAATACAACGTCCTTATATCTTTTTTTGTAAAAAAATTCCGGTTTACAATTAATATATAACAATAGTTTTACCAAAAAAAAACATTTAAAGATGTTCCCGTTATTGTATCTGAACACAAACTACTATACAGTGCGTTTTATGTGATATGCTTGGATATTATCAATTTCCTCCATGTTTTTGATATCAGAATAATCTTGTTTGTGCTAATAAAGCGTACAAATCGTTATTTTTTCATATTTTCCATATACAGTTAACCCTTCTATAGCATCCCTACTAACCTCTAACCCTTTTAAATTTACACATTTTGTATATGTATCTAACATTCTATAGCGTGGACGCTATCTCGAAGCTGTTGACTGTATGTATCTCCTCGACAAAAATATATCGTTGTGTTTGAGTAATCCCAAATGGATAACTCCTTGTAGATTTCATCAAATTCATAAAGGAACCCTTCCCATGATTAAGTTCGCGGGTTTAGGGATTAAAACTACCTGTAAATGTATTAATCCGCTGTTTTTTTCGATAGTGAATAGCTTCTCGTGGATTTTCTATACTTGGGATCTCTGGTATCACAAATTAATAACACCCCCTTCAAACCAGATTAACTTTAATACCGAATCATTGTTTGAGATATGGCTCCAAAGCATATGTTTCGTCTCATGGGAAAAGAATGCTTCGAATTAACAAACGCTCTCCAGGATGGAACAAAATAGAAAGCTTCTCCCAATCGTCAAACGACATATGATCCAAGAATCGAAATACGATATCCTCTGCTCAATTAAAATAGGGAAACTCGATGGAATAAAGTGGTTTAGAAGCAATACATTATTTTGCTTGAGGGGATATTTGGATACAGATCGAAGATGATCTCAAATTTGGCTATTTATTTAATGAACAGATCCATATTAAAATACAGAGTCGTAACAAGGGTATGAAGTGCCCGTGGCAAGTATCTAACTTCCGCCCCCGCCCCATGGAAATTCAATGATTTTTTAAAAGTTAACTAATACTGCTATAAAGATAGTTCCAAAAGTACCTGAATTAAGGTATAGATGGCGGTTACTGTTTAAATTAAATAAAAAAAAACATGATAGAAAGTGTCTAGACGCTACGTTGCTTCCTGATCATAGAAAATGCCACAATAAGCCCTAAAAGAGGACGGAGTGGCCACAAGTTTTGTATGTCCAAACGGTCCGCTTTTCGGACAGTTGATATGACGAATAAGCGCCTCGCGATCAGATATCATACCTGAACATGTCTACGGAATGATTACAAACTCATTATGAAACAAAGTTATATATATAGATTGATATCAACTAGATGTGTGCTTGAGTTTTGTATTGAAGAAATATATATTTATACTTTAAAAATCGACCTTTCAACTAATAGATGGCTGTGTAAAACGCAATATCGGGACACGAAATATATTGTCGTAATTTTTAACGCATAGTACGCAAAAGATATTACTTTCTCCCGCATTCATTGAGTGACAGCGAATGATGGTGATTCTCTGTTCCCGTGAACAATGTGTTAATAAAAGTAAATTTAATTTGATGCTCTAAAAAGAAGCCATACACATATGTCATCAAATTTATACGATCTACTATTTGTATGTTTGATTTTTAATATTAATAATATCCAATAAACGTAAGCTACCAAAGTTCATTAATACATTTTTATGTTTTATATTCATTAATTTCTTAAAAATGATTTGATGTAAATTTATTATTTGCGAAAGACTATGTTATATGTTATATAAAATTGAATCTATGTTATACAAAATTGAATGTATATTTATCTGTCGTCTACACAAACCTATCTACCCTTTGACGTAAACAATATTTAACAGAATAAATTTTTACAGCCCTTGTTGCCATTGGCAAACCTTTCCTCCATCCCAGATCACATCAACCCTTCCAGTGATATAAATGTGGATTATATTGAATGCCATTCGTTCCAAATTTAACACAGTTAGCCTTTAAAATATAGTCTTTCCCTTTTGGATTAAATGAATCTATTTTAAATCCCGGACAAAATCAGATTTATTTATTTAATCTAATGATGGAATTGATAGAAAAACGAATCAGACGTTATGTGATCCAGCTTAATCATTATAGCAAAATACCGCATCAATATGTTCATACACAACAACGTGCATTTACATCTTTATGGTGCTTATACAACACATACATATAGACAATCATTTTTATATATACATAAACTAATTTAAAAACCTTCTTGGATACACGCCCAATAACTTACCAAAGTTTCATCGCAATTGAATGAATGGTATAGGAATGTATAGTGCGCAAACAAACAAACATATTTTTATTTTTACATATATAGATCTAAAAAATTAAATAATCAAGAAGAGTGTTTTATTAAATTTTAAACGGAATCCTTTTCATATTCTTATTCCAAGTATACCACAACAGAGGCACTATCAAATTTTATTCTTCCTGCATATTTATTGACTGCGTGTATTTTATATTGTGTTTTGTATGTCGTATTTATAAACCTTGTTGTGATCCAGAATCGTAACTTACTTTGAAAAGTTTTTGCTCTACAATGAAATGAAGAACTTTATTTTTGAACTTATAACAGCTTCTCGAAGAGCTTAGATTTATCGTGATTTATAAATGATTACACTGCGTGATTTATCTGTTGTTTTAAGAATAACGTCGAATTGCCTATTTGTATTTTCAATTGGGATCTATTTTTAAAAAACAATATAAAAATAATAGATGATTCTTTGATAACTCATTCAAAACTGGGCATGCGATTGAAAACGCCGCCAAAAAATAAAATACGCGCCATTAAAAAGCGATAGATAAATTCCGCCGATGCGGATTCCTAAAGGTCGTATTTGGTTTATTTTTAAATAAAAAATGCGGTCGTAAATTTTCTTATAATCGGAGCAATACCCATTTGTACGAAAGGATCTGATAAAATTCTTACAAAAGCTCACCGTCTAAGATCAAGCAGATTCGGAGAAACGAAAATGGGATGAAAGAAATGGAAGCATCCATGTATTCACTCAAATAAATTAAAACAGCAATTGTGTGGGCGTTAATTTAATTAACGCAACGGCCATAACCTCAAAATAATAATGATTATTTTTATTTTAATATATTTCAAATATTATTTTATTTTAAATTTATATTTAAAAAAAAATCTGAATGCAAAAAAAGCAGCAAAATTGCAACACTTGTCACATTCAGGGCATGTGAGCTGTCAAACACAGAACTTTATTTTGGATCCGCATATCGATCTCGCTCTCGCAGCGTACATTGAACAGAGATCGCAATATGTGTTTCGTATCACATTAGTAAATATAGAACGACCGACATAAAATCCCTCTATTTTTTCCAGGGAAACGACGTTGAACTCTAACCTCCATCAATAATAAATAGATTCAATAAATAATAATGAAATTCAAATGTTTATCCTCGTACATGGTATCCAATCGAACGGTTATGACCCGCTCGCCAGAAGCGCAAGCACCGCAGCATATTAGTCAAACAAAACGGTGTAACTTTTCACCGCCAAATAATTCACGGCGTAATGGAATTTTTAAGGCGCCGCGTATATATTTTAAGGCATTGTTGCCAACCTAATACCTGGCATGGATCTTAGATCATAACAGCCGGCTTATGGCGCCAGATCCGATGCATCGTGACGACATAATTAATTGGAATGTACAGATAAATATAAAATGGCGACAGGACATTCAAGATTGGCCATCTGAGCATGACGTACTACTTTTGTCATAGATGACTCTCGATGACGCACATTTAACTATAATTAATCATTTTCTATTTATATCGAGTTAAAGCACAAAAATTTCAACCATGCAAAAATCACACAAACTATAATTATTTTATATCTAAAATAGATACAAAAATTATTAATCATAATTTTGAATGAATAAAATTATTATTATTGATATATTTACATATTATATGTTATATACATCTGAATTCAATCAAATTTAAGTAAAAGGGGGAAAAAATATTTTTTTGCTTTAGATTAAACACCTTGAGGAATTTATTAGGATAATGGATAATAAAAAGGGCGTCTTCTATTTTAAAAGAAGGCACGGTATTTATAGATTTAACAGATTAAGGTAGATGATGCTTTTATAACAGCTTGACAATAGTTAAGTTTTGTAGTCAATTATTATTCGAGATTGCGTGTTAAACGTGACATGGTACATGCCGTCGAACAGTAATAATTGGCAAACGGATGATACATATGCTGTGTCATCGGCTGTTATAATAATACAGTAGATCCGTGGTAAACCGACAAACGTTTTGATCGACTCTGTCAGATTGTCCAATTTGTCGGATTATAGAGTACTGCCCCCGACCCCTTGTAGTCCGGATTTTTTTTAAAAACTTGTAATCCGAAAAAATATGAAAATGGTGAGATATACATACACAAGACAAGCTTTCTTATTATAGAATTAACGTCATAAACACAATGACCATGGCAGACCAGACGATTTTTGAAGCATTTTAACTATCACTTGTTAGCTAAAAAATCTTATTTTTTGTTATCTCCTTATAAAACAACTTAGCTTTCATGGCCAATATTTAGAAATAGGTATATGCCAGTTTCTTTTATGAAGAAATTGCATATATAGCGCTTCCTCCCCCTTTGGATGTTTAGCTTTCATGAAAGTTTGCCTCTTGCCTGGTCCACAATCAATGGTGGATACAAAATTTTGGATGTTCTCAATTTAGGTGGTACAGAATCATATTCGCCAATTTGACATTGACGAAGCTTTATTATACATATGTCGGACTACAGTGGGCGCCGGATTAGACTGGGGCCGGATTACCGCCGGTCTGCTGTTGTACTGATGAGATTCTTTCAGATTAAACGAACTGTTTGCAATTATGAATTAATTATAAAAATAAAATATGACATATAAATAAGGACGTATATTTCATGTTGTACATCTCTTGATAGATGTTAATTCCAAAGATCCGATCAGCTTCTTTGTACCATCAACGAGACGAGCCTCGACCTTTGTTTGCTTTCAAAGTATGAGGATGTTGATTGATCGTCGTACTAATTAGGGTGTCTTTTCATCCCTCTTCGTGTATAAAAACGCGCATGTCTTTTATAAAAGCGATTTGCTTAAATTCATTCCCCGATATGATCATCTCGAACTAAATTTTATAAAACCGAAGACCGTATCAAATCCTACTTTGGTTTTTTTGCTATTTAAGCATTCCCACGGAAATACAAACGATAAATGGTTACATCACCAAACAAAAGATGTTTGCTGAATTAATTATTTTGCAACAATATAAGGTATTTCTGTTTTAATTGTCATGATAAAAAAATGAACTTTTGATACATGTTTGTTAAAATAGGGTTCTATTAGGATCATAGACTATTCATCGGTCTGCATAAAAACTGACCTACATCGATTTGACAAGGTGTATAAATATTAATAGGATTGAGAAGGATTGAACATAATATGGGTTCCATACAAAATTCTGGATCATGAAGTGGATAATTTACTTTAAATTGAATTTGCTAGCTCATATATCATATATCGCTTAAGCTTATGAAACCTGGAATATTGTCATTTATCACATACTATGGAACGTTGATCATTGTACGCTTTGGAATGATGTCAATATTGGACGTCGATGCGGTACCCCAGAGTTGATTTTTATCCGAACTTAATCATATATGAAAGACTAATAAGAAAGCACCACATTAAAAGCTTTTATCCTTAAAAAAATGCCTGTTATGGAGATTAGTCTATATATGATATATGATATCTTAACAATAAGTATTTCTAAATGGATAAAAATAATGAAAAGCTAAAATATTGTTGTGTTTTTTAATAGGAAATATTTAAGTTTTGTATTAAAAATGCGATATTCCAAATGGAATGATACAGTATATTTATACAAATGTATCAATGATCATTTTGTGATAGTTTTCCCATTGATTGTGATAAGATTCGGTTTCAATAATTCACATAAATGCACGTCTTCTTCCGCGCTGCAATCATATTTCAGACCGGTACCGAATTAGTCCGGGCCTCTTTGACTCACCCGAGCAAATTGGATCAATTAAGCTTGAAACACATCAATAATATTTTTCAGATAGGCCATTTTTCATGATGATCTGTCACTTTTGAGCAGCATCTGCTTTGTGTGCCGGTCGAAGTATTGTTTTGATAGTTGAAATAGTATCGAGCGTGTATGGCCCGGCGACTCTATAATTATAACCGGTAGATGATTCGGTCGCTCGCGGTTCCCGTCTTCTATTTATGTCCCGTATCGTTTTATAAATGCGACCAGAATATAATATAATAAAGGCAGAATCGGGAAGCGTAAATCGGGAAGAAGCGGGACGGCGCGCTTATAAATTGCACCTTTCAAAACAATAAGAACACGTGGAGGGACCCCAATCAAAACATAGACACCAATAAACACTGCGGCTCAACAGATTGAACATCGGACCAAACGCATGCTTTCCGCGTATACGTATTTACTATCTTGCTACAATAACAGTGTGTCTAGAAAGAGAAAATAGTTCTTCGGCATACGAATGAAATCACCTATGTATAAATATCACAACCGGAAAGCAATCACTGGAAAAGCTGATTTATTCACTGTATATTTACATGTTTCGCGTTTATTTTGTGTTCGGTAGCAAATAAAAATAGAGAAGCTTTCGGCGTAAGCTCTTCGACGGCACTGAAGCCTTTCCACTAAAGAACCCAAAACACCCCGCCCTCCTCTTTATTTACGTTTTCTACCCGACGACTCCATTTCTCCTTTCTTTTTATTTTTAAAATACATCGGCGTCCGTTTACATACGATGGCAATCAAATCCGAGATATTTGGAGACCAGTTATCATTGACTGATTGTTGATAAAGTTGGCTAGATTCTGAATTCATTATATAAAGCATCAGATTAAAAATTGACAGGGAAAAAACCACATATTTATAAATTCAGAAGCAGGAATTCGAACCAGAACTGAATCGACAATCGGTTAAAACGTTATTTTTGCCGGAACGAAAACCGAAAATGAACCGATTCAATAATATTGATTTTTTTCGGTTCTGTTGATTTTTTGTTTGATTTGTATTGTTCAGAAAGTAAGTGTACTGTCACCATAACGGACTGTATTTTTTTGTTTTTTGAAAGTTGGCAACGCTGAGTCGTAAAGGGGGATCTCCCCGACAGTGCAAACAACGCAAGAATACGGTAGTACATAAACTCACATTGTAGTATCCAGTTGCGTGAAAAATGTCGGTAAGAAATCCCGCCAAATGCGAACCATGTGCTTTGATCCGCTTGACTTTAATTTGAAGATGAGGATTTTCTAAGCTTTATTGTGTATTCCTCTGATTCGGATTTTTCAGATGATCATATTTTCACCTTCTGAAAGCACACATGGGTGGAATTAGTTTTTCAATCAACAAGTAGGTGCCGAAAAAAATTCTGAAGTGGAGAAAAAAGCGACGGGAGAGTTGGCAATGCAGAGGAACGACATGGCAATTATGTGGAAAAATACTCAATAAATATATCAACTTGTAATATTTTTTCAAATATACTTTTTATAAAAAAATATATAAAAATCTAGTACACTTACTTTCTGAATATACCTCGTACATTTATCGCCTACGTGATAACTTTAAAAAATCATGAAGAATGCACATTATAAAAGGTATAAAAATGTCCTGAATTATGATAGAAAATAAGTTGTAATATAAATTTTTAAAAAATTAAAAACTCAAAAATAAATCACCCAAAACCGGAAAAACCGTTATTTTTCACGAAACGGAAAACAACATCGAACCGATATAAATGTTTGCTTGAATTCGAAGCCTTGTTTGGAAGTATTAAAATTTCTGATGGATCGTTTCGATACAGATTTATCTTGATCCAAAAAGTAAATTTTAAGGCCCTTAACCTTTCCTTGGCCATGATGTATTTACTACAATTCGACTCTAACAATGGAAATATCGATATGAAATTTAATAGATACGGAATTCAGAATTTCATATGGTGTACCAAATACATATCATGGTAGCGCGCGGGTGTTTTTTAATACGATAAGGCAAAGGTTGATAAAGTCGTGCAGGACCGTTTATGAATACCAAAATTCCTATCCATATAATAATCCTATCCTAACTTAACCACAATCTAAAAGCTCCCCATGTAAAATTGTTTCCCTAGATATATTTCTCTTATGAAGATCGCCTATATATGATAACGGATATAACACTTTAAAAATAATGGATTTACTTTGTATTACATTGTCTTATCTTTTTTGATAAATCTATGCAGTAATGCATTGCAAATTGATATAATCTTCGGCATTTAAAATTAGGTATTTTCATATGAAATGTCCGATTTTTAAAGACTTATCCAGAAATGTCCACTTTATTTAATAACTGCATTCCATCTTCCAAACTCAAACAACAAATGGTGTTATTGTTTTTTTCCGTATTTTGCAGAATTTTCAAATGAATCATATCACGCACAGTAATAAAATCCACGAATGGCGGAATTTAATGAAGATTGAATACAATCTTGTAATTCAATCCATTGAAAAAATCTTTACTGGAAATTTCAGGGTCTTTCTATGACACGGATTTTGAGTTTCCTGGAAGAAAATTTTCGTTTAATAAAAACTAAAACCTTCTCACGGAAATACAGAACCCTTATTAATACAAAATTTAAATGTCATCAATGAAAATTTATTATATAATTGCATACAATTTGATTCCCTTTTAAGCTTTTATTGAGCTTATAGTTTTAATTATTATTGTTGCATTCAAGCAAATCATTTTGTAAAAGTTTACTTATATTAAAAAGCGTATTTTCTTGTAAATTTGCATCGTATCAATCTTGTTTTTGCTCATTGAGAGAACCTTAATTTATAAATTCGAAGCTCAGAGAATTATTTTTATATTGATGTATATTATCGGCGTCTTGCGATTTTTTTATTTTTTAAAATGAAAATTATTAAGTAAATATTAACAAGCTACTATTCTTATCTTAAAAATACGTGTTTTTAGCATTGGCGTAAATAAATGAAAGAAAATTGCGCAGATTCCGGGTAGATTACGCAATTAGTCGGATTGGGCGTCGCTCTCTCGCATCTGTTACATTACGAATACAATTTCTCTTTCATTGTGAGCCGCACACTTCATTTATGTACGAAATACAACTTTACGAGAAAGCCTCCTGAAATTCGACCGCTGAAAAAGCTTCCGACCCCCCTAATAATTCGATCTAACTTTGCTTTTTTCCTGAAAACGACGCCATCGGGTTCAATAACACCGCCAGAACAGTTTCGCGTCTATTCTGAAACAACCGGCTGATTCAGACTGCTCCGAAGCTTCCCTCGGAATTTTTGGCCTTTCAAATTCTCCAACGCTGAAATTTAATACGGACAAATTGATCGAACTATCAAAAAAAATGTATATACCACGACATATTTTAATATGTTCGAATATGTTTAAATATTTAGCTATGAAGAGCAGTTTGACTTTAAAACTCATTGTGAATCATAGTTTGAATCATATTTCTAATGGGAATTGTAGAAAATTTGATGTTTTTAATCAAAAAAAATCATCAAAATCCATGAAAAGAACGTTAATTGTGTCAAGCACGATCATTGCGTAAATGGAATAGTATGGAATGGAATGTTAATTTATTAAGCCCTTGTCGACAAACGATTGATTTATTTTCAAATGCTATAATATTAGGGGATTGGAGCTATTACTGTGCGTAATAATCATGTTAAATATAGCTTATATAATATTTATACGTTAAAGCCTTAGATATTTCTATAACATTTCGAATTTTGTCTGCCCTTTCGCGATTATTTCAAGAGTTAAATTTGAAAATGTCTCAAGGACTAGTCAATCCTGTCGGATGCGTCTAATTTTAGAACCCCTCCCTCCGATTTCGCCCCCAAAAACTGAGCTCTAGACACGGGAGGATGAGTTCCACCAAATAAAGGTTCTATATATATAAGCCGCCTTAATTTTATTCGGCTAGGTGGAAAACTCGACATCCTTTGAAGCGAAATATAAATGGCCGCTATTTAGTTTCTGCTAAGATTCAACAGTTTCAAAGCGAAATATCGGATAATTTGTGTTTTCGTGCTCTTCCAAACCGCACACACAACGGAGGCTTTTGAGATTTTATGTGTTGTTTCGCGACGTCTTAATTAGTGGGGGCTGTCAAAAAAATATTTAACAACCTGCCAAATGCTCATGGAATTAAGCTTAGATTTGTTGGTTTTAATGCTAAAGTAATATAATAATTTGACTGATTTTTTTAAACATTTTCTATATGAATAATTGATGATGTTTGAATATTGATTGTGATCATCCATCAACATCATTTTGTAGCGAATTTACTCTTGATTTTGCTTTTTTCCAAAAATCTGGCAACAATCCTGATATGATAATATTATGACGATTAAGCTTTTTTCGCCAGATATCTTCCTGATAATATATATATTTTAGTAGAGTGTTCTGTTATATATATATATATATATATATATATTCTATTTTAAACGTATACATTAAAATATCCAAACAGGGCTCATAATCCAATATAACAGGCTTTAATTGAGTGGTTAGATTATACATGGAAATTAGAGCCGAACGACGTAATCCACGCGAAAACCCTGACGATCAGATATATATAATCTAATGCAACTTTGACCTTTGAGAAGTTGGGAACGTCTAGGGCGGAGGCTGCGTGGGTGACGTCAGGGTCTCCCGGACAGATCGATAGAAAGCCTGTGACGTCATTGTGTAAGTATGATGACGTGGACCTACTCGCCAATACTATGGCTTGCTAAAAATAGAGAAAAGTTGCCCGTGGGTTTAGTGACCGGAAGTGGAGTATGAATGAATGTATTTTTTTAAGTGGAAATCATGTATGAGAATACTTGTATTTTAGAAACCCAATTGTCTTGTATCTTATATTGAATAATTCAAAGCATAAAACATAAATAATGCGTTTCATTACACGATCAAATGGGGATGATCTTGAATTCGAAATCGTCAATATCGCAATATCCATCATCGTTATGCTGTTTACCACCACTTTTCATAGTCAAAATGCAGTATATATAGTGAGCAATGGAATTCATCCACCATCAGTTGCAGAGTGCTTTGATATCCATCAACATCAATCGCGTATAACGATGGCCTTAGCAAAGGTAATAAGTTCGATGATTATCGATTGGTATTTTTAAATTCATATATCCATGCTCTTTCAGGGTTTGTTCTGCCTGATGGCACTCTTCAGTGTCTGCAATGGATACGCCGTCTCTCATCAGAATCTGGTCAAAACATCATTGAGTCACGGACTGGGATATAATCAATTGGGATACGGTGGACTCGGATATTATGGGCTCGGATATGGAGGACTTGGACATGGAACACTTGGATATGGAGGACTTGGGCTTAACAATATTGGATACGGTGGACTTGGATATGGATATGGAGGAATTGGATTGGGCTATGGAAAATATGCTCATGGAGATCACTATGTGAGATTCTACTCCGATTTTCGTCATTATACAATTTGAAATCATTCAGATTTAACTCGAATATGTTGCTTAAATTTATAGGCATATCCTAAATACGCTTACAATTATGGAGTGAAAGATCTTCATTCCGGTGATTCTAAATCCCAGCACGAAGTCAGAGACGGTGATGTAGTAAAGGGTGACACTTTTCTTCTTATTCAATATATTTGAATTAATAACGATCTGTATTTAATCATGATTATGATCCACAGGCGAATATTCCCTGGTTGAACCCGATGGCTCGATAAGGGTTGTTAACTATGTTGCTGATGATGTTAACGGCTTCAATGCCATCGTGAAGAAGATTGGTCCAACTGTCCATGCAGCTCCAATTCATCATCATTACTGACATGACCAAATGAATGTATTTTGATCAGGCATAGTTTTTAATACTTCATACGAGTCGCTTAGATGTAAATAGTTCAATCAACCATTCTAATATATATTTTTATATCATTTCTATTGTAATTAAAACTTTAAAAACATATTTTAGTTAATAAACATTCAAACAAAAAACATTTCTTTTCTTCTTTCTTTTTATATATTCGTAGTAACAAAACACAATTGTTTTCATGTGAAATATCCTTTGTACATATGGTAAAGAGTTAATTTGGACTACATTAAAAAAATATTTATTTATTTTAGTTTTCCTATAAAAGAAATTTTAGCTTTTAAAATAAGTTATGTGGGTGAAATTCTATGGGGCAGTATTGATAATGAGAATTTAATTTTGGAAGTTAAAATCATTAATTATTTTATAATTCTTTATAGACATGTAGTCATGTTGGTCGTAACCCTTCCAAGTGATGTATTTCTTTCTTATTCTGAATTCTAGAACCCTTCTACTCATTACCACATGTCATTCTCGCCACTTGCAATGGGTACTTATGATAGTGTTTTTAGAAATATTAAAAATTGCGTAAAAAGCTGTTTGACTTATACAAGGTGTTTGACACATTTTTTTTTTTCTAGGGATTAGGGAGATCTTTTGCTACGTTTCACACATAGCCCCTATTTCTTAAGTATCAGGGTTGTCGAAATAGATTTTTTTTTCAATATTTTGAAAAAATACCCATAATTTCACCTTTAAATGATCATAAGTTTTTAATTTGTGATTTGAATAGCACTAAATAACTGTTTTTGTATTTTTCAATATATTTTTCATCTAAATAAATCATTATTTTATGTAATTGGTTTAAATAAAATTAGTTCTGGGCTTCCAAAGTCACAAAAAATATGCAAACGAATAAGAAATGTCAACTTCTAAATTCTGTAAACAAAAAACTAATAACTATTTTGAACTTAGGTTAATTTTAAAAAGCTCTCTAGATCAGCGCTTCTTAAACTTATGTAGTCCGCGGACCCCCTCTTGAGCAAATTTTTTTGGTGAACCTCATCCTAACCCTTGTGACTTAATTTTTCAAACAAACAACCGTTTCCTGGCCAAAATAGAGCTTCTTATAACTTTTTCTGTAAATAATTTTACGAAAATATCTTGTTCGACTACAGATAAATGTTTTTTTTATATTTTCGCGGACCCCCGGAAATGGCTTCGCGGACCCCCAGGGATCCGCGAACCTGTTTGAGGACCGCTTCTCTAGATTATACCCTTTCCGGTGATACATATAAATCGTTCAATAAATTGTTAAACTTGAAGAGTTGAAGACCATTCAAGCCATAGAATAGGGCCCGTCCCCAGGCAAAGAAATCCAGTGGTGTCAGGTCTGGAGACCATGCGAGCCACGGAATAGGACACGTCCCCAGACAAAGAAATTCAATGGTGTCAGTTGTGGTGACCATGCGTGCCACGGAATAGGGCTTTCCTACGGGATCATTTATGGATTTTAAGCATTTCTTGTTTAAGATTGTCACATTTAGGATTGTCTCAATTTATTAATAAAAACAGTTTTTTTTACACGCCATTCCGAACAAAGCATTCCAAAATAGATTCAGTTTAGAAGCAAAGATCATTGGATGAGTAGCTCTGATGATCTCTGTTGAATTTATTCAAAAATAAAATGGAAACACCAAAATCCATTAAAATGTGAAGACATATTTGAATTCACCAATATGTGCCTCTGGCATAATAATGTTCAAATATTAAAAAATATTAGTTTTTCTATGAAAAAAAATAGCGACTCACCGGTGAGTCATCCAGGTTATACTATCAAACAATAATCTAATATATTAAAATTAATCCCTGTTTGTTCGCTTGTAATTCGCAACCATACCGTTCATCAGATTACAATAAAACTTTGTCCACTTATAGCTAAAAATTGCGCCAGTAACATAGGTATAGTCTGATATATAAAAATTAATGTTTGTTTGTCCGTATTTAATGCGCTGCCATACCGTTCATCCGATTACAATAAAACTTTGTTAACTTATTGTTTACACTTGCGAAAATAACATAGGCATAGTAAAAATATTGTTTGTGTACGCAGTTATGCATTGTATAAAAATTAATCTGGTCTGAAGGGGGTGTTTTTTATTTGTGATACCAAATATCTCAAATTTAACGAATCAAATGAGAATCTTACAAAATGGCACAATTCTTGTTAAAATACCTTATTATATCATATGATAGAAAAACATCAAATCTCTTTATCATAAAATTATAAAAATGTTGGAATATCAGTTAGCAGGATATCAATTAATATTCAGAAAAAAATCAAGGATAAAATATTCAACATAAATAACATCATGCACTATTAGAAAACGAACGCATGCTACTCGTAACATGCAACGCGTCCACCTATTCTATTGATCGAAACTATAAAACTCGTTATATTCGGTCCTGAAACGTTATAATGTATCATGTTAATGTCTATTTAATACTTGGGGGTACAAGTGTGCATAAACATATAAGTTACAGAAATAAAGCCTATAGTGATTAAAATCTCATCAAAAAACAATTACAATTTACAGACGAATAAGATCGAGTCTTTGGCTTCTATGCGTATTGATGAATTCGATGTAACTTTATTTTATTGATGGTTGTGAGTGTCAATATTGACATTAGTTGCAAATTTAAAGCTAAACCATATTGAAATATTATTCATAATTTTTTTTTCATTATAATGCTATTAATTTACTTTAAGTTCTATTATAACATGTTATAAGAAAGTCATAAGATTTCATACTTCCATAATCGGATTATGCCGTCCTTTGACAGTGACATTATAGGTTTTCTATTTTAATCCAGGCAACACAATCGCATTCTTGATATTTTTGACGGGTCATATTTTAAATATATAATGATAAAAAAATTGCATGTGTTTTTCATGCATTTATTATGCACATTGCAGCTTAAGATACAAAATAAGTTTCAATTATTTACAAAATATATCGTATTCAATCGTAATTGGGTTCATATTATTAGTTTGGACTTAGATGTGTCCAATTCCAACATGATGGGGTACTGCATGAACTGTTGGTCCTATTTTCTTGACAACTGCATTGAATCCATTGACATCGTCGGCTGCATAATCAACTACTCTTACGCTGCCATCGGGTTCCACCAAGGAATATTGACCTGAAATTATTCATTAAAAATGTTTAATTATTCATTAAATATATATATATGCAAATTTAATAGGATCTCACCTTTAACTACACCACCATCGCGAACTTCTTTTTGTGATTTAATATCACCAGTGTGCTTGTCTGCTACTCCATAATTGAAGGCGTATTTTGGATATGTCTAAAATTAAAAATATATTTTTAATATAAATTTTCGATAATTTATAATAATATTATTGATGATTAATGAAGATTCGTACATAGTGTCCGCCTTCATATAAGCCATGGTGTCCAAGACCATAACCGATGCTTTTAAGTCCAGATCCATATCCTAATCCATTGTATCCTAGTCCAGCATAGCCTAATCTACCATATCCCAATCCAGCATGTCCTAAACTGCCATATCCTATATCACTGTATCTACCATAGTTGCCATATCCACCGAGTCCCCCATATCCAAATCCTTTGAGTCCTCCATATCCTACGCCATAATCCAAAGAATTATATCCTAGGCCTCCATAGCCTAATCCGCCATAACCTAAATATCCAGGCGCAATTCCACCAACGGGATGTCCTACCACTTTTAATAAATTACCATGAGATACGGCAGTCCCTTTACAAATTCCCACTAGGGCAACCAAGCACAAAGATGCCTAAAAAAATATTTTTTATTAATAAAAATAAAACATTAATCCCATCTATATATTTGATATATATATACCTTTAATAAGCTCATTTTTTGTTTGGGTTTTTGGAGTTCTTCGATCTCAAATGCTCGATTACTACTGATCGTTTACAAACAATTTCGACGTATTTATATCGATCCGATTTTTATTTCGACGCCATCAGCAAAAGGATGTAAGTTTCATCGCCTTTGTAAATATTGTTGCCCAATTAATAAAAACATACATGAAATATTCATTTTCGTTTGGGAGTCCTCCAACCGAAAGTGAAAATCAACACGCAGTACAAACATCCGACATGTCTAGGAAGTCGTACGCATTTTTAATTATATAATGTTTTAGATGCTAAAATCAATGACTTTAAGTTCGAATTGAATCCAAAGAAAGGTGTAAAACAACTTTCAGACGGCACTATTTGTTGCAAATTTACTTGCTTGCTGGATGGAATGCCTTTTCTTTAAAATCTATCGATATTTGATTCTGATTATCTTTAATTTCGTGTATTTGTTTGACTAAAACCAGCTTTTTCTTTGTATTTTTTCTTTTAAGGTTTTTCGCCGCCATTAATATTAGTTTATCCCGAAAGAAATCCATTTATTTTTGATCAACTGTTTTGTATTTTCTTACACAATCTAATATATAAAAATCAATGTTTGTTTGTCCGTATTTAATGCGCTGCAATACCGTTCATCTGATTGCGATAAAACTTTGTCAACTTATTGTTTACATTTGCGGGAATAATATAGGTACAATAAAATTGATAGTGTACGCGGGTAATCACTAGTTTAATATAAAATATAATTCATTATTAACAACTAACTCTTACCGCTCTTATAGGTTATCTATTCCCTTCCTATGGAAAATAAATGGGTTGAACTGAAAATACAAATCCTCGACTTTTAATGATTCCTAGTTTAGTAGTTTTATTTTTTTTACAAATGAGTTTGGCTTTATGTGGGCATGAGCTCGTTTTTATTGCAGTTTTTTGTTTAAAAATATTACAATAAATAGCTCCAGTTATATTCCACCAAACACATAAATGCACCTTGCCAAGTGTCAATCTTGGCTTATGTTGGTGATGAGGAATTCTATGGTAATTCGTCTATCGATTAACAAGGATCTGATTCAATTAAAGATCGCAGCATATCTTCATAGAAATTTGAAGATCGTCCTGATTTAAGAGCATTCTATATTTTCTGTCACTTGATTTAAAGCGTCTAAATGAAAATTGGCATCTGTTCACTTTCAGCGACGACCTGCTAAATCATAAACCTAAAGAGTGATCAAGAAATATGTCTACATCCAAACAAAATTACTGTTTGCTGTACATTTTGGACAATGTACACCAACCAATAATTGTGCCACATTTCTTCGAAGATAGTACTGGAAATGCTGTTACTATGAATGCTAAGCGATATCTATCAATGTTGTTTGACTTTTTATGGCCACAATTGAAGCAGTCTGTCCCATTTGGATGACCCTTTATTTGTATTATAGTATGACTTAAGGGACGTTTCTACCTTGTTGGTTTTATAAAAAAACATTTTTTCATGTATTGAAAATAATCAATGTTTAAGAATACGTTTAGTAAAATTCAAGTCGATATTATTGAAATTCGCGAAGTTATAAGCCGACGAGGTGAAACTACTTTTTCCAAGCTCATGGAAGTGCTCCTACACGTCCTTGATGAGCATTCTTTATGAAATTTGACAAGCACGTGTATAATAAATGTCTTCGTCGTATAGACTACAATTATTTGAAAATATTCAAAAATGTTTATTTGATGAACAAAAAACTACAAAAAATGTTGGTAAAAACACAAACTTTACTTCGATTGCTTAGTATTTTTTTAATTTCCAATATTTATTTTTAGTCGTAGCCTAAGCTATACACAATATTATACAAAGTAAAAATATGCTTATTTTTTTTGCTGAAAATCACTTGTTCAGGACTTCCATAGTGAATAATGTCATCGCTCGTTCATCGCCATACGTGGCTCCCCCCACTACCACTATCATACTTTGTCAAACTTTAAAAAATATTTTTATGTTCAATAAAGATCGCCTAATCAATATACTATGTATATCAACATTCTATATTTAATACTTTTCGCATAAAAAAATATTAAAATATCGATCATTTTTAGGCCCAACAAGGTAGAAACGTCCCTTGAAATGGAATTTAAATGACATAATCAAAAACTTTATTTATATGGTTATCATCATAATACATATGTGAATTATTTAGCCTAAATACCATACATCCATCCCTCAATTGATACAATGATACTTGCAAATAAAAACCGCATAAATAGACATTTTATTCAGAATCGTCGCTGGCATTTATCCAGAATCTTCGCTACTGAAAGACTACTGTTTTTCATCAAAACATCTTCATCACAATTGATTTTTATTACCAAACATTTTTTTTTATATTCATCATTTAACCCATAAAAATCCCATGTAAATAGATGGATGGATCTATATTCATTTCCATTCAAAACTGGCTATATTTCCTTGAAAGCTGTATTAATTAATCATATATTAGTAAACACTTCGTCTAGAAAATGTATTATTTTTATATGAACACCTTCGAAAATTTCTTATATTGATCTAATTTTTCGTTAAGAATTAATTTATGTTGAGTTCATGCTCTAAGAAAATATAATATAAGACTATTGAGTAGTTTTGCAAATACATCCCGATAACTTTTTTTGAATAAAGTCTTTTAAAGTCATTTTATATGATAATTATGTGTGCAAAGACTGTGTCTATTTCTTCGAACACAAGTCAGTATCTCACCATAATTTTCCGGATTAACAATCCATAATCCAATTAACAAAAGCGCCAACCCGAGACCTTCGTTGGACATTACGTATTCAATATCAGATATCAACTATTTGGTCTACTTGCTTAGTGTTCTAAGGGCAGGGTGACCCTAGTAAAGCACCTATTTATTCACATAATATTGGCCAATAATTGCCCCATGTAGGAAGCCTTTGTATTTCACTTCGTACATTGGTTAGCTTCAAGGTGCCGATATAATATAATTCGTTTTTAGCACGTTGAGCAACTGGTCAAAACTGTGTTACGGTTGCTTGGACTCGTAACCATTCCGCTAATTTATGCATAAGTACATATTATCACGCAAAATGTTGAATTTTGTGACTTTGTGCGTGAATTTCGTAAAATTCCGTCCTTCAAATGATATTAATTGTGCAATGAAAATATGCGAAGAATCCGACAGCTGAAACAATTTCCAGCCAAAATCCAATTTCAGAATGTAGCCTCAATATTATAATCGATTTATGACATTTTTTAGAAATAAAAATTAGCATAATTCAATACAAAAAGCTAATTTTGATTTTTATACTCCCAGACAAAGAAATTCAGTGGTGTCAGGTCTGGAGACCGTGTGAATCACGAAATAGGGGACGTCCCCAGGTAAAGAAATCCAGTGGTGTCAGATCTGGAGACCGTATGAGCCACCGTTCCAAACACCAGGTATGAATCAAAAGTTGGTAGTCGACATATTAGGATATGTTTGAATAAGTACATAATTAATTTAAATTACATTCCATGTAAACCACAAAATACAAAATTTGTATCACAAGAATGATGAGATTTTGTGACTAAGGGTCTCAATTGAATATTCTAATATTCGATTCTTTTTCACTATTCGTAAATTAGAATATTTATAAAAATAATCGGATATTATTCGCTTTATTTGTTAGGTAATTTAGAAATTTCATTCGTAATAAATTCAAACAAATATAACTTATTTGAAATCTTGGATGAATTTTTATTTTCAAACTAGTTGGGTGCGAGCCACGGAATAGGACACGTCCCCGGACAAAGAAATCCAGTGGTGTCAGATCTGGAGATCGTGCGAGCCATGGAATAGGGCACGTCTCTAGACAAAGAAATCCAGTGGTGTCAGGAGACCGTGTGAGCTATAGAATAGGGCCACCAAAAGAATTAATTTACACAACAGAGTTACCCACAATAAAAAGTATTTTCTTAACTCTGACCCTGGCAAACTGATACCTCTTCAAATTTAACGACTTGTTAAATTATTTGTATGACATGTAGTTTATCGTTAGAAATTTTGTTATTGTTGGGATGATCTTGAAATCATAATCAACAGTATTTCCACATTTCTCATGATCGTTGACCACCACCTTCGATAGTCAAAATGCAGTATATATAGTGCTCGATGGACTTCATCCACCATCAGTTGCAGACTGCTTTGATATCCATCAACATCAATCACTTCTAACGATGGCCTTAACAAAGGTAATAAGTTCGATGATTATCGATTGGTATTTTTAAATTCATATATCCATGTTCTTTCAGGGTTTGTTCTGCCTGATGGCACTCTTCAGTGTCTGCAATGGATACGCCGTCTCTCATCAGAATCTGGTCAAAACATCATTGAGTCACGGACTGGGATATAATCGATTGGGATACGGTGGACTCGGATATGATGGGCTCGGATATGGAGGACTTGGACATGGAAGACTTGGATACGGCTATGGAGGACTTGGGCTTAACAATATTGGATACGGTGGACTTGGATATGGATATGGAGGAATCGGATTGGGCTATGGAAAATATGCTCATGGAGATCACTATGTGAGATTTTACTCCAATTTTCATCATTATACAATTTGAAGTCATTCAGATTTAACTTGAATATGTTGCTTAAATTTATAGGCATATCCTAAATACGCTTACAATTATGGAGTGAAAGATCTTCATTCCGGTGATTCTAAATCCCAGCACGAAGTCAGAGACGGTGATGTAGTAAAGGGTGACACTTTTCTTCTTATTTAATATATTTGAATAAATAACGATCTGTATTTAATCATGATTATGATCCACAGGCGAATATTCCCTGGTTGAACCCGATGGCTCGATAAGGGTTGTTAACTATGTTGCTGATGATATTAACGGCTTCAACGCCATCGTGAAAAAGATCGGTCCAACTGTCCATGCAGCTCCAATTCATCATCATTACTAATATGACCGAATAAATACATCTCTTGTAAATAAAATAAAATGATCTGGCATAGTTTTTAAGATTTCAAACCAGTCACTTTAGATGTAAATAGTTCAATAAATCATACTGATAAAATAATTTTATTTTATTTCTATTATAGTTATTGCTAAAAATCTATATACTCTCCATAATAAATATTAAAATAAAATAACAACATCATTGCTCAAATAATAGAAAATTAATAAAACATAGTGTTTTACGCGTAATTAACAAAATATATCATACACTGGAAATAAATATTGATTGACCAAAAAATTATTAATTTTTCTCAAAATTCCTTGATTTAAATTTATCTATTAATGTTATAATTTTTGCCATAATCAATAATACTGATTTGTTAATAACTTATAATAATCATGCTGTAAGACTTAGTGTTAGTAAAAAAATATATTTTATTATCTTATACAATATACTAACGATTATGCTGATATAATACAAATACCGGTTCCGCCAGACTAAATGTTTTCAATTTAAATTTCCATAGCTCAATTTTTGTAATTTTGACCTCCAAAGTTCTCAAAATGTAGCCAGTGCTGAGTTTTATTGGAATGTCTAAGGATTGTAACTAAATTATTTACATGCTGCAAAAATAAGATGACCTGCGTTAGGTTACAGCTGCGACCTGAGCAAATCCTTGCAATCTCATGGCTACTCGCCGCTCCAAATTGATGTTGCACTCGCTGGATGGTTAATATATCTTCATGCAAGAAAACAGTGTTCATAATATCTATTTACCATCAATTATAATCGATATTGATAGTGCCTGATCTGACGGACGCTTAATATTAATATATAACAGATAAAAAGTTCAACCATACAAAATAAAGCATTGTAACAATTTGCGTATCAAAATATAATAATATCGACTTAACTACTAAAGAGGTATATTCGACATTGTCATTTAATGCTTATTTGTATAAATACATACATAAGTGCTTAGCCTCGGTTTGTCTACGTTTTTCTTTAAACTTTCAATTTTTTTTCGCATTTTTGACCAATTGTACGTCATACATTTACAATTGGACGGACATTTTGAGCGTTTTAAATGTAAAATATACGATATGCTATAAAATAGATGAATTTTGTACGCAAATCTCGTTTATAGCGATCAACGAATATCCAATTTATTTCGCTTAATCTCCCAGGGATCGAAGAACAAAGTGTTGTTAAAATTTCTGACGATGAAGTTTAAAGTACATATGATAAATGCCATAATTACATTTGTAATTGGTTCGCATAGTGAATGTTACGTTTATCAAAATGTGTTATTTAATACAGAATCATAAATTTTAAACGCCTGCGAAGAGCTTTTATATTGTCAGACTTGTGATTTTGACGAGTCCTGGTTAAAAGTTTGAGTTTTACATATAAAATTATGCTTAAAATAGCCAAATAAATATGTCTAAAACAGTCAAACTATCTAAATGAATATAATAAATATGAATGAAAATAAAATTGGATACATTCATGTGTTTTGCACATGCTTTATATTACTAGTCACTATACCGCATATAATTAAAATAAACTACATTATGCATAGGAAAATTATACATACCAATTATAATTTAATATAAACGAGATTTTCATTCATAAATGAAACGTATTAATAAAAAATCAAATGTTGCAGAGGTGGAAAAAATCACAGACAATCAACACCTTGTAGGCCGGGCGCAGCATTTTGTACCTGAGGCAAATGCTTATTAAATTGACTGAAATCAGTATACTAAATATCTATGTATATTTTTTATGAACGTTAAAGTTTTTGACAATGTTTTTTTTTATGTTGATGAAGCTTTACTATACATATGTACATTATTTGTATTGGGATGTCGGACTACAGGGGGCGCCGGATTACACTGAGGCCGGATTACCGAGGGTCTGTTGTACTATCGCATATGCAATCTGAGTGGAACATTATATATAAAATATTTTTATAAGGATATTTGAATGAAAAATTTTGACTAACTGTAATTTAGCAGAAGAATTTTAATTGATTTTTAAACCATTTTTGCAAGAAAACTTCCAATTTCACTTCAGTTGTTGATATCTTCTATTTTTCTAGCCAAAATGCTGTTCGATTTAAAAGATTATCATAAAATAGTTTCATCAACATGTGCACCCGGCACATTAAGTGTTATCATCCACATATTTGATGAAAGTGCATGCAATGTTATATACTACATTTTACAAAAATAAATTTGGCCTAGTCTATGAATATATCGTTCGAATAAATATATAATATTTAATTGAAGATTCCGCTCATATCAGATCAATCTATATATTAATATATGTGTACAGGAGATTGTATTTGGAGTCGAATTTAAACTAAAATAACGCGTTCTCGTATCACATTTAGTTAAATGTTTCTTAAATCTTATCATAAATTATATTGACCAGAACATTATTGAATCGTCCATTGTCAATGGCAACAGTTTGATTGATCAAACTTGATTGCAATACACGACGTCCGGATCATAACGAAGCTTTCGTATCCCTAAAAGTATGTTAATTTAATTTTATACGTATTATTTGCTTAAAAAATGGACAATCATTGATACATTTGTCCGAAAATTATACTATCGCTGTATGAGGAACCATTCGAACCATATTCGTGCCTATAGTTGTTTTGATCCAGAGATGGAAGCAATTGAAACCGATCGCCATTCCTGATGTCCAAAATTCTTCCTGGACTTACGGCGGGGGACAGTTTGAGATTCTTCATTCTTTCGGATGGCGATGGAAGATCCTGTTCGGCGATTTGATCGTTCGATACAATTGTATAAAGATCTGGTGCTGGATTAAAATTGTCCGAAAGGGAATTTCGCAGCTCGCCGAAATCTATTTTCTTGATCGAATCATTTATTATTTCGTCTATGATATTTTTCTCTTCTTCGTTACATTTTTTGTTAAACAAATTACTATCAATAATAGAACTAAGGTTATCCGTTGAGTTTGATGAGGATTCAATTGGCTTTTTGGGATCCTTAGAATTCATAGTTGGAGACTTTTGATCGGTGAACATGTTAGGATTTGTTTCAATACCAAAACTAATGTCTTTTCCGGAGTTGTTGTTAGAAATATCAGTTTGATGTTTGATAAGTTTCTGCACTAATTCACCTGATTGACGCACTACTAGACCTGGTGGTTGGGCGGTACATTTGTGCGTCCTTTGGGATACCTGGAATATTAAGAAAATGAAGTTAATATACAGTCTGCAAAAATGAAAAGTACATCGTAAAAAATCATTCATTTATTTGAGCCGTTAAATTGATGGGTATCAGTAGAAATAGGAATACAGTCAACCCTTCTATAGCGTTGAGATAGGGACCAGATTATAGAAACAAAACGCTATAGAAATTTAGGCACATAGACAATTTGAATATATGTATATCATATGTAACTTCTAAATGCGAAGACAAGCGATGACATCCTTCACCATGGAAGTCCTAACTCCCGAACAAGTGATTTGCAGCAAAAAAATTAAACATATTTTTACTTTATATAATATTATGTATAGCTTAGATTACAATTAAAAATAAATATTGGAAAATAAAAAAATAGTGAGTGATCGAAAAAAAGTTTGTGTTTTTACCAACATTTTTTGTAGTTTTTTGTTCATTAAATAAACACATTTGAATATTTTTCGATAATTGTAGTTTATACGATGAAGACGATTATTATGCATCTGCCTGCCAAATTTCATAAATAATACTCACCTAGGGCGTGTGGGAGCACTTCCATGAGCTTGGAAAAAGTAGTTTCGCCTCGTCGGCTTATAACGAATTTCAATAATATCGATTTGAAATTTACTGAACGTATTCTTAAACATTGGTTCTTTCCGATACACGAAGAAAAAAAATTAAAATCAGTTTTTTGGTGCCTTTAGGTGAAATCTGTAGATATTGGTGAGTACAAATAAAAAGGAATATATTAATATATCTCTAAAAATTCGAAAGTTACGCGTATTTTAGTGAAAATTTAAAGAAATGGCAACAGTGATTTCAATTAATAAATATAACAAAAGCGATCTCGTTTAAATGTTAGGAGTACCGGATGAAAATTTCGTTCTTTGACATCGTCCTGTCCAATGGTCAACTGGTTTTTCGGTTGTTGGTCTAAAAACATGTTTTGCTATTGTTTGGTGGGAATCTAAAGCACAACTTTCAAAATAAATTACACTTTTTCAAGTACGACACAAAAGTAATACACAAACGTATAGATGGCGGTTATTGTTGTAAAAAAAATACTATGATATAAAGTGTTTAGACGCTATGTTACTTTCGCGATCGTACAGATCATATAAAATGCCGCAAACGCCATAAAAAAGGGTGGAGTTGTTTGTATGTTCAATCGGTCCGCTTTTCGGACCGCTGATATGATGAATGAGCGCCTCGCGATCGAGTGCCATACGTGAATATGTCTACAGAACGATTTCAAACTCTCATTATGAAACGAAATTGTCTGAAGAAAACTGATCGGATGGATTGCTTAAATTTTACAATCGATCGAAAACATTGTTGTGTTTATTTCATTGCTGGCTTATGCCGGCTGGGTCGGCCCAATGTTTAAGCGATAGCGAAGAAAATATTAGACAATTTAGTATGTATTATAAAAACGGATAGTCAATTAGTGTTGGTTCATGTAAAGTAAAACTCTCGATCCCTGATTATCGCTAGGGGGGATATTTTTAAGTAGACTTTTTATTTAAAAAAACGAAATTTTCGTCCGGTACCTTAATATATCAGTCTGAAATACTCGCCTTATATCTGAAACTTTTTTCGCACGATGTACATTTATACGGCATTGCTCCCGTGTGAATTCGTCGATGTACCAAATACGAAACTCGCTGGCGAAAACATTTCCCTGTACAGAAAGAGTCATATTAAAATTTAAAATTCATAACTTTAGAAAAAAATATCGCAGAGAATGTCTTTACCGCACGATTCACAAGAGAATGGTTTTTCGCCGGTGTGAATTCTCTGGTGGTTGTGGAGGGTAGACAGTTCTTTGAACGATCTACCACAATGGGAGCATGTGTGGGGTTTGTCGTCATTGTGATATAGAAGATGTTTGTGGTAGGATTGCTGAAATGTGAACGTCTTGTTGCATTGACTGCAGGAATAGGGCATCTCCCCTAAAATTAAAAAAAAATGATTAAGATCGAATATAATGTCGTGTATTGATTCAATGTCGTCGAACCTGTATGCAGTCTTTTATGCTTCTTCAGAAAATATTTTGTGGTGAATAATTTGCGACAAATGTCGCATTCCCATTGCTTATTATTAGCGTTGTTAGTCTGCTCGTTTGAATCATTTTGGCATGGTTTGTTTTCTGATGATCTTTTGATTGATTTCGATTCTTCTGCTGGTTTTTCTTCCAATTTTATCGATTCTGCTTGTTGTTTATGCGCTTTGTCCGCTTCTTTGTGTCGTGCATTTTTGTTTGACAGAGCATCCGATGGACCAATCCCTAAATGTACCATCCTCAAATGAACCATCAAGGAACCGCGTAGCTTAAAAACTTTGGCACATAGATGACACGGATATTTCGAAACGTTATTAGCAGGCTGAGAATCTTGAAAGTTGTGTATCAACTTCTTGTGCATTTGAAGAATGTTCTTCCCGAGGAAATAAAATCCGCATATATCGCATCGCTCTGAAAGAATTTTACTATGTCGAGTGTCGTGCTTCTGCAGATCTTGATTGGCAACGTTCGTATGAATGCTTCCTGAAATATTTTCAGGTATTCCTATAAAAGGCAAAGTGTTCATATTGAAAACGGGAAGATTTCGAGACAACGCGTTTGATTCGCTCGATGTCGATGATAGTTCGCTGTTTGAATGCGTCTTCTGATATTTGGTCAATCGCTTACTTGTGATGGAATTTTCAGCAGCCGAAGACTTATTAGATTCCTTCTGCGCTCTAACAACAAATTTCGTCTTTTGGCTTTCATCTTCGGTTGTTTTTTTCGCCAACAAAATCGATTCACAATGACTGAACAGGTGAATGGTCAATTTATCAAGCCCCATGAAAATGCCATTGCATATGGGACACACTAAATTTTCCGTGGCCACTTTTATAAGTCCTATTCGCAAGGACTCCAAAGAATTGAAGTGAGGTTGAGAACACAATGGGCATGGTATTAACGAAGTGCACATATTCCAGTTCTATAGTCATTTAAAGTTGAAACTGACTAAACTAGAGCGAAACGATGAGAACTTGCCGATTTTTTAAATATATCTGACGTGCCTGCTTGAGTTTCTTCTCAGACAACCGAACTTCGAAATGTTCAGACTTAAAATAGAATCCCAAAAATAAATCAAGTACGCCATTTTGGCAATGGTTGCAACTGACGCGCGGTCTTCAAGGCTCTGGATAATTTCCTGATAACATTTTAATTTGGCAAAAGAAATTGTCGCAATCGATCGATTCCCTTGGGAATTTATTAAAAGCTTCCATATCCAGAAGAATCAAAGGAGTACATTTTTAACCAAAAAATATTGATATTTTGACAATAACTATTAATTAACATCGTTATTTATATTGATGCAATTATATGTTATTTTAAGCATATTTTTTTATTTCATATAACACTATATCAGGGCTTTGAACCGTTATTTTATTCATTTCGGTTTTCATTCCGGTTCAGTATCAAATTTTTATATCGATTTTCGTTCCGGAAAAAATAACAGTTTCTTGGATTTTCTTCGAGTTTGATAAAAAATAAATATATTTATAAGAATATATTTACTTTAATTTTTTTACCAGATATTTATAGATATTTTCAGAATATATATTCAGGGGGGGAATTATTTTTGCTAAATGGCGGCAGTTTAAAAAAAAACATTTTTTAGCTTTATTTTTTCCAGTTTTAATTTTTTTTTAAATAGTTAAAAATAAGCTTTTGATATAAATATGGTAGGGACGATAAAGAGTTATATAAAGAAGGTTTCTATTAAATTTGAATCGTAAATCACTTAATTAGAACTTGAAATATCACGTCAACAAGGTCTAAACTTTGAAAAAAATACAAAATTTATTTTTTCAAAATTCTAGACTAGAATACCCTCTTAAATGTCTTTTTATATAATAATTTACAATATTTTGTCCCCGTGTCTTGCATAACAAATGTCTGCGAACACAAACAATATTTTTACTATGCCCATGTTATTCCCGCAAGTGTAAACAATAAATTGACAACGTTTTATCACAATCGGATGAACGGTATGGCAGCGCATTAAATACGGACAAACAAACATTGATTTTTATATATTAGACTATGCCTATGTTACTCGCGCAATCTTTAGCAATAAGTGAACGAAGTCTTATCGCAATCTGATGAGCGGTATGGCAGCGCATTACATACGAACAAACAGATATTAATTCTTATATATTAGGTGATTCACCATTTACCGTGTTATTTTCCATTTCTGCTTCTACATAGGAGTTATGAATTCACAATTTGTGTATAGAAATTTCTTTCTGGAAAATATCTAGTTTGCTAACAAATATAAATAATTGAATATATAATAATTATAACTATAAGTATATAATAATATAATTTATTAAATGAAAGGGTATTAATTTGACGCTTATTTATTGGAAGTTTGGAAGTCCCAGCTTGGAGTGCATAACCCTGAGGGGAAATCCCTGTAAAATATTATTCAATACCAATCAATTAATAAGCCACAAATTAAACAAGACATAACATTGGGTTTTAAGACCAAAACATTGTCACCATGGAAACGAGAACTTGTTTACTTTTTCCTGTTTAGCTTGAGTGAGTTTAAAATTATTCTCTAGAAATTCAAATTTGATTAGATTATTTATCTTTTATCGACTATAATAATACAAAATCTTAAATACAATTTAAAATCATTATTTATTAAAGCAATATCGAAATTAATTTGATTGTATTAATCCCAGGAACTATTTATTAGTTATTTAAATTTAATTAATCTTAACTTTTTTCTTTGTCTTTAACAATTGCTTTTATTCATATATCGGAGATTAAAAAATTACAATATCTTATAAATGTTGTAATTATTCAATCTCAATCTGATTAATTAAGTATTTATATGTTATTTTTATATTATCACCATGGCAATAAATATTTGGACGAGGTCTTTATGCTTCAGTGAACTCAAAACGATAAACAATTTACAGACTTACAGACTAAAAACGATTCAACAAAATGCCAACGTACTTGAACGATGCATTACAACAATTGGAATGGAGCGACGGCACATATATTCCTGCGTCGAATGAAGAAAACAAACTCTTGGAAGAACTCCGAGATGCAAGGTCTCACGTCGTTGATTTTTGTTGTCTTATAACGCAAACATGCATAGCTTGATGATTAAAAATGTTTAAATTTCAGAACGAATGAACTTGAAAAGCTTAGAGAAGAGTATGAAATTCAAGAATATAAACAGAAGGAGCTCTATGAACATCGAAAGAATATTCAGATAGAACATCAAGAAAATATGGTAATTATTAATTTAATAATATTTATTCAAACAACATATTTGTAACGGTGGACGTATATAATTTTTACAGCAACTGATTGCAGTATACAAAGATCAACTCAAAAATGAAGATCATTATGTCCGTTTATCCACTAATGAACTATCACAATTTATAACAGATTCATCTTCCGTCGACAAACAATGTAAAGAAATATGTGAACGCACTGAGCATGTACAAGGTATAATATTGCGCATTAAATTAATTTATTATATACATCATTGCTGAATAAATACAATTGTATTTATAGCGGACATCGCTAAAATATTGCGGCGGGTTGAGCTTTTAAGGAGTACCATCGGAGAAGAGCAAGGTTCTTTGGATGAATGGCGTATTGCATTACAACGGAGCGAAGCCGATATAAAAACTATAAACAATTTCAACAAGGAGGATGAAAATAACATCAGTGTAAAATTATCAATTTATATTTTTACCGTTAAATAGCATAAATTCATTTGGAATGCTTCGTTTCATTCAAATTTAATTTTCACAGGCGTTAGAAATAAAAAGACAACGCTTAAAATTGGAACACGATAAAAAACATGTTCTGCTATCTGAACTGTGTGGAAATTTATACGCTGAAGAAAAGGGCGCGGAAAGAATTTCTGAACAAGTACCAGAACATATTTCAATTATATATTGGATTCTATGTAATATTAAGTTTAATTAAGTATACCAAGAAATATAATACGTTATATTATCGTACAGGTAACAGAAGCCCTAAACAATAGACGTCATATTGTATCAACGTGGGCGAGCACTGTAGAGAAATTAAGACAAAGAGATAATGAAATAAAAACTACAAAAGAGGTATAAATAATGTTTTTCATATTTATTAATAAAATTATAATAAAAACACCGTTATGGTATTTTTCATAACGAATATTCTCACAAAAAACAATTGCAGGAACTGCAAATGCTCAAGGATTTTGCAAGCAGCAGGCTAGATTATGTCAATGAAAAAGAAGAGTTTTTAAATATGCAGAAAGTCAATAATAACGAAGTGAATAGAGAGTTAAATGAATTGAAAAATTTGTTATCAAACAAGCGTCAACATTTTAAATACATCGAGGAAGCCATCAAAACGCTAAATAGTGAGGTTGATTCAAACTTTCTAGCTAATATCAATAAATACAAATATAACTAAATATTTAATGAACATTATAAGACTGATTGTTATTGATTTTAGTTAATCTGCTCAAAGAGAGAATTGGTGAACACTTCTAACGAGTTAACAAACTGTCGTAGTGAAAACAGAAGAATTATCAAGGAAATACAAGCAAAACAAGACACAGTAGACAATTTAAACCTTCAGGTACGTTGTCCGATTATAATTTTTCATCAAATTGATAAAGCGATATTACAAATTATTAACAAATATGTTATTCAGATCACAAAATATAAGGAAAAGCTATCGGAAATACTAGACGGCTCGAAGACTGCTGCTCAACGAATTAAACAACTCGAAGATATGCTAAACGTAAGCTTATTAATCATAAATATTGAAGAATTTATCCAACAGTTTAATTAAATTTACATTATTTTTCTCATTTCATATATAGAATGAAGAAAAATATATACACCAGATAATATTGGAGAACGAAAGAATGCAAAATCGTATCTTTAACTCTCAACAGCACCTACTTGCATTAAAAAATGAAACGAATACATGTGACGTGGAATGTAAAGGTATTAATTGTAACATTTCCAGAAAATGTTCATAATGAGGAAAACATCTTGACGATTGTAATAATTCTGGACTTATATTTTGTAACCGACAACATGGAGAACCTCCTCTGATCCGAGCTATAAATTGGTCCCGCTATTACGAACCATGCCAGCTCACTCGTAAAAGTGCACAACAAAATGTAAAACTGAATTTAATTTTCACAACTTCGAGTGATCACTCTGTGCTCTGAACGCGTGGAGGAAGACTAGCTAGAATAAGTAAAAACAAAGCTTACACTAGCTAATGATATATATTTTAAACTAGTGATTACCCGGCATGCGTTGCAATGCCACGTCTCGCATAACAAACTGTGTACACAAACAATATTTTCACTAAGCCTATGTTATTCCTGCAAGTATAAACAATAAGTCGACAAGCTTTTATCGCAATCGAATGAACGTTATGGCAGCGCATTAAATACGGACAAACAAACATTGATTTTTATATATTAGACTATGCCTATATTACTCGAGCAGTCTTTAGCAATAAGTTGATGAGGTTTTATCGCAATCTGATGAACGGTATGGCAGCGCATTACATACGAACAAAGAGCGATTCATTTTTATATATTAAAAAGATTAAATAATAAATAACGTAACTAGTCTCACTCGCGACCTGCTGTGGGAGCTTCCGCTATCATATAGATCGTAGAAGGCCCCGGAGATGCATTTCTCCCCATAACTAGCTCTAAAAAAGAGGAGGGAATAGCCACAGGGTTTGTGTGTCCAACTGGTCCACTTTTCAGATTGAATTAATATTTCAGACTAAGATTTCTCAATTTTTTAATGTTATTTTGATGATAATTAAGCCAAATAGGAAATTTCTTGGGGCACAATTAAAACATGAATTTTTATTACAATATTAGCAATATTTTAATGTTCCACATTAAATTAACATCATTTATACCAATAAAAAAATTAATTTAATATAATTAGTTATTTGCTTGTTATGTTCTAGCTATAAAAGCATCTATTGATCAAATAGAAGGATCTCAAACAAAAACTCAAAAAGATATTACTATAAGTAAAGAAAATTTATATAACGTGGTAAGTTATTATTCTTACATTAAATTCTAATCCAATTATTGTGATACTCTATGGATATAATTCCCACGTCTTGTGTTGTTGCTTTTATTTACATATTGAAAATATTTCAAGAACTATCAATTGGAGATGGCCATATCCAGATTGGCGAAATTAGAAGGAGATATAGACGATTCCATAGATCATCAAATACTACAGGAGCGGGCACAACAGTTGATTACGATTCTGCAAGAAAAACGAGCACGTTCAAGTTTATTACAAACACAAATGATAAAATTAGAGAGCGATTTGAGATTGATCACCAGAAATATATCGTCTAAACAGAATGAATACGAAATATCAGTGAGAAATTTAAAAAATACCAATTAAATATGCACTTAAATATAACTTAGAAATCATTTTATTTATTTTATTTTGTGTTTTAGCAAGAACGATTGCACAAAGTCTCCGCAGAAGCCGACGGTGCCGTACGTGAAGAATCGAATATTCGTAAGATAGCGAGAAATCATCGCGCTGATGAGAGCAATCTGCAATTGCGAGTGGAATGTATTAAGCAAGCATTAAAAAAACTATCCAACGAAAGCGATTCTTTTTCCAGAGCACATCTTGATCTTCACGCTGTTAGTTATTTAATTTCTGTTATGATATAAACTTGTAAATGGATCGTTAAAATTAATAATGTTCTACTTATCATCAGGCTGTCGATGAAAGAATTGCGGAGGTAAATGAAAAACAGAATGTATTAATAACGCATAGAAGAATACTACAAAAAGAACGAAGCAGTCTAAATACAGAAATCAAAAATGAAGAGTGCAAAATGGAACAACTCAAAAAAAGGTACCTGATACATTGAAATATTTTTTTGTTCTTTGAAAATAGTAATTCTGGATATTTTTATTGAATATATTTAAGATACGATATACACATTTCTGCATTGGGGAAGGATGAATCTGGACAAGCATTTTCTGTTGCGTATTTCAAAGTAAAGGTGAGTAGAATCTCTGTTAAAAATAATTAGTAGTATAGTCATTAAAATAATTTGATGTATTGTTATTTAAGTATGCGCAAGAAAAATCTGAATTGCAACAAAAAGGTGATGCGTTGGATGCCCAAATACGACAAGGCGAACAAGAAATTGCCGCTCTAGAAGCAACGTTACAAGTCGTAGACGCAGCAAATAGAAAATTTATGCGTAATTTGGATACAGTCAAAGACGACGGTGAACATTTATCAGTTTTATTAACAAATTTGTATTATTACATTCAATTTACTTAACGATGCATTATTTTCCTAAATAAAATAAAATACACCAGATCCGGAAATGCTAGAATTTAACGCTCTAAATGAAGTCTATAATAACACAAGACTTCATCGGTCACAAATCGTAATACAAGCTAGACAACATTCAAAGATGATTGAACACATTCAGAGTGATATCGTCGAAATCAAACAACAAGCGGAAGAGTTGCAATCAATTAAGTATTATTTTTTTACAATGTATTCGAATATATCAAAGTAAATATTACCATTTATTTAATATTGATTTTTCGTAGAGACGATTTAATGGACGAATTAATTATGCTGAAAAAAGACTTAAAAGAGCAAATAGATAAATTGAACCGTGCTAATAATATGCGCAAGAAATCGGGCGCTAGTGTGAGACGGAAAATAAAAAGCTCTGAAATATGGACCATTCATGAGGTGACGTATATTTTTGATGTATACGAGGCGACGCGATTATATTTCCATCATGCAAAAAATTATATTTTTCAGAAAGATATACATACAAAAGTAATATCGGAAGCCAATCGCTCGGCGAGCACACAGCTTTGCTCGATGAGATCGAGCATTGTAGATAAACGCGCCTTCGAATACGGTGTAAATCTTCCCCAAGTGTACAGGTAGGTAACATTTGTGCGGGTAAATAAAAATATTTAGACTTTTATAAATAGCAATTTTAATAACAAATAAACAATACTTATATATTATTTTACACAACTATGTTGATTAAATTTTAAATAAACGACACAAATAAACTAAATTTGATTTGATCAACCCTGAAAATTTTGAATTTGGTTTGTTATACGGCTGAAATAAGTATGTTGTTAAAATCAATGACGGTGTTAAATCGCTAACGATTTGGTTTCGGCGTTGCTCAGAACGTTTTACTTCTGTTTGAGAATAATTTTGGTCGTGTTTCCAAAGAATTTTGCAGCACGCTATAAACTTCCCCGATCGAAGATACAATTGAGGACTGATTGCACTGGGACCAACTTATATATATATCGATCGTCGAATGTGGCCGGCGCTCCGGTTCTAAATCAAATCCACTCCCTGTTCGCTGTAATTATCGGAGCGGTCGTATGGCGTAGGACGTTTTCGTTTTCGGGAACCTTTCATCTTTAGAATGTGTAGAGGATTATTCAATATGGAATACGGTGAACCGTGGCTGATGTTTAAGGCTCCTGTGATATCGTCGGCTTTCATATCGCGTACTACTTCGACGTCTACAATATTTTCGTCGTTGTTCGACGACGATGGCCTTCCTGTCTTCTTCTCGTCGCATTCGGGAGCTTTTCCATTTTTGTAGTTCTCTAACGCCTCGTAGACTATGTCTGACGACAAGCAACTATCACCGTAGACGATATTCATCCTGCGAATGATATCAACAGGCTCGACGCCTTCTGCGGACAGGAATTTAGCCACTGCCAACATTTCTCTCTCGGTACAATTTGACAGCGACGCTTCCATCTTTACCGACTAACTGACAGTTCAGTCCTTTCATGACTATGTTTTTTCGCGCGGTTTTTATCGATTTTTTATGATTTCAACAAGAATAATTCATATTTAATATACATATTTATAAAAACATTTAATATTAATTTAATATAACTAAACTTGAATATTGAAAAAACCATTTAAAAATATATTTTCTGAAAAATTTAAATGTCTTTCTACCGACTTCAAAATTGATATCAAAATGTTCATTTATTTTTTTAACATATAAGATTGCTAATAATTATGACCCTTTAAATGCATTTCAATCGAGACATATTCGGGGAAGTCCAGATTAAAGGCGGCAATTTAATTTTGCATTCTCAGAGCCGTAACGAAGGTATGAAACGCCCGCGACAAGTATTTAAAATGCGCCCTCCCCCCGCGAAAATATAATATTTTTAAAGTTAATTAACACCCTTTATAGGTGCACTATTGATGGCAGCCATCAATAGTGAATTTGCAAACATGGAAAAAATTGGTTGTCGTAAAGTGATGAAAATCAGAAATGGTGAAGAAAATCTATAAATATCCAAACGGTCCGCTTTTCGGACCGCTGACATGACGAATCTTTTCTTTCCTTCTTGTATCGAAAAGAACCAATGTTTAAGAATACGTTCAGTAAAATTCAAGTCGATATAATTTAAGTTTGCAAAGTTTGCAAAAGAAACTTTAAGCGCTTCTTTCTCGAAACTATGTTTTTCCAAGCTCATGGAAGTGATCCCACGCGCCCTAGATGAGCATTCTTTATGAAATTTGGCAAGCACGTGTATAATAAGTGTCTTCATCATATAGATTACAATTATCCGAAAATATTCAAAATTGTTTATTTAATGAATAAAAAACTACAAAAAGTGTTGGTAAAAACACAAATTTTTCTTTGATCGCTCACTATTTTTTTATTTTCCAATATTTCCTCTTAATTATAGTCTAAGTTATACACAATATTATATAGAGTAAAATTATGTTTAATACTTTTGCTGCAAATCACCTGTTCAGGACTTAGGACTTCCATGGTGAAGAATGTCATCGCTTGCGCACCGTTTTAATCGTATCTAAACATTACATTATTATTTACTGTATTCTATAACTACATTATTCATCCGTATACATCGTCTTGTTTTAATTATTTTCAAAGTACTATTTACCTCGTTCAGTTTTTAGTATAATTATTGTTCATTGTCCCCAACATATACGTTTTATAACTTTTTTTGTAGTGCACCGCCTGCTGCCAAAACTGGGGGTTCTATCTCTGACAGAAACAGTGTATTGTCACAAGGTCAGTTCCTTATTATTAAAAAATTGATACTTTTATATTTAAACAAACATATGGGACTTATCGTCTTATTTTTAGAATCATGGATGCAAGCTTCAGTCAGTTCGAAATCTGGTAATTCTGTTTGTGAGGATTTTTCTGATACATCTCGAAGTAAAGACAATCCACAATCTCATCACTCGTCACAAACATCAATTTCACACAAATTTGTAAGCATTGTAAAATTCATAACCCACACTTTCCTGTAATAAAATATTACATGTATTCCAATATTTACATATTTTTATTTTTCAGGAAAAGAGACAACAAATGATGGATTTAAAAAATCTTAATGAAAGTTAGTACATATTTTTTATGGAACTTGTTTTGTTGTAAGAAATTTAATATTTAAAATGTAATTCAATTTTCAGATTCAACTCAAAGCACTTTAATGCCGATAAGCGTCGTTATGATAGGCATGGATTCATTAGCATCGAGAAAAAATACAACAGACTCTAAGAAATCTAAATTTCCTATGAGTAAAAGCACAAAAAACAACGAAAAATCATCGTCCATTCTTTCTAAAGATTTCAAGAAATAAAAGTCATATATAAGCACAATAGTTAATATGTAAACCGTCTATAATTTTAACGTAGAATTATATGTTTTATCGTATTAATTTAAAATTGGGCATGGCTCACATTGAAACATGTATTGGATGCAGAGTCGCAGAAAGTCAATTGACAAGCTGACTTTTATCATTATATTGTGTGGAAAATTTTCAAATTAACTGTTAAAATATGTGTAACATAATATCAAACAATATGAAAATTAGCTTCAATAATTTTATTATATTGCAAAAATACATTTAAAGTGAAAAACATACAACCTGTTATACAATCAACAAACTATATACATAAATTTGTTAATATGTCAGATCATTCATAAAAGAATATCAATCACAAATTTTTATCAGATTGATTTTAACTGATTTTTCTATATACAGTGATTTCCGCTCGATTATATCAAGAGCGTTATAGATCTGGTGTATAGAAACCGAATGAAAGTAAATGAATTATAATTATTCAACATACTATACAAGTTAAATAAAATGCTTTTATCACATTTGCTAAATTTTGTACTTATAAACTAATAGGTTTGCTGGTTTTAAATTATGAAAATGTATATTTATATATGGGTATCATTCAACATTACGTAATTCATTGATCGAGTGGAACCAGAGTCATACTCCAGAATGAAAATCTATCGAATCTAAAAATTACAACATTGATAAAGCAATGCATTTATATGAATTGTGTGTTTGTTTCTTGTTAATTTTTTAAATAATTTGAGTAATTCATGCATGCGTAATTTGCATTTTTTAAATTATCAACCATCAATTGAAGAACCAGAAAATATTTACACCTAAAGCAACACAAATCAAATAAAATCTCTCTTAATACTTGTAATTTATTCCGCAATAATAGTGGAATCACAAAAATAGGATAAACACTTGATAAATATATCATAAACATTTTTACAAGTTAACTTATATTTAAAAACATTACTTGGTAATATTCATAGCAAGTATAGATATTATCTCTTTGTGCCATTGATAAGAAAACCTAAAATGCAGGCAAACTTATACGTTTTGAAATAATGTTTTTCTACATGTAAAATTTTGATGTACAACAATTTATTTAAACATTGCATAAAGTAAAACTTAGATAAAAACCAATCAATTAATAAATATTTTTAATACTTTTTGAAAACACTTTAAAAAATATAAACATTACAATAAAGCATTTTAAATAAATGTATTACATTACCCAATAAGATTCCAGCCTATTGAAGCTATTGTATAATATTTAAAACCTTAATACTTAATGATATATATATATATAAGGTTTGACCCAACTAGTGATTCTACACAATCTGGTTATCTTAATACAAATAAAAAATGTGCTTTGTATGCAACAATTAAGATATTAATTCCTGTTGGCTGCTTGCAATATTCTCAATATATACAAAAAGAGATTGAGAATATCCAAGTATAAATTAATGGTCGCTAATATATATTCCTCTGCGGAAAGCTTTTCCATTAACATTTGTGTATCGTACACAATAAACAAGCTGAAGATAATTGCTCCAGCGATGGATATAATAAATTCAAGTGCAGTATTTTGGATAAATATTTGTAAGAATCCGCCAACAATTAACACACACAGTCCAGCAAACAGCCTGAAAAAGAAAACATCAAATCAATGTAACGCGTAGCAATATATTAATAAAATAATCAGTGCAATATTCTATCGCTGAATCTCAAATAATCAATAAAACCAAAATATTTTAGCACTTACCCAGAATGCATGGATGAAAAGTCTTTTTTCGTATTGAATGTAAAGATTGTGATACCGGTGACTACTGCCAACGTCAAGAATAACGCTTGAAGTACTATAGCTTGTTCATAAAATGAAACCACGACTCCAATAGTATACGCTTGAATAACAGTCTAAAAAAATATAACAATTTCTTGGAATAAAATTACTCAACTACTTTAATTTGTCAAATTAATGCGCTCATAATTTTAAGATAGCATGTATTCCATAATTAAATATTATTTATTAGTCTAACACCATTAGGCAACGTCTTTATAAGAAAAGGGCAGACCCCTGTGTGCCCTTCGGTATGTTCATTCAGGACGCTGGAAGAGCTTTTTAAATGAAACTCGGAGGTCATGCTACCTTCAATATTGAGTGAACAAGGAGTTGAATGTATGATACAGACAAGATGGATGTACAGAAGAGACACGCATTAAATTACAGTAGTAATTCATTATTTAACATATAATTTATACTTACAAACGTTGCTAAAAGTATCAAATTTGCCGGACTATCTCTTCTTTTGATATGCAAAGGAATAAGAACGACGAAGCTCAAAATGAGAGCAATTAACAACATCCACGCGCTAAAAACAAATTATTATTATTTACATGTATAAAATGTTGTAGCAAAATCTGCATGTTTAAATTAAAAAAAAAAAACAATTACTTCTCTTGTATAAATGCCTTTATAGGTTCGACAACTGAGAATACAACTCCAATAATAAGAGTCAACAGCAGCTGAATAGAGAGCAACGAGTACACCTTGCGCAAGAAACCAAGTCGTATTTCTCTATTCGCCGTGAGAACATTGTTTTTGTATGCAAAGTCATCCTAAAAGATAAAATAATCGGTTAATAAGAAACATTTGGGAGCTGTAAAAATAGTTTTCTGCGTTATAATATAAAATACTACGTAAGCCAACAAATGTAGACATCAACGTTGATCACGCGATTAATATTATTTTATAGTAAAATGTAACTTATACACCTTGCTCTCAATAAATGTACAATATTTAATATAAAAATACTAATTTTAAGCTATGATTTTTGAAATTCTTTTGAAATTATGGCTGTGTAAGTTCTAATATTTTTATAACTAGTAGCTATTCTTCAATCGGTTTAAATACTATTATTTTTTTTAAGTTAACAGGCATCGACCATTAACATATGATGTTGCTAGTGTCGGTAGAATAAGATATATGAAATAAAGCTATGTACTGATGTTCTTATATTTTTTTAACAGATTCTTTAATTAAATACTGTCTTATATTATCAATAAGTTGCATAAAAAAGGTTCTAAACTCTCGTTTACTCAGGATGCCAAGGAATCTAGAACAAGGAAGTTTGTCCTATTTGCACACCAAGTAAAAAGACTGCGAAACGAGATGCACATTTTATGGTTGTCCTCCATTCAAATATTTGTTTTTTTGAGATAGGACGTTTTTTATTGCAATTGCAAGCCTATTGACTTAATCCAGTTTTTAAATGAGTAGTATAAAAAGAATACATCATATTACAATACAAAGCATCTGAATTTAATTGATAAACAATCAAACAACCGTACTGCAGATAATAAATCCCTTATTCTGATTATCCTGATAACAATCGACATAACGCAAAAAAAATGATAGTCGCGTGTCACATAATATTTATGTTATACATTCATTCAATTTCAACCAAGAATAGATATAATCTAAGCCATAAAAGACACAGTTCATTTCCATATAAATATTTACGAAGATAAAGAAAGCAAAAAATAGTTTCATTGCAAATGCATTGAATTTTGTTCAAATGCTTAAATACAAAAATATTTTTATCCTATTTTGTTTTAATCTTTGCGAAAATATATTGAATTATCATAAATATAAAGACAAAAAAATGTTTTTAGAATTAATTACCATTTTGCTTTTTTACCTCTTGCATTTAAGGATTGAAATCTTGTATAAATATATATAATATAATGTGAATTATGAGTTGATATTATATTTCAATTGGCTGGTATCGCTTGAGCATTAAGCACAATTAATGTTGTTTAAATTTGATATGAAAGTCAGAGAATAGTTAGTATTTTTTAAACAGATTTAGATATTAGTGGGACCAATTATCTATACCAAATAAAATATTTCAATGGAGAATTTAAAAAAATAGTTTACCTCAATTCCATCATTTTTACCGTCTTTGCCTCCCATTTCACAGTCATCCCCAGCCAAAACCAAAGGTGCTGTATCCATTGTGAATTAAAAATTAATCTGAAAAGCATGTACGGCAATATTAATTAATCTGAAAAATAAACAATTTTTTTTGTATGCAAAAATGAATTATCCGAACATTTATTATATTGATATAATCCTTTCACTTCAAACCAAGGGATGTACGGCAATATATAAATTTAAATAAACAATTATATAGACCCGGGGTGAGTAACAATCGGCCTGGATCTAATTTTGAAATTATTCAATATTGCATATAATAGATTGTCCCGTTAAGAATGTCGTTCCTCATTTCGCCTCTTCTAAATTTATGATTTCTTTCCCGATAAAAAAATAAGGTGGATGCAGAATCATTGGCCTGCAATAAATATTTAACCTATTTACGGTTCAGTATGAAGTATTCTTGGGTGCCAATCCAGATACCAAAAGGTTTAATATATGTATTTTTATGGTTAAAACTTAACGTAAAACATTCTGTTTCCCTATGTTTGTCACAACAAAATAATACAGGATGCCATCTAATTTCTTTGGGAGTTAAATGATGAAATCATATGATTAACATGATTTGGGGATACGTATAACCAAAACATTGAAACGTTGTCAACTAATTTGTATGAGTAAAAGACATAATATAATATGACGTTTCTAAAATTCTATGATCTCCAAGACTAATTGTGTGACGTCAATGGGGAATAAGATTCCTTTTATACTTTATTTACATCGTGATAAACAATTATAAACTGAAACAATTACGTATTTAAAAAAAAAACACAATTCGGTGTCAACTCACCAGGAACTCAGAAAATAGTCAACGACAATCTGTCCTGTCAAGTTAATGACGTTCGCGTATATACGTGCGCATGTGTGTGTGTTTTGATTTGGATTAATATAATAAAAACAAACAGTAATAAAACTCTTTTTCTCGTTTTTTCTCGAAAACAAAGCATCGTAGGAGTTTTAAACGATTTTTTGTATTTTAAAAATAAATTATATAATTATTTTGACATAATAATAAAAAAATAAAAAACAAGTAAAACGACTAATAAATTCATTTAAAAAAATGGATTTATTTTAATATCTTTTTGCATATTTTAAATATATTTTTATTTAAGTTAGTTTTGTTTCAAACGATCACCCAACGGGTAATCATTTTATATAATGCTATGAAAATATTTCAATTTAAAAACTTCTTCATTTTTTCAAAATTAAAACACAAAAATATAATTTTGACATAAACAATGACAATAGGATGATAATAATATATATTTTTTAACTAAAGTCGTGTCGTATATATACGTCTCGGGCATTTAAAGGCACACTGCATAAAGATAAATGCTAATGGTCGTGATTCAATTTTCTAAGGCATAATAAGCTTCGACGCATTGGAATGTCAATCTTTGTTGTGATGTTAACTTCCCTTACAAAAAATGGAAACTACACCTCTCATCGTTAAACCTAAAAGAAAATCAATATGGGATTGGTAATATTATGTGTCTATTTTTCTATTTAAATTGCTGCGTAATTTGTTAAAAAAATCTTACGCCAAATTCTACTCCAATTCCAAGAAACTTCCCTATATACTGTTTTGAAACGAAAACACTAATAGATGTATAATATAAATGTGAATTCGACCTGATGCCTATTAAAGCTTCACTTCAACATGAGATTTTTTTAATGAAAAAGTCTAATGTCCAAGCAACTCATTTATTATAAATCTCTTACTAACCCAAACAATAAAACTTTAAATATTTAATTTCCACTTTTTTATGATTTTTGAATCATCTACATTTTTAAAATAACATTCATTTTAGTATTTATTATCAAAACAATCTATAAATTCACTTTTTATTATTCACCATAGAGGAAAATTGCTGTTTTAAATATTATAATCATATGAATCCGGGCATGACCCCTGGACAGGATCTTTGTTTATCTCTATTCCATTTCAGCATATCTCAAATATATTCTGGACCAATTCAGAGATTTAATAATTGTATATTATATTCGATTTCGTCATAACTCAATCAATCTAATCAAATCTAGTTCAAATTTGAAGTATGACTAGTATTTATGTCACTTGGTTATTATAATTTTGATTTGATCAGTCCAATAATATTCAATTAAACAACGGAAAATATTGACCCAAATAAATATGTAGAGACATTCACTAATTTTTATGTATTTCAAGTCTCCCTCATAAACACATTAAAATATGGGACTCTCACAATTGTTTTTTTTATGAAATTTTAGGTTCAAATGCTGTCTTTGTTCGGGTTTTACACGAAGGAAAAAATCAAGTCCCAGAGTCATCAAATTGGGAGAAATCCCTCATGAACGATTCCCACCTAATAATATAAGAAATCAGGTATTTTTTCGCAAATCTATACCATTGTAATTAATAAATAACAAATGCTTTTTGAGATCAGATTCAAAAACACAATGTGCCAATTTATAGTAAAATAATACTTTATGCAGCTTATAACACAACTCTTGTTGCGTGTAATTTTTTTGCACTTTAATTGTTCAATAACACGCACAATATGATAACAATGTTAATTGTTTTCATATGAAAAAATTCAATTCGATTATATAATTTATCATCTTATTATCTACAAACTGTTCAACGTTTAATTAATTTCATCATTTATATGTTCATCTGAATATTTGCGAAAACTTGTCATATTTCTTGGACATTCATTTTTATTAGTAGTGATCCGACAACGTTTGAACGTCGACCCCCATTTGTGTCTTTTATCCAAACAAACTACATCTTAAATTTATCTCCTTTTTTCTATTTTGTTATATTCAGCTAAAATATGATCTATTTTACTTTTGCAGAAATACAGTACTATATCTTTTATTCCGAAAGTATTATATGAGCAATTTAGATTCTTTTTAAATCTCTACTTCTTGGTAATGGCTCTCAGTCAGTTCATACCTGAAATAAGAATCGGCTATCTTTACACTTATTGGGGGCCGCTCTGTTTTGTTTTGCTTGTTACCATATTTCGGGAAGCGATTGATGATATCGGAAGATTCAGGTAAACGTTATTTATTATGTACCTTGTTACTTAAGAATCATCTCATTGCCTTGCATAATTCCACTTGGATACATCCAGTTTTTTAATTTAAAAAAACATTGAGTCTATGAAGAAAGAGAAATTTAAAAAATGCTAACATAAAAGAGTTCATTTTTATTTAATGTTATTTCATTTTATATATGCCTAACATTAAAAACTCCATTAACCATTATATATTATTCTACGTCATGATTTTATACAATAGTGTTTAAAAAATAATCTTACATTGATCATTTGAGACGTTTTGTTATTTACAGACGAGATAGATGTATCAATAGTGAAAAATATGAAAGAATAATTTTAAATGGGGGAAAGCGAGGATATCAAGAACAGGTTACGTCTAGTAAATTGCGTGTTGGTGACATATTATTACTCCGCCGTGGGCAAAGAGTTCCTGCTGATGTAATTCTCCTCCGCACTACAGATCGCACCGGTTCTATTTTCGTTGCAACAGATCAGCTCGACGGAGAGACCGATTGGAAAGTCAGGTAATTTTGAACTGTACATATATTATTTAACAGAAAAAATCGAGATCGTAACTGATAATCTACTATTTGAATAATAAATTGCAGAACTATTTTTTAAACACTCTTTAATTTTTGCAGAATTGCTGTTTTGACCAGTCAAAAAAAGGCATGTGATTCAGATCTACTTGATATGGACGTTAATATTTTTGCGGAAAAGCCACAATCAGATATACACTCTTTTATTGGCACGTGGACTTGTCAGACTAATAACGATCATATGGAACTAAATGTTCAACATACCCTATGGGCTGGCTCAGTTCTAGAATCATCGCATGCTACTGGAGTGATTGTTTATACGGGTGAATAATATTTGCAATTGAATATTGACGTAATGGAATTATTATTAGACTTTTATTGCGAAACATCTGATCAAATCCAAGCAGTTTACATTTTCATTCTAGTTGAATTTTAAGTTTTGCCTTCCAATTAACAATAACACGTATTAAAAATGCATATTGATCATTAATTAGGTGAAGAAACTCGCAGCGTGATGAACAATTCAATGCCGCGCACAAAAGTTGGACAATTTGATTTGAAAGTAAATGATATGATAAAAGTATTATTTGTTGGCGTTGTGGTTCTATCATTTTTGATGATATTGATGAAGGGCTTCTCAGGACCTTGGCTAAGATATATGTGTCGATTTATTTTACTTTTCTCATATATAATTCCAATCAGGTAAAAATATCCTCAAGCGACGTTAATATCTAATCTTTATATTATAATATTTCACGGTGTTATATTTTATTATAGCCTTCGTGTAAATCTAGAAGTTGGGAAAACATTTTATGCTTGGTCATTAAAAAGAGACAAAGAAATAGAAGGAACAGTCATGAGATCAACGACTATTCCCGAAGAAATGGGAAGAGTTTCATACTTATTAGCTGATAAAACAGGAACAGTTACAAAAAATGAAATGGCTTTTAAGAAATTCAGCTTGGCGAATAATAGCTTCAGTGAAGCTAATTTCCATGAGGTTTGATATTTATTAAAATGCTTATTCCTCAACTCTTTTTATATAATATATATTATAATAATATATTGTAGGTTGAAACGCTTTTAACCCAACATATAACAAAGGAAGGCCCTTCCTTACCGATGACACCAACAGAAAGTTTTGCCACTGTAAACGCGTTACATAAAACTTTAGAGTTACCACCCGTTACTGGACGTCAAATATGGGAAGCTGTGCTTGGAATGGCTCTGTGTCACAATGTTACACCCGTTTATGACAAGGACGAATTTGAAGCTGGATCTTCATGGAATGATGAAGGTACTATTAACCAAATTATAAAAATTTTGCCAAACTAAATGTTACCAATTTTATTAAAACCAATAATAAGAGTATGTCGGTAGGCGAGTGATGACATTCTTCACCACGGAAGTCCTAAGTCCTGGATAGGTGATTTTCAGCAAAAAAATTAAACATATTTTTACTATAATTAGGAAGAAATATTAAATCAATTTTATTTATATCGACTTGAAATTTACTGAACGTATTCTTAAACGTTGGCTCTTTCTGATACACGAAGAAAAAAAAAATTTGCCTTAACCAACAAGGTAGAAACGTCCCTTAAACATCATTTGCATAATCTGATATGTACTTTTTTTTTGTATAATAGACACTGTTAGCTCCATGGTATCGGAAAGTCGAGGTGGTGCATTACCACAACAGCAACTTTGCGAATATCAAGCTGCAAGTCCTGATGAAGTCGCCTTGGTTAAATGGACCGATTTGGTATATCCTTAATATTCATAATACTAAAAAAATCACTTTAAAATTTTAACTCATATTTTCCTTGTTCAATAGATGGGTGTATCTCTTTATAAACGCGATTTATCAAATATTTCCATTAAATTGCGTGCCGCAAATGAAATCATCAATTTCAATATTTTGGAGGTTTTTCCATTCACCAGCGAGAGCAAATGTATGGGGATTATTGTTCAGGTAAATAATAAAATGGCGTTTAACTATCAATCACTATAAAATGTAATATCGGCTAATTTTTGTGCATATTATGTATAGGACATCGACACGTGTGAAATCACATTTTATCTAAAAGGTGCTGACATTGTCCTGCAACCCTTGGTAAACTCTCCGTCTTGGTTGGCGGATCAAAGCACATATTTTGCAAACGAAGGATTACGCACACTCGTCTTTGCCAAAAAACGCTTAACACTAGAAGATTATGAACAATTCAAGGTCTTTATTTAAACGTGTTCTCAACATTGATTAACTTCAATTAAAAGGATTAATAATAACATTGTTATTTTCATAGGAAAACTATAAACAGGCTACCGGATCCTTACATAATAGAGCAGAGCGAATTGAAGAGTGTATTTCTTCTTTGCATGAAAACTTGCAACTTTTATCTATTACTGGTGTTGAAGATCGTCTTGCCGACGATGCTGCAATAACCATCGGAATGCTCAGAAACGCGGGTATCAAGGTAAATTACTATTTGTAATTAATAATGCTTATTTTTAAAAAAATACTTATTATTCATATCGATTATAGATTTGGATGTTGACTGGAGATAAACTTGAAACTGCTTTATGCATCGCAAAGTCACTACACTTAATTAATAACTGTCAACGGGACGTATTTATTTTCCATAATTGTAATAAAAGAGTAGACTTACATTCAGAATTGCTACGATTGCGCGATGAGGGCTCAGGCGTCGCACTCATCATTGACGGTGAAAGTTTTGAAGTGAGTATTCATTCATAATATTAATGCACTCAATTCGTTTTCTTTTTTTTTTTCTTAATGACAAATTCAATTTTAACTTTTAGTGTTGTTTAAAATATTTTCCCGGAGAGTTTTCAATGCTCGCACTAGAATGTTCTTCTGTTGTTGTTGCTCGGTGCTCCCCAACACAAAAAGCTCGTGTGGTGAGTATCTTACAACAGAATTCAAAGGGCTCAGTTTGTGCTGTGGGCGATGGTGGTAATGATGTGCCAATGATTCAAGAAGCAGATATTGGTGAGTCTTATTCATGATTTTTTTACCCTTTGAAACGCATGTTAGCAAACTTGCTCTCAATGTATCCTTAAATTGACGTGCATTCGCTGTAAGAAGTCAAATATACGTTATTTTTAAAGGTATTGGCCTGGAAGGTAAAGAAGGTAGAGCTGCGGCTCTAGCAGGAGACGTGAGCATCAAAGAATTTCGCTGCTTAAGCCGCCTACTACTTGTGCATGGTCGACGCTCTCGGCTTCGCTCATCTACGCTTAGTTTTTTTGTTATATATAGAGGGCTTATTATATCGACTATGCAGGTTTTTATTTACTGTTTTAATCGACAAACGACAGTCGTTTGGAATAATCAGAACTGAATAGATACATTTATTTTTAGGCAATATTCTCAACAGTATTTTATCTCTCTTCTGTATCCATATATCAAGGACTTCTTATGGTAGGGTATGGAACGATTTTCACAATGTTACCAGTATTTTCTCTAGTAAGATATATTTATTTATCTACCCAGTTAATACAACCCTAGATTCAGGATCTATCAGGAATATTTATTTATTTTCAGGTATTTGATAAAGATATCAGTAGTGAGGATGCCTTACAATATCCAAGATTATATAGAGAATTAGTGAAAAAAAGAGTGTTCAGCTACAAAATGTTTTTAGTATGGGTTGGCATGTCGATATATCAAGGTATTATTTTATTTTATATAAAACAGAATACGTGTATGATAAGTTTTTATTTTGTAATATTTTTTCATTTACAGGTGGAATAGTAATGTACGGTGCTTTAATTATGTTTGAAGATGAATTCATTCATATTGTTGCTATCAGTTTTACCGCACTAATATTTACTGAACTGATAATGGTGGCTATGATAATCAATACTTGGCATTGGTTTATAGTTCTAGCTGAAATCTCAAGCTTCATAATATATTTGGTATCTTTGTTTGTTTTCCATGAATATTTTGGTGAGTTCATATTTATATTTTCATTCTTACATTGTCAATATTGAAATGTGGGGGTTACTTATGAATATTCAGATGCAATCTCGTGATATATTTACTTTTATTTGTAACATACGTGTAAAATAAACAAGGTACAGGAGCCTATTTAAAGGGAAGGGGGAGAAGGAGCTGTTGCTTCGGGGCTTCTTGACAATTTAAGTGACGTTGATCCCTTTCATATCCAAAATTGCACTTTTGGATTTTTTTTTATGTAACTTTATCGCACATATGCACTATTCTAGTATTGAGATGTCGGACTACAGGAGGCGCCGGATTACCGCGGATCTGCTGCATACTCTTAATTTAGATAATAATTTATATTAAAAATTCAGTTTCCAATAAGACTCTTAGTTCATAGAGACATTGTTAAAATTGTATGTTTCAGATTTTGAATTTATAAGAACGTTCAACTTCATGTGGAAGGTTTCAGTTATTACAATTGTGTCTTGCCTTCCATTGTACATTCTAAAACTTACTTACAACAGATGCTCAAGAAAAATCACTCCAAAATCAAGTGGTTTACCATGACATGTAACATATTCATAGTCCAATTTTTAAAACTACACTTTTTTGTGATAATATTTGTATGTTAAAGTTTTTTTTAATTATTTTATTTCTATAGGTTATAAGATCTTATATCCCACTAATATAAACTAAGTAATATCTCATTTACCATTCCTTTTTAAACAAATGAACATGATTTTTTAAATTTATAAATATTAATTTTTATTATAAAAAATCCTGTTTTACACTATAACATATATACAAATTATTATTGCGCTTAGATAAACTATATAAAATATTAAGGAGGTTTATTACAATCGTTTTTCACCTTAACATAATTACTACTTTCACAAACTTTAATAATTATATTAACAGTTCAGCAATATTAGTTATTTATCAGCTCAATGTAGATTTCAAGTCATAAAACAAGTAATAGAAAATCAAAATAAGTAGTTTTTATTGTCAAATTATTATGGTAATCTTAAAAAATATTTATTGGATCCCTTGATCCTTCCAGGTTGTAATACTGTAAATATGTACGAGATTTACAAGAGCGGAACCGTATGAGATTTATAATCCTTTTTATCGTTTCATATACTTGACGCATATTAAAAATATTGCAGTATTCTTTTAATTTAAAATATAAATGCACATATTATTAGTTTACTTCAAATTAGGTTAATAAAATAGAAATCATCATAATGTAATAAAATCCTATACAATTATATGTGATTGATAAATCTATTTTTAAAAAAATATTATTTAATAGATAAGATCTGCAATCAAACTTACTTCAATCAAAAATTTCAAAACATATGACTATTACCGTCTATTTTATTATTTGAGTTATTTGAAATATGAAATCGCAACTATTATATTATATATTATAGTATTATATATTTCACAAATATAATTTTGTGTATTATTTTTATTGTAAAAAACATTTTTTTATAAATATTGAAAATGTATTTTTTTCCAATTGCTCTCTGCAGTTAATGCTTATTTATATATTTTTCTATTGCAATTTTAAATCTGTTTAAATCAGGCTCAAATTTTATATAAATATTTACTGTCTTTAATTGAAATTATTTTATGTATCTAGAAAATTCTTATGCACATGTTTTGTAAATACTCACTTTCTTCTATGATTATTTTTAAAAAATGTAACAATGTTGTGCCTTTTACCACTTAGACTGATATATGTATTATGTATGAAAATAAAAATAATAAGACTTATTCTGCATTCTAAATTATTACAGTGCCTTATTTTTATTCTTATGTGTCTATAGTCAAATAATGCAATTCATACAATAATAATAAAAAGTCATTGTCTAAACATGCATGGAATATCATTAAATTAATAATTTAAAAAAGCAGACTTCTGTAATAAATAGTTTAAATAAAATACAGATGTGGCCTTTTTCCTTTAGCGAATTATATTTAGTGATAAAATAAGATTATATTGTACACAGCACGATGAAAATCATATTAATTCAGAATAAATTGATATATTAATATGTACATAACCTCTTAAAAAAAAAAATTGAAGTGTTGCCATTGCATATGTCAGTTAATTGTGTTAAAATATGGAAAAACGGTTTAATTCAAACAATTTAATATTAATATATAAATAACGATTTAAAGCAAATTAGCATTATTTCTTTTCTTACAAATAGATATTGAATGAGCCTTGTCCTATAGAGGAATATGCCTACATTATGCTAATGATAATCAATTATATTTTTAAAATAACATTGTCAAGTGTAGTATTATAAATTGCAAATTCATATATTATTTACAATAAATTAATTTATATTTGTCTTTCTGGGCTTTAAAAAAATCTTAATTTGGTTTTTAAAAAATACTAGAAATGCTAATCAGTTAATAAATACATGTTTTTTGTTGTAAATGTTAATAATTATACGCCGATTAGTCAGTTAAAAAATTAAAACTTACGAGTTGAGAAATATTTGTAATGGCAACATTCAATGGTTGTCGCTAGCGCCATTGCTGTCATATTTTCGTATGTGATTGTCGTTGCGAATCATGGTTAGTGACAAAAGACGACGTTCGCGTTCTAGATCACGATCACGGTCTCGATCTCGTGAACGTCGAGAGCGTGACAGAGACCGAGAGAAGGAACGTGAAAAAGAAAGAGAAAAAGACCGGGACAACGATCGCGACAAAGACCGCGACAAGGACCGCCCAAAAGATCGTGAAAAAGTTCGCGATGACAGAGACTTTTATCGAGACCGCCTCAAACCCAAAAAGGAACGAGAACGCTCTAAAAGTCCTCAGTATAAACGTGATCGTCGCGACAAAGACTATGATAGGGATTCGAAGAGAACGGATTCTTCGAAAGAAAAACCCAGTTCTTCCAGAGACGATGACGATAAAAGAAGAAGGGAGAAAGTCTCCGCAGATACTACGCAAGAAGAAGAACTCAAAGATGAAGTTAAAACTGTCAAACGCGAACCGCTTTCATTGGAAGAACTTTTAGCAAAGAAAAAAGCAGAAGAGGAAGCTCGAAGTAAACCAGTATTTTTAACAAAAGAACAGAGGGCAGCATTAGCCCTTCAAAAGAGACAAGAAGAAGTTGCCGCATTACGTTTGAGCTTAAATAGACCTCAATTCAGTACAATAGATTTAACAGTAACGGATGCCAAACAAACGGAAAGCAGCAGAGCTAATGATGACGATCGTAGAAAATCAGAAAAAGATAGGGATAATAACGATAGAGAAAAAAGTAGGCAAGCGATTCGGCACGAACGAATGGAAGATAAAAAATCTGATGATAGAAAACAATCCAGCTCAAACTCTGATCGTAAGAATGAATCCGGAGATAAAAGACGCGACAGACCAAATGAAGAATATGCAAAAAACAAAGATAAAGAACGCGAAGAAGAAGCGATTAAAGCCAGATATTTGGGTCTCGTTAAAAAGAAGCGACGCGTTAGAAGATTGAACGACAGAAAATTCGTCTTCGATTGGGACGCCTCGGAAGATACGTCAAATGATTACAATGTACTCTACAAGGAGAGGCATCAAGTTCAATTTTTTGGGCGAGGACATATCGCCGGTATCGATATCAAAGCTCAAAAAAAAGACCACAGCAAATTTTATGGCAATCTTTTGGAGCGGCGCAGAACCGACTTGGAAAAAGAGCGTGAAAAGTTAAGACTCAAAAAAGTCAAAAAGAAAGAAGACAAGCAAAAGTGGGATGATAGACATTGGTCAGAAAAAGACCGCGATGAAATGACGGAGAGGGATTGGCGTATTTTCAGAGAAGATTATAACATTACCATCAAGGGAGGCAGAATTCCAGATCCGATTAGATCGTGGAAAGAAGCCGGATTTGCAGATGAGATTATGGAAATCATCAATAAAGTCGGTTATAAAAGCCCGACTCCGATCCAGAGACAGGCTATTCCGATTGGATTGCAAAATAGAGATATTATCGGCGTGGCTGAAACTGGTTCGGGTAAAACTTTAGCTTTCCTCATACCTTTGTTAATGTGGATTCAATCTCTGCCGAAAGGCGAACGTCAAGAAGATGCGGATCAGGGACCTTATGCGATAATATTAGCGCCGACGAGAGAATTGGCGCAACAAATCGAAGAAGAAACCAATAAATTTGGTGTACCGTTAGATATAACATCGGTCGTGGTCGTCGGAGGACTTTCGAGGGAAGATCAAGGATTCAAATTGAGATTGGGTTGTGAAATCGTTATTGCGACGCCCGGTCGTCTTATTGATGTATTGGAAAACAGGTATTTAGTTCTCAATCGATGCACATATGTTGTATTGGACGAGGCGGATAGAATGATTGACATGGGTTTTGAACCAGATGTGCAAAAAATATTAGAATTTATGCCCGTTACGAATCTCAAGCCTGATACGGAAGCCGCTGAGGATGCAGCCATCTTATTAGCCAATTATCACAGCAAGAAAAAATATCGACAAACCGTCATGTTCACAGCTACCATGCCTACGGCAGTTGAGAGACTCGCTAGAAATTATTTAAGGAGGCCTGCCGTTGTCTATATAGGATCGATCGGTAAACCTGTAGATAGAACGGAACAAGTTATTCACATGATTTCCGAAAGTGAAAAACGAAGAAAACTGACGGAAATATTACAACGAGGCGTAGAACCACCTATAATTATATTTGTAAACCAAAAGAAAGGTGCCGATGTATTAGCGAGGGGCTTGGAAAAATTGGGTTTCAACGCGTGCACACTTCACGGTGGCAAAGGACAAGAACAGCGTGATTTTGCTTTGGCTAGTCTTAAAAACGGATCCAAAGACATTCTAGTTGCTACTGATGTAGCTGGTAGAGGTATCGACATCAAAGACGTCAGCATGGTGATAAATTACGATATGGCGAAATCAATCGAAGATTACACCCATCGTATAGGTAGAACAGGCAGAGCCGGAAAGACCGGCAAAGCTGTTACATTCTTAACGAAGGAGGATTCTGTCGTTTTCTATGATCTAAAACAGGTTTTAATATCAAGTTCTGTTTCAACATGCCCACCCGAATTAATGAATCATCCGGATGCTCAACACAAGCCAGGCACAGTAGTGACTAAAAAGCGCAGAGAGGAGATGATATTCGCTTAAACACATTTGTATAATAATTCTTTAGTTTCAGAAATAATCCCATTTAACTTTGTATAACTGCATTTTTGAAAATAATTCTGTAAGAACATATTTTAGAAATAAATTGTGTCATAAATTAATATTTTATTTTTTATAGAATATATTTTGTGGTGTAATACTAATTTTCGCTTATTAATTTTTTATTAACATTTATCGTCAAACTGGTGATGTATCATTGAGCCATAAACGGTATGCTGCAGAATTAGGGCTTCTTCAATATCCATTCATAATAAAGGGTTACATCCATCTTGTCTATCATTCACTCAATATTTAAAATGGTATTGCATATGAGAGTAAGAGCCCCTGATTTTCAAGCTTCAAGATGGACAAGCACTAAGGATCTATTCCATATAAAATCAGAAAAGAGAGGGACGGTCAGACAACAATACAAAATTCTATTTCGATTCGATATGGGTAAACGTATCAAAGGGTGCTTGCGCAACTGTCGACAGAGTGAGGGATTCCTTTCCTCGAAAAGGGAGTGCTGAACTAGGTCGAAGACACTTAAGTGCATCTCACCCCAAGCAAATAAAATGATAACTACATTCAAATATTTTATTTTCATAATATAACAAATGTAAAATTTAAAACATAAAAATTTATAAATGGACGATTATCAGAAAAAAATAAATACATAGATAGACCAGTAATAAAAAAATATTTTTTAAATACGCTAGTCAAGAATTTAATTAAGATATATTAAACAAATTAATACATTAAACGATGACTTGAGTATTAAATATTACACACTACTAAATAGCCATGATTTAGTTTTTTTTTTTTCAACAATACTGATCAAACAGTCAAAACATAATAAATAAGATACTGAAAGGGTTTTTCCAGCATTGTCAAAAGCATGTATGTACAATTGAAAACTCGCGAGATTGGTCATCTGTACTGCAAATGTTTTTCCGCTACAAAGATTTTGCTATAGAAAAACCTATATCCAAAAATCATTGACCTACGAAAGAATAAAAGCATATTATAAAATATCCATCAAAAAACCATACGTGAATTTCATAAAAAATAAATACCTGTTGCAAAATTTTACTCTTTTGTATTTGATTCTGATGCTTTAGTATCTAATGCCGGAGCAGATGAAGGCATTATAGCGTCTTTGATTGATTTGCCTAGGTCCACTCCCATTCCAACAAATTCATTAAAACTCTTTGGTATCGTTATTTCAGGAAAGTTGATTTCAGGTTGAGGATCTCCTGGTTTAACTAAAATACAAACAAAAATGTGCATTTATCAATTATTTTTAAATTACAAAAAATACCCTAATTAAAATGCAAAATTAATTGGATAATTTATGGTAAATAGCGGGAGCGGAGTCAGGATATGCGTTCCCATGAATCTCCTTTTGATGTCATGTAATATAGCATAATTGATCGTTCTGTGGAGCAACGATACACTATCAATTTTTTTCGTTAAACTTGGAAAATTCACCATTGAAATACTCAGAAAAAAAGTTTTTTTTAAACCAACAAGGTAGAAGCATCCCTTAAAAGAAGTTCTGAAAGGAGATCATCGACACAATTGAAAACATTCAGGCTTGTGTTACGTAAGCTCTAAGACATCCTGGGAAGGCCTTCCAGGCTTGGATACACCGTCTCCGGGAGTGCATCAATGGAGGAGGGTGATATTTCGAAGATTTTTAAATTATTATAAAAAATGTTCAATAAACGATATTTTATGAATTTGATTGCATTACTTATGAATCTTCCATTACAAATTTCAATAAACCACTAAAATAAAAATTGCTAATTAAAAGCACTCTTTAACCTTTTGAGGAGTACAGTCGTGTATTTGCAATCGAATTCCAGTAATTCAGAAAGAGTATTCTCGTACCTTGAGTTTGGAGAGACCGAGGCATAAAGAGTAATTTGCGCGTTAAGTTTGGGTAGAGAGATGGAGAGTGTCTTGCACATTGAGTTTGAAGATTGTAAATGGGAGACATAGTTGGAAAGAGTGTCTTGCGTACATCTTACGATTGTATAGATCGATTACCCAAATTTATCAACTAATAATGGTAACGTTCCTGGATAATCGATGAATGGCAGACGTGCTCCCAATCTAAGGAGGGGGCAGGTTCTTCCTATTCCTCGATGACAATCCATCGTTTTCGGACGATGCCAAAAAGGACCATTATCCCTATCATCATCATCATAGTGCAGCCACTGACAGTCCACTACAGAACTATGGGCCTCTTCAATATCCATTCATAGGAAGGGGTTACATCCATTTCGTCTGTATCATACATTCACCTCCTCATTCGCTCGATATTGAAGGTAGCATTACCACCGAGTTTTATTTTGAACGCTCACCCAACGGGTATCCTGACTGAACGTATTGACGGACACTTTCGCGAACGTCTCAATAAGGAGTTTGGGGGGTTTGTAAAGACTGAGTAGTTTTCATAGGGAGATGGTGGAAAACTACTCTAGACGACCTTTTTGACTCTACTGAAAAGGGCTTTCTGGAGTACAAGGAGTCCAGTCCCCCCTTTCCTCGCTAGGGCGTTGCCGAGGTAGGGTGAAGACATACGTGACGCTTAAGTGCATCTCGGATTCGCTCCTATTATCCCTATAATAGAATTTATTTAGCCTTTATAATAAACAAACCTCCATAAACAAAGTTATATCCTATGCGAGTTAACAGCTTTCCTTGCTGAATACCCTCATTTGCATACTTGTTAGTTTGTTCAGGAAAACAGATAGCTCCCATAGCTCCAGTTCCTAATAAACCATATGTGAGTTTCTGAAATTCAAGAAATTGAAATCATCTTTATATTAATTTGTAGCATTAGAGGTTGTTTAATACTGAATTGAATTGACTTGGTATTAGTTCTCCGTCGAACTTAAATATTAATCAAAATTTATAAAACCAATAAAATATGCAGAATTAAAACTAATCATTGAAATAACATACCTTTATAATACCTCCCCGAAGGCCGAAAATTAAACCTGTTAATGTTCCCATAGCAACTGCGCCTATTCGTTGAGGTTCATTTTCTTCTTCTCTGAGATAAGCCACAATAACTAAAGTAATAAACGTACACATAAAAATAAAACTGGAACAACTGTAAATATTTTGATAAGGCATAAATCACGTATTGAAATATTTTAAAGTCTCAAAACATAACACATACAGTTAAAGTTTTCTGCAGTTTCACTAATTTTATCAGCAGCTGTATTTGTTAATTCTTTTCCTTGTCGTAGCATTCCTACTACGTTTACCCGTACCACACTCACGGGTCCGATTAGCATTTTTTCCAATTCAGATGGCTCTTTTGTTTTGACTTTAGTCACTGTCGATCTAAAAATTGATCGGGTTGAATGAGCATAAATTGCGAAACAATATATTAAAGATAACAAAAAAAAACATATTTTAAAATATAATTTAATATATTCTTCGCCAATAAATACAGTCATCCTTCAAGTAAATCCCTTGATTATAAAAAATCATAGGATATGAAACAAAAGTATTTTATTTCATTTATTTTATTATCACCTAAGTATTGCATTTAATCTAATAATACATAAATAATGAATAAAGCGTATACTTTTTAAATGCTTACATTTGAGGTGGATATATAGGTAATTCGGAAGGACGACACAACGTTTCACTCTTGGCACTATCCGGAGCATTTACTTCTTCCTGACTCTTTATAAGAGGAGCTGCTGCTAAAGTAAATGCTGATGTTCCGAAAAACATAGTCGATTGATTTGTAATAAATTTGCGTGCAAACTGTAATAAACACATTCTGATTATTATCAAAAAATAAATTCTTCGATCATAACCAAAAAAAAAAAAAAAAACCTCAAGGACGATTATTTTTTAAATGACAGAAAAATATTTCTGAAATAAGCTATTATCATCAAAAATCAAATATGACAATAATTTGTAAAATAATAAACAGCGATTATTTACCATGTTTCCTAAAAAATGCCTAATGTTATATAAACGTCACCTGCCAACCAATAATTTGTTTTAAAATCGATATTGGTCTTAAAAGCAACATTTATGACCCATGAAAAATGCTTTTGATATTTTATGCTATTAAAATTTATGAAGCGTTAAAAATATGTATACATATTTGTAAAGACCTGGATATCTTTTTAATTAAAGTACAAACCGTATATTATACATTGTGCAGCCTTTGCTATTCTCTTAAAAATTTTATAAATTATTTAGTGTTTAATTTGATTTATTCAATCAAAATAATCTCAATTAAATTCAATCGTTTTTTTACGAACGTTAAATTAAATTGCTTGTTTAATTTTTATAAAAATGTGCACTTTTAGAACAAATATATTTTTCTTGAGTCAATAAAAAATGTCTTGGTTTTGAAGCTTTTTATTTTGAAAAGCAGTTGAAGATATTGTAAATAATATGAATATGATAAAATCTGCCGATTTAAAGCATTTCATTTAAAAATAATTATTTTCGATATATGTGGCCATGCGCTGTTTTGGAGCAATGTAGACCCATATCTATTTATTAAGGTTGGCTATTTCGTTTTTATGTCATATTTTCGATTTCATATGAAGATCCAGTCATATAGTGACTTCCACCGGTTTTAAAAAGAAATAATGTATTATGTCCTTATTTATTCACTATATAATAACTGTGTTTTATCATTATGAATTATCAATATAAAGATTACACCTCCAAGTACCCGTTACTAAACCTCTAAGTCGTAAGACCAATTTTAATTGGTAGTTGAATTATATTAAGTTGCAATATCCTAATGACTGCAAACGAGTATTTACACATAATTTTGCGAAATATGCTCGAAGTCATTCAGCTTATTCATGGGAAATAAAAACTTTTTTCTAATTCAATTTATTTATTACGAAAAAATCTGGAGCAAAAAAAAAACAGCATACATTTATAATGCAATAAAATAACATACTATGCTCTACATGGTACATTTTTGCAAACGAATCGGGCAAATCAAATCACAATATCAATAATAATAAGAAAGATAAGTTTTTGTTAGGGTTGGACTGGAAGAAAGTAACCACAGCTCTAGATTATAATCACCCTTTAAATAGTGATGGATAGCATAACAGCAAAAAACTTGTACTTAGATAATCCCATGATTTAGCAACAACATTTCAAAGTATTCAGCTATGATCCCGCACGGAAGGGACTTTATAAAAAGCCAATTAAAAAATAACAAAAAGCTATTTTTACACATTTAGGATATATATTTATAAATGGATTAACATGGTGAGAAATATAAGAGTACATATTCAAATTAAACAAGACTAGCGTGATCCATGAAAAATTGATTAACCATTAATAATAAATTACAACATGCAATATATTTCACTCCCCGTTTCTCTTCCGAAAACAATATTTTGTAACATCAGAGTATATTAAAAATCAATATCGTTTCACGCTCCATTTGATTCCATTATTCAATTCAAATCGGAATAATTAAAACAATCACATCAGGATATAGACCATTCCAACCCTAATTTCAATTACATTCATATAACACACTACAGTAGTAAAGTATAGAATTATTGTATTATCAAGAAACACAAAACTATGCATAAAATGAGAATAACTATAATTATTATCTATAAACAAAAATTAAAAATTGAACATGATTACCAAATTTTAATGAAATATATTTTAATTTGTTCATTGGTTTCATTCAAAGCAAAACCAAAAATCTGCATCAATACAGTAATATATTCCATATGAAACAAATATTGGCGAGTTTATGTCTGTGTAGAAATAAGTGCACATGTGATTTATAATGCATGTATTGTTTGTCAAAGTGTAATTGCATGTGTTAAGTCCTTACACATAATAAAAAGTTACTTTAATTGTGTCGGCAAATTTCAGGTTGTGAATTGTTTGTACAACAATAAAATTATAAAATGGAAAATAAAAACATAATGAATTTAAATGGCATCGATATCCACATCATCGGCAGCATCCTCATCATCTACAACTTTTGGTTTGGGGGGTGGTGGTTGAGCCTTTATAGGTGTTGTTTTAGCGCGATCATCATACTCAATCTAAAATCGAAAATAAAACAATTAAAAATCAAACAACAAAACATGACATCAACGAACATGAAACATATTCAACCTCAAGATCTTCGTCGTCTTCGGCACTATCTTGTGCGTCCTCCTCTTCGCTTGCTTCGCGTAACCACTTAATCAGAGGCTCTGCTACGCGTCTCATCTCGGTACCGAGCTCGCGTGACACATATTTACGAGACACGCGATCAGCCCAATCGAGCAGCACAGTCTCGTCCAAAACGTCGACGTCATACAGCAACTGGAAAAAAATACATTTTTTAAAAAAAGGATAAATAAAATTTTACAAACTATAAACGATCGATATTACCTTCAAAATGGCAGCAATCTTGGGTAAGAGCACATCCTTATGTAGAGCAACGACTTGCTCAACGCCACCGAGCAAAGCTCTCTGTGCTCGAGCGTCGTCATGAGTAAAACGCAAGAGAAGCATACGATGACGTTTCACCTCTGCTGTGATGGAGACGGTGAAGAGTAATTCGGCTAAGACGAGCGGCGCCTTGGATTTGATCTCCAATCTATCATGATTTAAAACAAAAATTAGGCCATTTAAGATGATCGATTCGATAAATTTTTATAAGATGAATTTCTGTTAAAAAAGCTTACCTCTCAGCTTCGGACAAGACTTCTTTCTGAACAGTAGTATTTTCCAAAACTTGAGCATCGCGTTTAGACTTGACATATTCATAAAACAAATCCATGCGTTGTTTTTCGCTCTTTTCCAAGTCATCGGTGAGAGTCATATTTTTAGCACCATCTGTAAGATCTAAAAGACGAGCTCGTACGGCCTCTTCTGAAACATCGACTGCCCAATTTTCATCGTCTCCGTCATCAACTGTATCAGACGACACCTACGATTTCAAACAATTATTATAAAAGTATATTACATTTAAATGCTATTATTTTGCTGAAGTGTGTCACACCTCTCTGGTAAGTTTGGGTCCGGAATCAGTTTCTCCATCTTTTCCGCCTTCGTTTGTAGGCGCATGATCTCCAGCACCATTGTTAACGTCTCCATTGCTCGTAGTGGATCCTTTCTTTGAGCGTTTGCTACGCTTTCCTCCCTCAGTGGCTGTTCCCTAAATTAAAATATCACTATTAATATTAAACCAGATTAAAAAAAAACTTATTTACACGCAGAAATTTATATAAAATATTACCTGACCACTGGGAGCATTCGGTGGATTTTTCAAAATAAATGTATTAAGTTTGTGATTGAATTCAAGAACTCCATGATAACCACACGCTTTACATCCTTGGGATATAACCTGTTTCTTTGCATTAACTAGTAGCTCTGTTTCTGGATTATCGCATTCCGGACAAAGCACAAATTTTCGGATAAAACTACGAATAAAAAAATCACGTCAATTAACGCGTCACATCGATCTATAAAAAAACATTATAAAATACGAACCCGTCCAGTAGATCTTGTAATTTTCCAGCATCGTGGCTTCCATTCACAATGAAACGTTCATTTTTTACATCAAATTGAGTCTGCGCTCCCAGTTCACAACCAAAATACTTAGTTGGATCTAAAATTAATATATTTTTCTATAAGAATCATTTGAAACATTTTTAAAAAAATATTGAATTGACATTTTTTCAAACTCACAAGTGGCAGGTCTTCCGAGAGCTTTGGCTACATCACTCATGTTGACAATAACCGTTTTGATACCGTTTCCTTTTCCTTCGACTTTTGCGCAAATGCGCGGCATCTTATAACGGTAAAATGCATCTGACACGCTACGATTCACATTAAGTGACCCCATTTTGATGGTTTAGTATAGCTTCCCAATCAATATAAAGATAATAAGTCCTCAACCTGACAACAGAGAAAAAGCATTATAAGAAAACTTGTTACAAATAATATAATAAATTTATATAAATTTAAAAAAGATTTTCACCCGCTTTACAATGATGATAAAGAAGTGGATTTTTGTCGAAAGTGTTGCACAGGTATTTTTATTAAATCTGACTCATACAAAGAATACTATTTTTCTTTAGTTATTTTGAAAAGGGGAGAGCATAGATTCGAATAAACTAAACAACCGTTTTGGTCGGCTCTCTCGGATGGGAGTTATTGACATTGAAAGAATTCACATAAAAAATAAAAGCCCCGTCGTCGATGACAGTGGTAACAAAATTACTAGAGAGTTTGAAGAAAACATAAGAAGGAAGAAATAGGGATGAAAATTAGTATTGAATGTGAGGAACGGTGTTGATCGCAATCGGCAGAGCCAGGTTGGGAGGGCGCTGGGTGGGCTGCAGATGAGCAGGCGACACGAGCGACGGCACGTGGCCGAATGACAAATTCATTCGCTTGATTCCAAAAAGCTTTGCCACGGCTGATAGTCACGTTTCTCTAAACGGCTGCAAAATCCGATGTCTGCCGCAAAGATATTTTGATGTTCTGCAATCGATAAATTTGCTATCGTTATTTTTTCAAATCGGAATACAAATCTATTAAAACAAACTTCTATATCAATATTTACCTATAACCGTTACAAGTGTTGAGTCGAGTCATGCACGATGAATTCTGTAACACAGTTGGTGGGCCAGTGCACGTTTCTCCACGCTGTACTGTTGTGTCTGAATAAAATAATACATATTGTTTATAGACTTATGATAAATATGTTCCATTTTGCACTATAAAATATCAATTACAAGAGCATATATTTCAAGTGTCGGCATATATGACTCCTTGGATGCGGAGCACGCATACAGCGCGTATAGCTAACATCTCTCACGGTGCAGAATACGCGGATGAATGATAACGATTCATTTATTTCAGCACCTCATGAGTATTCGCGATACATTAAACACAGCAAACGTGTCAATTGTTATTCTCAAAATTCCAAATTTAATGATGTGTGATCCAAATTGAATTAACATAATTATAAAAACCAAACTATTGCTGTTGAATTTGTACTCAAAATTAATGAAACATAATTGAATTGATAATCTTAAACAAATATATTAAACTTAATGGCAAAAAATAAAGATAAAACAAACTTATTTTTACACTTATCTACACACTCTTATCAAAACATTATACAATTTGTGCTCAATGCATGAAACCAAACGAAAAAAGTATAATTCTAAAGAGAAATATTATGTTACCGACGGGCCTAAAATTACACGACTAGTTTTCATTTTCGCGTTGGCACTAAACAAAACGAGAACAATGCTGTTTTATTCCATCGCAAACAATGAGATAGAACAGGAGAATTTAACTTTAAAACATTTATTTAAATATCATCATCATCATAGTAGTGCAGCCACAAACAGTCCACTGGAGAACTATGAGCTTCTTCAATATCCATTCACAGGAAGGGGTTACATCCATCTCGTCTGTATCATACATTCAACTCCTCGTTCGCTTGATATTGAAGGTAGCATTACCACCGAGTTTAATTTCTAACGCTCACCCAACGGGTATCCTGAATGAACGTATTGACGAATGCTTTCGCAACCGCCTCGATAGGGAATGTGGGAACTTTGTAAAGATTGAATAGTTTTCTTCTGAAGACTGAGGAAAACTACTCTAGACGACCCTTTTGATTCCACTGGAAAGGGCTTTCTGGAGTGCAAAGAGTCCAGTCCCTCCTTTCCTCGCTAGGGCGTTGCCGGACCGAGGTGAAGATATATGTGATGCTTAAGTGCATCTCGGATTCGCTCCTACACCAACTGGGAGTATCTCTTATATATAATTTAATTAATTGCATTCTACGAAGTTTATAAGTTTATTCTACGAAGGAAATAATTAAAGAAATATCTGCATCAGAAGTACAAGGTCAAAAAGATAAAGAAGAGATATTGGTCCTGCATATTCTGAAGCTTTTCAGCGTTTATGTTGCCATGAAATTGTTTGAGAGAAGAGTGTAATTCATGACAGATAATCGAGGTTACGTTATATCCTAAATATTCTTTATCCTATCCAGAACCAATTCAGACAAGAAACAATCTAAGCGTTAGATTTTCCTGTCGTAAGAGTGTTTTTTGGGCTACGTTCAAAAGAATAACTTCTGAAATCATTCCTGATGAAATTCTTTCAAATAATTAGAATCGCTCTCGATTCAATCTGAAATAACCGATTTGCTTTGACAATCTATCGTCGATTTAAAATGTATCACATTAATGATATGGATAGCGTTTATTTATAAATCGATTGTTATCAGAGATTTCATCACAAAGGGCATAGGATAATGATCTAATAGAAGTTTTGAAAATATTTTTTTGCCATATGCGATGAAAATATTTTTAAAAACTTGGCCTAATAATTAGGAATGAAAGCAAATGGGCATTGTTTGTAAACAAATGGAACGAGTGGGAGACGCACCATACGTCTTGAGACGCACGCCCTTGACGAAACGGAAGCAGCGCCGGGGGGCGGCGGCGGGGAGCGGCGGCGCCTGCACGGCTGCGGCTGCTGCGCCCCGAGTGGGCCCCCTCTTCGATAGTCTCGCTAGAGTTATTTTCCGAAGGAGCGAAGGCTGCGAAGTGAAATTCAACGGGGCCGTATTTCCCACGTCGAAAAATCGATGTCGCGAAAACGCTCCCCCGTATCGCCGACGGAGCAGACCGAAGGCCGACGGGCGACTGGCCGCCGTCTGGACCGGGAAGCCCCCGAATCCCGCAGGCGCACGACTCCCCCTCCCCAACATCTCCCGGCGACCCCCCGACATATCGCGCCTATTTCACCCGGAATTGGCGATATACGGCGAGAGAACAAAACTAATTTTCACCTTCCCATCTTCGCCTCGATTTAGAGTCGTGGATTCTCGTCGTTTTTATTTGGATCATTTGCGAATCCCGAACCGAGTCTTCTCCTCTTTGCATAGACTTCGGCAGGACTCATACGTTCATGTTTATAAATAGTGTCCGGCCGACTCCAAGGCGGTTATTCGATGGAACACAAGTCATTAATGAGCTTATGGAATGCCGTCTTCAATATCGAGCGTATGACAAGTCGCAGGGAGGCTGCGCGGGGCGCTGCACGAGATGCAGCATGCAGCATGCACTCTGCACCACGTTGCACCTATCGATCACCGACGCTCCCTTCTCCTTCTCTTTATGCCGATGCATGCGCGCAACCTTCCAGATTAATCAATATCCTGCGTTGCTCCCTAATGCATTCCCCGACGATATGCGCATAAGTCATTTACATCGGGGCTCGCTTTAGCCCGAAATCTAGATTTTAAATTGATTCCGAATGACCGTTCCTAAAGAATATCACGTCATGAAAAAAAAACAACGATGGAATTTTTACGAAGCGAATTTCGTTTGCGGGAATTTGCATTCGCTGCGAATTTCTCGAGAAGAGCCGTCGACTGCGGCCATGAAATACATGAGATGATCGTAAATATCTAAGACGGTATACAAAATTCAGTCCCCCAGATATGGAAATCGTCCCGGATCCCCTTAGGTAGCGAGACGAAGGTCATGCGAAGGCCTCTTCCGACTGCCGTTTGTTCTGATCAATGTAACATCTTCCATATGAAAAAAATCACCCTATACTAACACATTTTTTGCTGGAAATATACCGCATCACGAATATACGAATATCACAATCATGTATGAATACACATGTAACGTTTCTGAAATCTAAATACAGTATTGATTGCGATCGATTTCGTCTATCCACCAATGTATATATGCATAGAGATGATTCACGAATCCAGATCTAGAAGTGGTACTGTACGATCTGTGCCTACATCCCGAAGACGGAAATACCAAACTATATAATTGGATACCATGACAAGTTACCACGATTGACATTTTAAAGCATTACAATGAAATCAATATAACATCAACAGCCATGTCATTATCAGCAACAGTTGGATTTGAGCAATGGGGATACAATATCAACAGCCGTTAGCTTCTATGGCGTAGGGTTCCCAAAATGGTCCCTATGGATTCCTACATAGCCGATCCTTTCTCATTATGCTATTGTAAACAAACTTTGAGACCAGTAAGCAAATATTATGCCTACAAGACTGAAACTATGTTGTGTCTGCTTATAATAAATACGCTTTGAATGTTGCTATACTTCAATCAAGTTCCTGCACTACAAGTTTAGCCACGACTTTCGAAGCTCTAACCACCTTGTATACAAAGTAGACGACGTTTAAGTAACAATATATAACGCAAAATGCTTGTAGACAAAAAAGCAGCTTTGTAGATTTTAATTTAATGCCGGTATGTACAATTATTCAGGTTTCGAAAATTGTTATTAATGAATGCCATGTGTTATCGTCGCCGTATCATAAATGTTTTAATTGTTTCCGTCTCTTTTTGAGGATTCCTCCTTTTCGGTGTTGTCGAATGAGAGGTCGAAGATAAAGAATCGCCCCCTCTATGAAGGTAAAAAACGAATTTCAGTCCCATATGCTGAGAGTCCGTCTCGGGGCTGCGGAGCCCCTCGTGGTGGGCTGCGTGAGGCAAAAATACAATAATATAAAGTGTCTAGACGTTACGTTGCTTCCGCAATGATCGTACAAATCATAGAAAATGCCATTAAAATCCCAAAAAGAGTAGGTAGTGACCACAAGGTTTGTATGTCCAATCGGTCCGCTATTCAGACCGCTGATATGACGAATGAGCGCTTCGCAATCGGATATGTCTACAAAACGATTACAAACTCACATATTGAAACGAAGTTATCCGAAGAGGACTGATCGGGTGGGTTGTTTTAAATTTTACAATCGGTCGAAAATATTGTTGTCTTTATTATATTGCGAACTTATCCCGACTAGGTCGGCCCATGTTTAAGCAATAACGAAGAGAAGAGGGATTAGACAACTTAGTATATATTATAAAAACGGACAGAGTCAATCGATTCAGTTCGTGGACCAAAAGGATTTCCGCCTAATATTCTTGTGGATAATAATAATTAATTATTAATATTCTAATAACCCTCATTTTGGACGTCGTCGTCGAAAATAATGAGCAACGCTCCCTTTAAAGCGGATGTTCGTTGTTTATCGACATTGAAAACACACGGAGTGCATCATGTCCCAAGCGGCTCTTGATGCGATTTCTGCAGTGGAACAACGCGTCATTTTTCAAGCACCGCAGCGACGAAGGCAACGCGGAGAGTCGAGTATAAGTATATTTATTTCATTTGGGAGTTCACGGTCAGTCATTTGCTGTAAGGGTTATATTGCAGGTTATTTGATATGCGCCTGATAGCTAAAATCCTCGGAGGCGCAGTGCGTCGTCGTCGAGAGAATAAATACGACACTCTAAAATTTTAGATAGAGCATCGTAGGATCTCGACATGGAACATAAATAGGACCACTTCTGGGTGATCTTTTTATCTCTCTTTTCGATTCGGCGTGCATTGCATCACCGCCGTTTTGAGTTTCCTCGTCGAAATATTAATATCGCCACGTGCACTTTTTGTCTTATTTGCGAAACCATAAAAACATATTTGCTGACAAGAGGCGGTGTGTCCGAGACGAATAGGGGTCACGACTTGCGAATCAATTACGATGGAATTTCAGCCAACTGCGAATTTGGTCACATCAGAAGGGTGATCTGCGCCACACGTCAGCATCCACCGTGCTAAACACTAACAAAGTCAACATCACGCTTTAGAAAAACGCGATAAGCGATATGAGCGTTGAACAACAGAAACGAACGGCGAAAGCCTGGCATTACAGTACAGTATTTTGCACTTCAACTTATCGACTTTTAAATACTCGATGAATCAATTACCTCAACGTCGTCGCCCAAAAACCTAAAACTACAAAATAATAAGTAGACACATGAGGACTATTAAGCCGACACGATAAGGATGTCTCATGGAGTAACGACACGGTTTCGGTTTCTTTATCATATGGTACATACAAATAATCGACATTTTGCCGACGATATATTTATAAATTACATAAAGTGCACACGTGTGGAACACGTTGATGCTGTCCGAAGAAAGTAAGATGAGTTAACGACGAGTCTAATTTTACAATCATTGGCATTACGCACACGCCGCAGCCACTAGCAATCTTCCTATGCAATGCCAGCACAAATCACCTCTACAGTTCAATCTTCCTACTTTTCTTTGAATATCAATCTTAGCACGACCAAATAAGCGAAGAATGTCGAGTCAATTTGACGTAATTTTGGAGATTTGAGAAGGAAAAAAGATCATAAAAAACATATTACGAAATAAAGTACTTTAATATTTGTTGAAAATCATACAAACAATATTCATTTAAAACCATCAGAAACAACGAAGAAATCAATTTACTTCTATAAACCGTATTTGCAAGTAAGCAGAATTTTCGTTTGATATAGGACATGTAAGCATTTTGAAGAATTTTTAACAAATCGAATGTTGAAATTCAACAAGTGATTCTTGTAGTTAGTATAACATCAACATATTAGTATTACTGTACAGGGTCATAACAAGGGGATGGCAAAGCAGGCGCCCGCCACGGGCGCAACTGGACTTGGGGCGCAAAACGCAGAATATGAGTCGAACATGGTTTTTATTTTACTTGACCATTCTATTTCACACGAATCAACACTAGTTAACCCTTATAATAAAGATAACAATATTCCGATCGCGAGGCGTTAATTCGTCATGTCAGCGGTCAGAAAAATAGACCGGTTGGCCACTCCCCCGTCAGACTCATATATATCTATCTATCTTACTAATTTATGTTGCTATGTTGCCTAGTTTTTTTTAGTTTTAAGTTACAAAATCTAGCTAGTTTCTCCCCCCGCGCTTACAGCGCAAGTCCTCCCAAATAGCGGAACCAATAATTAACAGCTCGATGCATGTTCCTTTGTCTCAGATGCGAAACCATGTTTCATCCTGAATTAATGCAAAAACTTGGCAACGAAGAAACATCGCCAAACATTCGATTGAAACTTCATCACGACGCTGTTTTTGTTCCATTGTGGGCAAACGCGGCACCCGTCTTGCGCACAGCTTTCTCGTGTTCAAATTTTCAGTCAATATGCGATGTGCCGCATTTTTTTATTTGGGGGGGGGGGGGGCAGTCGCGTATTTGCGATCGAATTCCAGTGATTCAGAAAGAGCATTCTTCTCACAAAGAGCAGAGAGGAACGAAGTGTCTTGCATGTTGAATTTGGCGTGGAGATGGCATAGATCGATAACCCAAATTTATCGACTGATAATAACCCAAATTAATCGATTTCAAGCGTATTGTTTATGTATACGCGAACAAATGAACGAATATTGCGCGCTATGGACAGCGTTTTTTTATTTTTATACAAGCTTCATACACGCTGCACGGTCCTGACAGATAAATGGATTTGTACGGACGATAAGTGGCGGACATGCGAATATAGCATCTAAGTTTATGATTATTTAAAATTAGCTCACTACTCAAAGGGCTACAAACGATTATCATTATCATCATCATCCACTGCAGGATAAGAACCTTTTCAGTATTCATTCACAAGAAAGGGTTACTCAGATTTTATTTAGAAAGCTCACGCAGCGGGTCACTTGGACTTTCGCAATCATCTTTACTTGTCGATTTTACTGAAAAGTTGTAGCCGGACCGTCTTCGTCATATAATAAATACTATGCGCATGCGCTTAGCATAAGGTAACCACTAGACCAGAAGCTTACTAATTTTATTATATATTATACAAACACATTTTCATCTTTTAGCTAACAAGCTCTGTAAGCAAATGGAGAAAAAAAGCAATGAATAAAATCAACTTTTCTTAGAAGCTTCACTTTTGCTAATAATTTTCATACATAATAATAAAAAATAAGATCTTTTTTATTACATAATATGAGCCAGTGATAACAAACCTATCACACGCATTGTACTTTGGAATTAAATGGTTTTCAATGGATGAAAATTGATAATTCAAAAACGCAAGTCACCAATGTAAACAATTATATGTATTTACTTTTTTAACAAATCAGTTATCAATCAGTATCAAAAATATAGTTCTCGCTCTTAACTAGAATTACAAATACCACACGTTTTCAATTTGTAGAAAGACGTCATTTAATAATTTATTGAAATACGCTTAATTAATTTTATCTGGATGATAAATGCCTTATTCTTTTTTTACCTCCGTTGCATTTATAAATACAATACGAAGATCAAAAACAGACTTATGAATGCAGTGTTATGCGATACGAGTCGACTGGGTCGAACGGACATTCAAACGACACGTATGACCTAGTTGTTGTTAAGATTGGGTATTTCATAAATAGTTTTAAAATTCATTTTTTAACATAAATATCGTGCATTCAATCAATAAGCCGCACAATAAAATATTATCAGCGGCGATGTTGTATTGGATCAACCGCTTCTCAGTGGTTTTGATTGTGTACTCGAATAACTTTGAAAACAGATTTTTGAAACTAAATAAAATATGGATACGTAAGACACGCACAATTAAATCTTGTAATATTTTTTTTAAATTACTCACCAGCAAATCGTTCTAAAGTCATATAAAATGGTAACGCCCCACTGGACGGTATCAGGCCTTCAAAAATAATAGATATCCTCACTGTAATAGTTGGGAAGTGATCTTCGTATCGCCTTGGCGTTCACAAAACCTATAAAGATAAAAATTACATTAAAACAAACAAAATTATATGCAATATTAATTCAAATTGTCCTATTATATTGATAAGCAGTGCGAATGCCTCGGAAGTCCTACAAAAGCAACCGAACAAAAGTTGTCCTGTTGTTTGTTCGTATGTAATGCGCTGCCATACCGTTCATCAGATTGCGATTAAACGCCGTCCACTTATTGTTAAGGATTGCACGAGTAACATAGGCATAGTCTAATATACATAAAATAAATTTGTTTGTTCGTATTTTATGCGCTATCATACCGTTTATTCGATTGCGATAAAACTTTGCCAATTTATTGTATGCACTTTCTCAAATAATATAGGTATGGTACAATTAACTTAGAGTAGATCTTATATATAGTAGAGCCAACATACAAATAATAATCTTTAATTTGCCGAGTTGTAATTCAATTAAGCTGCTGTTATTTAGTATTACTCAATTAAATTAATTCTTGAAACCCCTATTTAATTTCTTTCGGTCAATGAAATAGGTAAACAAATGATCGTACAAAATACGGAAGAAAAACGTTAAACTACTATTAAAAGAACTCATCCCACAACCATAACGGGTTTGGCCATACCATCTTATGGACAGAAGGGTTAAAGTTATAGTATTTTAATGAACGTAATCCACTCGGTAACACTTGGATAGCTTTGGTGACACCTGAACCCGTTACATAAGAGTTAAAATAAAAAAGACATTTCCAAATTATTAATATAAATTATTTTACCTTATATATTAGTAAAAAAAAAACTTCCAATATGAAAAAAAATATATGTCGTCAATTGCACATATAAAAATGGTGAATTTAAAACTTTTTATAGAAATATAAAAAAAAATGTAAATTTTCCCTAAACGAGCACATTTACTTATATTTAGGAATACACAATGATATGGACCATATTTTTTTTAATTATGGATATTATTATATAAACCATCGACTATTTAAATAAATATCCTGCTCGTTTGTCCCTTTTTAATGTCATAAATCATCGATATATATAAACGGATCTGACGGATCAATATATTGATCATTTGAGCCATGAGCATTCCAATTATGGAGGGCGGATCCATATCACATGTCAAGGATGGATTTAAATCAAATGCGAAATCTAATTCCACATATCAATCTTTCGAGTCATTCCCTAACATATGTTTCCAAAAAACGACTCAAAAGCCATATAAATTCCGCGCGTACGTGGATTTGATTGTGATTATAGTTTTAGTGCGATGTTGACACAAGTTAATTGAAGAACGAAAGTGATGCTTCTGGAAATGTCACAATCGTAATGAAACCGATCGAAGATCGAAAGACGCCCTTTATTCGCTTCGAATAAAATGCATTGGAAGAATCAAAGAAAAAGGCGTGAGTGTGAAGAAATAAAAACGCAATGGCAAAGCGGTGGATGATCTCTATCCGTCAGGGACGGAAAAAATATAATTATATGCACACTAAGAAAATATGGCCACATATCGATCCGATGGAGAATTTGCACGAGCAGCATATCGCCGCCTGGGAGCTCAATCATCGATAAGTAAATACACAGGCGAACCACTCACCTGCAACACGACCAGTCGGCTAAAAACGCGCACCACTCCACCGGAAGTCACTCTATTGGACGTGATTTGCACTTGTACCAATCACATGCTAAATTCAATCGAACTATGTTCAATATTGCTCCAGAAATTAAATTATAATTTAATATTATTACAATTTAAATTGCAAGATAATAAATGTATTGCCATTTATAAGAAAATAATATATAAAACATTACTTAAACAAAATTATTTTACCTGATAAAATGATGATGGATAAAAATATATTTTTATATAATACAATTGTTTGGCGTCTCTATAAGAGTTTTATGCAATAAATTTATTCTAATACATCGACTTAATCCATATAGATTATTTTTTCACATAAAAACATATTACATAACCGCATTTCGCCGTTTTTATGTAGCATCATAATTTTATCAAAATAAATTGTGATTCAATCATGTTAAAATTGTTATTTTAAACGCACAAATTTTAATATTTAAAACATAATATACGAGCGTAATTTATCAATTGTTAATAATTCTATCGATAAAAGAACATATTTATTTAAATTCCTAATAGGAATCCAGTTAGGCAAAATTGATCCAAATAAATCCTATTTATTTTTAATTCGCTTTTATTTGTAATTTTGCCCAGTATTAAGATTGGATCTATTTATTAAAATGTTTTTTAATTTAAATCATTTTTGGTTTAGACCAAAAAAGTCTCACGTATTGCTTATTTATTGACGTCTCCTTTGTGTCGCATCTGTTTCGTTGTTGCTGTAAGGTCGATCAGTACGTTTCAAATTTGCACCGTATACACAGCTCACGTGTAAAGCAACATTTTGTATCAATTTATTTCTGTGTGCAAGCTTCAGGGAGTGCCGTGACAGATGTTTCATATTTTGACACTCCCAGCTGTTTTGATGTTAAAAAAAAAAATAAACAACAAACAAAAAGGCTCATGAGAATGCAAAAAATATTCTTTTAATAAGATGTATTTCACTCATCATCAGTCAGCTTAAAATTTCTTAATCAACCAAACCGTTTTTTTTATCAATGTCAAACTTATGTTCTTAAAGTGATCTTGTGTGACTTATTTTCATAAAGAATTGTCTGTCAAATATGATTAAAAATAGTAAAAATATTGTGTTTTAGTCGCATGTTTAAATTCAATAATCTTCCTTGATTCAAAATGGAGTCATGTTCTTTGTTTCGAGTTCAAGTCATTGCTCTTTAGATTATTGATTTTTTAAACTGTATTTTCACCAATTCTTTTATTTAATCCAGCTTAAAATAAATATGACAACGTTGTTAATCATTTTTTAAATATTTTCGCTATAGAAAATGGGCCGAATATTCTTGGATCATATCGGTGGAGGTCGACTTTTCTTGTGTGCCGCTTGTGATACAAATCTGACTAATCGCTCTGAGCTTATCAGCACTCGCTTCACTGGAGCCACAGGTATTAATTTTAAATAATATATTTTAATACGAAAATTCGAACTCAATTAAAAAAATTTGGTGTTCATTTTTCAGGACGAGCCTTCTTATTCAACAAAGTTGTGAATCTCGTGTATTCAGAAGTGCAGGATCGAGTCATGCTTACAGGTCGTCACATGGTGCGTGACGTATCATGTAAAAATTGTTCTACCAAATTGGGTTGGATATATGAATTTGCCACAGAAGAAAATCAGAGGTGAGAAAATATTTTATGCTTGGGAAATTTTGTTCAATTATTTGCGAAAGGAGCGGAGAGCAAAATTGCTGATTTTTAAATGATTTACTTAAAATTGTTTGGAATTGAGTAAACTAAAATACCTGAGTAAGTACCCGTAGGTAGTCCCACAATTTGGACACAGCCATTGGACTCATGAATCAATCATCTTGGGTTCAAATCTACAGGAGGTGTGTCTGGCGATTACGTTTTTAAAAACATATAAAACAGACCCGCGGTAATCCGACATCCCAACACAAGTATAATACATATGTATGGTAAAGTCCGATCCACATTATGGTGCCGTTAACGGTTCGATCTCACTCGGTCTCGGTCCAGTCAAATATTTTCATATAACTTCGTCCAGTGCTGTCAATGCACGATGTTGGGCCATGCATTGCTGTCGCTTCATTAGAGATTGTTTGCACTTTTAGATTTTTTCAATAAAATTGGTAGCCAAACTCTGGGTATGCTAATTCTTCTTTTGCAATTCTGATGCCGAAATTTTTGACAGTTTCCGTGTGGTGCATATTGTCTGGTAACTAATGAGAAGAGCGTGAGCAACCCATATACAGCTATCCATGTGAGAAGCAAGCACGCATACCCTGTGTGTTTTTGTGCTTTATTGGTGCTCGCACCGGAAACGGCACACATTTCAATTCAAATAACATATCAGCATGAATCATTGGGACACAACATCTTTTCCTTGAAATTTTTCATTTAAAACTGTAGCTTCGATGATACTATTCATGATTTTTTCCACTAAAAGCATGGTTTTGTTGCTACATATCTTGGTGGATTTATATAGGCAAGCCAATTTTCAGTATTAAAATACACAATTTAAATATTATTTTTTATATAGAACAATGAACTAACTGAATGAATAACTGAACCTAATGTTCACTTTTTGCATTTTATCACGCTGATTCATAAATTTTAATCTTTGTTTTCGCCAATAATGATTTTTTCCCTAATATATTTTTCAAATCTTGATAGCATTTATTATCAGAGTTGTTGAATTGATTGTTGGAGTTGAATTCTGGAGTTTATTTCGTTATTCATCAATTTCTTCTAAGGTATTGTAACTCTTGCAATATTAGGCATTGCATAATTTGCCGGGTACTTGCTTTATTTAAAAATATACAAACAACATTTTTACTATGCCTATGTTATTCCCGCAAATGTAAACAGTAAGTTAACAAAGTTTTATTGCAATCGGATGAACGGTATGGCAGCGTATCAAATACGAACAAAGATTAATTTTTATATATTAGAAGATAACTGCTATGCTACATTTATCAGATTACCGCGGGTCTACTATATACGTCATGAAAACCCTTGTTAAAATGATTGATAATAAAAGGGATTGCTAAAAGCCACCTCAAAAAAATTAAAATATAATGTGAAAAACCAGTATAATTCATTTCGTTTTTAGATACAAAGAAGGAAGGGTTATTCTTGAAAGAGCACTTGTCACCGAGAGTGATGGTATTGAAGAACACGTCTCCCACCACGATGAATGACCCAGGACAAATCAAATGTATAGGGGCTATTTCAACATTAGAAGGCGTTGAAGAAAATATGTTGAACAAGGAATTTGAAAAATTAAATTGAAACGTTTAATTGAAACATCCCTTAAATGTTATTTTTACCACACAATTAACATTTCAATAGGAGGGGGAAATAGATGGGTAATGTTGCATTAAATGTATTTCCAAATTGACAAGTATTGCCAAATCGATTTAAGTAGAGATGTAACCGAGTTTCTTGCGCATTTGGTTCAGTATATTTGTTTTTGAAAACGACTAACGTCTATTTGATAAAATTAGTTGATAAAACTTATGATCATAATCTATTTATGTTTCTTTTAAAATTGATTAAAAGTTCATTATTTTTTATATTATTAAATTCACTTTTAATTATTGTTATTTAGTATTTATAAAATAGCTATATTTCAAGTAAGCGACCTTTATATTGAAGTATTTCTTTCTGTTTATTATAAATATAAAATCTATTACTAGTTATTTTAAATACGCTTCAATTCGCAGAGTAAATGTTCTTTTTGGTAATAATAAGGAAAAAGTTACCACAACTAAAAATTTTGATAATAAATAAAACACAAAAATTATGAATTCTACAGATATTTGTCTAAGTTAATGTTGAGATTTTTTCCTTAGCTATATTGTTAATAAAACTATTATCTATAAATTTTAATAAAATATCAACTTTATTATTTTTTTCTATCAAACGATTCTTATTATATGTTCTTAGATTAGATTTTTTAAACTCAATCAATTTTATTTTATCCAAAAATGTATTTGTACACATTCATTATGTTTTATTTCCTTAATTGGCAATATATTAATATTTCTGATTTGGTTTATATTAATTTAGTAAGTATGGAATTATTGTATTTGACATAATTTTGTTTTAAAAATAAATTATTTTGCTTGAATAAATGTTTTTTTTCTTCTCCAATTTAATTTAATTTATCACGGATATTATCTACCTTTTATACGGGGCCTTTTGTGATCCTTTTTTATATCACTAGCCACGTTTCTAGCAGTCCAATATTTATCAGATCCTCAGCTTAACCACTGGAATACCCAGAAGTAAATATACTAATGGCTGATTTTTTTAATTATACCAAAACATTTCTGTTGCCTAACAAATGCTTAGATGCACCTAATGGGGATGATCCCAAGGGTGCAAAGCCCTTGAGGCTGCACCCTCAGCTGTTAACATTTTAGCATGGACGAGCACTAGGGGATTTGTAGAAAATATGTGATACAAAAATCTAATTTATTTCATAGGAATGGATTGGCAGCGGTTAAAAGGTGTTCCATTATTACGTCTTTCTGTCTCAGTCTTTACATACCTCCCACACTCCCTATAGAGACGGTCGCGAAATCTTAGAATAAAACTTCATCATATTTTGCTATATATTTCAAATGGTGGTTTCAATTTTTTTTTATAAACATTTAAACCGTAAACTTAAAGCATAACTTTAAAAAAATCATAAAAACAGTCCAGGAAAGGTTAAAAAAATTATACAACTAATTATTATAACATGTATTATTAGTATATCGTTTTACAATTCTAGATCAGCAAATAAATACAACTTATATAAGTTCCACTTTATCTTATAGGTACCCATGGCAACAAAACATCTGCGTATTTCTTGGGAGCTGAAAAAATGTATAAAATTAAAAAATGTGCATTAAGCAAATAGTATTAACAGTAAATAAATAAACTATTATCATATTTCAAATATAAAACATTTAATGGTAAAGACTTGGGTTGTAAAGAATATCTAAAACTAATGTTAAACATTATTTTTATATAAGATTTTTTTTTTTACTGTTAATAGAAAAAATTCCAGACCCAAAACTAATAAAATCCACATCCGGCTTGGTATGCTGCTTTTTTAAAATTGGATTGGAATGCCACAAAAATCAGTAAAACACTCATAAGATGTTTATGGTGAAGTGTTAATAGTCCGCAGATACCAATATTGGTTCCAGAAATTTAAATCGTTCAATAGAAACTTAAAGGATGAACCGAGAACGGGAGGATCTTCGAATTTTGATAATGATGCACTAAAATCCCTAATCCAGTCAGATCCATGGCAAACAATCGACTTCTTGACAAATAATTGTGACGGTATAGGGAATAATTTAAGAAACAATCAAACTGGAATAAACTATAATGCACAAGTTTATTGTTGACAATTAGAAGTTTTGCGGTCCATGGAGCCTCAGAGAAAAATGATTCAAAAATGCAGCTGAAGTGGAAATGCATTTAAAATCTTTTTTTTTTGCTTCTAAGCCAGAAAGTTCTTACAGAAAAGGCTATGTGTTAATCAGCTAAGTTTAATAAGCTAAAATGTTAACATCAATTAATAAAAATAATGATATTTATAAAGCCATTCAATACCTGGTTTGACAAAATCTTCTGGATGCAACTCTACATAATGTCTGAGTACAGCATCACGCTCCGCCATATGACCTCTTTGATAATCTTGTATGTAATGCGCTAGAACAGTACCTGCTAAAGCAAAGCCTACGTACATCTGAATACCTGAAAAATATTTCATCATTATTAAATGTTGGTTATTTTATCTACCTATAAATAAAGTACCTTTATCAATGAAATGTTTAGTTTATATTATTTACACACTGCTTTGTGAAAATTCAGAGGTTGATTTGCACTTTTTGATCAATCTTTCAATCATAATAATTGTAAATCATTCAAATGACGGTAGAATAAAGTCAAAACAATTCAAAGCATATTCTATCAATCGTAGAAATGTTCATAATATAAACTAAATCAGTATGTTATTTGTAACCCGAAACATTTGATCTCAATTTGTATTCATTATTCAAATTTATCAATCTCTGCACAAAATGCACATTTTGAACCATGTCATATCATCACGTTTTCCGAAGTAAAACAATATATAAAATGTGCGAAGAAGAAAAGTCTAGCATATCAATATTATATACAAAGTTTATGCATATTGGACATTTTATAGATTGATACAATTTCCGAAGTTACATAAGAGAATGTTTACCACTGAGAAGAGGCTTTCTTAAATTATAATTAATGAAGGCGACACATCCGAGGCCCGCAGAGCCTCCGAGTAGAGGTCCCCATATTTTATCAGCGAATGTTCTCTCAGGTCTCGGTCCTCCCAAAAGCTCGCTCGCCGTCTTCCCGGCCATGGCTGTCAGATGTACAGTCCTACCAACTGACGTTCATAAACATTAACCTCAAAGTCAAATGCATGTAATTAAAATTTGTCTTTAAAAAAAAATCATTTAAAATTTAAAAAAAGGACTAGTCGATCTAAATAATAAATACAACAATAATAATAAAAATTACGAAGTGACAATATGTTTTTATTACATATTTTGATTACGTTTTTACGATAAAAATACATTTCAACGTTAAATTAGATTCAGTTTTGGTTCATTTTAAAATATACGATAAAGGCGTTGGAATTATGATATTATATTAAACATAAATTCAATTCTTGAATACTTCAGAAACGCGTGTATGAACAAATACATTCATAGACAATTGAGCACATGACAATTGATCTTTATTTTATGGTTTATGGAAATGAAAAATTATAAATGTCATTTTGATTGCACAAAATATGTCTTTTTGTTAAAAATGTATTTTTAGATGTATTATCTATGGCATTTCTTTAAAAGTAATACTAACCAGCAAATTTGGAACTAATTTTAAGTGTCCATATCAAATCCTAAAATTCAAATTGTATTTATGAACCATATTTCCATATGACTTCTGAAGAATACATTTTTACTTTATGCAATCAGATATCTTATTAGAGTTTTAAATTAAATCATATTTCACAAAATAAAAAGCATTATAAGTATCGGACATTTTAAATAAATCAAGGAATTTGGCTTATGAAAATATTTACGTTTATTTCGTCATATATATTTACATGTTATTCGATCTCTTGATATATTTTATAGATATTCACAAATACTCAAGCTAATACTAATTATCACTTTCAACTAATTTGTTAGTTTAGTTAGTATAAATCATATATTCTCACTGGGGTCTCCAGTGATGTTCAATACTCCATTTGAACATGAGTTATTAATACTGGAGGATGTGCATTAAATGTTTCATCTCTGTACCCTTGTGTAGGTCGCCGGGCAGCCGGAGCGGCAAGTAAAAATGGCATTACTGGTCTTCTGATTATTTGATTTTCTTGTTCTGCTGTAGGATCATTAGTGGAAATAGTAGAAGGTTGTGCTTCCACTAGTGGTACTCTTTCTATATTGTGTACTTTATTTTTGTGAGAAACCTATAATTAAAAAAAAAATTGCTATTCTGTGATGTACATTTATATTAGTTCATTGTAACTTATGACTATCAAAATAAATCCAGGGGTACATATTTCAATTTAACAATCGAAATTATACGAGCATTTATAAAACATGCCTGTAACGCTTAAAACAAAAGGATTATTTTCTTTTGATCCTCAACATTTACTGTAGATTTTAATTTAGAATTAAGAAGTCCAACATACAATTCAATTTTGTACTGACAGATATATCTGAATAAATGATAAACATACAATAAAATATATTAATTACCATATCTCTACTCCTATAAAATCCTTTGCCACAAATTTCACAATGATGATTTTTTATTCCTGTATGAATTATCATGTGTTTTGATAAATCTCCAGATGAAATAAAAGCTTTGTTACATATGGGGCATACCTGTAATTAAATGTAATTATAAAGATTTATTATACCATTATGCACTCTAGGATAGTACTATGAGTATTCAATTATTTCGAACACAATAATTCATCGCATAAAGTTGCATTTAACCCTCTGCACTCGAGAGGTGACTCTCACTCACCGCTTGTTTAGATACCGCAACTCGAGAGGTAAGTCTCGCTCATCACTCGGTTTGATGCAGAAACTCGATGCGTGCCAATAAATATTTATGTTTAGTTCTTTTGAAGCGGGTACTTACACTTTTCTGTATAATCTTAAGATGAGTACCTGGTTCATCGCGCAAAAAAGGGTCCCGAGTGCAAAGGGTTATTAATTATAAAAATAAAATGGTTGATATACCTGATCTCTAATCCCAGAATGAATTTTTTTGTGAGACTGAAAATTTCCCAAAGCCGAAAACTGTTTGCTGCAATAATAAATGAGTAAATATACACATACGTTCATTTTAACGACGAAAACAATATATTTTCTATAGCTACCTGCAAATCTCACATTGAAATGGCTTTTCTCCAGTGTGGGTACGTAAGTGAACTGAAAGATTATGCTTCTGTGCAAAGCGTTTCGGACAAAAACCACAAACGAATGGACGCTCACCAGTATGTGTTCTAAAAATAGCCTGCGTATTAATTATACTTTGAAAATAGATTTATTGCAAAAATATTTTTAAACAGTATTGAAAGAAATAAAATAGGATATTGGATTCAGAAACTGTTATTTGAATTCAGTTTTCGTCAGGACACTTACATATTCAGCTATTTTTTTTCTTTTTTGCTGATTAGCTTTAGTTTTATATTTAAAAAAATGTTAAAAACAAAATGTCACAGGCATTGCGTCCTCGATCGAATCATGTAATTAATGATTGAAAGAAAATTATTAGAACTAAATATAAATTTAAAATAGATCTAAAGTCATAGTGTCTTTCAAGTTTGATTACACTTTACCTTAAATGTACAATCTTTCAACATGTTAACAAAATCAAATAAATGATCTTTGAACGGTATTTAATTAACTGTAAGTTAAGTTATCTCTTTGTAAAGTTTTGTAATGAAATTTCAATGCAAAGGGGAAAATATATCAATGAAACACTTGAATGTTAAAACCTTATGTGCATTTCAAGTTGTGCAGCGCATTTAAAACTCTTTCCACATTCAAAACATGTTTGAGGCTGTTTTGGTTTGGGTTTTGGTCCACGTTTTAATTTAGCTTCTTCTGGTTTTCTTCTATTGCTGGAAGATTTTCTTCTGTAAATTATTTAATCAGATTTATCAAATACCCTTTTTAACAAATTAATCTATGTGAATTTAAGACCTTTTGGTCTAATTAACCAATATATTCAAATAATAAAAATATATAACAAAATAATTATCAGATTAAGAGCATATCTTACATTCTTCTTGGAACAGGTTTCTTTTTTTCTGGTTCTTGTTTCATCTGAAAAATAATATACAGTAAATTGTATCAAAATATAAATATGTAAAATAATTATAAATATATAGATTTTCGCCAAATACAAAAATAACTTGTAATTATAAGCCCAGCAACCCAGAGTTTTAAAAGCAGCGAGTACTTACAATAATTGGCTGTTCTGTATTAGTGGACGCATCTCTGCAAATCAAAAATATATAGATGTATACACACACTGACTTCAATTATTCAATAAAATAGATTTAAAAAAAAAATTAAGCTGTATTTATATTTTCAAAAATGTATATTTTTTTCAAATGATTTTAGCCTTATCAACTCATTTGAGATAATATATGGATACACAGAGACGTAATAACATAATATTATAAAAAACATACTTGTTACTAAATTTAAATTCAAGGCCTAAGAATTGTCGAAGTCTAAAGTCGGAATTTTCACATTGCTGCTTGAAATGATACGCAACACCTAATCGATAAATGCAATTATTACATATGTGAGTAGGCATTCCATCAGCGCTTCTAATCTGTAAAAATACAAAATGCATACAAATCATAATAAACACCTTTCGAAAAAAGTTCAGAGAATCATATTTGAAACTCACTTGTACTTTCGCACATAGCATGAGCATAGCACATGGCGTCATTCCAAAATCTCCGGAAAACAACGAGGTTAGAGCATTAGGTACACCTTCTTCTAGGCAAACCCGACACACTCTGTTTACATCAAATGACATGGTTGTCTACAAATTTATAATTATACTCTCGCCGTGTTCAAAAACATATAATTTATGCAATAAATAAGTCACAGCGACATCCAAAGCTCGATTTTCTTAATTAAACATGTATTTAATTCAACGCCTTCGTTCAATTATGCAGTTGTAAATATAACAAAATACGTAAACATTAAGACATGACAGTAGCATTTTATATATTTTGGTCTTAATAAAAAATGTTTCGTCCTATAACCAATGTACGGAATCGCTGGCAAAATTCGTCTTTAATAATTATTATAAGAGACCCACTTTAAATAAAAGACAATTCGTTTTGTATGATAAACGATATTTTATTAAAAAGATGTAATAGTGCTGTGATATAAAAGATTGTATAGTTGACATTAAAAAATATTTGATTTAATCAGGCTGCTATAAATTGGAAAGTTAATAGATATTATATTTTAATCATCGTATAAGTAACAAATTACACCTAAGCAAGGATCATGACTATGTTGTTTATTTTTGACATGAAGCTTGAATGTTTTTTTAAAATATTTTTAATCGATAAACATAACACTCATGTTTCCTACCTTTACCTGATTTTGTATATCAAGAAATTAAAAGTAAATGACATTCATGTTAATCCTTTGCACTCGAGAAGCACATTTTATACGCTATAGTTATTTCAGTTAACAGTGGATGAAAAGGATTTTACAAAGTGACGTAGAAATCATCAAGATAGTAAGAAACTATCAAAAAGCCTAATATCATCATCAACTATATGAAACATATTGATTGAGCCGTTAAAAATATTGCGACTCAAGATTTTTTAATATTTGTATAATATATATTTTTTGCGGCTTGTATACTTGCCGAATCAATTTGCATATTTATAAACTAGAGAAGAAGGAAAACAGAAATGAAAAACTGCTTAATCATCTGCGGTATGTCAACCTGTGGTAAAATAATTGAGAGGACTTTCACCACGGGATTGAGCTTTGGTCTTCAGTTTTTAGGCAGATGACTTAGCGATGATGTACCTTGGCATCTTTTTCATATATCACACAAAGATATATTAACAGATATTGTTTTATAAAATATCAGTGATTACCCGGCATGCGTTGCAATGGCATGTCTCGCATAACAAACTGCGTACACAAACAATATTTTTAAAATGCCCATGTTATTCTCGCAAATGTAAACAGTAAGTTGACAAAGTTTTATCGCAATCGGATTAATGGTATGGCAGCACATTAAATACGGACAAACAAACGTTGATTTTTATATATTAGAAGACTATGCCTATGTTACTTGTGCAATCCTTGGCAATAAGTGGACAAAGTTTTATCGCAATCTGATGAATGGTATGTCAGCGCATTACATACGAACAAAGATTAATTTTTAAATATTAGAAGATTGAAATGAATTACTTATATAGATTTATTTATATAACATCGTTTTAATGTAGCTGTAAAATACTAGCTGCTTCACCGTTAGAAACTAATATACTGTCTTAGTGAATGGTAAAACTTAGTATCTACATAAGGAACAAGAAAAGAAAACATTTCTTTCGATGATGAAATAGTAGCGTGATTTTAATAAAAGTCAAATTGTTATTTAATCCCTTCATTAAATAATATTTACAAAAAATACAATACAATAATAGAATATTTATTCGTTATGTGTGATCTTGTGTATATTTATGTGTATCATACAAATAGAATATAAGTCAGTTCATAAGAATAATAAAATGTGTTGCTTGATAACATAAAAAAGTATTAAAAATAATAAGTACTCGGACAGATTAACCAATTTATTTTTTAAAAAAATCTATTTAATTGTAAAAAAAATATTTCTATTATTGGAACGTAGCTATAACATTATCAGTTTGAACCTTAAATATAAGTTATTAACATCTCAAAAATGTTCCAATCCAATCAAAAAATGAACTTTTATTAAAAAGTGCTGCACTCAAATCAGCATGTGAAATATCTTGTTAATCATACAAATTCCACGAAGACTATCAAAATATTAACTTTTTGGAAATATAACATTTGTATGAAAACATGATTTTCCTTATAGATCACTATACATTTTGTTCGATACTGAAAGAAAGATATACATTTATATATATTTACAAATATATATGTGTGTGCACATTCAAGTATATGCAGTTTATGATGTACGGTGATAGGCCCATATTAAGAGTATAAAAATGTATAATTATAGAATTAAATCTTTATCTAGTCATAAATAAATTAACAAACTTTGTTTAAAATAAACACCAATATTCACCGTACATCTCTCATAATCAAGAGACATGATTCGTTGAAAAACATCCTGAAGTTAATTATCAACTCCAAGCTAATTTTCAAGAAATCTTATAATGAATAACGATACAATAAAATAAACCACAAATTTACACTCTAGTTAGTCAATAATAACTAATCGCATAGAATTTATATGTATCACCACAAATCAGAGCACATCATATAAATATTGTTTACACTGTCAATACCGTTCCCTCCAACCCTTCATAATTAGCTATTGATTTCATTATCTTGTCATCACATACTTGAAAATGTGTTTTAACAATGTTCCACACAATTATTTAATAATGTTTGTTTTTATATTAATAATGACTTAATAATTATTAATTACAATAATCAGGTGTCACAATTTAACTGCGTTGACTTAAAATGGCACCATTGATAATTTAACATCAAACTAAATTTTCCGTGCCACTCAACATTGATGAGCTCATGCCGAAGGAAAGGGAATTACACAGCAAATCTAAAAAGGAAGGGAAGGAGACGGCAGTCGGCACGCTCAGTGCCGAGGCCAACCCTATACGGATATCTCATAGTTCATATCGTACACTGAAGCACGCTCCGGCGCTTGATTTGTCATTGAGGGAGATGGTCCTCCGGTCGCTAACGAATCTGACACTTCAAGCGCTCTCACAAAACTCATGGGACGAGGATGATGTGGAGCGGCAGGCAATGCGGGATGGTGTGAAGGTGCACGGCGACGCGGCGCATGCGGAGACGGTTGAGGTGGCAATACGGGCACTCCGCCGCGCAACGCCGGATGATATGGAGGGGGAGGCCTTGCAGCAGGAGAAGTAGGATTACTACGGTACAAGTCTCTCGGCGGGGGCTGGCCGGGGCTCGTATCTTTCCAGAGGTAAACACCCCGCTGCGGCGAGCCCGCCAACTCGCGAATGTTGTCACTGGTGTTGTTGGACCGAGGACGAGACAAATCAGCCCGCACTAGCTCACCTTCCGAGAGAAACCTTCGTTGCGGAGACGCGTGTGGTAGATGAGGTGGTAGTTCGCAGTAACCGCTGCCGCTTCCGGGACCTCCTGCAGACACCCCGATGAAGTCAGGCCTCCGGGGCTGTGTCGGCGTGCCCGGATTCGATCTGTGTGATACCAGGCGATTCAATTATGATTCATTTACTGTAAGAAAACAATATAAATAAAATATGCATTCTTTTGCGATCGAGTACCCTCCTTATTGCCGATTTATCTGCTGCTCATGAAAAAACCTAGATCAACATGCCAAAATATTTAAGAGAACGCTACTTCACGACTGAGCAATAATTGACCTAAAAATATATATATACTGACATTAAAAAATAACCATTTAAAGTCATTCTAATCGATAATTTATTTATAGTTTATGAATATTTCTACAACAAAAAACAAACTTTTAATCAATTTCTGAACTAAATATATGCTATTTAAAAAACTTTTAGAATGAAAAATTTAAGCACGTGTGTGTTAAATTGGGAATATTTTAAATAAAGTAATTGATTATGAAAATACATAATCAGATGGCCTTGTAAAATTGATACAAATTACAACTATTTGTCATCATTGTTATTTTAAAATTTGAAGATACTGTCGGTTTACAGTTAAAATACAATTATAAACTCTTTCATGAATGTCAACTAACATTATTTTAAAATGGAAGCATCTTCTCATATTAACACTATGGATACCAGCGATACAAATGCGGTATCATGTTTGCGCTAATCATTTCAAACCGCTGATACTTGATTTTAAATTAAACTAATAGAAAACAACCTCTCTGAATTGTATAATTTAAACTTGTATATCGACGATATCTTTTTTGTCCCATCCATGTTATACATAGTCGTTAGTAACTAACGGGATAACAATCATATATGAATATATTTCCCTTTCTGATGTTTTGGATAAGAAGTGAAATTTCATATAAATATAATAGAGAAATATAAGAAACAAAACGAAAGAAGAATTATGTAAAATAACATAAATATTAGAGTTTTTAAGATTATTATAAGGCAGTTATTCCACGTCCATGAACCCGATAGGAGGGTCGAATTATCGGACAAATGTATTATTTAAATTTTTTATTTACATCTGAAATAATAACGCGAACAGATACACGTTTTTTAACATAATTAAAATAAATATATGTATAGTTTATGGGATTTACACTGTCATGTTAAAATAATTGTTAAACGGGTGTATGATCACATTAATTTTTATTCAGAGGTAAATCCATAATATTGTCTCTCAATAAAAAGTGACACAATCGTATACTCATTTTACTATTATTAACAAACATCTAAATATATATATTCATATAAAAAAGTATACATTAACTATAAAAACGAATGCGTTCATTGACTTTTTAAAATATTTTTGGAATCACTACACTCAGCCTAAAAGCATGAAAACTTAATGTTACATTACAAAAATGACAACAAGCAAATTATTAATCTAGTAATGCTTCATTCACATCGGCTAGAAACATATTTTTAAATGAGAATATTGAGAATCAATTCGAGTTGGTGAAATCAGAAATGAGAATCAATTTAATGCTATAAGTTGTAAAACGAAAACTATAACAAAATCCATTATATTGAGCTGTCTACTATTTTGTCTGAGAAAAGTGCAATAATAACACACATAAAATTGTGAACAAATTATTTTATAATACAAACTTTTTTCTGCTCATCTAATTAGACAATTAATGTACGTAGACTGATCATCATGATTTATTAAACAAATAAGAAAAGTATTAAAACAGATGTTATTACATACTATATTAAAAAAAAAAATTGAGAACGATTTAATATATTTCATTTTAATTGAATAAATACAAAAATATATATTTATCCCTTTTCGTGCCAATTCAATAATTTACCTACGATAAGCTGAACTGTTTTTTTTTAAATGTACTTTTGTAACATGTTATTTGGATTAGATTAGCTCTAAATAATAGACAATGTAATCAAATAAGATTTACTACATTAAATTCAAGTGCAAGATAATAGTTTATATTGCCGCAATCCAAATCATATGAAATTAAAATTTCACATTTATATTTTTTTTATACCGGCAAGCGCAATTGTGTTTTCAATATCAGCACTCAAAGGGTTAAATATTTAATACTCGTATAAATTTGGAAAAAAAACTACACAACTGGATGAAAAGATGAACTACATTAAATTATTTTTAATGACAATATTAACGTGAATTTTTGTTAAAAAAAAAAAAACCAAAATTATTGTGGTTATGATGCGTTTTAAATTATCTCGTCAGCTGATGATGAAATAATTTTGATATGATGAGAATAATTATGGCCAAAGCTTTAAAACCAACAGCCTTTACTTGCACACAGAAAGATAGACTCCATTTTACATAGATCTTTACCATTTAAGTAATAACAGCGAGTATCATGTTAAGTCCACCTATCATCATCAGGAAGCCAAAAAAAGCATACAACAAAAAAAGAAGTAAACAATTTAGTAGTCACTTTACTAGAAAACAACATGGGTGAAAGGCAACAATAACAAAACGTTAATTCGTTACTCATAGAATACACGTATTATTGCTACTCGTTATTAAAGTATCGAACAAAAAATTAATCCAAACAAATAATAAACGAAATGGAAGTCGTAAGAAAAATTTCCCATTTGATCGTAAATCCAATAAGCGTGTACGGAATCAATGTTGCCTTATTCAGTTCATTTAGTTTTTATGTTAATTTGTAGACGTCGTTCATTCCACGTCTCATTTTGTATTTTAATTCGTAGTTTTTAAATTCATTTTTCATATGGTGTACCAAATACATATCATAGGAGTTTGCAAGTGTTTTTACAGTACGTATCGGTTAAATACAAAATTATCTATTAACTCATAGCTTATTGTAAATATTAATTTATAATATTCAATGAAAGCACCAAAATAACATAATTTGCTTATTATTAAGTGTCTGGCTCCTACATTGCCAAAAAAAAACAGGCTATATCCGTATTAAGCTATCTTACAACGTCATTTCAATTGTAATAAATAATAAAGCTCAAATAGTACTCAACTGACTCGATACTTGTACGATGAGTATTCTGCATTTTCATAATTCTATAATATACCGTAATGCTTCATAAATGCGAATATGTTATAGTTCTATAAGACAACATTGAATCCATTTCACAGTATTTAAGAGTAAAAATAGCACATTTTACAACATCGGAAATACAAAATATATTTTTACACATACACATATATTTATTCATGCTTGTAAACATAAATATATATCAATGCTAGGAATATTTGAAGAGTATTGCTTTTGTTGTGAATATTTTTTTAACGATTAGTTGTGCTCGGTCAGGCAAACCTAATCATGTTTAATGTAAACGCATTTATTAAAAATCTTAAGTGTGTTATCATTATATTCCGAGAGCTGGGAGCATAAATTGAGGGTCATCTAGCATATGTGAATCATTTAATAGTTGTGTTTTGGCGCGATTCTGGACTATCATTATGATAGTCTGACGATTGAATGCCGTTGGGTTTGGGTGGGGAAATCTAGTTAAAATTCAACATAATTAACCCATACTATCAGTAGTAGTATTGCCAGACTATTTACTGCTTGTTAAAATAGTACCAGACTGGTTCAAACTTGCTAAAGCCAACCCGAAAATTATGTCATTTTTTTAAAGTTGGAATAAATTTGATGCATAAAAATTACTATCTGTTTGTTCGTATGTAATGCGCTGCCATACCGTTCATCCGATCGCGGTAAAACATTGTCAATTTACTGTTTACACTTACGGGAATAACATAGACATAGTAAAAATATGTATGGATGCACCGTGTTGGTCTTCGAGATGAGAGCGATTGTGTTCGCGCTACACATGACCTGAAGCAATAAACCGCGTACTACGTTTCTTTTCAAAAAATCATTAAGCGCTTATGGCATTGCAACGCATACCAGGTATTTGCTAGTACCTTATAATAAATACAGAACACAACCATTAAATGATTCACATAAGTTAGATGACCCTCAATTTACGCTGCCGGCTCTCAGTCTATTAGGTAGATATGTTAAATGATTGCAGATGGCAGTAGCAATTATAAAATAACACTGGGTGTGTAACAAATGGAATCATATCTAACAAAAATGAAAAATATTCGACTTTAGCTATTTCATAAATCGTAGACAAAAATAACTAGATGAGGTATGAAGGCGAGGCATCTGAATACGAAATATGCGGAGCAAAATAATTCTATAATTAAACACTCACGACGATTAAAATTTTACATCATCTGGAGACATAAAGGAAAAATGGGTGTTTTATTCAAATAAGAAGCAAAAAAACCAATTACTCACAATAATTGGTAAAAAATTGATGTCAACTTGGGGAATTTTGTTGTGTAATTATGTTGTATATACTTTACATTTATTAATTTCAATACTTTTAAACTCGGCTAACCAGCAATGCAGTATCAATACACAGAATAATAATTTTAAAAAAATACATTTTTTAAAATCATATTTTTATACCCCTTCGTTTGTAGTTTTATTTGTAGCAAGATCGAAACGCTTTAGATATTGGATTTATCTTTCTTGTGGACTACATGGATGTGTACAAAAGTAAATATTTTAACTAAAAATAGCTGCTCTAAAAATCCACATGACTCGACATAAAATAGCTAACCACAAAGTTATTGCATTGAAATTTAAAATATTTATGATTTAAGACGTCTAAATATTAACGTTACTCGGGCACAATTTATACTCGAACAATACCATTCGTGTTAAGTAATATAAAATTACCAGAATATATAAATTTATGTAGAACGTATGAAATTGAATTATTCACATTCGTGTGTATCGTTGAACAAAAAGCAGATGTGCACTTGAAAATGCATGCAAATAAATATGTGTATATGTAAATGATTATAATATGTGTATACGTGAAGTATTTTATACACGTTTTATAAAATTGTCGTATTCCATCAACATCCAACAAAAACTTACCTGACCGTTTGATTTTTTTGAAGATAAATTAATATTTTTATTAACCTCGTTGTTGATCAAAAAAAACGCTACAAGACATACTCAAATCTAGATGACGTTTGTAATGTTTACAAAATATACGTGGAAATTGTCGATACTTGTAAAAATCGTATTTACTCATTAAGTATAATTATTTTGCATGAATTGGTGCCTACATGGGTGCATATTCGGTTGATTCAGTCGGCCCGTTTATACACGAGTGTTACTGGTAAATGGTTTATCTAAAATCCTACTCCCGACACTATCAATCATTGAAAAGTTAAAACATTTAAACTCTTACACAACGGAACGAATTCACAAAAAAGGTTTAAGTTCATTAAAATACTATAATTTTAAAACTGTGGGTGTTTTTTAAAATAATTTAGAGAAAATATATAGAATAGTTTACCACATATGTTCGGAAACGTTATTGTTCCTATTGATGGTGATACTCGGCTAATGACGCCACTCCAGTACAGTCAAAGGGGAATAACAAAATTGGTCAACGATAAGAATGATCCGAGTATCTTAATTATCAAAACAAACGCCTGCTTCCAAGACAACAAGAATGAAAGTCGTCTTATTTTTGTTGAAAGACTCAAGACACCCATCTCTTTGTCTCACGATTTCCGGTCCGATAGGGTTAATTAAATCCTTCTAATGATATTTCTTAAAAGAAATTGAAACAATTTTGTCTCTGTGATAATTTGAGACCCACTGAAAATCAGATTACCAAATGAGTCCCGCCGCGAAAGAGTTAATGTCCATTATTACTTTTATAGTTTAAAATAAAATGCATATTTTGATAGTGCTCAAAAACGAGAGGTGGAGATAATAACAAATCATAAAAAATTAGGAATACAAAAAAGCTTTTACTATTCGACACTGACCTTACTAATACCCTTCACTATTATGATTCAATAATTGTCATAATGTTAATGTAACTATTATATTATATTTAAAAAATCTGCAATACCAAGAAACCTTGTAAAAGTATTTCACAACTAGATTGCCGTTTTTTTAAATGTGATATTTAAATTACAATTAAAAAAATTATTGCGCAAAATGAATCACAAATCTGTATTGCAATGTTATCGATGAAAATTAATATTTGTTTCAAGTTAAAGGCAATAAAATAAAATTTAGTCTAGAAAAGTAATGAGTGTATAGTTTTTTTTAAAGTATAATAAAACATTAACAAATATTAGTCAATTACATCACAACGAAACATAATAACAGTGCACGTATTAGAAATATTTGACATTCAGTTATACATTCAATTCGGCACAGTGATATGTTAATTAGAGCTATTGAAAAACAAGTACAAAAATAGGTTTTTCCTTCATATTATTGCAGTTTACCTAAACAGCGCACATGAGCGACAATATTTTCCACGACCAAAAGCATAAATTATTTTGTATTATATGCACATAATATTTAACCATATTTACCAAATTCCGATATGTCATTCTGGTCTCTTAAAGCTCACCTTCTTACAGGACTATTAACAGCAAGTGGAGTGGGTACTCCAAGTGCTTTTATTCTCTGTTGCATAGTAGGAGAGGGTCTCTGCTGTAATCCATGCGAATGGGGTCCGGGAGGAGGCATAGATAATGTTACATGCTGTCGTAGTTGAGGTTGTTCTTCAACTCCGTAACGGGCTGATTGTTCAATCATTCTGGGATGTAAAATGATAGAAATAATTGATATGATTGAATGATTGAATTATCTTTATATATAACAAAATACTTTTACAATAAGAACATTTAAACTATATGATTTAACCTGTTTCGACTGTGTGGACTATGTCTTTGGAAATGATGTGGAGGTGCACCTCGTTGTGGAATTAATTGTTGATCAGCACCACTAGGCGGAAGGAAAAAGTTACTTTTTGAACCGTGCCTTTGAAGTGGAGGAGGTGTGGGTTCACAATCAGCACTTTGAGACGCTTGAGGTTCCATATCAGTATCAGATCCTTCTCTGCCTGGAGAGAGCTAATAAAAAGTGAAAATATCACAAACGTTAAGGTTTATTTTACAAGCGCTATTTATTTTAATTAAAATAATATATATACAGATAAAAATCAATACTGACAACTGTGTCTAAGTGAAAATGTGTTTGTGCATGGTTATTATAAACTTACGTTTTCTCAAGAATTGCATTTTATGTAAATTAAAATGTTCTAGCTTTATACATAGGATCCTATAATTGCATAAACATAATTCTTGCATGTTACAATAGGAAGAGAAGAAAAAGTGATTCTAAAAACCTTTCAACAAGACAAAATAGTGGCCAGAGTGCAATTTAATTTGAAATTGATTACAATTTATTGATTCATATTTTTTCCTTTCATAAGCCTAATTTTACATCTAAATAAAAATTATGTAAAATCGACAAATAATAGTACAAAATAAAAGAAACAACAAGTCAAAGTTGTTATTTTAGTATGCTGTTATTTCATAATTAATTTTCTTGAGACACTTAAATTAGCAACTGGCATAATTTAACAACAATGAACAATCCACAGTTCAAATTCCGTTTGGTCCATGATCCTTATATTTGAGTCCACAACAAGGCTTTAGATTATTGATGAACAAATCATAGATTTCCCATCTGATAAAATATGTGTAGGTTAGAATTTACATACATTATTTTAAATAAATTCATTGCAACGTCATGATAGTGTTTGTTATTATTATTTAAATCGCAGTCTACATTATAAAAAGAAACGACAAGTTTTAACAGTCAAGAATCCAACAGTCATATGGCAAATTAATTTATAATTTGAAAATGAATCAGCTAAAACTACCTCTTTGAATTATCAATACACGATAATGAAATTTAAAAAAAAATCACAATGTTTTCTTCCATAGCTTCTCTTGCACACAACTGCAGATCAAGAGAAATGACAGCAAAATGATGCGCCCGTATATTGTACACGGCCTGTAACTAGTTAAACCAATACTTTATCCTTTCCATCACAAATGATAGATTCATAAAAAAATTAAAAGGTTTAAGAAAATAATAAGGTACAAATGACAATTAAGACATCAAAAGCTCAAAGGAATTAATTATGAAAAGCTACAAATATCATAGAGAACCCTAATCTAACACAATAAATATATGAATAGATTATATAAACTGAATTATATAAGGAATAGAGCCAGACTTGATAGCAGTTCTTCAATCCACAAAAGTCAGCTCATAAAGAGAAACATGTTAGAATATGAATTCACGAAAATATTGTGAACATACTTGGTGCTTTTTACATATATGTGAATTGAAGAATATAGAAGCTGTTTCTAGTTAAAGCGCACATAATAAATAATAATTTGCCTTAAAGATCAAAGAAATAAACGAATCTAAAGAGTGGAGTTGATAAAAGTGGTTTTTTTTCCATGCACTGCTGTGAAGAGTTATAAATCTGTAAATATCAGTTTAAATTATATGATGAGACTCTAAAAACATAAAATCATTTCACTACTAAATGCCCAGAGTAAAAATTATGTCTGCTACTTTTTATTCATACGACAATAATTCATTATGAATTTTTTAAGAAACCTATGGTTTATATCATTTTTATAAAGTTGTATAAAATGTAAACTATCAATATGTGATAAAAAAAATTACTAATGTTGAAACTATTTTTAAAAAATACAATGTATCGATAAAATACTATAACTAGTGTCTTAACCCTTTGGGCTCCAAGATTTTTTCATAAAAGTTTCCACCAACTCCAAGCCATTTATTGCGTATTTTGTTATGCATGGCGTTTATTAAGTATATTAGGCATTTTATTTGATTTATTAATATTTGAAATATATTTGTAATATTTGTAGTGGTGGTTTTCTTTCGTAAGCGTTGCAAAAATATAGCGTTTGCTTTCATTCTTTTTCAGTTTCACGGTCTGAACACACCATACAGTCTCTATAATTCTTCCCTGATCTACTATAAATAAAATGAGGACTTCTATCTAACCATTGATCGTGATCAGTTGACGACAATCATCCCAATTTGGACTTCGTAAAGTCGCGAAAGTTACCAATATGTTGCATCAACAATTGTCAGCGATATTTTTTATGATTTATTGGCTTTCCATTTTCTTTGATTTCATATTCCTTGTATAAAATATAAGAGTTTACAATCGATGTTCCAAAACTCAAAAAAAAATAACTTCTTCCACCATTTTCGCATGAAACAATTTGATGTTGCGTATTAATCTGCCGTGTCCACCCCGCCCATATTTTGAATGTAATCTAAAATGACTACTGGCTTATTTATTAAATTGGTATGGGGTAGTCCTATTATAGATGCAGACTATTGTTTTATGCTCTTTACCTGTACCGATTCAATTCCTCTGAACCAATTATTTTCCATATTCCAGATGACAAATTAATGGTCAAACAACAAGACGGTATTTTTATATTCACTTGATTCTTACATTTAAAAAAATACCAAAATCTTATTTGAAGTTCATAAAAACTGCCCGAGAAAAAACTGGCCACACATAGTGGTCATAGGAGTTGGTGGGAAAATATCTTCGGCCACAACGTGTGGCCATAGAAGTTGTAAGGGTTAATTCGTAAATTGAACGAAATTTATGTAATATTAGAATATTATGAAATAAACATTTAAAAACAACTCATGCATTTAACTACAATAATATATCAAAACAAATTTTGCAATAAAAAGCTTTGCTATAATAGATGGTGTAATCTGTTACTCCTTTGCGTTATATTCAAATCTCCAAAACAAAGCTAAATTTTATTATTATAGATGAGTCAAATTCATTATTCGTACACAAGGGATTCGTACACAATTCTTCGATAAAAGTTACATATTTTAAGTTGAAAACCAGTGGGAAAAAAACATGATGGTTATTTTAAAATGCTATCTATTAAATAATACTGTGATAAACTCTCGGGAAAATGAAATACAGCACGTAAGCTTAAAAATCCTCCTACAATAAACAAATCGGTGAACAACAAGGTTCTAGCAATGTTCATAAGATATTTCATATTTATCATATCTTAAATCTAAGATATATAAACTCAAATTATCTTCTAACCTTTTGCCGCTAAGCACAATGTGAAACGTTATCTTCTTTTTCTATGCGGTTTATTAGCACATCTTGAGCGGGACGGGTAGTTCTACCCATTTCACAGACTTAACTTTACAGCGGAAAAGGTAATTCTACTCGGCATTTTTGTATTGTTATTATTGTAAATCAATTTTTCAACAATAGTCAAAACTCTATTTTAATGCTAAATAAAGTATACGTTTTGTTGGTGTAACACTTTTTTTTAATGTGTTACAATTCGGCAGACAATGTCGGGTGTGTTCGGTGCACAAAAAAAAATTATTGACGAGCTACACGCGTGGGTTTTGCAATGTTCGCTCTTTCACAGAGGTGAATGTCTCGATAAATATCATACCCTTTCTCGGTAGTAAGACCCTATTACTCACTTGCGGGTGTTTTTATGTATATGAATATCATATATATTATATAGTTTATATTAATTGTATCTATAAAAAAAATCAAGTGTTTAGGTTAAATACGTAGAATAAAATGATAAATGATTATTTTAAATTTCAATGCGAAATAATGAATAGTTTAAAAGACAGCCATTTTTTCAACGTGTATTTATTTGTCACGTTTCAATAATTTTTTTTTCCGCTACGCATACTAATCGCTCGTAAATATTAGCCGCCTATGTGTTTATATTATGTTCTCGGGCTTCTATGTAAACTAACGAAAATTTGTTAAAGAAAATGGATATTTTAATTGAAATGAAAATCTATAATACGCATATGACAAATCTGATAAAGATAAAAAATGTAGCATTTGCTGAAGAAATAAATGTCTTAACCCTTTATAGGACAGGGGCAAATATTTGTGCCGCTTTTGTATGCAATTTACATGTTTTGTCCTATAAAAGGTCGTGGAGTTTTATCGCATTAAAAAGATCCCAAAGTGGTAACTTTAAACACCATCAAACTATAACTTTGCTGCGAGTGCTGGCTCTCACCTTATTATATTGAGCGTGGGCTGCGCTGGATGTTGGACGATGAGCACTGCCATTGTTGTCCGCTGTGTATGTCTTTACCTGATTATTTGCAGTGATGGTACTGATGGCGGAAGGTATTCCACCTATCCCTCCTGCATTCCCATTCAC